>BSBN01000067.1:3726000-4968000 GCA_027924645.1 Cunninghamia lanceolata | reverse complement strand
GATTATCTACAGATTATTCAAGGGTTTGAGAAGATTCTTGATTGAAAATCAAATGCAAATCTGCTATGACGAATTAATTGCTGATTACACACTTTAAAGTCGCGTTGTCGCAAAGACCAACATTTTAATATTGTATCAATCCATCCTCTTGAAGAATCAAGGAGAATCAAAGTTATTGCTGCTGTTGCATTCATATCAGACCTGTACTTTTCATAACAGCAAACTGAGTATGTAAAAAATCTTCATATTTTGCAAATACAACTTTCTGGGTATTTGTGATTTAAATATTAGAGTATATTTTCTCAACTGGGTCTTTGTTATTTTATCAAAACATTGAATATTTTAGAAGATATTAAAATCTGAAAATTTCAACAGTTTATGCATATTTCATATTTTCTATTATTCGCAAAATATATCCATGCATGTGTGCTAGTAAATGCAAAAACATAAAACTCAGAAAAAACAATCAGAAAAAGTAGAACAGATATAAGGCAGAAAATTTGTTTGGCTATATTCCACCTAGGTGGGATATTACACTATTATCAGTTGCGAGTGGAATACAGGTTAATTCAGCCTCTCTAAATAGGTGATCCTTAAAATTAACCAATTTATAATTCCAAAATGAGAATCTTGAAACACTTGATGTTTGTGTCAACCTGCAAAATAGTGAGATGGTTGACATGAATTTTCTTGAAAAAATTCAATATTTGTGTTTTTCTATTGAACACTATGATGTGTAGATTGGTGTCAAGGCCTTAATGTTCCAAAAAAAATGTTACAATTTTTTTAGAAGAGAAAATTACGTAATATTAACAAACTGACACTTTCATGGGGATTACAATATTTATCAGATTCATCTTTTTAGTGTTTTTTGGACAACCTGCATCATTTTTTGGGTCCAAATATTAGTGTACAAAATGATCCTTGAACGACAAAGTCCAGCTGCAATCAACAACTGACACTTTCATGGGGATTACAATATATATCAGATTCATCTTTTTAGTGTTTTCTGGACAACCTGCATTGTTTTTTGGGCCCAAATATTAGTGAATAAAATGATCCTTGAATGACAAAGTCCAGCTGCATTTTGACTAATTACAAGAGGAATTTTTTTGTAGGTCTATACTCTTTTTTTATGAACATACTAGAGAAATTTTTCTGGAGGTCTATACTCCATAGTGTTTATGAGAATGACCATTCAGGAGGTAAATTGCATCATGTCAAGGGTGCATAGCCATTGTCACATGTTTGGACTTAGTTTGCACCATTGATGTGACATGTTTTTTCTCCTAAATTGTCAATTCCTTTGGAGTGGCATGTGCTACAAAAATACTAGTTAAAATATTCTCTTCAGAGAGACTACAGAGTTAAACGAATTATAATGTCTTACATTTGGTCTTTTGGTGTGGATTCACATTTACAGGGAAAATTGAACACATCTAAGAAAATCTTCTCCTGCTGCTCACAGCTAACCAGCAGGTTTGATGCAATGCTTATGGTTATGCTTGTAATATCCCATTTTCAAAATAAAGCGATCGCTAAAGGAGGAGTCACACACAGAAATCACTATATTAAAGGGGTCTACGACACAGATAACTAACACCATACGGAAGGGACATCACTCAGGAGAATTGCCAATCCCAGAACCTTCATAACAGCACTAGTGTTTATGGTAGAGCGCACTCACTAGCCTCTATTTGCTTGCAAATCGATATCACCCTGCTACTGAATGAAGTCGCTGGTTTCTGGCACACAGCTTGAGATTTGTGAGGAGTTTGTGACACCATCCTAGGAAGAAGAGGAGTCGTTGGTACAAGATTTGTTGAAGCGCTGAGTTGACCTAGACTTGCTCTATATCAGCCGCCCTGTCGCAGACAAGACCAGCTTACCATCTTTTGGAAGGTGCTGATTATTTAAGGCAGATCGCATTATGCAACAATAATCATTATACAAAGAAATACGAAAACAATCACAAGCCGCTAAGACGAGTGAAAGAAAGCGCTCAAGAGAGGAATTAATAACTAAAATTAAATAAAGATCAAGTTGATGAAAGGTCAAGAGGCATGAAAAGAAGAGTCATGCCAATTAATAGAAAAAGATATATAAGGAAGATAAAATCAAGAGGAAGACGAGATCATATCATATCAATCATATATCAATAATGAAAACATAATATCTATTTTTGATGCAAAGCAGATTAGAAACACTAAACAAACTTAACCTAATCACCTTTCAAGTCTGGAACCATCAAACAAGAACCATTCCTTCATAACTGTCCCCTTTTCCTAGTAGCCCTTCAAAAGGGGTTTTCCTACCATAACTTTCCAACAAGACTTCAAACCCAGAAACTAAACATCATTTCAGATACCCATTTGGTTGTTTAATAACATATCTAGATTTGGGATGTGGTTGTTTTGGAACAACATCTTCAATAATTCGTTGGTATGCTACAACTAGGCCAAATTAGGACAACAAAAGAGGTTTTTCAAGCATAACTTTTAGGTAAAATCTTAAACCCAGAAATTATTTGCAGTTATGGATACCCTTTTCCCTCTTACACAACATATCTCGAGTGCAGGTGGGGTTGTTTTGCAACTCAAGCCCCTAAAATTGACTGTTCTGTTTTGGCAATGGCCTGATTAGCCCTGTTTTACAAAGCAAGTATATGAAAAACAATACAAAACCCTACTTCAGAACACTCTACACATTGTATGGGGTCTAATTCTACCATTTTTGTCAATTGGAACAGTACCCACATTGTCTTTTTACAAAACCCTACTTCTATGCATCATTCTTGTTCAAAAACATGCTTTTTCCAGCCCAGGGCATCACCATACCTGCACAAAACCTTATTCCTAACTTTTGCATGTTGGAGAACACAAAATATAGCCTAACATCTTCCATTCCATCAAGTCATAGCAGTTTCCACCGGTGGAAATGAAAATTATACCATTTTCTTGCTTAAACTTTAACTCACTAGGTTTTTACAGGCAGTTTTTACAAAATGGGCTCTAACTCACTCAAAATCCAATGAAAATCGACCAAACAAAGATCAAATGAAAGCTTATTCACAACTCTACCACATGCACTTGGTTTTGGAACGTGACCGTACTGTACTGGGCTGTACAAGTCACGGGAACAGCAGAAAACACAGAAAATCTGCAGAAATAGAGTTTTCCTTTATTGCTTTTCTCCAAAAACGACTTCTCCACCTTATTTTTGAACTCCTTTTGGCATATTTACATGCTTTTCATAAAAAACCCACTGATTCTAATGACTTTTCACGTCCTTGACCTTTCATATTCCCTAATTTTGCACTTTTGCAACTATGACAATATTTGTGCAATATTGACAACTTAACAACTTAAATCACCTAATAACCTAATATTGACCCAAACACATACATAACATGCTCTCCATGACCTTATTACAATCATTAGAGCAAAATTTGACAAAATTGCCTTATGGGGGCATGAAATCCCAAGGTGCTCCTGCACTAATTTCCCTTGTGAAATGTGTAATGTGTCGTACCTGTTTGTATATTTTAAAGATTTTTTTATGTGTGATATTTTTATTAATTTTTTGTGATTTTTCAGACTAGACAAAAGAATGCAAAAGGGGTTTTCAGTTTTCCTGTAGTTGTGTTGCCGAAGCATACAAAATATAGCATATATTGCAAACCTAGAAAATATACAATGAATATGAAGAAACTAACAGCTACCCAGGTAGTAAAATGGCCAAGAAACAATTACTATCACATACCCATGTTAAGATTTGCAACTTCATACAACAGCTGCAACTGGACCAACAAGTGGGTATGGCTGAAATTGCTTCAGATCTCCCTTAGACTGAAAGTATTGGTTATTACAATGGATTACAATGATATGAGAGCTCTAAACTCCTCCAATAGAGCAGTAATGAAGCTACAACAAATAACAAATGAGTCACCAAAGACCCACGTCCTCCAAGGGCATTGTACAACTGGTTGCAAGTGAAATATGCAATAAAAACTACTGGAAACTCCTTGAATCTGGTCTGAGATTGATTTGCAATAGTTCCCACAGCAGGGCAACCAATATAGGGAAAGATATATGTCAAAACTCACACCAAATAGCTGCTAGAAATGGTACGGCCATGCAAAGGAGGTACGGCCAACAAGTGTAGATAATCACAGCTCCAAACCCCACTAAAATCTGCTCTTAAACAGTCATGAAATAATCTTCCCAAAACTGCATATACCAATCCTCAATAAATTGCAAAAGATGTATCAATAAATGCAACAACTCTTCAATCCATCAACTCCATTGAAACACAATAGTGAACACCAAATGCATTCACTTCGAATGGCACCTTTGGGTGGTATTGCACACCTGTAGAATGCCATTATTTAGGGAGGTTTTCATCTCCAAGAGCCTGGTTCGAATCCTCAAACCCTCAAAACCCTAGTAGAGCTCACAAAGAGAAATATCATAAACATAGCATATGCAAATGAGCTTTGATTTCACCTTTTATTTCCCTCTCCAAGCCCAATGCCCCAAATGGAGGGAATTTCATTTGTTTTAATATTTTAATTTCATCTCCTTATGTCTCCCATGGGTGCCCAACTCCTAGGGGGGTCACTTTCCAAGTTGTAACTTATTTTATAAAGTGACAATATAACATTTGCTCATAAAGTCCCAATTAAATATAACATTAATGAACTTTGGACTTTAAAATAAATATGAAGACGGTGTCGGAATGCCATGATTTTTAGCTCGCCGGAAAGATCTCGACGAAATGCATCTAACCTCACTCTGAAAATCCCGAACCGACATTGAATTCGAACTTACTAAAAATAGTAACGGCCAAGAGCAAACAGAGCCAACTCTGAGGGTGCCAACTGGATACACTGACCACGAACCACAACTCCATCACCGACAAACACCTCCAAGGCTAGACTAACCACGGTTCCCTAACCAAACTGCTAGTCCACGCTAACCCAATGATGGACTAACCATGTATCAAGAAGGGGACATTACAAAACGTAAAGATAAAGATTTAGAAATCTGAGGGCGAAACCCCCCCTGATTAGACAATTAAGGATGAAAACCCTTAATTGCCATTGTTGAGTTAGGAACGAAAACCTCTGATTTAAGCAGACCCAAAGACCATAGTTGCAAGACTCGCCATATACTCGCCGAGTTTTTTCAGACAACGAGCAATTGAAGCAAAAACTTGCCAAAAAAAAACTTGAGTTTTTCTTAAAAACTCGTGAGTTTTTGGAAAAAAAAAAAAAAACTCGCTTGCGTGAAAAAGATTCTAGACTTTGGAGGATCCATCAGATTTCAGAGTTAACCAAATTCTTAGGGTTTCAGGGTTTCAGACTTAGCCAAATTTAGGGTTCCAAGGTTTCAAACTTAGAATTAGCCATCAGGATTCCGCATGAGGATGCGATTTTGTATTCAATTTGCATTCAAATCAATCAAATTTAATAGAAAACACTTTTGTACTCATTTATGGACTCATTGGATACATCAGAGCCCTTGGACAAGGCGGGATGAGCAGCCTGCATTGTTTTCCGAGGATGAGATCTATGATTCGGAGAGACAAGCAATGGAATGAGGGGGGTGGAATCGGTGGATTGGGATTCTCATTGGATGACATTGAGGATGAGGAGGATTAGGAGGATGAGGAGACATTGGCACCAGTACCACTACCAGCATCTACATCCAGGATGGAGATTGAGCCACGGTCTATCATGCCGAAGATGGAGGAGCCACAATAGATTCTAAGGACTAGACCCTCTAGTTCTACCACTCCCCTAGTTTTCACTAGACTTGGGAAGAGGAAGATGTAGTGTTTAGTATTTACTTTCAATTTTACAAAAACAATTTGCTATTTTCATTTTGTCTCAGACTATCAGTATCAGCGCATTCCACATGAGGATGCCATTTTGTACACAATTTGCTTTGAAATCAATCAATTACAACTAGACTCAGCTTGTTTCTCATTTATTGACTCATTGGATGCATCTTATCATTGAATTTTGCAAAAAAAATGTGTTTTTAATGAAATTTAAACAATTTTTTAAGTTGCCGAGTTTTTTGCTGAGTTTTTTCGAGTTTTTTGCCGAGTTTTTGGCGAGTCGAGTTTTTCGGGCTTGGCGAGTTTTTGCTTTTGGCGAGTTTTTCAACTATGCCAAAGACATTACAAAGGCTATTTACTCAAGATAAATCATTGTAGTTTTGGAAAGTTTATCAGCAGAAATCAAGGATAAGTTTCATACATTCTAAATATTATTTCTGAATTAAATTAAATTGTTACAACTACAATTTATAGACTGATTTCATGTTTACAACTTATTTTGCAATTATTATTGTGAGCTGGGGTTATTATATTTTAAGAAATAAGGAGATCCTAGAACATGACATTACAATTGGTATTAGAGCTTTGATCCTGCTAGCCTGCGGGGTAAAGCTAAAATGTTGGATGCATTCTAGTCAAAGAGATGCGAAGGTCTACGAAAGGAAGAGGACATGGACCTTATTCAAGAGTTATTGTACAAACTTAAGGCTCCCAAAATTGTTGACTAGTACCATAGCTTGTCAGATCATGCAAAAGCTTGTGTTCCCCTTGACGAGTACTTGGAGGCACTCGGGTACCAATATCTGAACAAAAGAGGTCTATATGAATACATAAGAAAAATGGTTGAGGAGATCAAGGAGCAAGATCCAAGAGAATCATTAATGACAACAGAAGAGAAGTCAGAATCAAAATCACAAGAAGTTGCTAAACCCAAAGAGGAAGAAGAGTCGATATTGTGTGTTGAAGATGTGTCAATATGTAATGTCCCCTTCTAGCAAGTCCAAAATTTCACAACCTTGCACACAATTTCAACTTGCGAAAAGAGAACATTAGTACACAATTCTTTCTTATAATATCAACTTATTGCAATATCCACAAGAAATATCAAATTCACATATATATATTTTTTCTCCCTTCTAGGGTGCCTTATAAACATAATCAATATGCATTTCACATTTTTTCCTCATATCCATTATGTATGGGCCTATACGTTAATCAAACCATTCATTCCATATGAGATGATATGTTAGGATGCAATAGACCAATTTATTGCCATGGGTCCAATGTTTCTCTCCTTTGACTCGAGGGGTGAATAACTCACCAACTTTAGTCAAAGGCCTGTTATTTCTCTCCTTTGGCTTGAGGGGTGAATAGTTCCCCTTCGTCTTACTAGGGTCAAGTCCCTGAAATCTTGTTCTGGATGTCGACAATCAAATTTCTTGATGAACTTTTTGGAAAATTCCACATAGGATGTGATGGATTCATGGCCTTGAGTATGCTCCCTGTTATGCCACCATTCGTAGGCCAATCCCTCCAAGTGTAGGATGGCAAATTGGAGGGCATCCTTCTCGGTCATTGGGCTGAGTAGAAAGTAGTCATTCAACTTTTGAAGCCATGCATGTGGGGTGATCTTATTGGTTCCATCAAAGTTTGGAAGGTTCACCTTGTTGGCTTTTTGCTTCAAATCTTTGTTAATGGGTCTTCTTTCCCTTCTTGCTAATTCATTTCTTCTTGAGTTGCTATAGTCATTGAATGACACTACTCTCCTCACTTCGGGTTCCAAGCTTGCATATGCTCTTGCAATATCATCTGTGCTCATTGAGTTTGGAGCGGACTCTTCCGTTCTCAATGTTTCCTCTTCGGGAAGAAAGGATGGTATAGGAACCCTTGGGTTTGATGAAGTATTGCTGTTTTCGGAGTGATTAGATCCCACTTCCCTTCCATTTGTTGAGTGAGTCTTAAGATGGTCCATAGTGTTTCCTATCTTTTGGAGTGCTTCAAGAAACATTTGTGTTGTCTTTTCACCTTGCTCCATCATAACTTTAGTGGTTTTTTCACCTTGCTCCATCATGGCTTTAGTGATTCTTTCATTTTGGTCCATCATTGCTTTAGTGGCCATCTCCATGAATGCTCTTACATCATTGCTCATTTCCATGTTGTTGTTATGGGTTGACTGTCTTGTATAATGTTGCATTAATTTTCTTCATAGGATGGCAGGATGATTGCTCTGATACCACTTGTAATGTCCCCTTCTAGCAAGTCCAAAATTCAACAACCTTGCACACAATTTCCACTTGCGAAAAGAGAACAGTAGTACACAATTCTTTCTTATAATATCAACTTATTGCAATGTCCACAAGAAATATCAAATTCATATATATATATATATTTTCTCCCTTCTAGGGTTGGAGCCTTATAAACATAATCAATATGCATTTCACATTTTTTCCTCATATCCATTATGTATGGGCCTATACGTTAATCAAACCATTCATTCCATACGAGATGATATGTTAGGATGCAATAGACCAATTTATTGCCATGGGTCCAATGTTTCTCTCCTTTGACTCGAGGGGTGAATAACTCACCAACTTTAGTCAAAGGCTTGTTATTTCTCTCCTTTGGCTTGAGGTGTGAATAGTTCACCAACTTTAGCCAAAGGCCTATCCACTTGTCTCGAAGGGGTGACGTTGCACCAGCTTGAGACAAGGGCCTATTCATTAAGCTCACCTTGAGCATTACCCATGGTTAGGCCAATTACTCATCCTAATTATCAATTCCTTCATATGGAGTTGGTGGACTAACTATGGGTTCCTTATCTTATGTCATAGATATTATCGTTACTATCTCGTGATCCTCCAGGATCACGAGATGGTACAATTGATTGTGTTATCCCAATGATGGTCCCTTTAGGCATTATTTCATTCTTGCCTTAATCATAAACATTATTCATTCTTCAATGGTAAACTTTATCATTTATATCATATCCTCTAACAAATTTTATAACAAACATAGCTTATTTCCTATGGTAAATAACATTTTATTTACATTATTATGATATCTATATTATGTGATATTAAGATGACTATTAACATTATCACTTTCATGCTATTCTTATTTATCATTGTCCTTGATCTAGTTCATACATCGAACTTAATTATGCTGCAAATAAAATGTATATATGAATTGACATACCTTTATTTGTTTCGGCTGTTCCTGAAATCCGCTGGTAGTTGTATACCCCCGATCCTTAATACTCTTGTATCTTTCCGTTATCGGTCTTGCAGATCGTTGGAGGAATGGATTGAAGTGTTTGTTATGTATCTTTCTTTTGCTTTCTTTGTATGTTTGTTAATGCTAATTGATACTCTCTACCGATTGCTGATGTTCTGATGAAATGGTTTTTTAATGCCTCCACAAATGCATTTGATTACTACTTATATCTTGTATAGTGATAAGTCACGTCTCCTCATGCCCATTGTTTCTTCTAGTAAGCGCTTATGATTGTTAGATTATGATCAGCCACTTTACTAATGACGTCGTTTATCTTATTACCATCGGTATCTTATGATGATCATTTGTCTATAGGAGGCGCTGCTTTGTCTTATATCAATTTTGTCTTATTCCTTTGATCGCCGCTTGAGTCTTTGCATTTTTACCATTAATTCGTTTACGTAGATAACTTCCTTGGCATGGAAGGAAAACGACCGCCTGAGAGATACATCTTTTATGAGTCTAGGTGTTATAATCATAAGTGCATTGTCGAAGGTTGGAGTCGGCCATGTATAAAAGCTCCTTGTATTTGATTCGGCGGGAAGCAATTTTGATTTCTCTTAATAATCTTACTACCTTATTAAGGAAGGAATGTCACACAGTAATTGCGAATGACGTCCAAGAAACATCCATCCAATTTTTAGGTATAGAAATAATTGGACCATGTGATGAGGACATGCAAGATATTAGATGTGCTTTTGTGAAGAATGATTTGTCTAAGATGAACCCCCATGAGGAGGAATTGCAAGCTTATCAGGAAAACTCCATGATGATTCACACCGACTACATGGAGGTTGACCAAGAAACATTCGAACTCCCTTGCTCCAAGGTTGAGGAGCCCTATACTATGCAACCCTGATCTGGATCTGCTCGCCTCTGTATCTGACTAATATGGTGAGGGGGGGAAATACGCCTACCTGATCTGATCTCCCCTGTACTGATTGAGTAGTGGATTGGCTTAGGAGGTCCTTCGCCACCCGAACACCAACCCCAAGAACAACAGCAAGTCGAGTAGCGGGTATCTGTTCTTCCCTTCCATCCAAGGCAATGTCCAATCCAATCCATCTTTTCTATTGTGCCAATCCAATCGGAATTATAGGAACTCTCTTTGGGCAACTATGAGAATAACTTCATAAACGGAATACCAATAATAGAAACTACATGCCGCAGCACGGCATCTACCTCCCGGCTAATTTCCTACCCCCCGAAGAACTGGGTGGGAGGGGAACTTTAGGGTGGGAAGGAGAGTTTAAGCAGTTCCGGGTGGGTGGGAAGGTGGGACAGAAGAAGCCTAAGCCTCTAAGCAAAAAAACAACTTCCTCGCCTCCCCAACCCCAACATCCAAGACATCGAACAAAGAGATCACTTGTTCAGCTTATGTGACATGTTTTCTGCTTTCTACATTGTTAATTTTAGCTTTGGATAAAGCAAAATCATTTTCTTAAAGCTATCAAGTTCTTAAGATGCATTATTATATCAGATACAGAGGAGTATCTATGTGGTAGTAGAAACATTGAATAGATTGTTTGGTTCACTTTTGAAGCATTAACTGCCTCGTATTTTTGTCAATTGAGTCTGAGTTTGCAGAATCTGATGATTATAGAGGATCTGTGTTGTATTGTAAATGGTTAAAAATTGTCTCAATTTCAAGTTGTTAGACTTGTGAAGCATTCTAATTGTTTGCTGTCTTTCGTGCTTTTTCCAGCTACTATTTTTCCTGTCGTTCAGAGACAACATCAGCTTCTTGTCACTTTACTTCTTTGTAATGCTGTAGCGATGGAGGTACCTTAATTTTAGCTTTTTCTGTAGTCTATGAATAACTGTTGGAATTACGCATTTGAAAATACATTCTTTCAAGGAACTATTCTTTGAAGCCATAGAGGTACTTTGAAACCAATCTGTAGCTGTGATTATAGCTTTTGTTATACTATATGAATTACTGTTCCAATTAAGTAATTTTAATATACATTCTTTGAAAGAATGAAAGATATATTTATGTTTTGACAATCAATAAAGCCCTGGATTTACAACAACAATACCTCTGAGGATTATCTTGCAATATGACTTTAAAGCATGAACTGATTGCCATAGGAACTCCAAACCACAGTCAGTTGATAACAACTCTAATCTTGACTAATGATTATGGCAATGAAAAACATGGATCTGTTTGTCCAATTATTTAGCCTCACACCTACATGCTTCCTTACTAGTTTCTATACGAAGCAGCTTATTGGGAACCATTTGTAAAAATGTCATACTTTGCTTAGTATTTATTCTTATGAAAAGCACCACCTATGGAAATTAGTGAGTCCAGTAAGCCCTGCAGGATGGAGTAAGAAGAAACACTCAATGCTATGTATTTAGCCTCCAAAATATGTTTCTCAAGAAATATTAAATATATCATATATGTTATGAAAAACATACTCAAACATGCTACGTACTATAAAGCCACTTGAGAATAAATCTGATAATATTGTTATAAGATATAGAACACTCATCCGCTATCGGATAAATACAGGGAGCATACCGTCAAGCTTTGAGCACCATTTTGCTTAGATGCCATGTCCAATTGGTGTCTCTTCTGCCAAACTTTGCCTGGAACTTTCACCAAGCCTTGTCTATATGGTGTCTTATTATGGCCACATTTATATGAGAAGCATGCCAGCAAGGCTTGAACCCAGCTAATCATCAAAACAATTGCTCTGCCTTACAACTAGACCAGGGCTGCCGGGCATTGTCATTTCAATATTAAGTACTGCATCGAGGAGCCAAAATGGGGCCCATAAACTGCTAAAGGATTTGTGTAAACTGTAAAGTATCATGTTGTGTAATTATTTAACCTGGGTCTAGACTAGTACTCCAAAACAATATCACTAATGATGGTTCTTTGGTATCATATTGTGCCATGATAACGAGATGAAGAAAATAATAGAGTCAGTTGCAAAATCATCTTAAAAGATTGCAATAGTATAGATTATAAATGCACTGGAATCAAATTGAGGCACACGATTAGTTGATCAATTTATCATCCGCATCTTTACAAAAAGGATGGATTTCTTGTTTCTCCATAAAACTTTGACCTTTTTGGCTTTGTCACCCCTTAGCTGATTGATTTAATCAGCCTGGCACTGATCAAGTCACTGACATTTGAACACCTAGATCACCTTGACACATTGTTAATGAGTCCTCACTAATCACTGGACAAGTGTTTTTGTGAAAGTTAGCATGACAGGCAGTCTAAAGTAGGGGACTTACCATGTGCCATGATTTAAAATTTGAATAACTTGAAGCAGCTTTTCTGCCTCCAAAGAATGAGAAAGAAAGCCTAGTATAAATTGGGATACTTTCTTAGGAGATGTATTCCAACTTTGAAATGATCTACTTCACAGTCTATGGATGGTCATAACTGAGGGAGGAAAAATCCTTTGAAAATGTTCTTAAATCTGTTCTCAACTTTGTTCATTCTCTGCGATTATCTCATGGGAGTTATTGAGCACAAAAATCCTTTTTAGGAGTACTCCTGTTCTTAACTACCACAAATGGAACTTGTTGAGGGCTTATCCACCATTGGCCCAAACAATTGGCTTGTATCTAGCTCCTCTGGTCCTGAGTTCTTCAAATATTTTCCCAAAGATGGGTAAAAAGATAGATTACAATTAAGGCATACTAAGTTGAAGGCAGATGAAATGATGATTATGTTTTAGAGCTCAAAAGGGGAATATATACTCCAAGGCTGTCTATCATATCTCTTGAGTCTTTTTTAAAAGTTGGACATCAATTATAAGGGGCCTTGGGAATTGACGACATTAGCCTCTCCTAGGTAGTGTCTTCAAGGCCCTCCAAAGAGAGGGATAGTGGGTGACCTTCAGATCTGTCACATCTACCCCACAATTGTCCAGGCAATCAGAAACTTTGTTACCCTGCAGCAGGAGTAAACCCCCTGAATATCTTCAACCACTTTGTCCAATTCTTTTGCTCACTTGGCACCCAATCCAAGTGCCAATCAAGACAGTTTTCTCACTTTATAGCTCCTAGTATTATTAGAGATTCACCTTCCACAATAAACTTATTAATAGCAAAGGTTTTGGCTAATTTCAGGCCTTACACAATTTCCACAGCCATTTCCATATTGTTCAGGCTGACACCTAGATTGATAGTATGCTCCAACACATGATTCCAGGGCACATTTGATGATCCCACCAGGCTTGGCCAATCTAGAATTGTCCTGAAATGCCCCATCAAAATTTAGTGTTTTAAATCCCAGAGGAGAAGGAATCCACTCAATTGAATCACATAATGCTTTGCTATGACTTAACCCCTTTATTGCTGTTATAGAGGAAATATTTCTAAAATGTAAAATTTAACCTATTTTTCAAACAAAGAAATTCTTGTGGTTAAAAAGGATACCTTCCATCAAGTTCTGTCATGTCCCCGTTTCCGGCTTGATCATCAAGTGAAGAATGGATTAGCCTATTCCTCATTCCCGGAGGCTAATTCTAAATGATGAGGGAATGAATTGGTTTTTGACTAACTCAACCTTATTGTTTTGCAGGAACAAAGTCAGAAACTTAAAATTTGGCTAAGTCTGGAAGCCAAGTAAGCAGAGAGTTGACTCTTGGAGTCTAGTCGCCAATTTCACATCAAATTTCCTAAATGGGCGCCTAAGGATTTTTGGATCCTTTATCAAGGTTGGGAGTGCAATATGATAAGTATAACATCATTGAAATTTGTCAATACACTGAACTAAGGATTTGAAGGTCAGAAGTTGCCAAGGAGGGTTAGGCGCACTTTCTCTCTCCTCCAGCCTCAAAGTGGCGCCTAGCATAGAAACATCATATTATGAAGCACATCAACCATCTTAAACTGGGCGCCTTGGTAAGAAAGGATTGATGAGCTCCCAAGATGATTTTGAATTAAGCAGTTGTCTTAGGTGCCCTTGGGCCTTTGTGCAACCTCATAGAGCACCTAACTTGTGAAGGCAGAATTCAATGGCATCTAAAGTATTGGACCTCCAGTTGAGCATCTGGGAGTATCAAATCAAGTTTGGAGATCATAAATTTGCCTAAGTAAACCTAGGCGCCAGTTGAGCACTCCTCCACATCAAACACGCGCCTAAGGATCAAGGCGCCATTTCTTGTTCAAGTAATCCTCTGAGGGTGCCTAGGCGTTAGATCATGTCTTTGGAACCCTAGAAATGTGCCTTAGCCAAGAAGTCATTTGGAAGGCTAGTTTGATCATCAAAAAGATTGAAGGATCATCTACTCAGTTGACAGTATCATCTTTGACAAAGAGTAATGTTAAGAGATTGAGGCACATTCTTCATCATGTCCAACCTCCCAATTGCGCCTTCCTTTGGAAAGCTCCTATTGCGCCTAGAAGAATGATTTTGGGATATCATCCATATGTATACTTAAGTTACACTTAGAAAAGGCCTAGAAACTCTTTAAAAGGCTTGAATGAAGTTAGAACTTACTTCAAGGAGGTTAGGCGCCATTTCATGACTCTAAGACGTTGAAAATGCGCCTAAGCTAGATAAGGCTTTTGGAATCACAACTTAACTTTTCATTTTGTTGAAGTTTGAATTTGCTTGAGGGTTCTTTCACCAAGCCAAGATCTTGATCAAATGACAAAGGGAACATCAAAATTGCCCAAGGCGCACTTTGCCTCCTCTGCCACCTTGAATATGCGCCTCACCTAAATTCTTCATTCACCTGCAAGTAAACATCACAGGAAGAACATTCTAGTTTGCACCAGTGTTAGATAAGTGGTTAAGCGCCAAAAGACAAGTCTTATTGATGAGGTGCACTTTCTAGTCTTTGCCACCTCAAGGGAGCGCTTAGCTTGGGAAAGGCGCCTATTCTAGTCCCCACTACCCTCAGTTGGCGCCTAACCTTGAGAGTCTTGCAACTATGACATTATTTTGGCGCCTAAAGTCTCTGATCTCCTATTGGTCCAAGTGGTAACATTGGGATCCATACCAGTTCATTGGATAAGGTTGCCACCTCAGAGGGAATCATCAAATGGAATATGCTATTGGAATATGCTCTTGGGAAATGTGCCTTGGTTCCTCTTTATGCATTGAAAAACGTGCCTTCATTGCCTTGGAAGGCCTATAAAAGGAGGAGCTCTCTCATTCATTTGGTATTGAATCTTTTGGCAAATTCTCTTTGTAAAGCTTTATGCTTGTAATCTTGAGGCCTGCGAGTTTCAAGTGTTGGGGTGATGCTCCGTCAATTGACAAGGTGATGCTCCCTTGTTGCATTATGAGGTGTTAACATCCAGTTGACATCATTGGGTTCAATAGAGTTGATCAATTGTGGAATCATTGTAAACATCAAGGCTTCAAGGTCTTTCTTGTAATCAAGTTGAATAAGAATTGTATATTCATGCCATTGAAGGCATCATCATTGTAATAAGACATTTGCACTAAGTTGAATCAAGTAATAATACAAGTACCCAGCTTCAAGGTTGATTCATACAAGTTATTATCTTTGATGTATGCCATAAAGTTTGTGAGTAGTTGATGAGTTAAGTGCAAGTAAATTTGTCTAAGTAAGGAAAAAATTTTAGTTAGAACTAGTTGGGTATCTTACAGTGGTATCAGAGCCTGGATCCTGCCAGCGTCTGGGTTATGCAGCCACCCAAAGTAGGTCCACACAGGTATTATACAAGAAGAGCCTAGATCCTGCTAGCCATTGGGTAATGCAAGAAGGTTATCAACAAAGCGATAGAACAAGAAGATGCCTTGCACGTCATCAAAGAAGGCAGTTCCAGTGGACTCATCCTTACCCACAACAGGATACTCTTTCAGGAGCAATTGCAGCTAGACAGGCTGACATGGGTGAAAGAAGTAGAAGTCCACCTGCTGATGGTGAACGTGAGGCAAGGGAGATGTTTAGAAACATTGCCATTGGACAACAACAAACAGCTCAAATATTGCAACAAGTCCTACAATCCCTTCAAAACATGAATCAAGGAGTTGAAGGTCAACAAGGTAATGCAGCTAGACATGAGAGACAAGAAAGACATGTTGATGATGATGCGAATAGTGCAATAGGCAGAAGAGTTCGCACACGAACTCCAACAGTGGATAGGCCTTTAAGACCTACTTTCCTTCCACCACCACCTGAACAAGGCAATGAAGCTGGTGAAGAGTTTGATGAAGGAGAACAAAATAACTTTGAAGATGAAGTTGCACTCTTTGCAGATCTCTATGCCAAATTACCAGATCGTGTTCAGGAAATGATGACTTTCAATGAATATTGCCGACAGAAGAGGGAAGATAGGGACAGGCGTGGTGGAGCTAGAGGCTATCGTCCTAGAAGGGATGATGATACAAAGGAGTATAAAGAAGCCTTGAATCGAGTTCCCATTCCTACCTTTGATGGAAGCGGTAAGCTCAGTGCTAGAGCTTGGGTAAACAAGTTGGATACATACCTTTCTCTTAAGCCTTTGACAGAAAAGAAGGCGATTCACTTTGCTACAATGCACCTTGAAGGGTTGGCTTATGAATGGTGGCATCATGGCCTAGTCTCTCAACATCATGATAGGATAGAATCCTATGATGAGTTTGTAACCAAGTTGATTCAAAGGTTTGATAGGAAAGACACTGAAGTGTACTATTGCGAACTAGCTCAACTCAAGCAAGAAGGAAGGGTTGTGCAGTATGTAAATGAGTTTCAGAAGATAGCAGTGATGGTACCTGACATGACTGACCGAAGAATCACTATGTTGTTCATTGAGGGATTGAACAGTCAGATTAAGCCATTGGTTAAGGTACAACGGCCAGCAAACTTGGAAGAAGCAATTGACTTTGCTCTTGATCTTGATACTACTCCTGTATACCAGCCTAAGAGGAAGTTCTATAAAGGCGTTAGCTCTACTCAAAGGAAACCCTCATTTCCTCAAATGATGACTCAAGGTACATCTGCAGCAGAAAGAGATGAGCTGAGAAGGAAAACACTTTGTTTTTCTTGCAAGCAACCTTGGGAACCAGGACACAGGTGCCTTGGTAAAGGTAAAGCTCATTTGATTGAAGTAGTATCTAATGATGGAAGTGAAGAGGAGTCACTAAGTGAAGAGGAGTCAACTTAGGATGAAGAGGAAGTACATGAACAACCAACTCTTAATGTTGTCTCAGAAGGAACATCTGATAAAATAACATTAGCAACTATTTCAGGAGTACCTAAATATCATGCCTTCCGCATAAGAGGAGTTTTGAAGGATCAGAGAGTCACATGTCTAATTGACAGTGGTGCTACTCACAACTTCTTAGATGAAGGTTTGGTAGCAAGGCAGGGTCTAACAATTGAAGACTTCAAAGGATTTCAAATAGCAGTTACGGATGGATTCCTGATGAGTTGTACCAGAAAGGTAACCCAGTTGCAGATTCAAATGGGTGATTATTCTTTACAAGATGATTTCTATGTAGTTGGACTTGGGCATATTGATGTAGTGCTTAGAGTACAATGGTTACATTCACTTGGAAGAATAGTCCAAGATTTCCAGAAAATGGAATTGGAATTCATGCACGAGGGAAGGAAGATCAAACTGAAATCAGTGTCTGATGGGAACCCCAGAGTTGTTTCAGCTAAAAGCATGGAAGCATTGATCAGGCATAATGACATTGAGTGCGCAGCACAGGCTTGCATCAAGGACAATCAGATTCTCTCTGCTGAAGAACTTTATCCTGTGGATATCCAGGCAATGTTGGATAAGCATGGTAAGGTGTTTAGGGATATACCTCCAAGCATACCTCCTGATAGAGGTTTTGAACATGTCATTGAATTGGAGGATGGGACCAAACCTATCAACATTGCGCCTTATCGGCATCCAAGACATTTCAAGATTGAAATTGAGAAGACGATCAAAGAATTGATCGAGATGGGGCACATAAGGCCATCATCAAGTCCATTTGCATCATCTGTGGTGCTAGTGAAGAAGAAGGATGGAACAATGCGGATGTGTATTGACTATCGCGCATTGAACAAGAAGACCATCAAGAATAGGTATCCAATACCTAGGATTGATGAACTAATAGATGAGCTGCATGGAGCAATCTATTTCTAAAAGATAGATCTTCGATCTGGTTACAATCAAATTCGTGTTCGTGAAGAAGACATTCCAAAGACAGCATTCAGATGTCATTACAGACACTATGAATTCTTGGTGATGCCTTTTGGATTAACAAATGCTCTAGCTACTTTCCAGTCTTGTATGAACCATGTATTCAACAAGCAATTGAGGAAATACCTGTTGGTTTTCTTCGATGATATCTTGATTTACAACAAGACATGGGAAGAACATCTCCAACACTTAGATGAAGTTTTGAGTGTCATGGAGAATCAATCTTTATATGCAAAGATGTCTAAGTGTGATTTTGGCTTGAAGGAGATTCTGTACATGGGTCATGTGATCGGAGCTAATGGTGTGAAAGTTCAAAAAGAAAAGATTGAAGCCATTCGCAATTGGCCAGTTCCCAGGAATGTATCTGAACTAAGAGGTTTCCTTGGCCTCTGCAGCTATTACAGAAGATTTGTTAAAGGATTCTCCTAGCTTGTTGCACCCTTGACGAATCTAACAAAGAAAGGTGCTTTCATCTGGACAATGGAAGCCCAAGCTGCCTTTGATAAATTGAAAGAAGTTATGAGTACAACACTAGTGTTGGCTTTGCTAGATTTTACTAAGTCTTTTATCTTAGAATGTGATGCTTCTGGGGAAGGCATTAGAGCAGTATTGATGCAAGACCGACATCCCATTGCATTCGAGAGCAGGAAGCTGAAGGACACAGAAAGGTTGTACTCAACATATGACAAAGAGATGCTGGCAATCGTGCATGCTTTGGCTAAATTTCGTTAGTATCTAGTTGGATCTAAGTTTGTGGTCAGAATTGATCACAACAGTTTGAAATACTTCCTAGGGCAGAAGGATCTGAATGAAAGACAACAGAAGTGGGTTGTTAAGATACAGGCATATGATTTTGACATTGAGTATGTAAAAGGCAAGAAGAATGTGGTAGCCGATGCCTTGTCTAGAAAACCCACCATTTGTGCCTTGAGCGAAGTTTCAGCTGATGGGAAGTCTCAGCTTCTAGTTGAGTACTCCAAATCAAAATTTGCTTGTGAGATCATGGATGGAGTCATTCAGGATGATAGGTACAAGGTAGTTGACGACATTATCTATTATAAAGATAGAATCTAACTCCTGGATCCAAGCTAAAGCAACAACTTTTGAAGGCATACCATGATACTCCACTTGCAGGACATCCTGGCTACTTCAAGACCTATAGACAGATCCGAGAAAGATTCACATGGAAAGGTTTGAAGGAAGATGTTTTGCAATATGTTAGGGAATGTTTGACTTGTCAGCAAAACAAGTCAGAACATACTTTTCCAGCAGGATTACTCCAACCACTGTCGATTCCAGAACAAAAGTGGGAGAGTATTTCTATGGATTTCATCACAGGTCTTCCGAAGGTGAATGGAAAAGACTGTATCTATGTAGTTGTTGACAGGCTGACAAAGTATGCTCACTTCTTTGCAATTCCAGTTGAGTCATCAACATTGCAAGTAGCTGAGTTATTCTTCCATGAAATCTTCAGACTGCATGGCCTTCCTAAGACCATAGTCAGTGATCGAGATAGCCAGTTCATCAGTGTATTCTGGAGAGAGCTATTTCGACTAGCTGGAACTGACCTGACACCAAGCACTAGTTATCATCCTCAAACCGATGGACAGACTGAAATTGTAAACAAATGGCTTGAGGGATACTTGAGAAACTATGTATCTGATCATCGTCGTGCTTGGATTAAGTGGCTACATCTGGGTGAATACTGCTACAACACTACTTTCCACATGTCAATTGGCATGCCTCTCTTTCGAGCTTTGTATGGATATGATGCAGTTTCATTTGTTGATCTGGCGCTGGATGATAGTAGAGCTCCCCGAGCAAGAGAATTGATGAAGGATACTCAAGACATTTTGAGAGTCCTTAAGGATAATTTGCAAAGAGCTCAAAACCAGCAAAAGTTGTATGCCGGCAAACACCGAGTTGAACGGAGCTTTGAAGTAGGTGACACGGTGTTTCTGCGCTTTCAACCATATAGACAGAGTACTTTGAAGAAGTTAGGTGCGGAGAAACTGAAACCCAGGTTCTATGGACCCTACAAGGTGTTGAGAAGAGTAGGGGAAGTGGCATATGAACTTGACTTGCCAGAAGGAAGCTGCATACACAATGTGTTTCATGTGTCGTGTCTTAAAAAGGCACTACGACATGTGGTTTCATCTGATGAACTACCACCACTTGATGAAGGAATGCTTGCACTTGAACCTGAAAGTGTGGTGGATATAAGGGAGAAGAAATTGCGCAACCGGAGCATAAGAGAATATTTGGTGAAATGGAAAGGGTTGCCAATGGAGGATGCTACTTGGGAAGGTGAAAAGATTTTGGAGCATCCTAACCTTCAATTGCTTGAGGACAAGCAATCCCGGGAAGGGGAGACTGTCATATCCCCGTTTCCGGCTTGATCATCAAGTGAAGAATGGATTAGCCTATTCCTCATTCCCGGAGGCTAATTCTAAATGATGAGGGAATGAATTGGTTTTTGACTAACTCAACCTTATTGTTTTGCAGGAACAAAGTCAGAAACTTAAAATTTGGCTAAGACCATAGTCAGTGATCGAGATAGCCAGTTCATCAGTGTATTCTGGAGAGAGCTATTTCGACTAGCTGGAATTGACCTGACACCAAGCACTAGTTATCATCCTCAAACCGATGGACAAACTGAAATTGTAAACAAATGGCTTGAGGGATACTTGAGAAACTATGTATCTGATCATCAGCGTGCTTGGATTAAGTGGCTACATCTGGGTGAATACTGCTACAACACTACTTTCCACATGTCAATTGGCATGCCTCCCTTTTGAGCTTTGTATGGATATGATGCAGTTTCATTTGTTGATCTTGCGCTGGATGATAGTAGAGCTCCCCGAGCAAGAGAATTGATGAAGGATACTCAAGACATTTTGAGAGTCCTTAAGGACAATTTGCAAAGAGCTCAAAACCAACAAAGTTGTATGCCGACAAACACCGAGTTGAACGGAGCTTTGAAGTAGGTGACATGGTGTTTCTGCACCTTCAACCATATAGACAGAGTACTTTGAAGAAGTTAGGTGCGGAGAAACTGAAACTCAGGTTCTATGGACCCTACAAGGTGTTGAGAAGAGTAGGGGAAGTGGCATATGAACTTGACTTGCCAGAAGGAAGCCGCATACACAATGTGTTTCATGTGTTGTGTCTTAAAAAGGCACTAGGACAACATGTGGTTTCATCTGATGAACTACCACCACTTGATGAAGAAGGAATGCTTGCACTTGAACCTGAAAGTGTGGTGGATATAAGGGAGAAGAAACTGCGCAACCGGAGCATAAGAGAATATTTGGTGAAATGGAAAGGGTTGCCAATGGAGGATGCTACTTGGGAAGGTGAAAAGATTTTGGACTATCCTAACCTTCAATTGCTTGAGGACAAGCAATCTCGGGAAGGGGTGTAATATCCCACCCAAGTGGAATATAGCTAAACACAAATTTTTTGCCCTTGTTTATTGATTTTCAAATTGCTCTGATACCACTGTAACATCCCTTGCTCAAACTGACCTCAACTTGCTAATTGTGGGCTCAAGGAATATTGTCAAACACTTTGTATGCAAAGTATGTTCTTGCTGTTTCTGAGTTTCAGTTTGCTTTGCTTGATGAAATTGGAACATAAGATGATGCAAATGCCTTGAAATAAATGCTAAATGATTAAACTACAAGTATAGCATGAAATGCAAGTGTCTTTGTATTTTCCAAATGCAATAGATGACTAATGCAAGTGTAAATCAACTCCTACAGTCAATTGACATTTTGTCAAACAATTGGCATGCAAACTACTATGCTGATTATGTATGCTATAAGATGGACATTTCATCAAACATATGGTATGCAACCTATATCTCCTTAATTGAGTGCAATCCAAAGTACAATGATGCTATGTATTTACCAAAACTTTTGGCTTACAATGATATATACAACAATGCCAAATCTGATATAAAATGATCATCTACAACAGCACCTTATGCAAATTGATATAACAATGCAAAATACATCAAAGAACCTGATTATGAAGTTTGGAATGATCAGCAAATGCAATGATATCTATCTATGATTTTTATTCGATTTAATTGAGCCTCCTTGCATGAAATTGCACCTCCTAGAAGTAGCCGCCCTTGCCCTCGCCTGGAAATCTTTACTAATAATAAATGCAACAATAGAACTCCACTTTATGGCACCTGGAATGATTGGTAGGATCAAAGGATCAAAATGCAACAATGCCCAGAACCATAGGATGCTTCAATGATGAGATATGAACAAAAATGTCTTGCCAATGGCACCCTTGCTGTAGTATATCAGTCCTCAGAATTAATTAATTGCAGCCTTGAAACACCTCCAAACTGGTATAGAAATGATTGTCTTCACAAGAAGAATTGATCCCTCAAATACCCAGAATGAAAAGGTGTCTAGATAAGCCTCCAACAATGAAAATCTGAAAACTCCATGGCTGGTTACTGTAGCGGGTACTGTAGCGCAACACTGTTCACGCCACTGTTCACAGCACTATTGATGTCATCAACAATTTCAGATCTGCAAATGATTAACCTTTGGAACCCTTGTGAAACTTAATGTATTCTCCAATTTAAGCACAGATTGGACTCCTGGATGAAGCCCACACTTTAGCAATAATTCAGCTGATATTTCACAACCTCAAAATTGCATAACCAATTGGGAGTTTTCGTTCCCAATGGATGGAAATGGCAGAAACCCTAGTTGGCTTCCTCACCAAACAACAACATCAAAGCAAATATCAATTCCTGGATGATATGAAGCTTGGGTGACCCTCTTAATATACTTTTTTTTGTGCCTCATGAAGTCGGCCCATCTAGAAGCTTCCTTTTTATTAAAATAATATTTTATTTGCACTTTTAATAATATTAAAATATGACCTTAATAATAAATTGAAATGGCCTCCTTTTTATGCCACATGACCCCTCAAGTCATAAAGTGCAAATATAACGTTAAAATATTAATTATTATTAAAGTGACCTTTAATTATAATTAAACATCATAACTTAGGCCAAACACCTTATTTCTCCAAGCCAACTGAATACCGGAATCGACATTGCCGTAATATCCCATTTAGGTGCCCTGCTATAAATAGTAACCCTGATTGAATGAATTACTATAAGTAGTAAGTATGAGGGAAAGAGTCCTGAAACCCTTGCAAAGACCAACCCTGAAACTTACTGAACTCTGGAGAAGAAATAAACCATCCACTGACTAGGTTTCTATCATAAAAGACCCTCTAACCATCTGAGTTAGCCTATGAGGGCCAGTGATAGGCTAAACCATCATAAAACAGGATCACGCTAAAAAGGGGACATTACAAGGGGAGACTGTCATGTCCCCGTTTCCGGCTTGATCATCAAGTGAAGAATGGATTAGCTTATTTCTCATTCCCGGAGGCTAATTCTAAATGATGAGGGAATGAATTGGTTTTTGACTAACTCAACCTTATTGTTTTGCAGGAACAAAGTCAAAAACTTAAAATTTGGCTAAGTCTGGAAGCCAAGTAAGTAGGAAGTTGACTCTTGGAGTCTAGGCGCCAATTTCACATCAAATTTCCTAAATCGGCGCCTAAGGATTTTTGGATCCTTTATCAAGGTTGGGAGTGCAATATGATAAGTATAACATTATTGAAACTTGTCAACACACTGAACTAAGGATTTGAAGGTCAGAAGTTGCCAAGGAGGGTTAGGCGCACTTTCTCTCTCCTCCAGCCTCAAAGTGGCACCTAGCATAGAAACATCATATTATGAAGCACATCAACCATCTTAAACTGGGCGCCTTGGTAAGAAAGGATTGATGAGCTCCCAAGATGATTTTGAATTAAGTAGTTGTCTTAGGCGCCCTTGGGCCTCTATGCAACCTCATAGAGCACCTAACTTGTGAAGGCAGAATTCAATGGCATCTAAAGTATTGGACCTCCAGTTGAGCATCCGGGAGTATCAAATCAAGTTTGGAGATCATAAATTTGCCTAAGTAAACCCAGGCGCCAGTTGAGCACTCCTCCACATCAAACATGCGCCTAAGGATCAAGGCGCCATTTCTTGTTCAAGTAATCCTCTGAGGGCGCCTAGGCGTTAGATCATGTCTCTGGAACCCTAGAAATGCGCCTTAGCCAAGAAGTCATTTGGAAGGCTAGTTTGATCATCAAAAAGATTGAAGGATCATCTACTCAGTTGCCAGTACCATCTTTGACAAAGAGTAATGTTAAGAGATTGAGGCGCATTCTTCATCATGTCCAACCTCCCAATTGCGCCTTCCTTTGGAAAGCTCCTATTGCGCCTAGAAGAATGATTTTGGGATATCATCCATATGGATACTTAAGTTGCACTTAGAAAAGGCCTAGAAATTCTTTAAAAGGCTTGAATGAAGTTAGAACTTACTTCAAGGAGGTTAGGCACCATTTCATGACTCTAAGATGTTGAAAATGCACCTAAGCTAGATAAGGCTTTTGGAATCACATCTTAACTTTTCATTTTGTTGAAGAAGTTTGAATTTGCTTGAGGGTTCTTTCACCAAGCCAAGATCTTGATCAAATGACAAAGGGAACATCAAAATTGCCCAAGGCGCACTTTGCCTCCTATGCCACCTTGAATATGCGCCTCACCTAAATTCTTCATTCACCTGCAAGTAAACATCACAGGAAGAGCATTCTAGTTTGCACCAGTGTTGGATAAGTGGTTAAGCGCCAAAAGACAAGTCTTATTGATGAGGCGCACTTTCTAGTCTTTGCCACCTCAAGGGAGCGCTTAGCTTGGGAAAGGCGCCTATTCTAGTCCCCACTACCCTCAGTTGGCGCCTAACCTTGAGAGTCTTGCAACTATGACATTATTTTGGCGCCTGGAGTCTCTGATCTCCTATTGGTCCAAGTGGTAACATTGGGATACGTTCTAGTTCATTGGATAAGGTTGCCACTTCAGAGGGAATCATCAAATGGAATATGCTATTGGAATATGCTCTTGGGAAACGTGCCTTGGTTTCTCTTTATGCATTGAAAAACGTGCCTTCATTGCCTTGGAAGGCCTATAAAAGGAGGAGCTCTCTCATTCATTTGGTATCGAATCTTTTGGCAAATTCTCTCTGTAAAGCTTTATGCTTGTAATCTTGAGGTCTGCGAGTTTCAAGTGTTGGGGTGATGCTCCCTCAACTGACAAGGTGATGGTCCCTTGTTGCATTATGAGGTGTTAACATCTAGTTGACATCATTGGGTTCAATAGAGTCGATCAATTGTGGAATCATTGTAAACATCAAGGCTTCAAGGTCTTTCTTGTAATCAAATTGAATAAGAATTGTATATTCATGCCATTGAAGGCATCATCATTGTAATAAGACATTTGCACTAAGTTGAATGAAGTAATAATACAAGTACCCAGCTTCAAGGTTGATTCATACAAGTTATTATCTTTGATGTATGTCATAAAGTTTGTGAGTAGTTGATGAGTTAAGTGCAAGTAAATTTGTCTAAGGAAGGAAAAAATTTTAGTTAGAACTAGTTGGGTATCTTACAAGTTCCCTATGAAGTACCTCAAAATCCTAGGAACGATACTTTAATAGAAAAATAGAATGGAGATGGGGACGGGGACAAGGATGGGGGATGAGGATTGGGGACTGTGGGGTGGGGAGAAATCCTTGCAGAACATAGAAAAAATGTAGAACTAAAATTTAATCTCTTACTAATAAACCAAACTAGAAATTTCTAACTAAAAAATTAAAGAACCTGCTTTGATCTGAAATATATTGGTTCAATTCAAGAGACACGATGTAGGCCCAGTTTGAACACATTCACACCTCAATACAAAAGTCGAAGACTGAAGAGAGAGACAACAAAGAATTGTATAGGGAAGTTTGTCAAAAAAAAGGGAAGTTGACCATGTCAAAGGTCTTAAGGATAGTTTAGACCCTCTGAAACCTTTTGGCAATCTCTAAGTTGCAGAATGAAGAAAACAAGGCACCTTGGGAAGCTGCTGAATGTGCTAGCCCAAAGACTTCTAATGTTTTGCACATTCAGCAGCTGTAGAGTGTGTACCCTTCAGATGGTGGCACTAAGGCAGAGTCCCTAAAGTCCGGCTTCTCAGTTTGGCCACAACAGGCAGTTGGTTTTCTGTTTTGAGGTCTCTAAAATTGTCTATCAACTTGTACAAGCTTAAATCTGCATGTTGTAGCTATGGAAAGGGAATCTAGAGTTTGAGTGGTATTTGCAGGAGTGTAGGAAGTGTGTATTTTCTGTTTTGAGTAGTGGTACATTGTAGAAAATGTGTGGAGATCATTATTGAGGTGTTGTTGAAATCCCACAATGGTCTTTGGATGCTCCATTTTTGAGATTGGCTTGTAATCTTGCAAATTGTCTGATTGGAAAGGAGCCATAACCTCCTCTTTGCTGTAGCTTTCATCTGAGGGTTTCTCTAGGGTATATTGTGTGTCATTGTCGTGTGAGTCTTTTTTTGGGGGGGATATAAATCTGGGGTTCTACTATGGTGCCCCAGCCCTTAAACTAACAGATGCAAGAGAACTACAAAGCTAACAAAATGCCTGCGTTAAAGCTGCTCTTGAAGTAGTGTAGTAGGCCATAAAAAATAGATACAAACAAACAGCTAACAAACTGGAACCACTAGTACTAAAAAAACCATACATAAACACACAATAACATCAAATGTGGTTCTGAGAAACCCCCCATCATCCATCACCCTGTGATGTAGGAACATCCCTCCAGCGATTATGAGCTCTATTGTAGACACCACTTCCAGACACTTAACCTCCTTGGCAGCAACACTACCTAACTGAGCAGCATTCACTAGACCATCAAACTGCAGACCTTTGATTGTTTCTGCCCTTCTCACCACTTGAACCAGCACATCACCTTCAGGGCATAGCAGGGTAAACGCACTAGAGACTTCCAATAAGCCCTTGTGGTGAGAAGCAAAGAGATTTTTCATAATCATTCTTGAATCTTGACAGAAGGTAGTAAGGGTATCTACATCCAAAATCATGGCCTGTAATTCTGCATGCATTGCCTTCCAATGAAACTCCTCTGTCGTCTCTTTGACTTCCAACTGCCCCTTCTGCCGAGTGCCAACTGCCTCCATTGCAATCTTTGCCTCTGATTGCCCAAGTCCTCTGAGGGAAGCAAAAGGAGTTCTGTTAGCGTTTTAATTTGCACCTTTCAGTGCCACACAAAACGGAACAGCGTGTATAGTAAAACTGTTCTTCGAATTAGGAGGGGAAGCTCCCTTAGACAAGAAATTTTAAAATACAAGCACAAATAACCTATCTTTTTGTTTTCTAAGAGGCACAAGCAAAAGACAATTCAGCTCTTCTACAATCCAACGAGAAGTTTTCGAGTAGAGCAGAAGAGTAACTTAATCTAAAACACACTTTTACTTTCTTCAATTAAATCTAGAGATTGAAGAAGGCAAATGAACATAGGCGAGCTGATTTAAAACAAAACACAGACAACAATGGAAGATCAAAGACGAATGATTATGCATAAAATCACAAACATTCGCTTCCAACCTAAACAATACAAAGCTTGCATAAAGTTAAAACACACATCTATCCTTAAAACAATAGATTACACAATACAGACTGAACAATAATATGAGAGTAATAAAAGCTTCAGCATTTACCAGTAAGAAATAAAGTGTGTAGAATACACTTATACACTAAAACAAGAAGTGCATGAAAGAGAAAAGAAGAGTTGAACTAATACTGTTCAACCTAAACCTAATGCTGCATGTAAGCATGCAAGCTTATTAGCATATTAAAAATATAAAAGATATGTCTCATGCAATTCAGTTAACTGAACTTGCATGTTATTACAAAATAGTACCAGTAAGAAATAAAGTGTGTAGAATACACTTATACACTAAAACAAGAAGTGCATGAAAGAGAAAAGAAGAGTTGAACTAATACTGTTCAACCTAAACCTAATGCTGCATGTAAGCATGCAAGCTTATTAGCATATTAAAAATATAAAAGATATGTCTCATGCAATTCAGTTAACTGAACTTGCATGTTATTACAAAATAGTTCCAAAAATACATGATTTGCATGATTTCCAAAACAGATTTAAAAATAATTTAACTTTGGAATGCACGATCAGTTTTCAAAATAGATTCTGCTTTGGAAATCCCTCCTGCTCAAAATAGCTTCTCCTGCAAACGCTGAAAAATGGTTGTCTAAGAATTGAGATTTTGCTCGAATTCGTCAACCTTAGCCTCTTCTGGTATGATGAATGAGTGCCAATTTGGCGTCCATGGTGGTAGAAGAATATTGCATCTTGACTTTTTGGCTTGTAGGAGAGACTTCTTTGTCACTGTACCGCACTGTATGATGAAAAATCAGACCTTTTCTTGCCTGCTGTTATGAAAAATCAGACCTTTCTCGCTGCCAAACTCAGAAATTTTGGAAAAAGTGAATATTTTTGCCTTAGAAAATCAAATTTCTGAGCTTCTCCTTTCAAATTTGCTCTTGGAAATGGATGCAAAGATCAATTCTAAGCGTTTTTAGCTATGTTCCCCGACGACGCGTCCCCTACCTTTTTTTGGCCGTACCCGTATCGGGGACGTCCCGGGGACGGCCAGGAAACGTCCCTTGACCGTCCTCATTCCCCGGGGACGTCCCCTTTTTTTAGGGGACGGTACGGCCGGGACATCCCCCGACCGTACCCGGTATGGCCCAGTAGACTCCCAACTCAAAAAATAAAAAAAAACACTTTTGGTAGGAAACAAAGAAATAGTTAGCAAGGCTGCACTGAATTGTTTTTGTATTCATTGGTCATTGCCATATTTTATTTTTTCCTACTACAAATTTGTCAAATACTTGATGTACTGATCATTCCATCTCCTTCACTATTAGTGATGTAATCTACATGGGAACCATTGCATCTACATTTCCTTCCTACGCAGCAATTTCTTGTCTAAGTTCTTTAGCTTGGATACACACAGTTCATCTATATGTTGTTTGTATGTGATTGATTAACTTGCGATTCTATTTTGCTAAAGCTCATATACTTTGAACTGGTCCAAGCCAATTCTCATGTGACAAGTTGAAAACTAAGTTCAAGTGTAATGTTATGGTTATGTATGCATATTTTAATGTTCTATAATCTCTATAATGAATGCCTTATCAATGTTATCATCTAAATATTTGAAATTTCCTTATATTTAAAAAAAAACCTTATTTTAGTAGCCGTCCCTTGCCGTCCCCTAAAAAATGGCCCAAAAAAAATGCCGTCCCCGAAACTTGTCCCCCCGTCCCTGCCCGTCCCCGTCCCCGGTACTTGGGGAACATAGGTTTTTAGGTGTTGTATAAGCACAAAAACACATAAATTGATGCTTTTTGGTCAAGATTTTGAGTTGGAACAAGGCTGGACCTGCATAGAAATGGAAGCTCTTCTCCAAAATGCCTTCGAATTTGCTTTCTACAAGGCTGGAAATGATGAATTCTACCCTGGACCTGTGTAAGAACCCTGTCTAATTTGAACTGAATTTTTTCCTTAGCTGTCCTGAATTTTTTGATTTGTTTTGCCGATGATTTACTTATGATTTTGCTGATTTGTTTTCACATGCATGTTGTATATGATATAAAGATGGAAAGGTGTAAATATAACATTCATATGACAACAAATGATGACCATAAAATAGATAGAATAGCTGTGTTGAACCCAATCAAAAAAATTTGCTTCATTAAGGCATTTTGAACAAGTCTAGAAAATTTTTCATCAAAAAGTCAAAAAAGCAAAATTTTTAAAAATAGAAATTTCTATTTTTAGAAAGTTTCTAAAAATAGACGTCAAATTAGGTTTTCTGGGTTTCTTGAGATATGGATGTTGGCAAAACTTTCTAAAAATAGAATCTCTGACTCAGGTGTCGCTCTTGATTCTCATTGGTCGATTTTGCTTCACAATCAGCGTGGTCCAGACGGAATTTGCAAAAGGTCAAGTTTTCTCTATTGGGTCATTTCTGCTTTTTCGGAAGGCGAAGCATGAGCTCTGAAGTCGTTAATAGAGGAAGTTCATCTGCCAAAGCTCATTTTCGAGTTTTTAACGCTGTTCCAACGATGCAGAACCAACGAACAATCGTCGACTCGATGATGCACGCAAAATAGAGCAGGGTGGATCCGAGGTGAGGTGAAAATCTGGAAATCATGAAAATTGACTAAGTCTGGAGATTTCAAGCGCCCTAGGTGACTTGGGGCGCCCAGTCCCACCAGTGATAGAAATTTTATGCATTTTTCGAGAAAATGCGAGAACTATGTTCGTCGGTCAGTTCTGGGGGGCATAAAAGTAGTCGTTTTGGTCATTAGGCTCTGAACAGTTGGAAAATTCATTAGATGTACCCAGGCTATGCAATTCATTCACCATTCAGTGGCAGTTGATCGACGAATCGTCGAAATCGACATCAGGAAGCAGCTGTCGGCACGCAAAACGGAGCAAGTTGCAAATGAAAGTTGGAAATCAGAAAATGGTTAAGTATGAAGAAACCAAGCACCCTTGGAGGCTAGGGGTGCCCAACTTCCTAGGTGTTAGATTTTTTCATGTTTTCCTAGAAATGTCAAAAAAGCTTCTGTCAGCCCGTTACCAATTGGTCAAACTTGGTCAAACTCAGTCAAACGTCAGTAAAAGCTGGGATTTCATCACAGATATGCTCATGTTGCTTCGATCATCCTTCGTCCCGCCTCGATAGTCGTCTGGACAACCGAAAACGGAGATCAAACAGAGGTTGTGGCCACGGAAAACGAGAAATGGCAATAAATTTGAAATTTTCATAAATTTTTCTAAGGCATTGAATCCTAGGTGCCCCAGGTGACTTGGGGCGCCCAAACTCATCATACTTAGAAAATTTTTGAATTTTTTCTGGAAAACGTTAATCTCCCTTCGTCAGCCCGGTCTGGTTCAGAGCAGATCAGTTTGACACGTTTCTTGAGGTAGATAGAGAGTACAGTCAGCTCAGTTTTCATCAATCCTGCCTATCTGCCAGATTGTTAGACTCAGTTTTGTCCTAGCAGACAGAAATCGACAGCCAAACAGGGGTCCACAGCCTCCGGAATGCGCACGCAAATCGAAAAGTTGAAAAAGTTGAAATTTTCGGAAAAATGACTAAGGCATGAGAAGTTAGGCGCCCCTGGAGGCTAGGGGCGCCTAGATTCATCAGAGTTAGAAAATTTTATGGTCTGCAGTGATTTCTGGCAATCATTTCTCGATCTTCGCCTGGTGGCCGTTTCTAGAAGTCGGATTCACAGTTGAACAATGTCAGATCATCTGTCTGAGGCTGGGGATGGAATCACAGTTGATAGGTCTCCAAAATGTCATGATTAGTCAGCTTTTTCAGTCAACGGTGACATTTAGCGATCTTGTTGAAGTTGGAGACAGGCCATATTTGAGTCAAAACGAGTGTAGAAGTGTCAAAAAAGAAGAAAAATTGGCTAACACTTTTGTTAACTCACGTGTTCGATGACATCATCAAAAGAAGATATTTTTCGTCATCTTACATATGAAGCCATAGGCAGCTACAAAATAGGGATTCTTCCTATTCGAAGACATCCACTTGGATTTGTGTTTTAAAAGATGCTTTCTTCATGGATGAGATCCAAGTTTTATTCTTTCACAAATAAAGTTGCTTTTTCGCCCTAAAGATCTATGAATACAAGCATTTGGTTTCTTTATTTTATTATCTTTTGCAGGTTGCATCCAGAGGAAGGATTTTTATTTTTCTTTCAACAAAGATTCGAAGACCCAAACAAAGTGTTTTTTCAGCATTCTTCATAGTTTCGGGTTGAGGAAGCAGGGAGGCACGCTTTTTCAGGGTCCTTTTTTCTAGAAGATCATTTTTTAGAAACAAGGCCAAGGCTTTTTCATTTTTCATCGAGATAGGTCCATCCAGAATTTCATCCTCTTGAAGATTGGGAATTTTGCTTTTTTGCTGCTTTTTGGGGGAAGTCTCTGCTTTTTCAAAATCTGACGATCTGGGTTGCTTCAGAATAGGATTGTCTACAAAACCCATGTGCCAACTTTTTCGGTCAGAATCCGCTTTTTAGAAGATATTGTTTCTCAGAATATCAACGGATGACATCACCAAAAAGCAAGAATGTTGATGAGGATGCATTTCAAAAGAAAGTAGCTTTAAATCAGATGCTTTTTGTTTTAAAGCATTTGCTTTCATCCTAAGCTCATCCATTCTATATTTAGAAAGAGAAATCACTTTGTAATAGTTGGAATTTTTTTTGCTTTAAAACACTTTGCTTTAAAGCATTTGTTAGTTGTATCTTTGTCTTAGAATATAAATAAAGCTTGCGAGTTGGCAACTTAGGGTTAATCAAGGAGATTTTAGGGTTCCCTACTCCTTTGATTTTAGTATAAATAAGGGCAGCCTTGCCCATTGTAATAGAGCTACTTTTGTGATAGCAAAATTTGCTGTGCCTATTCTAGCTTGCAGATTTTGTTATTCCAAGTGTTTGTTCACTTTGTGTAACCTGTTCTCCGGTGTTTGATCGCTTGCTGTATGCCTGCCTTTTGCTGCAATATTGTTGTCCTGGAGTTGTACCAACTTTGTGATATTGAATAGAAGTCTCATGCCTATTTTGCTCTGATATTCTATCTCGAATCATCAAGTTTTCATCGTCAGATGTGTGGCTTTTGTAGCTTTCATTTCAGCTTTCATCATTAAAGTACTATAAGTCTTGTGATGCAAATATGGGAGAGAATTGCTTAAGTTTTTGTTAAAACAATCGTTCCTTGTTCACTTTTAAATTCCTTTGCTCTGAATTTACTTAGGAGATTAAAAGTGTTAGTCTATGCTTAGTTGTAGTGGAAGTTTTAAAAAAGGAAAAAACCTCTTCTACAGCGTTTAGAGTTTTATGACCTTATGCTCGCAGCTGAAAATCAAAAAGAAGATAGGTAAAATTGGTTTAATTTATCTTTTCGGCGAACATCAGCAAAAAGGGAACTCCCCCTTCCAATAGGAGAGCAGTTTATCTATGCATAGCTGTCCATTTCCAACTCGCATTCCAGATGTGCGAATTGAAATGCCAATAGTTTTTTAGCGCCCAACGTGGGGGCACGAGGCATAAAACTTCAAGCAAGCTTAAGCTTATGTCACGAGAATGACTCTTTGGCGTCCTACTGCTCCAGTTCAACAACCAAATCTTACACCATCTGCTATTCAACCAAATCTTGTACGAGTGGAAGGAGAGCAAACGGACATTATTAGTAGCCTGAGGAGTTTCATATTTGTGCAAAAGGAAAGTCCCGATCAGTGGAGAAACGCGGCTACTATTCTTGACGAAGAAGAAAACAAAGCAGATCTTGCGGCCGGAAGACCAGTATTACCACCTCCCGTGTGGCAGTAGATAATCCTGGCTCACAGGGTTTATACAAGAAGGGGGAAAGACGGTACTATAGATCCATTCTTCCAAGATCTTATTCTTATAGAAGTTGGAGAAGCATCCAACATAGTTCCTGAAATCTAGCTAATTGCTAAACTGAAGCAGGAAGAACCTCAAGAGGAACCAATAATCCAACCTAGAGCAATGGGTGATGCAAATAATAATAATCGCGATAATCTGAATCAGAGGCGTCCACCCCCATTGCCTTGGGGTAACAACATTGGACCTTTGGCACTAGCAGAATATCATGAGTTTCCTGAAGGATCAAGAAAAAGTTTTCCGAAGTTTCATGGTGATGGCAAGCAACATCCTGATGAGCACATTTCTGCCTTCACCACCGCCTGTGGAATTCTTGGCGTTGCACATGAAGATGTTGCAGTGCGTTTATTTGTGGAATCATTGCAAAGTTGAGCAGCTGAATGGTTTAATCACCTCACTGCCAGCTCTATCACAAGTTGGGAGTTGATGAGGGAGAAATTTCTCACCCTTTCAAACTTGCAGAAGACAGTCATGTCTTGTTTGCACAACTCTCAAACATCAAGAAAGACAAAAGTGAACCAATGCAAGAGTTCGTAGCCAGATTCAACCGTCTCGTCAGAAAAGTCGTGAACGCCTTGAATCCTTCGTCAGAAATTTTGCTAAGTTGTTTCGCGAATGCACAATCTTCAGAAATTTCTTTCTACCTCAAGCAAAGACATGCTACAGAACTGCAAGAAGCTCAGGAGTATGCTATTGAATTGGAAGATCATATGATCACTTCAAGAAAGATCCAGAGAGATTCAATCAAGCCACTAGTGCCCTTGAATGTTGTACCGCTTTGGCAAGTTCCACCTCCTTCAAGTATACCAGATTCTTTCATTAACTATGTCAGTGATCAACTTGCTTCACCTGTGTGTCAAGTATCACCTATGCGTCAAGAGGCAGATGTGTCTTCTGCAATACAAATCTACTGCTTGTTCCACGCAACAAACCAACATGATGGAGAAAATTGCCCTAAGATGAGAAGATTCATGCAAATATTAAAAGCATCAAATGAAAATCAAGGATTTTCGGATACTCTTGAACGTCTCTTTGACGAATCCGATGGCGGCTCTATGAAGGGATTTTACTAGTGTAAATCAAATAGTAAAAGGGATCATTTTCCTAACTCTATTTCAAGCGACATCATGTGTTTGCATATGGAACATGAATGTTCATCGGAAGCTGAAAATTTGCATAATTTCTTCGAATATGAAGGATCGTTGATGGAAGAACCTGAAGAAATGCATAACTTGCATACTTTCTCTGAGGAAGAAGTGCAACAAACTTCTCAAGAGCAAAATTACGAGAAAGAGATCAAATATGCTGCAGAGAGCGATGATGAATCGAATTTGTTCTTCTCATCTTTTGTAGGTTGCTTTGAAGAACCTGCGTCAGATACATTCAAAGGAGAAGAGACCAAAGAAGCATTGCAATTGGAGCAAGAACAAGATCTTCATTTTGAATATGATTCATCATTGGAGGAATTTCTCAAAAATGGAGATCATATGAAAGATTCATCATTGGATCTCGACAGTTTTCTACATCACTTGGAGAGTGATTCTTTAGTAGAGGATACTGTAAATTTTCTTTTACAGTTTAGCCCGTCTTTATCTTTGTCTCAAGAAGTTTTCATACACACTAGTGAAGAAGATGATGCTAAACTTTTGAAGGTTATCCCTGAACTTCTGCAATCAAGAGACATCACAGATATGATGAAGTCAATGCAAAATGCAACGTATGAAGAGGTTGATGGAGAAGATTTCATGGAATATTCAGTTTTGGTCCCTAAGGAGGATGATAGTGAAAAGTCAAAGATTCTTGACAAATGCTTTGTGAGATACGGCGTATGTGAAATTGATCAAGAAGATGAAGAAGAAGCATATAACTCAGATGAATCTATCTTTGATTCCGCTTACTTACCAGGAGAAGAAAGATACATGAATGCTGAAGATGAGATGATGCCAGATATCTGCATTGAAGAAGATTACTCTATGGAGGTTGACGAAGTTCAAAATAATGAATGGCAAAGTGAGCTATCAGGTGAAGTTGTTATCGATAATGATCAAGGGATTGTGCATTCGGATCTGGATGATTTATCAGATTCTGAGGATTGGATGGACGAAAACATGACCAATGAAGAAGTTCCTGAAGCACTGGAAAAATGGGTGACGACAGTTGTGGATCCGGTAAGTCAAGAACCAGTAATGAGAGTTGTGTATTAGCAGCTTCGACCTTTTTCAGAGAATGATACATTGACAGAATTCAAGGTTGCATATGTTGAAGACATAAATGAACGTCAAGTTCTATATGTGGTGATTACTATTCCCACTAGCATACTTTGGCCACAAGACCTTACTTCATATCTTCAAAAAGAGGTTTTGTACCTTAACGTGTTGTAGAGACTTCTCGCATTGGAAGAAGTTGATCAACCTGATCTTTGGCATATCAATCAGTTCATCATGAACTTCTCATGGCCCGAACGTGAATACCCACCTGAATCATGGCTCTTCGAGAAGGTGTTGCAAAGGAAGAAAAGCTATGTGTTGTCAAGACAAATCTCATAGCTCAAGAGAAAAGGCTCTTATTTTTCTAAACCAGTTGATGGTTTTGTCTAACAGTTTTTGTTTTTCTTGTCCTCGGTCAAAAAGAGCGTTTGTATGTGTAATGTGTTTCCCCTTTTCATCATGTGATCATTATGTCGTAATGTTTTTCCCCTTTTCGTAATGTGACAGTTGTGTTCCTTGTGTTCTGGGAAGTTCCAACTCTTAGGTGATTTTAGGAAGTTCGGTTTTAGGTGTAGGGAAAAGTCTTGATCTAGGTGATTAGGAAAGTGGCCTGACTCTATTGCCCAACTGATAAGGCATTGGTCCAAGCTTAAAAGTCCAGAGATTCTCGGTTCTCCTATGCCGTAAGTATCTGACATGGTCCCTAGACAGAGCCAATTGTTGTACCCAATCAAATTTTTTTGTTTCATTAAGGCATTTTGAACAAGTCTAGAAAATTTTTCGTCAAAAAGTCAAAAAAACAAAATTTTTAAAAATAGATGTCAAATTAAGTTTTCTGGGTTTCTTGAGATATGGATGCTGGCAAAACTTTCTAAAAATAGAAAGTTTCTAAAAATAGAATCTCCGACTCAGGTGCCACGCTTGATTCTCATTGGTCAATTTTGCTTCACGATCAATGTGGTCTAGACGGAATCTGCAAAAGGTCAAGTTTTCTCTACTGGGTCATTTCTACTTTTTTGAAAAGTGAAGCATGAGCTTTGAAGTCGTCAATAGAGGAAGTTCATCTGCTAGAGCTCGTTTTCAAGTTTTCAACGCTGTTCCAACGACGCAGAACCTACAAACAGTCGTCGACTCAACGATGCACGCAAAACAGAGCAGGATGGATCCGAGGTGAGGTGAAAATCTGGAAATCACGAAATTTGACTAAGTTTGGAGATTTCAAGCACCCCAGGTGACTTGGGGCGCCCAGTCCCACCAGTGATAGAAATTTTACGTGTTTTTTGAGAAAATGCGAGAATTGTGTCCGTCGGTCAATTCTGAGGGGCATAAAAGTAGTCGTTTTGGTCATTAGGCTCTGAAAATATGGAAAATTCGTCAGATATACCCAGGCTATGCAATTCATTCACTATTCAGTGGCAGTTGATCGACGAATCGTCGAAATCGACATCAGGAAGTAGCTGTCGGTATGCAAAACAGAGCAAGTTGCAAACGAAAGTTGGAAATCAAAAAAATGGTTAAGTATGAAGAAACCAAGCGCCCCTGGAGGCTAGGGGCGCCCAACTTCCCAGGTGTTAGATTTTTTTCACGTTTTTCGAGAAACGTCAAAAAAGCTTCTGTCAGCCCATTTCCAGTTGGTCAAACTTGGTCAAACGTCAGTAAAAGCTGGGGTTTCATCATAGATATGCTCAGGCTGCTTAGATCATCCTCTGTCCCGCCTCGACAGTCGTCTGGACAGCCGAAAACGAAGATCAAACAGAGGTTTAGAGCACAGAAAATGAGAAATGGCAATAAATTTGAAATTTTCATAAATTTTTCTAAGGCATTGAATCCTAGGCGCCCCAGGTGACTTGGGGCGCCCAAACTCACCATACTTGAAATTTTTTGAGTTTTTTTTGGAAAATGTTAATCTCCCTCCGTCAGCCCGGTCCGGTTCAGAGCAGATCAGCTTGACATGTTTCTCGAGGCAGATAGAGAGTACAGTCAGCTCAGTTTTTATCAAGCCTGCCTATCTGCCAGATCGTCAGACTCAATTTTGTCCCAGCAGACAGAAATCGACAGCCAAACAGGGGTCCATAGCCTCCGGAACGCGCACACAGATCGAAAAGTTGAAAAAGTTGAAATTTTTGGAAAAATGACTAAGGCATGAGAAGTCAAGCGCCCCTGGAGGCTAGGGGCGCCCAGATTCATCAGAGTTAGAAAATTTTATGGTCTGCAGTGATTTTTGGCAGTCATTTCCCAATCTTCGCCCGGTGGCCGTTTCCAAAAGTCGGATTCACAGTTGAACAATGTCAGAGCATCTGTCTGAGGCTGGGGATGGAATCACAGTTGATAGGTCTCCAAAATGTCATGATCAGTCAGCTTTTTCAGTCAACGGTGACATTTTGCCATCTTGTTGAAGTTGGAGACAGGCCATATTTGAGTCAAAACGAGTGTAGAAATGTCAAAAATTAAGAAAAATTGGCTAACACTTTTGTCAACTCGCGTGTTCGATGACATCATCAAAAGAAGATATTTTTTGTCATCTTACACATGAAGCCATAGGCAGCTACAAAATAGGGATTCTTCCTATTCGAAGACATCCACTTGGATTTGTGCTTTAAAAGATGCTTTCTTCATGGATGAGATCCAAATTTTATTCTTTCACAAATAAAGCTGCTTTTTCGCCCTAAAGATCTATGAAGACAAGCATTTGGTTTTTTTATTTCATTATCTTTTATAGGTTGCATCCAGAGGAAGGATTTTTATTTTTCTTTCAACGAAGATTCGGAGGCCCAAACGAAGTGCTTTTTCAGCGTTCTTCATAGTTTCAGGTTGAGGAAGCAGAGAGGCACGCTTTTTTAGGGTCCTTTGAAAGATCCCTGATGGATCCCTTTGCTGAAATGAAGTGCTGTTGCTGAAATGAAGTGCTGTTTTTTGTGATTTAATTTGTTTTATGATTTTTTTTATTATTTTTTTTTTTTGTTTTCTTTCAGACTAGAGAGGAGATGCAGAAGGGGTTTCAGTTTTCTTGAGATGTGTATTTGCCAAGATGGCAAATAGAAATACATACAGCTGCAATCTCAAATAAAATGGACTAAAAATAAATAATAACTGATAGAAAGATAACACATGAGAAATTGAGGCACATACCCATCAGATCTGTATTTTAATATTCAATGGAAGCCTGGTTTGCAACCCTACTTGCATACAAAGGCAATATTGGCCTAGAAGAGGCTATACATGCAACTGTGACTGAAGGATCTGAAGAATAAAGCTGATTTAGCACTGCTGCAAGCTTAGATCTGCAATAACATGCCCTGGAATCTGTCCAATGATGCACAAATGAAGACCCAGTGTAGGCCTCCCACAAACAAGAACTGGGTTATCGTCCAATTCACCAAAATCCTTGAGAGTTTTCGTTCCCAAGAGTCTGAATGCTGCTGCCCCCTTCCACAGAGTTCAGAGCTGCCATGAAGCTTCAAAAGATATGCAAAAGATGGATCCAAATAGCACTTCAAAGTCACTTTATGCACTTCCCAAAGTGGGCGTCCACTTTAGGGCTCCAAAAGGGATCAAAATTAAGAATCTTTAAAAGATCCTTTTATTAATGAAGTCTTCCCAAGTTGGGCGCCCAAGTTGAGGGCCCAACTTCATTATTAAAAGCCCACTTTTTAAACACAACGTTGTGTCAACTAGGTGGGGGACTTTTTAATAACTTATTAATATAAAGTGACATGTTATTCACTTTATTTTATTTATTTTTATTAAATATTAAAGCCACACTTTAATATTCAATAATTATTCCAAATCCATCACCAGGCCATCCTGAACTGAGAACTTCTGAAGCCCACGCTACTGGTGATGTCGCCACGTGTCATGCCAACTGACAGTGCCTCCCTAAAATGTAGGGATACCTCCTAAAAAATAGGAATTTGACCAAAACTCCAAAAATGCTCCTTGAGGTCCCCTGATGCCTCCTGGTCAACTCTCGGTCAATCCCTAAAAAATAGGAACCCTTCCTAAAAAATAGGAAACTGTCAAAAACTGACTGGAAAGGCCTGTAAAGCTCTGTGCCAAGCTATACTGCCTCTGGATAGGTCCCCTAACCACGCTGCTGACCTACGGGAACCCGGATGATAGGTCAACTCTCATGTCTCTGCTAGACAGCGCTAAAGAGGGGACATGACATCCTTTTTTCTGGAGGATCGTTTTTCAGAAACAGGGCTGAGGCTTTTTCATTTTTCATCAAGATGGGTCCATCCAGAATTTCATCCTCTTGAAGATTGGGAATTTTGTTTTTTTCGGGAATCTGCTTTTTTGCCGCTTTTTCGGGAAAGTCTCCGCTTTTTCAAAATCCGACGATCTAGGTTGCTTCAGAATGGGATTGTCTACAAACCCATGTGCCATCTTTTTCGGTCAGAATCTGCTTTTTAGAAGATATTGTTTTCTAGAATATCAACGGATAACATCACCAAAAAACAAGAATGTTGATGAGGATGCATTTCAAAAGAAAACAACTTTAAATCAGATACTTTTTGTTTTAAAACATTTGCTTTCATCTTAAGCTCATCCATTCTATATTTAGAAAAAGAAATCATTTTGTAATAGTTAGAATTTTCTTTACTTTAAAGCACTTTGCTTTAAAGCATTTGTTAGTTGTATCTTTGTCTTAGAATAGAAATAAAGCTTGCGAGTTGGCAAGTTAGGGTTAATCAAGGAGATTTTAGGGTTCCCTACTCCTTTGATTTTAATATAAATAAGGGCAGCCTTGCCCATTGTAATAGAGCTACTTTTGTGATAGCAAATTTGCTGTGCCTGTTCTAGCCTGCAGATTTTGTTATTCCAAGTGTTTGTTCACTTTGTGTAACCTGTTCTCCGATGTTTGATCGCTTGCTGTATGCCTGCCTTTTGCTGCAGTTGTTTACCGCAATATGGTGTGTTTTACTGAATATGAAGTAAACAGAAATAAGTAGTAGTATAGTGCATCATACAAACATAACAGAATTACTCAGAACGGAATATTGTATTTATCATTGATTCACAAGAACATTACAATGTTCATGACAACAACGTACATATTCATTGTGACTCCAATGTTTGCATAATAACTATTGTCAAATCACTGATGCCCTGACTACGATGTATTGACGCTCTAAATACTCATCGCCAAGGTTGGTTGTGATGCCAACCGTTGGTACCGATTCCAAACTACCCGACTCGTCGGTTGGTACCAACAACTAATTACATCTTATTATGTTATTTATTCACTTAACTAATTTGCTGTCTACATCTATCCCCCCCTCAAAATTGGTCGTCTTCCAGACGACATTTACATCAAAACAACAAAATTATGACAGAAACTCAAAAATATCCTACGAGAGTGGGGAGGTTGGAAGGACGTCCTTGGGGTGGCTGATCGCTGCTGTGCCTGTAGCTTCCTTGCTTCCTTCGTCTTTTGCCTCAGCTGGTGTTGGGCCACTAGCTCTCGCTCTTTTGCTGCCTTCACCATTGTTTACACTCATTTTCTGTCAGACTTTCCCAAGCTTCCATTCCTGTATCAACACTTTTTTTTTTGTTTGTTTGTTTTTTCCCTTACTGAACAATCTTCACAGCAACAATAGTGTGGTGTACGGCAACCTCCTTGACGGCCTTATGCAATCCCTGAAGTCTTGTGTACGGCTTCCCTTCATTCGGCTCCTTCCCTGTCCGGCCTTCTCTGAATTTGTACGGCAGCCTCTGTGAAATCTGTACTTGGCGGCCTGATGTCCTTTTCTCTTCTTTCTTTGACTCCCTCCTGTTGATGTTTGTTTTTGTACAAGTCAACAATTAGAGTGAAATACTAAAACATCTGACTCCCTCTTGAGCAAAGCCTCTCGAATGCTGAACGAAGTGATCAAACAAGATGACTCCAAGGTTCCTTCTGATTTTGTAAGAGATAGCTCGATGACTAAGTATGATTTTGCTGTTAAACACAAAGGGACTTACGCAATTGTTCAAACAGGCTGTTGATTCAATGATTAGGAAGGTGAACACTGGAACATCTAAGTACTACAACTTATGGCGTATGATTTGGCAATGATGTTCTTGATTCTAATTCTAACTGAATGGATTAAAAAAAAAGAATAAAAGATGTAAGTTTAGAAACACTAATCTAATCCTAGATGTAAGGATTATTACTGCTTAGGTGAAATCAAACCAGATCTTGCTTCGCCATGACAAACAACTACACAAGATTGATGCAATCTTTTAGGGTTTTACAAAGATGTTTAAATCAATTATGCTCATGAAAGATTCAACAAACATAAAGATCAAATTGAAGTTCAATGTTGTTCAGACTAACCATACGCTGCAATTTGCAAGCCACAAACTACAAATGGTGTGAACTTATAGAAATTTCACCATGAAACAATAAGACAACCTTCCACCAGCTAACATAAACTTAAAGAAAACTTAATCTAGCTTAACATTCGCTTGAAAATCCAAACGATGCAACACTTCGAAAAATATATAGAGTCACCAAAGCAATGAATCTTATATTATTTCAGAGAGCCTTTTGCAACAATTCCAGAGTTTTTCAATCTTACAAATGAGAGCAACAAGAGCTCTTTTATAGACCTCAAATGAATGAAGGGTCAAGATTGATCGGCCAAGCCAGCGGACCAGATCATGCCACATCACAAGTAGTTATAACAAACTCTTATTTTATTAAATGAAAGAGGCTATCTTTATTAAATGAAAGAAGCTATGAAAGAGGGAACAAAGGCACGCCTCCCAAGAAGATAAGAATGACATGTCATCAACCTATGAGGAATCTCCATGTGAATATCCATCACTAGAAGCTTGACATTCAATGAACCTGGACACTATCTGCTTGACATCATCCAAAGGTACACTTGGCACATTCTGAATGGTTCCTTCAGCTTCAAGTACATCATCTGAATAGAGGCCAAGTGTCTTTTCCCAATCAGTTATCCTTGCTTTGTTGTCGCCAAGGTGGACAACAAGTGAAAAAATACTATCAAGCCTTTCATCAGTAACATCATCTTCTTGAAAATAGAAAGCTTGAACTTGTTCTTTCATGTTATCAAGAGTCATCTCCCCAAATGGATTACAGATCTTCATCAAAGAGGCATGTATTCCATCTTGAATCCTTTGAAGTACACTTCTGACTCTTGACATGTCTGTTTCTATCTTATCCAGCAATTGTCCTTTGATGCGAAAGCCATAATACCAAGAAGAGAAGTTATATGTCTTACCTTCTTCAATCACTTCAGCATGTATCAACTCATCTATTGATGTCTCCATTAAGCTCTTCAAGTGTGGCAAGTAATGTTCTTTGATGTCTTTGAATTCAGCACAAACTGTCATCAATGCAAGTACCCTCTCTTTGAGATCAATAATGTTATCACACACTTGCATGATATCTTTCAGATGTTTAAATGTAGCCTCCTTTGATCTTTTCATCCAATCCTTCATTCTATAAGATGAAGACTTCAACTCCTCTAAGTGCTCAACTGTTTCTAGAGGAAGAAGGGATGGAGGTGTAGCAACTCTTTCCTGTTGATGAATAGGATGAACTAAATGCTGAATGTACTGCTCTAAGGCTTGGCATCTTTGCTCAGCTTTGATTCTACCTTCTGTCTCTTGTCTTATAATAGCTCGAGCATTATCAATTGAATCTTGAAGCTCTTCTTTTACTTGCATTCCAGTTAAAGGACCCAGATTGATTGTATTGATGTCATAATCATCAAGTGTTACATCTTCTATATTCTTCTCAAGCCTTGGAACTGCTACATGAACTTTCCTTACACCTGTTTCATCTTTAGCGATCTTTGAAAGAATATTGGCCTTCTTCTTTGGTTTTTCTTTTCAACTGGAAGAGGAGGATACTTCTCAACTTCATAATTTTCTCTGATCCTTTCCTGTAACCACTCTGGCAATGATGAAAGATCCTGTTGTTGCATTTGTTTTCCTGGTACTTGAGATGATTTTTCTTCAGTTCCATCCTTATTTTCAGTATTAGCTTCATCAATGATCTCAGTGTCATGTGGACTTGAAGGTACTTCTTCAACTGTGGCTTCTGGAGCTGCATTTTCGACATGTATCACTATATTTTGATTTAGTGGAGTGTCATCTGGTTGTCTAGAAAAAATAGTTTCAATACTTATCTTTTTCTTCTTACTGGATTCTCCTTGGGCGGTTTCAAGCTGTTTTCTTTTCTTTACCTGTCCTGAATCTCTTTCATTTTCTTTGCTCTGTGAATCTTTACTAGGTGCATTGTGTATTTTTTGCTGATCAATTTCTCCCATTTTAATATAAGTGAGTTTCTTTCCTTCATCAAGCAATGCTTGTACCTGCTTGTCCTTTAGCTGTTAGTCCTTTATAGACTACATTTCTTGCCAAGATATAAACAAGATATGAAGTCATGAAGAAAGACTTTGTTTCATCAAAATTCTCAAACTGTTCATCTAGGCAATGGCTTATAAGGCCAGCCCAGTCAACTATCTTGTTCTTTGTAAACACATGATCAAAGTAAGTATACATCCATCCTTTGAAAGTAGATGATTGAGGCCTACCTGTTACTTGATTCAGGAACATGATCAAATAACTTATCTCTTGCTTGAATCCTCAGAGTTGTAAATCTTCGTCGATGAATCAGTCATCCATTTCTTCCTTATTTCTTGCATGTAAAGCTTTGAGTTGCCTTCGAAAGTACTTTGAGCAGTTAGAGGACCAATGAATACTCCCTTCCCTTTTGGGATGTTGAAGGTCTCTTGAATAGCCTCTCTCTGGAGATAGGCGAGAACAGTTCCATCCTTAGCTATAATTTGTCTTTTCTCTTTATCATAGTGCTGAACACACTCCAACACTAACTCAGTGCTTCGCAAGGTAGGTGGGAAGCAGGCTGCTTGTACAATTCCACTTTTCGCTATGGCTTTAATGTCTTCATTCCTTGTGATAGCGAGCAAGAAGTCCTTCACCTCCTCCAAGTTGATGTGTCCCATGTTGGTGTCTCCCACGTTCTTCCACTGCGTTTCAAGCTTGGACTCAGGTATGCTGGACTTAGCATCCATCTTGATCAAGACTTGTCTCTCTTTAGCTGTCATGCCCATTTACCTACAAGCAAGACTTGAATAAGTGACTTGAAATGGCAAAATTGACTTTACAAGCCTGATTTTTTGATGACAAAAGTATGAAATTTAGCAGATTTATGAAGAAAAAAGGATGGATGAAACATACCTTATGTCAGATTCTGACTTAGGAAAGCAAATTTTTGGATTTAAAAATGCAAAAAATCAGTATAAAATGGCAGAATTAGATGTGAACTGCCAAAAATCAGTCCTCAAAAATACAAATCTGCTCTAAAATCTGCTTTTTCCTTGAAAATTCACTGCTCTTCCTATGAAATTCGCTGCCCTTCCTATAAAATTCGCTGCCCTTAGTATTTGCAATATGAATTATGAAAATAATAAGGTAGCGCTCATCTTATATAGTGATTTGATGTACATTTAATGTTGGCGGCTAGCTAGGAGGTCGGCCTATTTAGGCATTTAATGCTTTAATGCCAACTTTAAATTCAAAAACCCCTTAGGCGCCAATCTAAGATAGTTAGTTTAGGCACCAATTTCAAGAAAGTTCTATATATTTTTCCACAAAGCGCTCATGGAGGTGAAAGCAACAAGCAAAAACGCCTATTCACTCACCTAAGTCTTAATGATTTAAGGGAAGGTCATGCTCATTATTAAGGTCACTTTTGGCATACTTTGAGTGAAGTGAAGTGCTCATTCCAAATTGTATGGGAAGGATCCCAACGTGTTCTCTTCAAGGCGCACAAAGCTCATCTCTGCAACCCTCTGAATCCTAGAGCGCCCAAGTTGTTGGTGATGAGGAGAAAGTGCGCCTATACTCATATCGAAACCCACATGCATTATCAACCTTTTATCATTCAAACTTCCTTCACAAGACTTTAATTATCACTTATCTAGGCGCTCTATGAAGGATTTTAGACACGTGCATTCAACTTGCAAAGCACCCCAACTTGATCCTAGGCGCTATTTCAAGCTTGATCTTAATTTTTCATTCAAGGCTCACAAGGTGATCAACTCATCTTTACTAAGGCGCCAATATCACCTCCATTCATCCTTCAAACACTCTTGAGGCGCAATCTACTACATATTAAGGCGCTAAAGTCACTTCAAGGTGCTCCTTGTCCTATAATTCATATTTTAATGTCTTGAACCCATCATGGAGGCTCTAAGTACATTTCTCATCTAAGTACAGGATCATACAAGGGCGCCAAAAGCTACTCCTACAAACAAAGCGCCAATTTTCTTGCAAATTCCAACACTTTTCTCCCCAAGGCGCAAATTTGGGGTTACTAGATGCTGTCCCCTACTAGGTGCAAATAGGTGACTTTCCGACTTGATTCCTATCTTAGGCGCCTTCAATCCTGACTTCTAAGAACATTAATGATACAAGGCGCCAATTTGAAGTTCCACATACAAGGCGCCCATTGATGATGTTATTGAATGTAATTCTTTTCTAGGCGCCACAACAAGACCACTTTGAAGGCAAAGGTTGCCTACTTCCATAGGGCTTAATTTTTGCATATTTGATCATCTTTGGGATTCAACATAAGCTACCTCCTCCAAGGTGCACATACTCTATCCTCAAGGTGCTTAATCTTCATCTTCCATCAGGGTGCCCAACATAGTGACTTAGTTCTAACTAACCAGGAGTTCTCAAGGCTAGGCACTAAAAGATGATTGTTCAAAAGTGTTCAATTTCTTCAAGGCGCCAATTTGATAGACTTTCACCTGAAGGGCGCTAGAGTGAATTAGGAGGAAATATAAGGTGCGCCAAGATGCTCTTGGTGGCAAGGGGCGCCTAATATCTCCATTTTAGATTAGTCACTTGGAAATTCATCACCCTAGGTGATAAAAGATGATTGTTCACCCTAGGCGCTGATTTGAGCTTTATCTACCTTAAGGCGCCATCTTCTAGAGCTTTAAACATCTATTCTATGTCAAGGCGCAAACTTGGAGATACTTCAACAAAAACTGGCACCTATTATGATCTAAATTGTTCCTTAGGCGCTCACTGGAGGGTCTGGAGATAGAAAATGGCGCCTTCACTTATTTGGGTAAATTCTTCACTCTAGGCAATTACAAAATGTCATGGAAAGCTCAATTCTCCAAGGCGCTCAAAACATGTCTAGGGCGCTTACTTTCATCAAAGGCGCCAATCCTCATCATAGGCGCTAATATTACCTTCATCATCAATCCATTCCAAGGCACTTGTATTGAAGGTGTTTTGAAGCCATCTCTTCCTAAGCGCCTAGAGGTTATCCATCTTTTAAACAAGGGGCCAAAAGGTTTCCATTCAAACACAGGGCGCCAAAATGAGGCAATATAGACTAGAATGGGCGCCTAGAGTCAATTAAGTGAAACGTAATTTCCCGCAGGTGCTTTTGTAGGGTGATCTGGTGTGATAAGATGCGCCTTTACTTATGATGAGTCTTTCTTCAAAACTTAATTCTCCATGCAAGCTACCTTGTTCATATTCTATCAAACTTAGGCATTCTAAATTTTCAGGACCTTGACAATTTGAAAATGATGCATCACAACTCAATGCAAAGCATCTGAGCTCAAAAAAAGGGGGGTCCCTATGCCCAATGGGGTGATGTGTGATTTGGTCACAACACCTCCTCTTCCCGTACGGCGTTTGGACAGTTTTGTGTTTAATTTGCAAGGGACGGGGGATTTTTAATTTGTCAAGGGCGGGGAACACCGTACGCTGTACTCGTATGGCTAGGCCATACGTCGTACGGTTTTTTTTTTTTTTAATTTTAATTTTTTTTTTGAATTTTTGAAAAAAAAAATGATTTTTTTTGCCAGGCCGTACGCCGTACGGTCTGTCCGTACGTCCTACAAACTGGTCATACGTCGTACGGATTTTTTTTTTTTTGAATTTTTGAAAAAAAAATTTGATGATTTTTTTGGCTAGGCCGTACGTCGTACGAATTTTTTTTGAATTTTTTGGCCCAGGCCTTACGTCCGTACGTCATATGGCCTGGTCGTACGTACGACGTAACCTGGTCGTACGTCGTACCTTTTTTTGCCTTATCCCAACATTTTATTTTTTTCGTCTTTTCCATGTCAAACTGAATCTGATTTGTCTATTTTTCTCCGATGGGTTCCACGTTCGATCTGCAACTCCGACTGGAATTGTTGTTTTAAAAAAAATAAACTATCTGACTTTTGAACATTATTTTTTCCCTGCTGATTGTGACCGATCGCCAAAACATTGCCAGTCGACGGAAATATTCTATAGTCCTTGTTCTTTCTGTATGGTCTCTTTCTGGCCGGTGTTTTCAATGCTATGTTCCCGTCGTTGGTTTCATCACCCCGATTTACCTTGCTTGTCAATGTCTCTTCATACCTGATCACCTCGTCTGGTTTAAATGTATGTGCAAGTGTATCCTCTATCTTGGCTTCACCCTCTGAATATTCTTTCTGTGCCTCTCCTGGTCGACTTGTCTCTACCATTATTTGCTCTGTTACTTCCAACTGATTATTACCTTCCTCCCCTTTCTCACTCATTACTGGTTCCCTCTTGCCAAGTGGTCGAGTGTTTGTCAATCCATCAAGTGCTTCATTCGTGAACAATGTTTCACTCGTCGACCTAGAGTTGCCCAGACTTTCACTCGTCAGCCTAGAGTTGCCCAAACTTTCATTCGTCGGCCGAGAGTTGCCAAGTGTTTCACTCTTCGACCAAATTTTGCCAAGAATTGCACTGCCATGACTTGCATTGCCAGGACTTGCACTACGAGGACTTGTATTGTTCATCAGAGAGCTCTTGCCGACTTTTTTTATTGAAATCATATTACATTCCGGTTGAAAGAACTCGTAATCTTCTATCTGCCAATGGAATAACCCGCTGAATGACTTTGTCTCGTCTTCTGATTATTCTTGTAATTCCAGCACCCCTTCATCATTGGGCTCCATTGGCCCCTTCCCACCTTCTGTCGAGTTCCTTTCATCCGAGTCAGAATCTGATGCCAATTCTTCGCTGACGATTTGTGTCTTCAAATCAATGAAAAACTTCTTACGTCTATTTTCTATGGATAAAGTGTTTTTTTTCTAGTTGTGGTTGGCCTTGGCGGCTATTAGCCATCCTCGGCCGAGTAATGCATTGTACGACGCATTATGTGCTGTTATGACTACAAAATTTAACAAAAATTGCTGGGTACCGATTCTTACTTTTTGAGCCATTAGTACTCCCAACGCCTTGATCCCGTGCTGGTCGGCTCCCACTAACTGGAAGTTTTGTGGCCATAGAGTAGGCTTCCCGAGGCTCTTCCAGGTTTCTTCTAGTAGTACATTTACTCTGGATCCACCGTCGACTATGGTATTTGTCAAATTTCGTCCAAGGATTTCCATACGTACTACGGCCGGTTTCTTTCCAGTATCAATCGCCAGCAACCTCGGGTCGAGTACTTGTTCTCCTGTTGGCGGTGGTTCTACTATAACATCTTCTGTTGTGTGGACTTGGCCTTCGTGCGAGTTGTCTTCCATTACCTTGGATATTGCTACTTTTAACTGAGGCAAGCTTTGGAGGAGGTCTGCCAATTTAATTGGTATGGTAGCTTGCAGTACTTGGCTTGTTATGTTGTCCGATTCCGATTGTAGGGTTGCGGTTGCCTTTTCGTCTGAGTTCCTCCGTTCGGTTTTCATGGCAGCTTCCACTTCCTTTCGTGCCTCACGGAGTCTTTCTTTTTCCGTACGGGGATCTGGATAAGTGGCCTTTTTCCATTGTGCTCGGGTGATAGCAAGGATTTCTTCATCATTTTCCTTGAGATTCATGAGGTTCACCCCTTTCTGCTTCGAACAGTCTTTTTCTTCGTGATCTCCAGGCCCACACCACTTGCATAATGCATTTATTGTGTTCTGATTGTTGTTCGAGCATTCTCTTGCAAAGTGTCCCCACTCGTTGCACTGCCGGCACTGTATCATAGGTCGCCCTTTGCTGTCGTACTGCAATCTGTTTCTCGGACTTCTATTGCTTTGGTAACCTCCAGGGGATGCATGGCTATTGTACTGGGGCTTTGGTGGTGTGTTCGGCGATGTTGACGGTTCTCCTTGAGTGAAGAGTACTTGCGTACCCCTTGCTTTCAGATTGTATGGGCATTCCTTGATGGAATGTCCCATCACTTGGCAGATATCACAAAACAATTTTTTCGGATAATTTGCCTTTGTATGACCTTCTCCCTTGCAATCTGTACACCACAGTTCTCTGGCTTCCCTTGTACTCTCCTTGTCGGCCTTCAGTTCTTTCATCATTCTCATCATGTCCTTCCTGAGTGCTTGCACGGTCTTGGACTCACTATCGCTGTTGTCATCCATACTATCCTCATCGTCCGTCTTCCTTTTCCCTCGGAAGGATATTTTATTTTCACTCTCTATATCCATCGCTCGATTGTACGCTTCATCGTATGATGACGGAGGCACGACTTTCATTTTCTTTCTCAGTGATGGACACAACCCTTCGATGAACCATCGCTTCTTCAGCCCGTCGGCCGGCTGAGTCTCTAGTTTTCCTAACAATTCTTTCAGTCTCCGGTTGTAGGTTCGCACGTTCTCGTGCTTCCCTTGCTTCGTACTGTAGATCTCCGCTACAATTTCATTGTCATCCCTCAGAAGTTTGAATTCGTCTTGGAATGCCTTCTTAAGTAATCTCCATGATGCCCTGTGTGCTTGGGTGTAATGTCCCCTTTCTAGTGGAAACACTTAAACATGAATCTCGATTCAAAGTGATTCTCAAAGAGACATTAGAAACATTAGAGATCAATAAATTTCAATGATAAGATCAAATAAGATCAATGATAATGCATTTACATCATTCCTTGTTGAAAGATTATTCATTTCCTAATTGTCACTTGCTATTGATAACTATTCTATAATACGTTCCATAATTCAATCATGCATATTTTCCTTGTTACTCTTCCTCATGGAACTAGGCTTTATATGTATAGGGCGCGCTGAAACCATCTCTTGACCCAGCCTACGGGAAACTATGTCCCAGCCTAAGGGCCTTAATACGGATAGAATTATCTTGCCTCTCCCCACAATACCTAACATTTCTTTAAGGATGAAGTAATAGAGGAAAATAGAAGTAACAATCTAAGTTCATCTTTCCATATCATCTCCCTTCTAATCCTTAACCATGGATGGGGAATTATTTGTCTAGAACCCTCTCCAATATGATTGGGAATGGAATTACTCCGCCTTTCCCTAGCATCCTTGTCTAGGGCGCGTTAAACCCTCTCCAATGCATCGTGATGGAATTACCCCGCCTCTCTCTAACAAGACCACCTCTCCTAAGGTTATAGGAAATAGAAGTGATGAGATGGTTAGGCCATCACTTATCATATTTCATATATATATATATAATCTCACAAATCTCATACTTAATAATCATTAATAAACACATTCACTAATTCTTACTGATCCTTATAATTGTTCATCATTGTTAGATCTTGAGTCTAAATATGGTTATCAATTCGATTATGAATAGAGAAGACACTTCCTTATAACTATAACCATTCCCATGGATTCACATACTTGTGTAATACTAATGATATGATTGACATATATATATATATGAATCTATTCTAGATTATGCTTATATTATATATATATATATATATATATATATATATATATGGCTTCCTATATTCATTATTTATTTAAACAATCAATGATAAATTTAATAACAAATACCTTTATCTGCTATACCTTTATTTATCCTAATGCAGATTGGATTTATTGTAATTCTCCGATTTTATTGGTGGCTGAACTGTATTGCAGTCCTTGATCCAATCCCCTTCCTAACAGCCAGCGATCCTTTTTTTATACTTTCCCTTCTCCACCAGCGATCATGTCTTTTCATTAATCGCTGTCCATAAGGGACATACCCTTTCGAAAATATGCTGCACTTAAAACATCACCGTAGCCTCTTAAATTTGTAATTGATTCCTTAAGGAATCGTTCCTCATGTAATATATTTATTATAGATTATAATAATATTAATAGTGTCTTATATATATATTATAATTGTTCTCTATTATTATTATATTATGTATATATATAAAATTATTATATTATGTATTTTATAATTATTCTATCTTATTATATATATATATATATATATATATTGTGATAATAACATATATATTAATAATTTGTTCTATATTCTTATTATATCATATATATATTATCATAATTGTTTTCTTAGATTTATTATTTATAAATACAATAATAATAAAATATTCATATAATATTATGTAATATTATTTATTAAATATTATATTATTATTGTTAGAAGCATTCAAATGGACATGATGTTTAAATCTTTAATTTAAACAATGGCTTAATATCATGTGTGAAGCAAATAGTTAGTTTGTATGTCTTGCAAACAAGCATACCTGCACTTTCCATTGTCAATGGGAGTGCCTTTTCATCAGCTATATAGGGGTCATTAGTGGCAACTAGTTGTTTTATGTCAAGTGACAGTCTTTGGGGCCTAAAAGACAAGTTGGGTTTGGTTGTCTTTTCATTTTTAGTTGTTCATTTGGTGTTTGAAGCCAATACCTGTTCAGGTATACCCCTTGGAATATCCCTCCTGAGTTTAAGCTAAGCTAAAAGTGCAAAGGAGCCTACCCACTCCTGTTAGTTGGCCAAAATTGCCCTAAACCTATTGATGAACTTCTTCCTATCAACCAGAACGACCATCCCTGGCCTAGGTGATTTAGGAATGTTTTGGGGTTTAGGGTTGTAGCTATTTTGGGTCCCAACAGATTGGCACCATTGCCGGGGAAGAGTAAAGTGCTAGGTTAGCATGGTGTATGGACTCTACTGGTATGAGGAACCCAGAATCAGTTTTGTTGCCTTGAAGACCAGTCACGCTTCAAAGGATTTCCTCATTCAGTGAGGTGGCGACTCTGTTGTCGATGAAAACAAAGTTTTGCTGCTGTGTGCATGGTTCAAAGAAGCTACAACTAGTTAAGGTACACGTTTTTCTTCCAACTTTGACCATGTTGGGACCCAAAATAGTTGCAACCCTAAAGCCTAAAACATTCCTAAATCACCTAGGCCAAGGATGGTCATTCTGGGTGATAGAAAGAGGTCCATCAACAGGTTTAGGGCAATTTTGGCCAACTAACAGGAGTGGGTAGGCTCCTCTGCACTTTGAGCTCAGCTTAGACTCAGGAAGATATTCCAAGGGGTATACCTGAACAGGTATTGGCTTCAAACACCAGATAAACAACTAAAAATGAAAAGACAACCAAACCCAACTCGTCTTTTAGGCCCCAAAGACTGTCACTGGACCTAAAACAACTAGTTGTCACTAATGACTCCTATATAGCTGATGAAAAGGCACTCCCATTGACAATGGAAAGTGTAGATATGCTTGTTTGCAAGACATACAAACTAACTACTTGATTCACACATGATAAGTTTGTTTTGATTTTTAGGATTGTGGGTGATCAAATACTTCAGACTGGTGCCTAATATATTGGGTTACAGAGTCAATATTTCAGCAAAAGGAAGAAAATGATGAAAGAAATGAAACACACACTATCTGGATACCCAAATGCAAGAAAGACAACAATCAAAGAAGAAAATACTTAGTAATCCTTTGCAACATATAATCATTCATCTATAACCATAAAAGAGATCATTACACAACATGTAATGTTTTAAGAATTTGTCTAATTCATCTGATAAATGGTTACAGTAATATCACAAAGTGTCGCAAGAGGAAACCGAGCTGAACTTAGGCTTTCCTTGAAAAATTATAGGAGAAATTCATACAATGATAACTGAAATCAATCTAAAAAACCTTTCATAACCTGTGTTTTATCTGCTGGAGAACTGTAACTTTTCTGCTCTTTGAAACCCTAGAGAGCTCTGCACTTAATCGCTTGAAAAATGGTAAAGATGACCAAACCTTGAAAAGAATTTCAATCCTCCTTTTATATCATTTGCAACTCGGATCTAATGTTGGAATGGGAGGGAAAACCCTACCAACTCCACCAACTGCATTAATAACACCATTTTCAACCACCCACTTTGCATTGATGGCGATCCGGAGAGTTAGTGGCGCGTTTTTGCATGTTTCTGGGCTTTCTTGGGCCTTCGACGAGTGTTGGGTCAACGGGAGGACTTGGAACTTTTGGACTTTTGAAAAAAGTCCAACAATCCACTTTGGTCCTGAAGTGGACTTTAGTCAAAGTTGAAATTTTGACCCGATACTCCATGAAAAACTTAGCCCTTTCCTCAAAAAATCATTTGAAAACTCAAAATTTTGCACCTCCAAATTCACTTTAAAAATTCAAAGGGTCTGAGAAGATTTTGCATCAAGACCAAAAGTCCCATCGAGCCGCGAAGTCCTGCCGGAACCTTATCACTATGCTGCATGGATCGAGAGAAAATGGGGACCGGATCCGTAGGAGGACTTAAGACTTTTGGACCTTATGAAAAAGGTCCAAAAATTAACTTTGCTCTCAAAATCTTGAAATCTCTTTAGGGCCCGAAATTGCCTCAAGTCCCGAAATCTCCTTAGGTCCCGAAATCTCCTCAGGTCCCGAAATTGGCTCAGGTCCCGAAATCTCTTCAGGGCTCGAAATTGCCTCAGGACAGTATATTTTAAAATATATTTGAAGTATAAGAAATTAAAATATTTTAAAATACATTGTCAGGATGTTTGAGATAGGTTTCGGATCCATAGGAGTTAAAATGCAAATTCTAGACTTTGGAGGATCCACCAGATTTTAGATAGCCAAATTTTCAGGGTTTTCAAGGTTTCAGACTTAGCCAAAATCAAGGGTTCAACAACATGCACTAGGATAAAAGCACGAGGACCACTTAGGTAAATCTGAGGAATTTGACAAGATTTTGCAATTTTGAGGCATGGAAAATAGGAGTCCCAACAACCACCACAAGCTTTATCATGAAAGCCTTCTAACAACCTCCTTTGCTGGCTTGTCCACGCACCTCAGAAATGTGCCATCAAGTCCTTGCTTGTACAACACGTCCTTCCATAACACATATTTGAGCGCCTTCAATTTTAGGGTCCTTTTCTGTTGCTTATCCAGGTAATCAGGGCACTCTCCATAAGTCAAATAGTAGACTATGTCTGTATACCATTCTTCAGCAGAATCAATGAAAAGCACCAAAGGGAGTTCTTCATCAACAAAATTGATGGTATCTTCTTTTTCTTTATTTCCGTCTTCGGCTATGAGCTGGCAAAGTCTTCGTCCACGTATTAACTTGGTCGGCCTTATCTCAAGATCATACTCTTGGACTTTAGCAACCCAATTTCCTCGCTTAGTGCCCATCTCCTGCTGAGTGAGAACACTTTTAACTGCTGGATTGGGTACAAAGACAATCATGCGTGAATTCATGATATAAAACCTGAAGTTCTTCATGGCCCTAACAACTAAATATTCATGTTTCTCAATTTGTGAGTAACACATCTCTTGATCCTTGAAACTGTTGCTCATGAATGCAATTAGTGACTCGGCTTCTTCATTCAACTTCTGTGTGAGAATAGCAGACATAGTATGCTCTGAAGCATAACAGTAGAGAATGAAGCTTTTGTCGAAATCAGGGTGAACTAAGACAGGAGCTTCGCTAATTGCTTCTTTGATTTTTATGAAGGCCTTCTTTCCTTCTTCCATCCACTTGAATACTGAAGTTTTCTTCATCATAGCTGATATATATTTGGTGAGCTTTAAGAAGTCAAGGACGAACCTTCAGAGAAAGTTGACTTTGCCGAGGAAAGAATGAACACCTATTTTGCTTGTTGGCAAAGATAGGTTACGAATGGCATCAACCTGATTAGGGTCAATCTTTGTACCTTCTTTGGAGACGATGTGACCAAGCAATTTTCCTTCGGTCACAGCAAAGACTAATTTCTTTGGATTTAGGGAGATGCCATGAAACCTACACCTCTCGAACACATGGGTTAAGTGTTGAAAATGCTCATCATGTCTTTTGGAAAAGACTATGAGGTCATCTAAGGAGATTACTATGATCTTGTCCTTCAAGTCGCCAAAGGCGAAATCCATGGCTTATTGAAAGGTAGCACCAGCGTTGATGAGACCAAATGGCATCCGCTCGTAAGCGAAAGTACCCCATGGGGTAGTGAAGGCTGTCTTATACTGATCTTCAGCTACAACTGCAATCTAATTGTATCCTGAATATCTATCTAAGAGAGATCTCTGAGCCAATGACTGAAATGTGTGATCCATGATAGGCAAAGGATAATTATCCTTCAGGGATGCTTGGTTCAGGTTCCTAAAATCTACACAAATTCTGATTTCTTCATTCTTTTTGTGTACAGGGACGATGTTGGACACCCAGGTGGAATGATGGATCGAAAAATGATTTTGGCCATCAACATCTTTTGGATCTCCGTGTAGATGGTATCTTGTATCTGCAGATTGTAATGCCGTTGCTTCTGTCTAAGCATCTTGACTTCCATTTTGAGGGGAATTGTATGAGACAACTCCTTAGGAGTGAAGACTTTCAGATCTTCATAAGACCAGGCAAAGATGTCTTTATATTGTTGAAAAAGTTAGATGAATTTTTCACTTTCCATAGGAGAACAACACTTGCCTAGATTAACAAGTCAAGGTTCGTCAATGGTGCCGATATTCACTTGATGATATTCAGCTGAGGTTCTCTCATGTGAGTTGACTTGATCTTGGATGTACTGGTCATGTCTATCAAAGATATTCTCTAAGGACACTAAGCCCTTAGGAATTTTTTTGCCTTTGAGCTAAATGATATCAACTTCATGATCTTCTTTATTTTCGGCGCCTTCTGAGCTTTCGATCAGTGATTCTCGGTAAGGCGAGAGGTTTCCTTTGAAATGGTCATCCATCCCGAGGAAATTGGCGATATGTTCATCGTCATTGAAGACTTTCCAATTTTCTGAGTTGTCAGGTACTGCTGGCCTATAGATCAGTTTGATGGTTAAGGCACTCTGACGGAAGTCTGAATGCGGCATGAAAAGAGAAGCGGATACTGTGAGAGCATCTACTTTACTATTCTCCATTCGGGTAATGTATTCAATGGCGAAAGCTTTGAACCATTCAATAGCATCCCACACTCAATTTCTGTAATGTCGAAGACGATCCTTCTTGACTTGGAATTGTTCTTTGATCTGTTTGACAATCAACTCAGCATCCCCTTCGACCTTCAACAATTTGATTCCCATGTCGTGCACATTCTTGAGACCTAACAAAAGTGCTTCATACTCTGCAGTGTTGTTGGTGCAGTCAAACTGCAGACGATACACAAAGGGGTAAAGCTGACCCTTAGGCAATATTAAAACTACTTCGGCTCCTGATCCAGCGGTCGAGCAATTATCGTCGAACTGCATGGTCCATAAATTAGTAGTCTCTTCTCTACTTGTTCCTGAACAAATGATGGCTTTGTCTTCAATCTCATTTTCAGCCATCATCATGTAGGTGCTGGGACCTGTCTCCTGGTATAGGATTTGTGCTTTCGAGTATTGAGACTTCACCACAGTGAAACGAGACTTAGGCTCAGGCTCTAACTTGATTTTACCGCCTTTGATTGGAATGGTCACTGAAGACCAATCCAACTAGATTTCTCTGCCTAAATCTTTGCAAAAGCTTCGACTTAACAACATTCCATAGCTGGCTGGAATATCTGCTACAAGAATGGTCATCATGATTCTCTTTTTAGGACAGGCCGCCAAGGCTACTTGTGCATCTTTCAACTGTCCAACCAGCGGTACTGATTTTGATTCAAGCAACACTTGCCTTGGGTCTTCTTGCATGATAGTCCTAGTGTGTTCATCACTTGCAATGGCATGACATTGTCTGAAGCACCAGAGTCTATTATGCAATTGCTTAATTTGTAGCCACCTATGTATAGAGATATATAGAATGGGTTAGGCTTTTCTCCTGTTGGTGCAAAAGATTCAAGAAGCTTAGGCTGGATCGGAGTCTCCTTACATACTTGACAATCCTCTCTAGCTGATCAGGATGATCTTGAAGGTACTCAAGTTGAGAAATCTAAAGTTTGGTCTTCATCATAGAATTGACAATGTCAAAGTTTGCCGAGGATGGATCCTAAGAGCTTGCTTTAACGTTCCCATGAGGTAACTTTGTGACCTCTTTGGATTTCTCCTTTGCCTTCGACCTTTCCTCTTCTTCCTTCTGAGCTTTGAGGTGTTGTGCACGAGTAAAAACTGGCATGGAGTGATTCTTAGGATTTATTGCAAGAGAATATTGTGTAATATTATCATGTTCTTCTTCTTCAAATATGGGTTCGTATTGAATGAAACCCGTAGCAGAGTCGCCATTGAGGTCATCCATCTCGGGATGAACGACACTTGAACTTGAAGGTCCAGCATCGGCAAAGCTCATGATTTGATTCATCCTTTGGCTTTTTGGGCATGTTTCTCCATTGTGCTCATTGGTTTCATGGAAAGAGCATAAGTATGCTCTCGGTGGAGGAGCTTTAGCGGCTGGCCTTGCTAGAGGTATTGGTAACCTCGGCCTATAATTGTTATTATAGGGCTGAAAGTTGTTTCTTTTGTGAGGTGGTTGGTATTGCTGTGAGGGCTGTCCCTGCTGTGGCATTTGTCCCTTCATGATTGTGACATCATTAACCACTTTTTGAAGTAGTGGACCTGCAGAGATCTGGGCTAGAGACCTGATAGAATCCTTCATTTTTCCTGAAGTGATCACGTGATCTTCCATCTCAATCGCATGTTCCTGAGCATCTGTCAATTCTATCTCATGAGCTGATTCGAGAAGAAAGGAAATTTCAGATGGCAAGGCATTTATGAAACTGCTCAAAAGAATCTCAAGTGAAGGATTCAGAGTGACTGAAAGCCTCGTCACAAGACGATTAAATCTTGTGACGAATTCTCTCATGGGCTAATGAGATTCCATCTTTGAATTAGAGAGTTGCGCAAATAGTAGGTGAGTATCTTCAGCTGGCTTGAATCGGGCTAAGAACTTTTCACTCATAGTCTGCCAATTAGGAATGTTGCTGGACTCTAGATGGTTGAACCAATCTGCTGCGTTGCCGGTCAGGGTCTCGACAAAGAGACGTACCGCAACATCTTCATGAGCCACGCTCAAAACAGAACAAGCTGTAGTGAATGCGGAAATGTGTTCATCTGGATGTTGACTTCCATCTCCATGAAACTTCGGAAAATGCTTCCTTGATCCTTTGGGAAGTTCATGATTGCCAGTGAGAGATAGAGGACTGATAGTATTTCCCCATAGCAAAGGTGGTGCACGCCTTCGATTGCCGTTGTTGTTGCCTTCTGCACCATTGTTATCAGCCATTGCTTGGAATGGTTCTTCTCTTGATAGATCTGGTAAGAAGGGAGTTGTAGAGGATGAGCCTTCACCATTTGGAGAATCAAGCGCTTAAAAGAATGGATCCTTCTTGATCTTGTGTAAACTTTGTAAGCCAGAATTACTTAAACCCATGCAGGAGGAGGCAACACTGGTCTCCTTGCTACAAGATCCGCCTTTCTTTCTTCTTCGTCAAGTATGGTAGCTGCAGATCTCCAATGTGTGGAATCTTTCCTTTCAATGAAAATAAATCGCCTTAGGCTATCAACAATATCTTCCTTCTCCTCTGAACTAGATTCAGATGTGGCTGCAAAACAGGTGCAGTAGGACGCCAAATGGTCATCTATGTGAGGTAGAGCGTTAGCTTGAAGTATTTTTCTCGTGCCCCACGGTGGGCGCCAAAAACTGTTAGTGTTTAAATTTGCACCTTTCAGTGCAACACAAAACAGAACGTGTACAATAAAACTATTCTTCGAATTAGGAGGGGAAGCTCCCGCAAGCAAGAAAGTTTAAAAGACAATCACAAATAACCTATCTTTTTGTTTTCTCAGAGGCACGAGCAAAAGGCAATTCAACTCTTTTGCAATCCAACTAGAAGTTTTCGAGTAGAGCAAAAGAATAACTTAATCTAAAACACACTTTTACTTTCTTCAATAAAATCTAGAGATTGAAGAGGCAAATGAACATAGGCGAGCTGATTTAAAAGAAAACACAGACAACAATGGAAGATCAAAGACGAATGATTATGCATAAAATCACATTCGCTTCCAACCTTAACAATACAAAGCTTGCATAAAGTTAAAACACACATCTATCCTTAAAGCAATAGATTACGCAATACAGATTGAAGAATAATATGAGAGCAATAAAAGCTTCCGCATTTACCATTAAGAAATAAAGTGTATAGAATACACTTAATTATACCCTAAAACAAGAAGTGCATGAAAGGGAAAAGAAGAGTTGAACTAATACTCTTCAACCTAAACCCAATGTTGCATGTAAGCATGCAAGCTTATTAGCATATTAAAAATATAAAAGATATGTCTCATGCAATTCAGTTAACTGAACTTGCATGTTATTACAAAAGAGTTCCAAAAATACATGATTTGCATGATTTCCAAAACAGATCTAAAAATAAAAATAACTTTGGAATGCATGATCAGTTCTCAAATTAGATTCTGCTTTGGAAATCCCTCTTGCTCAAAATAGCTTCTCCTGCAAATGCTGAAAAATGGCTAAGTCTGAGAATTGAAAATTTGCTCAAATTCGTCAACCTTAGCCGCTTCTGGTGTGATGAATGAGTGCCAATTTGGACTCCATGGTGGTAGAAGAATATTGCATCTTGACTTTTTGGCTTATAGGAGACTTCTTTGTCACTGTCCCGCACTGTATGATGAAAAATCAGACATTTCCTCGCCCACTGTTATGAAAAATCAGACCTTCCTTGCTGCCAAACTCAGAAATTTTGGAAAAAGTGAATATTTTTGCCATAGAAAATGAAATTTCTGAGTTTCTCCTTTCAAATTTGCTCTTGGAAATGGATGCAAAGATCAATTCTAAGTGTTTTTAGGTGTTGGATAAGCACAAAAACACAAAAATTGATGCTTTTTGGTCAAGAGTTTGACTTGGAACAAGGCTAGACCTGCATAGAAATGGAAGCTCTTCTCCAAAATGCCTTCGAATTTGCCTTCTACGAGGTTGGAAATGATGAATTCTGCCCTGGACCTGCTTCTCAAACCAAAAATATGCTACTCTTTCTTCAAAATTATGAAGCCTTATGATAAGAATACCTCCTCAAAATGGGACACTGCCTTTATAAGGCTCTACTTTTTGCTTATTTTTAGAGTGTTTTTTTCTTATATTTCTGCCTTGAAAAATAAAAGCAAAACCCTTGTAATGAAGTGCTGCCCTTCTAAAAATAAGAGATGCTTTTTATTGTAATGCAAACATGCAATGTAAGTCCCTCTTAAATAGATTCATTAAATGGTGAAAGGATGCGATGTTTGCATGCAGGTTGGCTTGGGTAAAAATAGAATGTTTTAATTTGTTTTGAAGCATCTTCAAATGCAAGGATTCCGCGCCAAAAGCACCTCTTGAGTGGTGCATCGGCTACTAGGCGGACGCGCCTATTGCTAGGCACGCACGCCTAGTAACAAGCACACCACTTTGACGTGAATCCGCCTCCATCTAAGGCATGTAAACATGAACTTTCCTCCACGCTTGAAACTTCATGTCATGTCCTGATATTAATGCATTGTTTAAATTAAAGATTTATAATGTCATGTTAAATATACCGACCATAGTCCATTAATAAATATATATAATATTATCAATATATAATATTATATGATATTATCTATAAATATTTTAAATATTAACCGATATATTATATTTATAAATAACCAATACAAATATAAATATTAAAATAGCATATTATTATTATATAATAATAATATATGATAATAAATATAAATGTTAATATTAATATTAATATTAACTATTATTATGATTATAATATAATAAACATATTTATATAAATGAATATAAATCATACATTATATAATATATTAGATTGCCTTTAAGACAATCCGTCAAGGCAGCAACAACTAATATATTTATTTAAAAAAAGGGCTAAAAAGTAGCGATCACATATTATGCAAACTAATAGCCTTGCAAACTATTATAAATACAATTGGCAGCCAATTACAATGAACAACAATTATATTATAAAAAGACACGACCTTTGTGAAAAGGTGTAGTTATTGACCATTTAGGAAAATATAAAGGTAAAGAGTGGATGAAGCAACGAAACACAACAAAATACAATGAAGCAAGCAGATATAAAATTAATAATTTATGAGTCATGATTGAATATTAATTGCTTGGGAAAATAAGATAAGTATGCTACACCTATATTCCCAAAGAAAGAAATAAATTAATATCTATAGGTTATTTCATTAATTTTTTATACGGAATGAAATTAATTAAAGGGATTATAATATGAATGATATTAAAATACAGATTTAAGTAATAAATTGAGTAATATAAGAAATCAATATTATAAATAATATATTATTAACAAATATCAATATTAGTGATTAAATGTTATTATAATTATAAATATAAATATAAATATATATAGATGATATGATAGCATGTTATAGTCAAGGTGGAGCGAATAACTAACATGATATAGATAGCTTAAACATCTATGAATAACATGATTATAAATGCTTAGAGAATCCATCATCATTAGGACTAAGCCCCAATAAAGAGTAATCATACTTGATTTATGTAATGAAGGCAAGGTCCTTAGAAACAAACCCATGATATAAGATCATAGAACACATTGAAAGATTGGAGGTAGACTTGTTAGGAAGAAGCAACATTAATACATTGAAAGGTAGATAAGACTGGCGGTGGAATGGACCATGTTACATCATACTTAGGCAATGGATAAGACCTGCGGTGGAATGGACTATGCTACATCATACAAGGGTAATAAGTAAGACCTGCAGTGGAATGGGCATATGTTACATCATACAAAGGCACTTAGTAAGACCTAAGGTGGAATGGGCATGTGTTACATCATACAAAGACACTACCGCAAAGGATGATTCATGTAACCTAACAAGAGATAGTACCCTATCTCCACTAGTGTTTGAAAATGAATAAAATTAACATGTAATAGACAAACCTAAGTATGAATCAACTTAAGGATTGAATAATTGAATTATTGATTTATGTTGGTACTATTTATGTGGTTACCAACCCTGATTTGATTATTTTAATATCTAGTACTAATGTTTCCTTTAAGAAGTAATTCTTGTGTGCAAGGTGGAAAATAAGGATCTTATAAGGGACATTACACTCCACTTGACTCGTCAGGTGCGTGCGTGTAGATGAAAACACGCTTGCTCTTCCTTTATGCCTTGCATCTTGAATCTAACACTTGGAAATTCTTAGTTGGCGGATGCATCCTTATTCAAGTGCGTGCGCCTACTGTGAAGTGTGCCAGATTCAAGAAAAAAAGGCAGACGCATGTGTTTGAAAGAGCGTCCGTTTTTGATTCAGTGCGCCTATTGGTGTTCCCAACTGATGGTCTAAGTTTCTCTAAAAAGTTGCCATCTTTTATGCTCAAGATTCTCAGGTCAGTGGCCAACGAACAGGGGACAATTGCTTGTTCTCCTCTACACTTTAGGCTCTGCTAAACCTAGGGGGGTATTCCCTTACTTAAATACCAATATGACAAATCCATATTTCAACTGGATATTGACACTTAAAGCAGATATGTTCTCTTAGATACAGACCAAAATTGTATAATTGTTTAAAAGTTGGCTAGCTTTGGAAATTACTTCGTTAAATGGCTCAGAGAACATAGAACTAAACCCTACTCATAAAAACTAATAAGCTGATTGTTCTTTTTTATATGATTGTTTGATTATGGGTGATTTGTGAAAATAAGCCCAACTTCTGATCGGTGCCAATCCTAGGGTTCGAAGTCAATCCTTTACATACAGAATACTTCTCATAAACAAAACAAACATTTAGGTTCAGAGGATTTATTATGTTCCTGTCTTGCAGGTAACAATCCAAGAATGGGTATTTCCAACAATTCTTTTTACAAATATCCCTATTGCAAAACAAATCTCCCCATATCTGACTCAAAGCATTTTAATCTATTCCTTGAATAAAAGCAACAAACCAGACATGCAACATAGCAAATGTATATTCAAGAACTCAGAAACTCTTAGTATCCTTATTCAAGAGAGAAATGCAAGCAATACAGGAGACAATTGATGAAAACACATGCTCAAAGGCATTTTTCATATATTGCTATCTGCAACTGATAAAAGTGTTTATAGAGAAAATACATTCAACATGTAAGAAATTGAAACTTACAACTCAGAATATGGACAACTTCTCAAAATTGCTTTGTATTTCACTATCAAAACTACCCAAATCCTTCCCAATCCAATACAAAGTGGAACAACATACTCTTTTATAGACACAAGAACATGTCCTAAAACTCGTTACCAAATGTTGGTTACAAAATCTTGCATTACAAGCCACCACCATAAGCATGGGGAAACTAATCCAAATTACAAATAAAAGAGAAAAAGACAAAATACAATTCATCTTGGAGATGTCAAAAATCGTTGGAGATGTTTTATCCCAATGATGAAAACGACCTATCATATGATTGAATCTTCGTTCACCTTGGACACAATTATCCATACTTTTCCACCCAAGTTGCACATGATTTCTCCAAAGGCCATTGGAAAGGAATTAATTTTGCTATTTTCTCATTATGCCCCACGTACCTAGCATCCAATAGGATCTTTGACTCCTTACAAAATGTTTCAAAATTCAATTCCAAGGCATACAGCCTGTCAAGTGTGGAACTCAAAATCTTCATATTTGGATCACCATCTACACAACTTGAGGATATAAGCTGGCCGGCTACATTTTCAAAATCATCCTTCCATTTGTCCAAACCTTTTATTTGTCCATCATTATCTAATATGCTTGGCATGACCTTTTTATCCATCTCCTCAATTAATTGTCTTTTCTCCTTCAAAACCTCATCCAATTTTAATTGGAAAGCTACTACTAATAAAATTAACATGTCAAGGGTTAATTTTATCTCTGTTGGAGCATCAGGGGCAAACCTTGAACACTTATGAATTTCCCTTACTTCTCCAGTTCTAGGTAGCCATACCCTAATCATGTCCTTCAAGCTCTCCTTATCCTTCTCATGTTTGTCCTGGGCTGTCCTCAAACTTGAATAGGACTTCCATGTATCATCAACCCTAGCTATAACCCTGGATAACCTATGGTTAATCAAATTTGTAACCATTTCCTTGACAATGGTCTTCTTCTCATCCTTTACACTTTTTACTTCTTCCTTCAACTCTCTGATCTCTGAAAGCAATGTCTCTCTATCTGTTGGGAAGGCTTCTGCAGTATCCACAAGAACTAAACCACTTTGAGTTGAGGTACCTAGAGACAACAACATCTTCCCTTTATACTTATTCAATTCTGACATTGCCTGTCCATATTTCAACAGAAGATCATCATAATCCTTCTACAATTTATTTGTGACAGCTTCAACAAATTGAGCTGTGTGAACATTCAAGCTTGCAGCTTAAGGAGCTCAAGTATCTGATACTCTTTTTATTATTACCTCCCCTGTCAATTCATTTAAGCCCACCCTTGTCTTATTGTTATTTGGGGCCAATGCCCATATTGCCAAGGTCTCAAATTTGGGGTTGAACCCTGCACCAAAGAGTGTTTTATCCACCTGATCATTTGAAATGTTTGTGCCCATCCTTATGACAGTATCAAATGCAATTGCATTTGCCAAAGTCCAATGAGGGAGTAGCATCAAACCACTCTTTTCCACCAAGGCTCTCCCTTCATCAGGGGTAATTTTGTTGATATCCTGGCTCACTTTCTCAGGATCAGCTCCTATCTTTGCTCTTCCACCTTCGTCTGGAATTCTTCATTTCTTACTTTTAGCACATACCCCTTAAATTCAGGGGTATTGACAAAGGCATCATCCTCCAAAAATTGTGCACAGGCAAGCACTCCAATGTCCTCTGTATCCACTTGGTCACCAGAAAGTGACCTTCCCAACCTATTTTCTAGAGAGGCATAAGGCAATATTCTCTCAGCTGAATTTACCTGCTGAGAAATTTCTTGTTCTTCTCCAACTCCACCCTCATCAATTTCCTCCTTCAAGTCCACAATCTGAACTCTTTCTTCTTTCTCCAGATCAATAATTTTCAATTTTTTGGCTGGAGGTGGCTCAGGAGACTCATTTCTTCCCCTGTATGGCTTAATTGGAGACCTTGGGTCTTTGCTATATGTTGGTCTCTCTTCACTTGCAGGGGCCTCTTCAATCAAAATCTTTGCATTAGCTAAAATTTTCTGAATTCTTATTATTGGGTTACTCTCATTTGCAAAAGCCCCAGGATATGCAGGATTCAAATTCATTCTCATTCTCTCCCCTTCCATCACTGCCCACGACCTCTTCCTCATAAAATGAATTTCATCCATGGTGGAGTAGTTTCTTACCACATCCTCATCAATCACAACCTAATGGAGGAATTGTGGCCTCTTGATGTTAAGTCTTACCCTGTTGATAAAACCTTCTGGATCAAATGTCCTTGGGTCTTCCAACCCCATCTTGTAAACATTCAATACTGAATCAATCCGATCTAGAGCATCCTTATTTGTAGCCCAAAAATCACATAACTTAGTGGCAGTAGGGAAAAATGACCCTTTCTTCTGCAGTCTTAAGTGCTCCTTCTCTAACTCATTCAACTGCCAGATAATCTCCAAGTATGCAATCCTCCTGGGCACATATTTTGGCAGTATATGTGGGGCAACTTTGCTCCCATAAATTGTAATGCAAGTAGTATGGGTGTGGAGGAACCAATCTCCCCAATTATGTTGAATTCCCAGCTCAAGGGTTTTATCAAATGGTCTCAGAAAATCCAACACATCCCTTGGAATTCTTTCACCCTTAGGGTCCAAAAAGTTTAGCAGCCTTCTCACAAAATGCTCTTCAAAGATCACATAATCTGCACTCTCACAGTGCATATCCATCAAATGAGTCCATAATTGGACATGGAGAAGAGTACCATCCTAATCTTGTTGTCTCACATGTAGAGCCTGATGCCACAACCCTGTTTCAGCATACAAAAACATATGACACAAAACAGAATACCATCTGAACTCCACCTTTGCATCTGCAATACCAAGGTTCTTAATCTTCAATAATTGATCATGCATCTTGTTTGCTACATAGGTTGCATAATCAAATCCCACAGTTGTTGAAATGTCTTGTATGTCTGCAGCCAACACCATCATAGGAATTGGAATTTTATCTAATGAGTCTTTCCCTAGTACTTGGCACAGAGTGTGGTAAGTTTTTCCAAAATAATACATAAACTGAGAGACATCAAAAGTGTCCTCCTCGCTCTCTGAAATTCTGATCAATTTTCCATCAATCCCCCTTTCTCTGTGCTTAGGCAATTTGAAAACTCTGTATGCACGTCGGGCCTTCTTGTATTCATCCTTTAGAATGGCAAAATCAATCCTCTTGTTGGCAGCAGGTTTAGGCCAAACACCTTCGTGATGAATGCCTTTGTCGTGTTGATCATTACTTCATTATTCCCTGCCCTAATAGCCTTGGTCGCTGGATCATATCTTCGTGCAGCAACCCTTACAAGATCAGGCTTTCTGAATACATTGGGGCACACCAACTTTGCCAAATCCAAACCCCAAGCATTGAACACAAGGGCTTTGTAATCCCTCCTATCATACCAATGTTTAAACAAAGTCCACCCTGGCACAGGCAACTTAGCATCCTGGCATTCAGAACACAAGTCCAATAGTCTATCATTTGGCCCACCTGGACCATATACATTCACTGGCCTTTTTGAAGACCCAGGCAACTGAATCATTAAATCTTCATCTAGAATCCTCTTAGAAGTCGAAGGTTGGCTTGTCTGACTCATCTTTGGAACAATACTTCACCAAAATAGGGTTTTTTCTTTCTTCTAAGAATGCTCTAAATTTTCCCAACAAGGCAACAATTCAACTCGAATAAATACAGCAGGCAAGAACAACTTACTGGTTTTGGTCACAGAAACTTGAATTCTCAATATTTTCTAGCCCAATTGCTTGTTGCGCGCAAGAATCCTTTTTGTGCTTATGAAGGTGCCAAGAAAACCCCAACCTTTGGCTTTAACTAATCTTGCAAACTACGGCTTGCTACATAAATGCGCGTCTTTTTGACCATTACTACAAATTCATGATGCAGGGGCACCTTCCAAAGACTACACAGAGAATTCAAATTTCGACCGTTGATGTAAACTTCACACTGTGAGATTGACAGCCCTGAAATAACCGCCAGATTTGAAAATCTAAGCTTTTATCTAAAAAGTCACCAACCAATCAAATTATTCTATCTCAGACGCATCCTTTTTTGCTGACTTTTCAATTTTATGTCTTACACGGCCACGTGGCATCATACCGCGATCGCGCAGTAGAAAGTGCGCCACCTCCATTTGGCTCTGCAGGTGCGCGCTAAAGCTTCCACGTGGATCTCCACTACGTAAAGCCTTCTTTCCTTTGGGAACCGGCTATGTGTCACCATCTCATAGTAGCACGGAGAATCTTTCTTGCTGACAAGATTCTCTTGCGAGGATGCACTATTGTCTGATCTTTAATACCTACAGCCCCACTACTTCACTCAATCCTTCGACACCTGGCACCATCTTCTTCATTCAAAAGCATTGTCGATATTATGGCTGTAAGACGCAATACCATTAACGCCTGTCTTCGTCTTGTAGCCCCGCGGTGCAAACTTGATGTCATCCTCAGTGGTGTGCGGGCTTGCGATATCCCACCAAGTGGCACCTTCGGACCCCTTCAAAGACATAAGACTAAAACCATATGACACAGATGACTTGATGGGTTATAAAAGGTAACTCTAGACTCGGGGCCAATCAACACACGACATATAAGACATAAGTTTGCAACTTAACTGACCGGGAACCTAGGCTAAGCGGTCAACAACGAAATAGAACATAAAGTAAAATCTTGACCATAAGACTTAGGGTTTTAAAGAAAATAAGCAAAGCGTTTATGAAATTGACTCAAAACCTTAAAACCTAGGCAAATACCACCATTGGCTCTGGTTAGGGATGTGCAATTTGCAGAATTGTAGCGAGGACCAGAAAACTCCAGGAGTAGACCATAACAAAAACACACGCAGAACAAAAGAACAACTGTACAAAAATATACACTATATACAACATATTTACAATGTGCACAGAAAAATAACCTACTTATGAAAAGTAGGGTTTCAGAAATTGTCCATGCACAGGCAATTCCTGAAATTCACCATCAAGAGTTTGGAGAAAATATGAATCTTCTCCATGAGTATTGCTTATCAAGTATGGGCCAATCCACAAAGGCTCAAATTTTCCATGCTTGCCTTTATCCTGACATTTGGCATTCCATACAAGAACCATGTCATTAACCTGGAACTTCCTTTCTGAAGCCCTTTTATCAAATAAATATTTCACTTTTTGCCGTCTTTTTATATTGGTTCTTTGTGCTTCTCTCCTTGCCTCATCCAATGCAATCAATTGATTTACCCTTTTTGCCATTGGATCCTCCATGTCATCATCATATTCCTATATAAATTTGTATACTGGCAGAAGATTATTTATTGGCAATTTTGCTTCCAATCCATACACCAACTCAAAAGGAGACATACCAGTAGCCTTTTTAACAGTCACTCTATCAGCCCACAATGCCAGCTTCAACTTGGAGTCCCATGCCCTCTTGTTTTTACCAATTATCCTCTTGATTATCTTCATCAAACTCTTGTTGCTGGACTCAGCCTGACCATTTCCTTGAGGATGATAAGGTGATGCATGGGTCAGATTAATACCATAATCATTATAGAAATCAATAAATCCTCTTGACCTGAAACACATTGCATTGTCTGTCACCAACTTAGCTGGTACCCCAAATCTAATGATTATGTGCTCCAAGAAAAAATCTAGTACAACTTTACTTGTGGCTTTCTTAGCTGGAATGGCTTCAATCCATTTAGTGAAATAATCAATAGAAACAAGTATCCAACTATGTCCACCACTTGACTTTTCTGTTATTTCTCCAATAAAATCAATTCCCCACTGTTGAAATGGGGCATCTACTGTTACAGTTTTAAGTGGTAATGCACTAGCATACTTTAACTTCCCAGAGAATCTTTGACAGGAATCACAAGTCCTCACCACTTTGTACACATCAGAAAAGAGTGTTGGCCACCAATAACCTGACCTAAGGATCTTGTGTGTAGTGGTTTTAGCTATGTAATGTCCTCCACACGCCCCCTTATGCATATCAATCAATATCTTTGTAGCTTGATCTTGATCTACACATCTAAGCAGCACACCATTAGGGTTTTTCCAATATAACTCACCTTGAACAATGACATACTTAATGGCTTGCAGCTTCAATGTCCTCTTCTGATTATCATTGAAATGAGCAGGGCAACTCATGTTTTTGCAAGTACTAAACAATGTCTCTGTACCACTCAGATTGTTGTACACTGCATGTTTTATCTTGCATCTAATCTTCAGTTACTTTTATTTGACAAGCTTCTAGATTTGTCTCTGCCATCAGCTTTGCCAAACCTTGTCCTCTTACCAGCTTGGTGATCTGGATGTCAATATTAAACTCCTGTATCTTGTTAATCCATCTACACCATCTTGTTAGTGTGAATAGGGATATTTCCTATCTAGTTTCCCTTGTGTGAAGATAATTCATATTATTTAGCTATTTATTAGTTAAATAATATTCCCTCACATAATTCACATGTTAAGTTGACTTAGTGAATCTTCTAGATGTTTCTAGTTGTTCCTAGTTGTGTCTAGTTGTTGATAGTTGTCTAATAGTTGTCTTATCCTCCACATGTGCTATAGTTGTCACATGTCATAGGATTAAGACACTTGTCACATGACTACAAATTCTTGGCTCTCATCCTTGTCTTTATAAGCAAGGCTGTTCATGTACATTGTAACAACAACAACAAGCATTGTAACATACATAATTTTGCATTCATTGATAGAATAGATTATTATTCTTTCATATTGTCTCTCTTGTGCTTTCATGAAGTCCTAGATCTTGGGTGGCTCCTATCTAGCCAACTCTTACATGGTATCAGAGCTCTCTAGGTGGAATCTCTTCTTGTTAGCCAAATTCTTGAGAGATTGAATGCAAAGTCATGGCAGATCTTGATAGTTGAGTATGCTCTTCTCTTGCATCGAATGATGACCTGGAGAATTAGAAAGACTTGATGGAAATACAAGATTTGTGAGGGTTTCCTCTTTATGCCTTATATTGCAGGTTCATTTCAGAGCGTGTTGCTGCAAATTTGAGCACACCATTGTGTTCGGGAGGTCCGAGATAGTCGAGATTGGCTTTTGTTTCCTCCAGATCGGGTACCGGAGGCCAAATCTGAGGTTTTCATTTTGGGGAATGGATACCTAATCCGGGAGGTAGCTGCAATTTCAAAGCAGTTTGGGCAAAAATCGACCCTGCCATCGTGCTCAAGACGCTCAAAAACCTATAGATCAATTGTCAAATCGCTCAAATCGGACGAAGTTGGAACAAAAGGCAAATTTTTTTGCCTCCTACCCTGTCGTATAGAATCTTTATATTTGCCTCCTACCCTGTCGTATAGAATCTTTATAGAGAATATTCTCTGTACCTGCAGAATTTGCGCTTGCATCAGTGTTGTACCTTCTCTGCGTCATCAGGATTGTACAGGCATAATCCTTTGGGTATTTTTATTTTGTTCGCTAGTAAAAATTATTTTCTTGCGGGTTGTTCTGCGTTTTTTGTTTTAAAAAGAAATATATATATATATATATATATATAAAGGGGGTACACAGTACCCGACAGGCAATACCTGTCAGGCCTGTGACTGCCCCGTACCCTGCATAGCAGGGGCGCCTTTAAAGGCGTGGGCCCCCTGTTCCTTTCCCGGCCAACGGACTTGGCATCTGCCGGGGTTTAAACCCCCAACCGGTGGCCTTTAGGCCCCGTGGGCCCGCCTCATTCGGCCCTTTAAAAACTTTTTCCGCGGGTTGAAATTTAAACATCCACAGATTAAAAACAAAGTCAGCAGATCTCCATTATCCGACGGTCAAAATTTTTAATCAATAGTTCGCCTAGCATATGCGCAGAATATTTCGCCCCAAATAGCGCGAGAAACCACAAAACCTCTGCAAGGCGATTTTCATTGGAAGACCAATGGTTTCAAATTTCAACATGCAGTTTTTCTGTATGATTGGTGGTGTTTCCCTACAACAATCGACGCTTTTTGACCAGCAGCACGGAATCTGGGGGAATATTACCCCCCCCCAAACCAGGCCAATTTTTCAACTAGCAATTTTACCTGACAACTGGCGGTTTCACACCTCAGTTTAGTGGTTTTGCGGCTCAGTTGGTTGTTTTCAATTCTGCAGAGCATATGCCGGCGAAACACAGAATATTCCGTCAGCAAGGGAGAATATTTCGGCGAAAGAGAATACTCTGGGAATATTCTGCTGACATCAATAGGGGTCCCTTGGCCCCCTTCTAGCCCTAATTGAGCGATTTTTTCCAGGAGCCATAACTTTTCGCCACGGTATCGAAAATCAGCAAACGAGATATCGTCGGAAAGCTAGTTCCAAGCACTTCACAGTGGTGTAGTTATTTTTCTCATATCTTGCTGCAGGGATCTGATATAGCTGTTTGAAACCAAATCTTGCATTTTTCACTCAAGAGCTCATAACTTTCGCCCACTTCATCAAAATTTCAACTTCTTATAGACGTTGTAAAGGTAATTATGTGCTCTACAGTTCTGTCCATGCCATTTTTTCCAGATTTTGCTTAGACAACAAATTTTCAGTTTGAAGCTCTTTCGGTACTTATCACTCATTGGTTGGAAAAGAGTTGAAATTGGTGGTTGTTTTGGCTTGGGGCGGCTTCAATTACAGTGTTGATTCAATTTGTGCTTTGATATAGCTGCTTGTGCTCTTTTTTTCCTCTATGTCATGGATAAATCAAGGGTTCCATTGTTAACACCATATAACTATGCAACTTGGAGTCAACATGCATAGAATGCCCTCATGGATCTTGGGCATTCTTTATATGTTGAAATAAGATGCTTGAACCCACAAATGATAAGGAGAAGATAAATTGGATGATAAAACATACTAAAGCTCTTAGATGTCTTCGTAGTTTCATTTCCCTAGATCTCTTGTTTCAGATTAAGGCATGTACAAATTCACATGATACTTGGGATAAATTGAAAACATTGTGTGGTACAGCAGATGAAGTTAAAGGCTATCAAATTGATAATGAATTAATGAGCCTTGATCCTAAGAATTTTAGCAACATCCAGGATTACATAACTAAGGTTAATGATCTAAGAGCACAATGTAAAGCATGTGGTATTGAGAAAAAGGACATCCAGTTGATCTACAATGTGTTGAATAAACTTGGTCCTGATTATGCAACTTTTGTTTCTAGCTTTCACACTCATAGGTTAACTATGGGATTTGCTTTCACTATGCCTTCATTTGCATCCTTTGCTGAGATGTTAATGCATGAGCAACAAAAGCTTCTTCTCTATGGGTATCATTAAGCCATCACAGACCCATGCTTTGGTGGTTGCACAACCTAAGGAACAAAAAGCATCAGGTTCTTCTGACAAGAAACAAAAGAATGCTAAGACAAATCCACAAACAGATCAAGCACAAAATTCACCTAAGGAGAAGCCTACATGTGGTTATTGTAAGAAATCAAGGCATGATGAACATAATTGTTTTAAGAAATAGATTGACATGTTGATGCAACTTGTTCAAAAGAACAAACTTTCACCTCTTGATTCTTCTTCTACTCCTACATCTACACAGCGAGTACTTTTTGAATCTCATTCAAGGAAAGCTAAGGAACCTACACATAAAGGTAAAGCACTTTGTGCAAGTACAAGTTTTACATCAGGTAAATGGCTTCTTGATTCAGGTGCTTCTCATCATATGGCTTCATCCAAGGATATGTTTTCTTCATTTGAGACGTGTGATATGCCATCTATTTTGATGGGTAATAACACATACATGAATGTAATTGGGAAGGGAACAATTGATATTGGTGAAGGTACTTTCAATGATGTACTTTGTGTGCCTTCTTTAACCAATAATCTTCTTTCCATATATCAAATTACTCACAGTGGTACAGGGAAGACAGTGGAGTTCACACCTGATTTGGTTATTATCAGAGACTTGGAAAGCGCAGAGATAATTGCTACTAAGGTGGTTGATCATGCATCTCGGCTATACACCTTTTATGGTTTCTCTCTTGATGATGATTCAGATCCATTGGTTGACATTCACACTCTTTGTGTGAATCATATTTCAGAGGAGAAGTTTGGTCACTTGAACCTTAGTATTCTTGCCTCTTCATCGATTCTTGAGATATGTGCTACATTCACACTTCTTGAGACATGTGCTACACTTCCATCTTCTCCATCTCCTGCTTCTTCAGTGTTCAGTGCTTCAGTTTAGCAGGATACTTGTCTTTCAGATACAGCTTTGTGGGATGAGCATTTGACAGGCATTTCAGATTTGTTTTGTGAGTCCCATCTTGCAGATTTGGAGGACACATTTGAGGGGTTCTCTCTCCTTTGATAACAGTTGTAGCACAACTATTGTCAACCCATCTTTGTCTTTGGAAGTTGATGTTTTTCAGTTTCCACTTGATCCTGGATTCACTTTCATCAATGAGGCCTGAGACTCCTGAATTGATTGTGGTATCATTCGGCATTCACATGGAGACACATGATCAACTTTCAGAGACATCATATTTTATGAGACTTCCTTCTTCATCTTTTGGTTTGGAGATGAAGTTTCTTTGACATACACCAGTGGATTGGTTTCTTCCCAAGGGGAGAAATGTTGTTTGCAGGTTTTGGATCCTTTTTGGTCTTCTTCTTCAAGCATTTACCATTGGCATAGGAGCTTCTTCATTATGGGGGGGACATCTTGTCTCATTCTTTCCCTCTTATTGGGGGGCTATTGATTGTATATTTATGATGGATGTTGTATTTGGGGGGTCTTGATTCTTCCATCATTCCATCACTTGTACATGTTTTGTTTGTATGCATTCTCACTTTTGAAGAGGAGTTTTTTCTCATGAGGTTTTCTCCTTTACTCCACTTGAGACTTGTTTGTATGTGAGTACCTAACATGGCCTAGTAGCCGGGACCCATTCATCTTTGCATCCTTGCATTAGTCAGATTCTTCTTAAGTTGCACTTAAGGGGGGGGGTGTTAGTGTGAATAGGGATATTTCCTATCTAGTTTCCCTTGTGTGAAGATAATTCATATTATTTAACTATTTATTAGTTGAATAATATTCCCTCGCATAATTCACATGTTAAGTTGACTTAGTGAGTCTTCTAGACGTTTCTAGTTGTGTCTAGTTGTAGCTAGTTGTTGATAGTTGTCTAATAGTTGTCTTATCCTCCACATGTGCTATAGTTGTCACATGTCATAGGATTAAGACACTTGTCACATGACTACAACATCTTGGCTCTCATCCTTGTCTTTATAAGCAAGGCTCTTCATGCACATTGTAACAACAACAAGCATTGTAAGATACATAATTTTGCATTCATTGATAGAATAGATTATTATTCTTTCATATTGTCTCTCTTGTGCTTTCATGAAGTTCTAGATCTTGGGTGGCTCCTATCTAGCCAACTCTTACACGTCTCCCTGTTACCTCTTGTTGTGTGAATGTATCCTTTACTATAGAGTGGGGAACATATGCTACAATTTGAGCTCCAACCAAATAGGGTTTGAAATTGTTCACCGCCCTAACCAAAGCATAAGCTTGCTTTTCCATTATATCATATTTTAGTTCTGTAGGCTGCAAAGACTTGCTAAAGAAAGCAATAGGCTGCTCATATCCATCATCATTCTTTTGTAACAGGCATGCAGCAATTGTATGAAAAGAAGCAAAAGAAAATAACTGAAATGGTTTAGACAAATCAGGAGACTTCAAAACAAGGGTAGTTTTGATAGCTTCCTTTATATTTTGAAATGATTGAATTACTTCATTTCCCCATGTTACAGACTCACCCTTTTTCATCATCTTGGATATTGCTTTGTTAATTTCTGCAAAATTGGTAACAAATCTTCTAACAAAGTTGATCTGCCCAAAAAATGACTAAATACCTTTCAAATCCTTGGGCAACCCTTTCTAGATCAATTCTGACTCCATCTTTGGACACTATATGCCCTAGGAGCTTTCCCTCAGTTACCCCAAAAGCACACTTCTTAGGGTTCAATTAAATGTCGTACTCCAATGCTCTAAGAAAGATCTTTTCCAAGTGCATACAATGTTGGTCCTCCTTCTTAGAGTAAGCAATCAAATCATCCTGGTAGACCACCAATATTGAATCAATCAGTCCTGCAAATGTAACATCCATGGCTCTCTGGAACGTTGCCCTAGCATTTGTCAGTCCGAATGGCATCCTCACATACACATACATTCCCCATGGAGTTGTGAAGGCAGTCTTATATTGCTCTAATTCCTTCACCTTCACCTGATTGTAGCCAGAGAACCTATCCATCATGGATAAGAGTTCACATCCTGTCACCTTCTGGAGCATAGCCTCCATATTGAGCAGTGGATAATTGTCCTTCAAAGATGATATATTCAAGTTTCTAAAATCCACACACAGTCTAATATCTCCATTTTTCTTTCTGACTGGGACCAAGTTTGACACCCAAGTAGAGTGCCTTATAGGTTTTATGATTCCACCATCCCTGAGCTTCATAAGTCCCTCCTGCATCTTTGGTGCCAGAGTAGGATTGATGGGTCTTTGCTTTTGCCTAAATGGCTTAGCCCCATGCTTCAAAGGGATCTCATGTTGAAATAATTCTTCTCAATAGGCCTTTAGATCCTCATATGATCATGCAAAGACATGCTTATACTTCCTCAATAAGGCAATCAACATTGCCCTTATGTGTGGCTTAAGCTACTTCCCAATGTAGACTTTCTTTGGAGCATTATTTGTACCCAAATTTATTTCCTCTAAATCCTGCTTGTTTGTGGAAGAAGTCTTAGCAACAAACTGATCTCTGTTATCAAATGCCCTTTCCAAAGCTACCGGCCCTTTTGGAATCTTATTAGTCTTAAGTTGTATTATCTCTTTTCCAAATAGAGTTTCCTTCCCATCTGCAAACTCCACAAAGTTTTGAAAGTCTATCTCTTGATTTTCATATTCATCAATGCAATGTAAAAACTTTATTAGGTCTTTATCATCTTCAAAGACTTGCCGGCTGCATATGTTATCTGGGATTGCAGGTCTAACTTTGACCTCAACATGTGCATTGTCAGACAATGTGATGTCATCTGGCCAGATTGCAACATTAGCTAGGAAGTCTGCCAAGACATTCCTAGACCTCTCTACCCAATTTATAGAAAATGCATCAACAATTCCATGGTATCCCATATTGCATGCTTATATTGTTTCAACCTTTTGTTTTTAGAAGCATACTTTCCTCTCACTTGAGAGACAATTAACTCTGAATCTCCTAACACCTTGAGCAACTTGATTCCATGCTTAATAGTAACATTCAGTCCCAACAGAAGGGCCTCATATTCTGCAATATTATTAGTACACCCGAATTTCAGAAGGAAAGAAAATTTGAATATCTTACCAGTAGGGGACACAAACACTACTGCACCAGAGCCCTCCTTTGAACGTGCACCATCAAAATACATAGACTAGAGCCCATCTTGGTCTTTCAATCTTTCTAGTTCATCATCAATGGGTTCCTTCCTTTTCATATTCTGGTCACAAGATACTACTCGAAAGTTATCACAATCAGTATCAACAAAACAACCTGATCAACTGGCTCAGAATCTTCAATTGTATCAGGTGCCCTTTCTTCTCTATTCAGTTTAACATCCTTGCCATTCAGGGGAATCATAGCATATGACAAGTCCAATTGCATACTTCCTCCAATCAATGCTGCCACCTCTTGGACAACAACATCCCATATTGTGGCTTGATGTCAACCACAATTACATTCATAGTATAAGTTTTTTCAAGATAAGCAGCAAGCATGAAATCCACATTCTTCATGATTCCAATAACTGGCACCTCCCTAGCATCCATAGCAAAACATTTACCACATGCCTTATCTATTTTCAGTCTAGTTTGTTCCATAATAACCAAAGGCATGATGTTTGTACATGCACCTGAGTCAAGCATACAATTCCTTATTACTTTTCCATTGACGATAAGAGACACATAAAATGGCTCTACCTGTGATGGACACTTTGTCAAGTTTGTTCCTGAATACACTTCAGGAATCTCTTCTTCATCAGTATCCTTTTCTTGACTTTTACCATGATCCTTGGCAGCTTGGTCTGCCTGATTAGGTATCCCAGAGATTAAGGACAATGCCTTATTCCTGTATTCAATTTTCAACATCTCAAGTAATGGGACAAAAACCTTCATCCGTGACAAAGCCTGAGTAATATCAAACGGGACATAGTTTTGTACAACAACAGAGTTCTGACCCATATTGCTATTTCTTTCATGAGTATGTCCAGCTTTGACACCTATGACATTTTGACTATTACTTACCCCATTGGAACTTTTACTTATGTCCTCATTCTGGGTTGCCTTACTTTCTGAACTTCTGGTATTATGATTTGACTTTCATTTAGAGTCCCTCTTGTTGTCATTACTCTGTTTCCTCTGGGGATCAGACCCTTTTGGATAATTCTACGACTGCTTCATAAATATGCTGCCTGGTTGACCAGAATCACCAGTTTGAGCCATGCTCCTAAGATTGTAATTACTCTTAACCCGAGCCACTGTGGCAGCTGTAAGGGCTCTAATCTCATTAGAGTGTCTCCTCAAATTTATATTCGGAATGTGTGAATCTTGGGCATAGACCTGCTGATCTTCATCCTCTTCATCTGAAAAAATTTGTTGACAAACTTGCTCCTTATGATATCTCTTTTCAACCACATCTGTATCTACATCAACCTCATCAGAAGAAGAATAATCCCCACTAGTAAAAAGCATGTTAACATTGTCATCTTCAGCATAGTGGGATTCATTACATTCATTACAAACATTGACATCATTACGGAGAGACTGAGCAATCATACACTGCAATGATGAGTGAGGCATTTGACAAACCATACACTAAGGGGTATCCTCAACAACATTGACACTTTTCTTTAATGGGTCAGGAGTCTCCATACCATACTGAGACCTTTGATCATTATTATTATTCAAAATGGGCTTAACATTGTGCCAGTTTGTATTATATGGCATATCATGCAATTGTGGTCTCTTTTCTTGTCTATGATTATTCAACTTTTCAGGCCCCAATCCTTTTTCTTCTCTAGCAAGTTTATAGCTTAAGTCCTTAAAAGCATTTGTTAGCTTATCCAATTTGTCCTCAGATGTGGAAGCATTAATCTGAGCTCTACTGTTTGGATTTTGTAATATTTTTACATCATCCCTCTTATTTCCTTTGTCAGATGCTTTCCTGTTGTTCTCAATATTGGTTGCAATCCTAAAAGCATCTCTCAGACTGGCTGGACCCTTGTCTATCAATTCATATGCCATTTTTGCATCAAAGGCATTTGTATACAAAACCATGCACATAGGTTCATTTGGTTTCATATGAGGTGGAAGTCTATTCAATACACTGGTAAACCTTGCATTAAAATCAGGAACAGGGTCATTTGATCCTTTGGTTATACTAGTGAACTCATTTATAATGAAGCTAGGATCAGTCTTGTCTCCATACTGTTCTCTGAAAATCCGCATGAAATCATCCCATGATGAAATACTCTGATCAGGCAGATTCCGATACCACTCCCTTGTCTCTTCTACCAGAGACTGCATGAACAATTTCATGAAAACATCTTCTTGTTCAACCTCAAAATTGTCCATCAAATTCAGAAAAGCTTTCAAATGATCTTCACCAAATATTGCATTGTTACCTGAAAACTTGGGCAATTTAGCCATAATGTCATTATCAATAGAGAAGGTAAGAGTGATTGTGAATTTTCATCACTCTCATTGATAATCAAAGTCATGATGGTTTGAATAGAGGATATAACATTTTTCATTTGATTCTCACAAACAACAACCAAGAAATGTTGAAACATTTCAAGAATAAGATCTTCACAACCCAAATCCAACATAATGACACGAGATCTAATTTTTGCAATAGTTTCTAGAATTAAGATCCTTTTAGCCAAAGTTGGACTATTAAAATCATGCAAACCTTTGAAGCTTTCTACGATCAACTAAAAACCTTCTTCATAATACTATTAATATAAGGTTCATGTGGAGCTGTTAATTTCGTAATTTCATTAACACAAAAATTAACTACAAGTCTTACCTCCTCATCTAGATGTCTCATAAGCTCTGGCTTAACCAAAGAATTCACTGATGGAGCCAAAGCATGTTGCACCTCTTAGAATCTCGTTGATCTATCATGAATAAACACATCTCCACTTCTTCCAAAATACAAATTAGATCATTCATAGACTACGACAAGTGTTCGAGTTTCTTACCTGCTCTATAAAGCTTCTTTCCCACATCATCTTCACTGAATGATGCCATAATTCATACCCTAGAAGAATCAACCTTTGACAATCCTCTGAATGATAAATCACTACTGAAACTAATATACCAACTACCCAACAGGCTGGCAAGATACACTGCTCTGATACCACTGTAATGTTCCACTCTAAATTCCTTGACATTTTTTTTGCAATTTTACCCACTTGTGTGAACATGCATTTCGTCAAATAGTTTGCAACCCTTCACTATTTTGGTTTTTTCTGAATGTATTTTGATGTAAAGATGTTTATCTCAAGTACAGATTTGAAAAGGATGCATTTGAATGTTTATAACTTCACAAATAAGATCAAATATTACAACAAACAATTTGCATTCCTCTTCTAGAACTGAAAATGCTAATTACACCATTAACATAAGACCATATAATGCACCGGAAAAGAGATTATATTCAATTTATGACCTCAATAGCTGGTCCAGCGTACGATGACAATGAGAAGTCTGTTATACATAAGTAAATATGGTTGTGCAAAGCTTGGACAACAATCCCAAACCTCCACGTGCAGCTCCAAAACCTCATACCCAGCGGCCATCAAAAGAAATGATGCTAAGAGGGTGGAATAAGCAGCACCAACCCTTCCATAAGTCCCACATCCCTCCAAAAAACACTCACACGCAACTCCCCTTGGCTCCAAACTCCTCATGCAACCTTCTGGGACTCACAAAAAAGGTGTCACGCAGCCAATATGAAGACCCACACAGCCATTGATATACTCAGCAAATACTTTCCAGAATCCTCCACAAATCACAACACCCAAGTTTATCAAATAAATTTATTATTCGAAGAATCTCAATAGAATTTGCACAGTAAACCCTTTGCAACTAATAATCATCAAATCCTCTAACCAATAATCCTTCAGCACATTGGCAATCTCTAAATGAAATTGCTCCAACGGAATCCGAGAGCTTTCGTCCCCAAACTCCCAAATCTTCAGCTCACTGTTGATCCCTAGATGGAACCGCACTGTTGAAGACAGAGGGATTTCGTCCTCAGCTTCAAGAAACCATTGGGGTTTTCATTCCGTTGGTAAGAGTTGGCCACAAGCACAATCTCTGAATCTCCAAAGGAAAATAAACAAACTTCTGAATATCCCAAATGAGCTCACAAACCCCCTTTTATAACCTTTTTTGGGAACTTTCTAGAAAACACAATATAAAATCCAGTGTTACGAGACTCGCCCAGACTCGCCGAAACTTGGTGAGTCCAAGGCGAGGCAGCCTGGCCGAGTCTGGGGGACTCGGACTCGGACTCGACCGATTTTTTCAAAAACTCGCCAGACTCGGCAGACTCGGCGAGTCCCGATGGAAAAACTCGGTCGCTCAGCAGGACGCCAAAAAGTCAAAAAAAAACATAAAATGCTTGCTTTAACTTTTTTTTTTTTTACTTATATTTCCTCCACCCTAAAAGCAACATCATTTCATTTTGAAGCCAAAGGGGAAGGAGAAAAGAGAGTTGTGAGCCAAATTTGGAGTGCATTGTAGGGAAACCGGCAAGGAGGTAGAGCAAAAATCGATTGTTGAATCGCATTGGGGCAGCTTCGTAGCTACTTTGGGTGCATCTAGAGGTGTCTACGAAGGATTGGAAGGAGCTCTCTATTGATTTCAAGCTAGATTTAAGAGGTAAGTTTGTATTTTGAAAGTTTTTTTTGTGTTTTTTAAACCAATAATTGCATTTTTCTTTACATTTCATTTATTCTTTCTATTTTATTTTAGTAGATCAAAGAAAGAACCCTAGGTGTTTTTGTAAGCAAGCCCTACATTTTTTTATTAAACCCTAGGTGTTTTTGTAAGCAAGCCCTACATTTTTTTTATTACTTTAATAATTATAAATCACAAATGTTAATTTTTTTGTATTTATAAATTTTATATGTTATTGCAGCAGTGTTGAGATTTTCAAATCATCTTTATCACAATGTCCAAAGAGCCAGTTAGAAGGGACCCTTGTTGGAAACATGCTGAAATTATGCCTGGCCAAAAGAAAGAAGTAAAATGTTTTTATTGCAAAACAACTTTTCGTGGAGGAGGCATTAATAGATTGAAATACCATCTTGCACAAATACCAGTCCATGATGCTAACCCATGCGGAGATGCACCTCTTGAGGTTATACGAGGGTGAAAGTGCAACTAGAAACATTTGAGCAAAAAAAAGAATTGAAAAGGAGGCAAATAGAGGAGATGGCAAGTGTTGGTGGTAGTGGAGAGTCTTCTTCCATGCCTCCATTTCATCCTCCAGGTGTTGGGCCTGGTGGTGCTAGTGTTGGAAGTGGAACACCTACTACTGCTACTGCTAGTGCCTGTTATTGGGCCTAAAGTTCGTAAATCTAGGAATCTTGATTCATATATTTTGCCACGCACCACTCCAAGTTCCCAACCGTCGCTTGAGAGCATGGGTTGGAACAAAGACGTACATGATGCAGCTAGACGTGCAATCGGAGACTTTTGGTTCTATTGCACCATTCTATTCTATGCAACCAGGTAATTCTTTTTTGTTTGATTGTTTTAAAATTTATAGATTGATTCTTTCTCTTGAATTTTTATAATTAGAGGTATGTCGAATTCAAATTTAAACTCTCCATTTTACAATACTTATTTTATTTAATTTTTTTGTGACATGTGTTAGGTCTCCTTATTGGCAAAACATGGTTGATGCCATTACTATTTGTGGGGTGGGGTTCAAAGCCCCTAGTGAAGATGACATAAAGGGCCCAATTTGACACAAAAGGTGGCCGATGTAAAAGCCACAATAGAGGAGCAACAGTTGATATGGAGGATGAAGGTGGGACTGATAGAAGAAATAGAACATTGCTAAATTTTCTTGTTTCTTCCTCAGGGGATTCTACTTCCTACAATGCATTGATTTAGTGATTAATATTTTTAATTTATGCTTTATTGAATCATTGATTTTGTTTATTTTTCAGGTGGCACCGTATTCATCAAATCTATTGATGCTCCAGGACATGTTAAAAATGCCACATTCCTTTGTGAAGCTATAGAGGAAGTCATAGCTGAGGTGGGTGAGGAGAATGTGGTGCAATTGGTGACGGATAATGCAGCAAATTATGTTGTTGCGGGTAGACTATTGATGGAGAGGCACCTATCATTATTTTGGACTCCATGTGCTGCCCATTGCCTTGACCTCACATTGGAGGATATTGGCAAGATTCCATGTATCAAAACATGTGTGGAGATGGAAAGAAATATTTGTAAATTCATATACAATCTCACATGGGTCCTCAACCTAATGAGGCAATTCACGCAGCATAAGGAGTTGGCTCGTCCTGGCATAACCCAATTTGCAACAAATTTCATCACATTACAATCCTTGCTTCAGTCAAAAAAAGCTTTGAGGTGCATGTTTGTTGATGAGGAGTGGACTTCCTCATCCTATGCTAATACCAATGCAAGGGCTAAAGTAACAAATTGGATCTTTGATGAGGCAAGATTTTGGACCCCTGTTGAGGAGATTGTAAAGGTAGATGAAAATCTAATTATACATTATGTTTTAATTTTTTTATTCATATTTTTCTTTTATTTGCCTATTTTTGTTCACACTTAAGTTAATGTTTCACAATAATTGTAGGTCACTGAGCCTCTAGTAGTTCTACGAGTTGCTGATGGGGAGAAGCCCACAATGGGCTACATATATGAGGACATGGATAGGGCTAAGGAGGCCATTAGATCCATCTATGGGGGAATTGAGGGTAAGTATCGTCCCATTTAGGAGATCATTGATAGGAGATGGCACCACCAGCTTCACAAGCCCCTACACGTAGCCGCTTATTACCTCAATCCGACATTTCAATTCTGCCCTGATTTCAAGGCGGATGAGGAGGTTCTGAGTGGGCTCTACACAATGTTAGAGTGGATGTCGGCTAATTCAACACAGATAGTCCATGAGCTTGAGACCTTTAGACTTGCACAAGGAGATCTCTTTTCTCATGAGATGTGCAAAAACACTCGGTCAACATTGCAACCAGGTAAAATTATATTAAGGGCATAATTTAAGTTTAAAAATCTAATAAACTTTTCCTCTTTTTATATTATTATTAAATGTTGAAACTTAAAGTTGGATAATGAGATTGATTTTTTTCTTTTTCTCATCTCAGATGCATGGTGGGATATGTTTGGTGCTAAGGTACCAAATCTTCAGAAGATTGCAATTCGAATATTGAGCCAACCATGCAGTGCTTCGGGTTGTGAGCGCAATTGGAGTATGTTTAAGCACATACACTCTAAGAAGCGCAATAGATTGTCTGTGCAGAGGTTGAATGATCTAGTCTTTGTTCATTACAACCTTCGTCTTCACCACAGACAAATTTTGGGCACTGACTCCACCCCCATCACGCTAGAGGAGGTTGATCCACAATCTGAATGGATCACTGAGGCTGAGGATCCTATCTTTAGTGATGAGGACCTCAATTGGGTTGATCAGGCGGATAGAGAGGTTGACGCTGTAGCCATGGAAAAGGAGGAGGTTACAACACGAGCAGAGTCAGCAGACACATTACATGTTGGTGTGGGTGGCACAAAGACAGAGGCAAATATTATGGCTGCATCATCATCCAGGACCTATCTTAGACGCCTTCGTAGGAAGGGTGCACTTGCAGGCTCCTCTGAGCCATAGACTTCTAGTTTTTGTTTTTATATTTGTTTGGAACTTTTGATGCCATGGATTTCATATTCCATGACTTTGTATACATTTGACAATATTTATATATCTAAGTGTGTTATTTCCTTCAACTACAATATGCGTTTATACTTATGTGATCGATGTATACTTGTGTATGGGATCAAATTAGCTTCTATTTGATGATGTTATTGTGTCTTTAAGGTTTATTTATTAAAGGGTGCATGAAACAAGTTCTAAATCCTTAAAAATCTTTGAATTTCTTGGGTTTTTCAATTTGCCGAGTCTAGGCGCCGAGTCCGAGTCCGAGTCCAAAATCAACTTGCTGAGTCCGAGCTGAATCCGAGTCTCATAACTATGATAAAATCACTTTATTAATTAAATAAGCCTTATATCTTTGAAAAGTGATTTATTTCATTATTTAATTATTCCTGGCACCCAAAGTCACTTTATCAGCGCCTCAACATTTAAAACTTTTCATTCTCATTCCAACGAGCTATAATACTGAGGTGCTTTCTAAATAATTTAAATAATATTAAGCAACCTTAGTAATATGATTAGAATAAAGCCATTAATACCCCCAAGTTGCGGAAAAAGCATTGGAATCGAAAGCTGACTGCTCAAAAGTGATACCAATGATGAATAATTTTAAATGAAGTCAACTAGGTGACTTACTATAAATAGATGCTCTCTCCAAGAATCTTGGAGAACACCCCAGAAGTCGGAAATAACTTTGAAAAGTGACATGTGAGTCCTCTAGACCATCTGAGCTCACTGGTAACATCAAATAACTCTTCTAACGTTGACACACATCCACAAGGTTAGTGCCAACTATGCTGCAAGGGAACCCGAAAATGGGGACATTGCAATACTTACCTACGCCCTTCTTCAGCCTCCTCACGAAGTGAGATTCTTCTTCGTCTATCTCGCTAAATTCATCATTAGGTTCATATACCTTATCCTTTCCTCTTTGAGCTACCTCTCTCTTCAATGGTTTATCTTCAATCCTCATTTCGTAGGCAATTAGGATACTGTGCAAGCCATCCTTGGTCAATTTCTCAAGTCTTTCATTTCTTCAATTACAGAGATTTTAGAATCAAATCTCATAGGTAGAGATCTCAATATTTTTTGTACAATAGTTGCTTCATTGATCTCCTCACCAAGTCCTACCATGCTGTTAACAATTTCGTTGATTCGAAGAAAATAGTCAGCTATGTTCTCTTCTTTCATTTTGAGGCTTTCAAATTTTGCCTTGTGGGTTTGAAGCTTAGCCTTTTTTACTTTATCATCCCCTTCATAAATGCTATTTAGCTTATTCCATATTTCCTTTGTCGTTTTGCAATGCATCACCTTTATGAATTCTGTCTCTGCCAATCCACATAATATGGCATTCATAGCTTTTGAATTGTTCTCGTTTTCTCTTTTAGCATCTTTTTCCATAAAGAGTCGCAGGTATAATATATCCGTCTTCCATAGATTGCCAAATGTCATACCCCAAAGCACTAAGATATGTCTTCATTCTTATGCTCCAGAATGCATAATTAGTTCCATCAAACAATGGTGCCCTGTTTGAAGGGAATCCATGATTTTCTTGTCCGGCCATTAGTTCTCTCCTCATATCTACCTTCTAGTTGTTAGGCTAACTCCGAAGGAACCTGCTCTGATACCAATTGATGAGCACTTAGTTATACTGAGAGAGGGGGGGGGGGGGTGAATCAGTATATAATAAAACTTTTCTTTCTCTACTTTAATTAATCACAATAAAATACTCAAGTAAGATCTAGCAATTTAGAGCACAGAAACAACACACGATTTTACGTGGAAACCTTTGCGGGAGAAAACCACTGCAAAATATTGCTTATATGTTATATTGATCTTCTCTTTCTTATAGGCTCCAACCTACTTTACATACAGATAGTGAGCTTCAACTCACAGGATACACCAATCTCCACTAAACAAAATTATAGGCACCAACATATTGGAGGCTCCAACCCCCACACAAACTGAGCTCCAACCCAGCAAGAGGCTCCAACCTATTAATCCTTCAATGGCTGATATGATTTACTCCTTTCAAATCTGATTCAAACACTACTCTTTTCACAATCCGCACAAATTTGATTCAATCACTAATCTCTTCCTTCTCAAATCTTAATATTATCAATTGAAATTCAATTGACTAGCACGTATCCTTTCCTTTTATCACACAAATATTTTCAATATAAATCAGATTCACTCTTCATATTTCTGCTCTTACTCTTCCTTATACTCAGAAATTATTCTTTGATTGCTTGCTTTAGAACATCCCAATCATTTACCTCTTATATGTCTTGAATGAGGGTAAGAGAGATACCCTTTCACAATGATCACCACCTTTTATAAAACACACAACTCTTAGCATACACCTCTTCACTTTAATCGCTGCTCTAACAATATTTGATCGCTGCTTTTTGAATATACGTTTCACTTAACTTCACACCTTTTCATAAGCGCTGCCCTTAATGCATATGCTGATCGCTGTTCTAAATCGCTGCCTTTTTATTAATTCAGATCGCATCTCTTAATATCATCCTTCATTAATCGCATATCTAACAAACTCTTTTGTCTTGTATATATATATATATATATATATGTATACAAGGCGCTTCAACCAAAAGAGGGTCGGCCTGATTTCAAGTTGGCCATACTTCTATTTTTAAATCTTTAATTTAAAGTTTCTCCTTAAGAGGAGTTGGCCATGTAGGGAGGTCGACCATTTTTGGAGGTCGGCTTCTTTATGCAAATTTCAATTTGATTTTAAATCTTATCCTTTCCAAACACAAGTCAATCCATACACTTATTTCTCCAATGTTTAAATCTTTAATTTAAACACACAATGGTAACGTGTAACGGATATACTCTTGTTTGCTTTGCTCTTCAACAGGGATGTACATCGGGCATCTCTTATTATAACAGTCTACTCTTTACCTTGACATCAATGACATCACTTAACGACCTTATGCCTTTGACATCATGACAATATTTCCAACAGGACCAAATTGCCAACATGCAAGAGGAAACTTTGCCAAAACCAAGGAGGAACTTTTAGGGGACAAAGATGAAGCATAGATGTATGCAACAATCCCTTCAACCATGTTCAAGGTGGGAAGATGGAGAATTTTCAGTCTACACAAAGGAAGGAAATGACAGCACAAATGTCAATACAAGGCTGATGAAGACATAGGAAGATGAAGTGCACTTTTAGGTGGCTTAGCCATCTTCAAATGGTGAAAAGCTTCTAAAAGTGTGCCAAAGGAAGAAAATAAAACTTAGTCAAACTTTGTGTGCTAAAATGAGGAGGCTCAACCAGCTAAAAACTCCGATGAGGAATGCCAATGTTGTCATGAAACTGTGCCCAAACTTCATAGACTTCAAGTTTCATACATTTAAAGTGGTTTAGCTAGGGAAAAGTTGCAATCAAGATGGTTGAAGGGGCAGAAATCTGCACCAAGACCAAGAAGAAATAAAAACTTAGTCAATTTCACACAAATTGAGCGGCAATGCAACTTTAGAAGCATGACCATACTAGCAGTGCTGGATAATGTATGACTAGTTGAAGAAGAGACTAATCCAGAGTTTAAAAATTGCATATTTTCAGGGACATTGCCAAGTGCCAATTCAAATGGCAATAGTGGCACAAAATTGCGACCAACATGAGAGATTTCAATAAGTTATTTCATTCCTTTCATGTGGTTATGCCACTTAAAAATTGCGACCAAAGTGGCAACAATGGCTAAAAAGCGGAACAAGAGGAAAATTGATTCACTTAAAAAAAATCACACCTTTTATGTGGTAATGCCACTCAAAATATGCAACAAGTGTGGTTGTGATGGGTAAAAAGTGTGACTAGTTGATTAAGTCACCTAAAGGGATATGTCAGCATCTAAATGAAAGATTTTAAAGCGAAAAGCAACCAATCGCTAATTGCATTTGAATATAAGTGACTCAATAAAGGGGAAAGGCAGATTTTAAAGCAATAAACCAGCATCTTAGCCATCCATTGAAATTGAATGCCCAAATTGAAGAAAGAAAGCAAATTTTAAGGCAAAGGAAAGCCCATTTTTAGGCTATTTTAAGCGTCTATTGCCTGTTTTTCAGATAGGGTTAGGGTTATTTTAAAAGCAGTTTTAAAGCATTATTTTATTATTAATTTTCCTTAGAAGCTTCTCCTAGAGAGCTTATAAATAAGTGCCTTGAGCATATTGAATGTAATGAGAGTTTGTGTTGCTACTGGAATTTTCATTCAGGATTCAAAGTTAGAATTTTGTGTTGTAATTGTGCAAGTTTGGCAAGTCAAGCAATAAGGAAGGTTCCTGTTTAACTTTGTGTAGCACCGGTCTCCTATCTTGTGAAGTAGCTTTGTATGCTTCTGAGTTGTTGCTTGTTTTTACTCTTGTTCTTCGTCAACTGCTGTTATAAGTATTGTGTTTCTTATTTAGATCAATCCAATTGTCAATGTGTATCTAGGGATTTCTGCTTAAATCATTGGAAAGCATTAGTATTTAAATTCATGATATGGTTTAGCTGTCAAAATAGAAAACCTCATGCTGAGATAACTATTTTCAGTCTTGTGCTCCTACCTCTGAGAATAAAAGATAGGCCTAGATTGTTTCTTTCAAGTATTTTGTTTACATGCAAAACCCCTAGAAAGTTATTTGTACAGTGTGCATAATCTGCAATCTAGTTTACTTATTTTATGACTTAGGAATATATTAAATCAGGGAGCTTCCCCTATTAATTTGAACAGAGAATTTCCTCACACATTGTCCCTTTTGTGTTGTCATGAAAGTGACAAATCAAAATGCTAACAAATTGTGAAAGTGCAATGTGAAAGTGTAACTTTCTGAATTTGGTGCAATTTTTGAGGTGCATTTAATGCACCATCTACAATGCCTTTCCCTTATGGAGTTTGATTATCTTCTCTATAAATGTGCAGTCCGTTTCCAACCGTTTTTATTCTGCTAAATAGAAGAAATCCCACAATGCATATCAATGGATCCAATAAGCTTGTAAATTGTATCTATTGCCTAGTTTTCTTTGCATTTTCATTTTGTTGCATACCTGTGAATAAAGGGAACTCTCCCATTCGGACAGGAGAAAGTTGTATTTTGCCTACTGGCACAAGGGCATTTGTCTGACAAATTCTAGTGGTAACATACTGCAGTGTTGAAGATGCCATAGAGTTTGATTCAAGAACTACGGTTTAAGACATGCATGCACTCTAAACTTATTATTGAATTACCCACTCTCACAAATCTAGTAGAATTGCTATTGAGATTGGCCACTTGGAAGTTTGCATAGGATCTGCCTAATTTGGTCCAGATTCTCTTACAAACGTTCTATGTATTAGGTCCATTGTATTAGTAGGTGACAATAATTATTTTATTATCTTTTGGTAGGCTTTTATGTACTTAGTTGTCATGTCCCCATTTCCGGCTTGAACACCAAATGGAACTTGGATTAGCCTACTTCTCATTCCCGGAGGCTAATTCTAAATGATGAGGGAATGAATTGGTTTTTGACTAACTCAATCTTATTGTTTTGCAGGAAGAAAGTCAGAAACTCAAAATTTGGCTAAGTCTGGAAGCCAAAGGCATGACTCTCGGAGTCTAGGCGCCAATTTCACATCAATTTCCCAAGTGAGCGCCCAGGGACAAAATAGGCTTCAATGACCCTCAATATGGAAGGCGCTCTAGTTAAGGAAGTTGATTTCTCCGTCAGAAGTCTCATACCAAGCATACTCCTTGAGGAAAGGGGTCAAGTAAACTCTAGGCGCAAATACCATGACAAATTCACTTGATGTGCGCCTAAGTGGGAAGGTAGCTTCCAATCACTTCAAGTAGTCAGGGCGCTTGGTGAGATAGGTGTTTTACTTCACCACAAAGACTACAAGTGTGAGCGCCACATGTATGAAGGTGAATCCAATGCAAGGTGCTAGTTTTCACTCCTGCCACATCAAATATGTGCCTAAATGATCAAGGCGCCACTTCTTGATCAAACAATCTACAATGAGAACCTAGCTATTAAGGTTACTTCTAGCGCTCAATAATGGTCTTGAGATGGGGCGCTCAACATAGCTAAACTCCTTCAATAGGGTGCCTAGCTTAATGATGAAGATTGGATAAGTACTATGAGGATTCCATGCCTAGGTGCAAATTCCATGATGCCTAGACCAAATGTGCACCCAAGCAAGAACAGGAGATTCAGTAGGTTGAATGAGTGGCACATTGATTGGTGAAGATACTTTCAACTTCAAGAAGCTTCATACCTTGCCAATCTGGGATGAAATTGGCCTAAAAGGCTCTAGGCGCACATTCTAACTGAAGACCTCAGTTCTGGCGCCTAGTCACAGGGTGGGTTAAAAGATGAAGTTTGAACATGTGAAGTAAGGCGCTCACTCCAGGATGAGGTATTCTACCTTCCAAGAAAACAAAACTTGAAGACTTGACAAAGAAAACCATCATGCATGCAAGGCGCACTTCCTGCCTGTTTCACTTCCAGAATGCGCCTAGCTAAGAGCTTGGGTGAACAAGTTGGATACATCAGTGCTAGAGCTTGGGTGAACAAATTGGATACATACCTCTCACTTAAGCCTTTGGCGGAGAAGAAGACAATCCACTTCGCTACAATGCATCTAGAAGGACTAGCTTATGAATGGTGGCATCATGGCTTAGTCTCTCAACATCATGATAGGATAGATTCCTATGATGAGTTTGTAACCAAGTTGATTCAAAGGTTTGATAGAAAAGACATTGAAGTGTACTATTGGGAACTAGCCCAACTCAAGCAAGAAGGAAGGGTTGTGCAGTATGTAAATGAGTTTCAGAAGATAGCGGTGATGGTACCTGACATGACTGACCGAAGAATCACTATGTTGTTCATTGAGGGATTGAATAGTCAGATTAAGCCATTGGTAAAGGTACAAAGGCCAGCAAACTTGGAAGAAGCAATTGACTTTGCTCTTGATTTTGACATTACTCCTGCCTATACTGTTGCAAGTATGAGGTTAATCAGTGTTGTCATTGATGTCAACATACTCATATTGCATTGACAAGAAGGATTGAATGAGCTGTGTGCTGAGGATATTGAGAAAATTAGTCTCAGTCAAGAACAGTGATGAGAAGAAGGCAAAAGTACTCAATAAGTTGATGACCAAAGGATGCAGATTAAAGGGTTTGTAGATATGAGTCTTGAGATGATCCAGTTAAGTTTTCAGAGGTCCGCATGCAGATTTGAAGAAGTTGCGATTGATCAAGTAAAACTGGTTCTGGGAAGTGCTCCGGAGTGACAGAGTGCTACAAAGAGGTCCCGTGAGATCCGGAAGTGCATTATCCTATCTTGCGGATTGGATGGAGTGTTTGGGATGTCCTTGTGATATGTCATCTCAATTTTCTCATGATGTGGAGGTCCGGAAGCACATGTTTCAATATGACAGTGGCGGTAGACTGTGTTCTTGAAGTTCCGGATGAGGAAGAGAAGAGATTCCGGTGAACAGAGGAAGTGCAGTTCCTGGTCATTCAGGCTAGCTTGTGAAGGATCTTGGATCGTGTTGAGGTTGTGTTATTGATCCACATTGGTGGTAGAGCCCGGAATTGAAGATATTCTTCCGGATGAAGTTCTTGTTTAGACTAGCCGACCGGATGAGTTGTTCATCTTACAAATGTTCTTGTGGTGGCCGACCGGATGTGTTATTCATCTTGCGAATGTTCTTATGGTTGAGTGCCGACTTAGATGCTTATTCCTAAGTCGATGTCTTGTATAAATGAAAGATTGTGAATCCATTTTGAAAGTGGTAGTGAAGCGGATGAGTGTGATCTAGCGAAAGAGCGAAAGGGCAGAGCAGGTGTGTTTCGAGCTTAAATGGAACTGATCCAGACATGGTGAAGATGTCATTCTCCAGTTCAAGGTTGTGATACTTATGATCTTGTAGACAGTGTGTCTCTTTTGTAGGCAGTGTGCCTCTTTGTGAGCAGTGTGCTCGGGCAGTGAGCCCTGACTGGCATGTGCCATTTGTTTTTCTTATTCTTCTAACATAGAATAATCCTTGGGTTAATCACCCCGTGGTTTTTCCCTTAACCGGGTTTTCCACGTCAAAAATCTTGGTGTCTGATGTGTTGATGTTTATCTGCACCGGTGTTTATGCTTTCTGCTTTCATGAATGGTTAATTGATATGCTGTCATCTAACAATGAAGAATCAAATGTTTAAGTAGAGGCAAGTTTTCTGTACAACTGATTCACCCCCCCCTCTCAGTTGTGAGCCCTAGATCTAACAATTGGTATCAGAGCCTAGTTCCTCTGAAAGGAGCTTAACCGCTTGAGGAGATCCAGGATGTCATCATATAAGAAGGATAGTCCGAAGTTCGATGGAACCAATTTCTCGCTCTGGAAAGGTTGCATGAGATGTCATTTGGAGTGCATGGGAAAAGCATATCTGTCCATGATCACAAAGGCTTGTGTACCTCCACAAGGTGGTCCGACAACACTGAATGAAATCACAGATGCTGAAAACAATTTGCGGACCAAAGAAGCTCTTCTAAGCGCATTGAATGATACAGATCTCTCAAATGTTATTGACCTACCAACTGCATATGAAATCTGGACTAAACTGGAACTTCTATATGAAGGAGATGAGTTTGTCAAGAGTGCAAGGTTGCAAAGTCTGAATGGGAAATTTGAAAGATTGAAGATGAGAGATGATGAAAATATCACTACCTTTATGCCAAGAGTGAATGAGCTGGTGTGTGGAATCAGGAATGCTGGTGGAGTTCTGGATGAAAATGAAATTGTTTGCAAAATTCTCAAATCCCTTCTGGCTTCCTACAAAATCAAGGTTGCTGCCATTGATGAATTCAGAGCCCATACAACTGTCACAAGAGAGCAATTGGCTGGCAGATTGGCTGCATTTGAAATGATAGAGTTTGGAGATGATCCCCCCAAGACTGAATCTGCATTCAAAGCCAGTGCCTTTGTGAAAGGTAAACAAAGATTTGATTTGGGAGAGAACTCTTCAAGAAAGCTGTCATGGTATGATCAAGCAAGAAAAGACATGGAAGTGGAAGAAGCAGAAACAGCTCAACTTGAAGCCCTCATTGCAAAGAGACTGCCAAGGGGATTCGGTAAGTATGAAGGAAAACTACCCTTTAAATGCTTCAACTGCAATAAGATTGGTCATTTTGCTTCAAGATGTCCGGAAAGATCTGCAAGATCAAATGCTAACAGACAAAGGTTCCAAAAGAACTGTTATTATGTTCATGAAGAAAATGATAATGGAGTAACAGATGATGAATCAGAAATGGGAAGCAAATCTGGAAATGAATGGGTGTTTATTGCCATCAAGGAAGAAGACTCAATATCCTCTGAATCTGTCAATCATAAGGTGGTTGAAAGAGCTTTGGCTGCCCAAGTTGAAGAAAAGGATGATTGGGTTATTGATAGTGGATGTTCTCACCATATGACAGGTGACAAGAACAAGTTCTTAGATTTGGAAAGGTATGAAGGAAGAATGGTAAAGTTTAGTAATAATTCTGCTGGTAGAATCAGAAGTAGGGGAACTATTTCTTTTGATGGAAAGAGCAAAACCAGTAATGTTCTATATGTTGAAGGATTGAAGCACAATCTTCTCAGTCTTGGTCAGTTGGTGGACAAAGGCTATGATCTCCGGTTCAAGAATGGAAGATGCAGGATCTTTGAAAGCTCCGGAACTGAAATTGCATCCGGTACTCAAACAAAAGGTAATATCTTCCATCTAGTTGGTTCAAATAAAAGTTGTCTGTTTGTTCAAGTTGATCAGAGTTGGTTATGGCATAGAAGAATGTGTCATGTAAATTTTGATAACATCATCAAGATAAGCAATACTCAGGCTGTAAGAGATCTTCCAAAATTGGTGAAACCTACAAATAGTTTGTGCAAAGAATGTCAGCTAGGTAAACAGAGCAGAGTCTCTTTCAAAAGCAAGGATCAGTCCTCTACCGGATTGTTGGAATTAGTTCACACTGATCTCTGTGGTCCGACAAAAATCAAGAGTATGCAAGGTGACAGATATTTTATGTTACTGATTGATCATTCCCAGATGATGTGGGTTACCTTCCTAAAAGAGAAATCAGAAGCCCTTGAGAAGTTCAAGATCTTCAAGGCTATGGTAGAGAATCAAACCGGATTGAAACTGAAATGTTTAAAGTCTGATAGAGGTGGTGAATTCACATTCGGTGAATTCATAGACTTTTGTGAAAAGCATGGCATAAGGAGACAGTTGTCTGCTCCTAGGACTCCACAGCAAAATGGAGTAGTTGAGAGAAAGAACCAGACCATCCAGGAAGCAGCCAGGACAATGATGATGGAAGCAAATGTTCCTCAGATGTTTTGGAGAGAAGCTGTCAGCATTGCAGTCTACACCCTTAATCGAGTTCAAATCAAAAGCAATACCGGTAAGACTCCTTATGAACTTTGGTTTGGCATAACTCCCACTGTGAGATATTTTAGAGTATTTGGTAGCAAGTGTTACATCAAAAGAGATGAAGATTTAGGAAAGTTTGATACTAGAAGTGATGAAGGAATTTTCTTGGGTTACTCCACTCAAAGCAAAACATACCGGTGTTACAATAAGAGATTGAGAAAGATGATAGAAAGTACGAATGTGAAGGTTGATGAAGGAGTTGAGAAGCCCTCAAGATTCTATGAATGTGAAGAAGATGATCAGAATGATTCTCTGGTGCAAGGAGCTCCATCCTCCTCTGAAATTCAGATCCAGACTGATCCGGTAAATTAGGAAGAAGAAGCTTGTCTAAATGAGCCTGATCAAGAATTAGTAGTGCAAGAAACTCCCAAAGTTCCAAGGTATGTAACTCTAAATCATTCTGAAGATCAAATCATAGGTGACAAGAGTAAAGGGGTACAAACAAGGAGAAGAATTGCTCAAGACTCAAATGAATACTGTTTGATTTCAAAGATTGAACATAAGACAGTTAATGAAGCTTGCAATGATGAAAACTGGACCAAAGCAATGGAGGAAGAATTGATGCAAATTGAGAAAAATCATACTTGGGATCTTGTTCCCAGACCTAAAAACAAGAATGTGATTGGAATCAAATGGGTCTTCCGGAACAAACTAAATGAAGTTGAAGTAATCAGAAACAAAGCTAGATTGGTCTGCAAAGGTTACTCTCAAATAGAAGGAATTGATTTTGAAGAGACTTTTGCTCTAGTGGCAAGAATTGAAGCAGTCAGATTATTTCTTGCATTTGCTGCCTTCAAAGACTTCAAAGTATATCAGATGGATGTCAAGTCTGCCTTTCTAAATGGTGACTTGGAAGAAGAAGTATACATTGAACAACCGGATGGATTTCAATTGTCTGATCATGATGATATGGTCTGCAAGTTGAAGAAAACACTGTATGGTTTGAAGCAAGCCCCAAGAGCATGGTATGAAAGGTTGGATAAGCATCTTGTACAGATTGGCTTCAACAAAGGTACTGCTGACAGTAACCTATACTTCCAAATAGATAAGGAAAACATCTTGATTATTGAAGTATTTGTTGATGATATCATCTTTGGAGGAAAGGACAGCATGTGTAAAACTTTTGCAAATCAAATGAAAAGTGAGTTTGAAATGTCAATGCTTGCTGAAATGAATTTCTTCTTGGGTCTGCAAATTACTCAGACAAAGAAAGGCATCTTTATCTGTCAAACGAAATATGCAAAAGAATTATTGAGGAAATTCGGAATGGAAGATTCAAAGCCAATGAACACCCCTATGGCAACCAGATGTAAGTTAAGTAAAGATGATGACTCTCCTAAGACAGATCAGACCAAGTACAGATCAATGATTGGAGGACTATTGTATCTCACTCAGACTAGACCAAATATTATGCAGGCTGTTGGTCTTGTGGCAAGATTTTAGGCTGATCCCAGAGAATCTCATGTCATGGCAATCAAAAGAATTTTTAGGTACTTGAAGGGAACAATTGAGTATGGTCTATGGTATCCTAGAGATCAGGATTTCTCTCTTCATGCTTACACAGATGCAGATTGGGCAGGAGATGTGGATGACTGGAAGAGTACAAGTGGAGGAGCATTCTTATTGGGAAAAAGATTGGTTTCTTGGCTAAGCAAGAAACAAGAGGTAATATCTTTGTCTACAACTAAAGCAGAATACATTGTAGCAGCAAGTAGTTGTACTCAAATCTTATGGATGAAGCAGATGCTAAGAGATATGAAAGTAGAATATGAGGAGCCTATCACAATTTTCTGTGATAATTCAAGTACAATAAACATTTCTAAGAATCCGGTGTTGCATTCTAAGACCAAGCACATATCTATCAAGTTTCACTTTCTGAGAGAGCAAGTGAACAAGGGTGAAGTCAAATTGGAATATGTACCCTCAAAGGATCAGATTGCAGATATCTTTACTAAACCTCTTCCCAAAGACTCTTTTGAGTATCTCCGGGAGAAGCTAGGGGTCATGACCCCTCCAGTGATGAACTAGGATGCACTGATGTGCATCAGTCCGGTGGATATCACAGTCATATCTTGTGATCCGGATTGATGATGGGGAGCTGCTACTAAGGGGGAGCAGCTAGTATGATTCTGGTGTGTTAGAGTTGCAAGTATGAGCCTTTTGCCATTGATGTCAAAGGGGGAGAGAAGACATGTGAAAAACAAGTGGTTGATGATGAAAGGGAGAGCTGTAAAGGAAGAGAAGACATGTGTAGAGTTGTTGCTGATAGGGGGAGCTGTGATAGAAAGGAGAAGATCTTGTCTTGATGGTTTTTCTTATCATATGTTGCCATCAATGACAAAGGGGGAGATTGTTGCAAGTATGAGGTTAATCAGTGTTGTCATTGATGTCAACATACTCATATTGCATTGACAAGAAGGATTGAATGAGCTGTGTGCTGAGGATATTGAGAAAATTAGTCTTAGTCAGGAACAGTGAAGAACAGTGATGAGAAGAAGGCAAAAGTACTCAATAAGTTGATGACCAAAGGATGCGGATTAAAGGGTTTGTAGATATGAGTCTTGAGATGATCCAGTTAAGTTTTCAGAGGTCCGCATGCAGATTTGAAGAAGTTGTGATTGATCAAGTAGAATCGGTTCCGGGAAGTGCTCCGAAGTGACAGAGTGCTACAAAGAGGTCCGATGAGATCCGGAAGTGCATTATCCTATCTTGCGGATTGGATGGAGTGTTTGGGATGTCCTTGTGATATGTCATCTTAATTTTCTCATGATGTGGAGGTCCGGAAGCACATGTTTCAGTATGACAGTGGCAGTAGACTGTGTCCTTGAAGTTCCAGATGAGGAAGAGAAGAGATTCCGGTGAACAGAGGAAGTGCGGATGTTCCTAGTCATTCAAGCTAGCTTGTGAAGGATCTTGGATCGTGTTGAGGTTGTGTTATTGATCCGCATTGGTGGTAGAGCCCGGAATTGAAGATATTCTTCAGGATGAAGTTCTTGTTCAGACTAGCCGACCGGATGAGTTGTTCATCTTACAAATGTTCTTGTGGTGGCCGACCGGATGTGTTATTCATCTTGCGAATGTTCTTATGGTTGAGTGCCGACTTAGATGCTTATTCCTAAGTCGATGTCTTGTATAAATGAAAGATTGTGAATCCATTTTGAAGGTGGTAGTGAAGCGGATGAATGTGATCTAGCGAAAGAGCGAAAGGGCAAAGCAGGTGTGTTTCGAGCTTAAATGGAACTGATCTAGACATGGTGAAGATCTCATTCTCCAGTTCAAGGTTGTGATACTTATGATCTTGTAGACATTGTGTCTCTTTTGTAGGCAGTGTGCCTCTTTGTGAGCAGTGTGCTTGGGCAGTGAGCCCTGACTGGCATGTGCCATTTGTTTTTCTTATTCTTCTAACAGAGAATAATCCTTGGGTTAATCACCCTGTGGTTTTTCCCTTAACCAGGTTTTCCACGTCAAAAATCTTGGTGTCTGATGTGTTGATGTTTATCTGCTCCGGTGTTTATGCTTTCTGCTTTCATGAATGGTTAATTGATATGCTGTCATCTAACAATGAAGAATCAAATGTTTAAGTAGAAGCAAGTTTTCTGTACAACTGATTCACCCCCCCCCCCCCTCAGTTGTGAGCCCTAGATCTAACATATACATTTAAGAAGAAGTTTTACAAAGGAGTTGGTTCAACTCAAAAAAGACAGTTATTTCCACCAAAGAAGTTTCAAGACATGACAGCGATTGAAAGAGATGAGCTCAGGAGAAAGAAGCTTTGTTTCTCATGCAAGCAACCTTGGGAACTAGGACACAGATGCCTTGGCAAAGGTAAAACTCATTTGATAGAAGTGTGATCAGGTGAAGAGAGTGAAGTAGAATCACAAAGCAAGGAAGAATCAATTCATGATGAAGAAGGAATTGATCAAGTTACTCTTGATGTTGCTACGGGGGAAGTACAAGATAAAGTAACCATTGCAACACTTTCAGGAGTGCCTAAGTATCATGCTTTTCATATAAAAGGAGTCATCAAAGGACAGAGTCACATGTCTAGTTGATAGTGGTGCTACTCATAACTTCATTGATGAAGGCTTAGCAGCTAAGCGGGGTCTGACAGTTGAAGACTTCAAAGGTTTCAAGATAGCAATCGCAGACAGATTCATTATGGATTGCACAAGGAGAGTGATGCAGCTGCAAATTCAAATGGGTGATTATACTTTACAAGATGATTTCTATGTAGTTGGACTTGGGCATATTGATGTAGTGCTTGGAGTACAATGGTTACATTCACTTGGAAGAATAGTTCAGGATTTTCAGAAGATGGAATTGGAATTCATGCATGACGGAAGAAAGATCAAGCTGAAATCATTATTTGATGGAAATCCCAAAGTTGTCACAGCCAAACGCATGGAAGCATTGATCAGACATAATGATATTGAATGGGCAGCACAAGTGTGTATCAAGGAGAATCATCTTCAGTCTAATGAAGAACCTTATCATGTGGATATTCAGGCTATGATAGATAAGCATAGTAAGGTGTTTGGTAATATACCTCCAGGGAGACCTCCAGAGAGGGCTTTTGAACATGTGATTGAGTTGGAGGATGGGACCAAACCCATCAACATCGCACCTTACAGACATCCCAGACACTTTAAGATTGAGATTGAGAATACAATCAAAGATTTGCTGGAGATGGGACATATTAGACCTTCATCTAGTCCATTCGCATCATCAGTGGTGCTTGTGAAGAAGAAGGATGGAACAATGCGGATGTGTATTGACTATCACGCATTGAATCAAAAGACTATCAAGAATAGGTATCCAATACCTAGAATTGATGAGTTACTTGATGAATTGCACAGAGCTGTATTCTTCTCAAAGATTGATCTTCGATCAGGATATCATCAAATCCGTGTTCGTGAAGAAGACATCCCAAAGATAGCTTTTAGATGTCACTACGGGCATTATGAATTCCTGGTAATGCCTTTTGGTCTAACTAACGCACCTGCTACATTTCAGTCTTGCATGAATCATGTTTTCAACAAGCAGTTGCATAAGTTTTTGTTAGTATTCTTTGATGATATTTTGATATATAGTAAGACATGGGAGGAACAACTCCAACATCTGGATGAAGTACTAGAAGTCATCGAATCACAATCATTGTATGCCAAAATGTCTAAGTGTGATTTTTCCATGAAGGAAATCCTATATCTGGGGCATGTTATTGGAGCTAATGGGGTGAAAGTTTAGGAAGAAAAGATAGAAGCTATTCGTAACTGGCCAATACCCAGTAATGTATCTGAATTAAGGAGTTTCCTTGGCTTGTGTAGCTACTACAAAAGGTTTGTTAAGGGATTCTCACAACTTTCTGCACCCTTAACAAATCTAACAAAGAAAGGAGGTTTCGTTTGGTCGATGAAAGCTCAAGCAGCCTTTGAAAAATTGAAGGAGGTGATGAGTACAACACCAATGCTGGCTCTGTCGGATTTCACTAAACCCTTTGTGTTGGAATGTGATGCTTCTGGAGAAGGCATTGGGGCAATGTTGATGCAGGATCATCATCCAATTGTGTTCGAAACTAGGAAGTTGAAGGACACAAAAAGGTTGTACTCAACATATGACAAAGAGATGTTGGCAATCATGCATGCTTTGGCTAAATTTCGCCAGTATCTAGTTGGATCTAGGTTTGTGATCAGAACTGATCACAACAGTTTGAAATACTTCCTAGGGTAGAAAGATCTGAACGAACGACAGCAGAAGTGGGTTACTAAGATACAAGCATATGATTTTGATATTGAATATGTGAAAGCTAAGAAGAATATTGTTGTAGATGCCTTGTCTAGAAAACTTGCCATCTGTGCCCTAAGTGAAGTTTCCACTGATTGGAAATCTCAGCTTCTTGTTGAGTATTCCAAATCTAAATTTGCTTGTGAGATCATGGATGGAGTCATTCAAGATGATAGGTACAAGATAGTTGACGACATCATCTATTATAAAGATAGAATCTATCTAATTCCTGAATCCAAGCTAAAGCAGCAACTTTTGAAGGCATACCATGATACTCCATTTGTAGGACACCCTGGGTACTTCAAGACCTACAAACAGATCCGAGAAAGATTCACCTGGAAAGGTTTGAAGGAAGATGTTTTGCAATATGTCAGGGAATGTTTGACTTGTCAGCAGAACAAGTCAGAACATACTTTTCCAGCAGGATTACTCCAACCATTGCCAATTCCAAAACAAAAGTGGGAGAGTATCTCTATGGATTTCATCACAGGTCTTCCGAAGGTGAATGGAAAAGACTGTATCTATGTAGTTGTTGACAGGTTGACAAAGTATGCTCACTTCTTTGCAATTCTAGTTGAGTCATCAGCATTACAAGTAGCTGAGTTATTCTTTCGTGAAGTCTTTAGACTACATGGCCTTCCTAAGACCATAGTCAGTGATCGAGATAGCCGGTTCATCAGTGTATTTTGGAGAGAGCTATTTTGACTAGCTGGAACCGACCTGACACCAAGCACTAGTTATCATCCTCAAACCGATGGACAGACTGAAATTGTAAATAAATGGCTTGAGGGATACTTGCGAAACTATGTATCTGATCATCAGCATGCTTGGATTAAGTGGCTACATCTGGGTGAATACTGCTACAACACCACTTTCCACGTGTCGATTGGCATGACTCCCTTCGAGCTTTGTATGGGTATGATGCAGTTTCATTTGTTGATCTGGCACTGGATGATAGTCGAGCTCCTCGAGCTAAAGAATTGATGCAGGATACGCAAGACATCTTGCGAGTTCTGAAAGATAATTTGCAGAGAGCTCAAAACCAACAAAAGTTATATGCCGATAAACACCAGGTTGAAAGAAGCTTTGAAGTAGGTGACATGGTGTTTCTGCGCCTTCAGCCATATAGGCAAAGTACTTTGAAAAAGTTAGGTGCAGAGAAATTGAAACCCAAGTTCTACGGACCCTACAAGGTGTTGAGAAGAGTAGGGGAAGTGGCATATGAACTTGACTTGCCAGCAGGAAGCCGCATACACAATGTGTTTCATGTGTCGTGTCTCAAGAAGGCACTGGGACAATGTTTACTGCCTAAGGAGTCTAAGTGTTTCCATACAGAGTAAACAAGAAGATATTTGCATTATCACAGTGTATTGGAATAAGTCACATTGTACGAGAATAACAAACAGAATTGGTACTCAGAACATCAACTACATATATTAACTCAAAACAACAATTACAATCACAATCCCAAAAACTCCCTGCCCATACAATGGCGTGACAAGTACATATATAGTTTGTCCGACGGTTGCCAACTGTCGCCAACCAACGTACCGATCGGGAGTAACTACTTGCCGAAACTAAAAACCTAAACATACTTCCCGAAACCACTAACAAAACATATTTTGCCCAAAAGTACTAAACTACGTAAAGTACGCTTAACATCATCCCCCCCAAAAAACTTGTCGTCTTGCAGACGACTACAAAGCAAGATCCAAAAATAACTAGGAAAGACGAGGGTCAGTGGACGTCCCTGGAGGTGTGGATGCCGTCCGTGCTGAACCAGGAGTCTCCTGCTGAGGGTGAACTAATCGTCGAAGCCTGTAAACCTCCTCAGTTCTTTGCTTCAGATGTGTCGTGGCAATGATGTGCTTGTCTCTGGTGAGACGTACCATCTGGACAGCCTCGACCAACTGCTGTTTTGTTTTTTCCTATGTTGCCTGAGATTCGGCCAACTCCTTTGTGGCTTCTAATTCTGCTCTGAGTGTATCGGCCTTGTTCCTTGCTAACTGTGTGAGCCCAACTTCCTGGGCCAACTGCCATTGGAAGTGCACCTGTTGCTCATCAATTTTCTCCCTCAGCTGCTTACTCATAACTGCAGCCTCCAGTTTTTTGTTGCACCGTGCTGTCTTTTGAAAATCCTCTTGTCTAGCATAATATAATGCTCGGAACTTATCCTCAATGTTATGCAGGGCTGCCAATATCTCGCTGTTGGCATCTCCAACCCCAAAGTCTGGTCTCTCTGGTCTCCATGCCCTCTGCATATCCTCAGTAACCACGTCCGGCCAACCCTTATTCCAAAATACTCTTACGAACTCTGTCTCAGCATTCTTGGCGAAATGTTCAATTCTTTGTACCTCTGCACGTACTACTGGCGAAGAGTATTGGGGATTGACCCTGGCAGCAATATCAGACACCCTCTGAAGGATGGCTCCCATAGACCCTAAATCTTGTGCATACCTGAGAATGGTGCCCAGTGGATCACTCTCATCTGGCTCACCCATGTGTACTGTCAACCTAGCTGGTTCAGCCGAGTGAGAAGTATCCTTTGTATCATCGGCACTGCCTGTCATACTGGTATTGGTGCCTTCCTCTTCTGAGCTGTCTGTGGCTGTTCCTTCCTCCTTGGCTTCAGAGTCACTAATCATTATAGCATCTTTTGGTACATCAACTGTTTTCTCCTCTTCTGGCTGTACCATCTCACCTTCAAGTGCAGGTGGCGGTAAGAGAGATCTAGTGGGGCTTAGTGGAGGAATGTCTGCCAATTCTGAAAGCATGCCTAGTAGTTGAAGCCAAGTATCTACCTGTACTGAGCTGTCCATATGTGCTATGCTCTCTGGAGATCTAGTCTCAAACGGTGTAATCTACCCTGATGGAAGAGGAACCGGTACGGTATCATCTCCCTTCATCCTCATGATCTTACCCCATGAAATGTGAGCGGTACTAGGCTGAACGGGAATCTCCGCTTGAGTGCGTGTGTCTAAGTGCAAGTGTGCATGCTTCTTCCCTAGTACAACATCCCATCTGTTCTCTCTTGTTGGTACTATAGGACTGGGGTTGGCAGGGTTGCTAGGAGTGGCTGATGCTGACGAGGCCTCAATGCAGTCCTCCTCGACACCTTGTGCACTATATGATGCTTCTGACGAAGACTCTGGCAACTCCTGTTGTTTTCTCTTTTTGCTGCTCCTTGACTCATCTCCCTTCCCACCTTGAGCAAGGGCCTTCAGGTTTGTCCATCTAAAGACAGTTGGCCATGTGGGGTCATACTGCTCATCTGGCTGAAATGGAGCTCGCGCCAATGAGGGGACGTGAATGCAGATGGCGTCCAGGAACAACGCAATGGCCTACTGAGTCATGTAGAATGACTTGTGAGTCATCTTCATGAACTTGTGAATCCTGTCAGATAGAACTGCTGCTCAGTTGTACATTGCACCCTGGCTGAGACCAATCATATAATCCAACATCCAAAATGGAATATCTGATGAGCGTGAGGCTCCCGTCAGCCGCCCCCTAATCACATCCATTATGCACCGCCATTCTTTATTCGCCAAGTGATCTCGTCGAAGTCCTCTATTTCCTGCAGCCTTCAACTGATTCTTTTCTTTCTCACTCAAGTCTGGTCTACACACTTTTGCCATTATGTTGTCCTTGTGCTTTGCAGTCATTTTCTGTTTGCCGACTGTAAATCCTTGGCGTGGTACACCCATCACTCTTTCGAAACCCTATGGTGAGAATGTGATTTTGACCGATACATTCATGAATCTCATGATGGTGTGTTTTGCTCGGGGGTTGTAATTTGCCACCATGTTTTTCAGAATTGTCTCAAACTCTCTGAAATTAAAATAGGGCATTTGTATTACCTTTTCCACCTGTGCCTTCTCTAATGATATCTTGAGAGGATGGTCGTCAGCATGACTATTCCACCACTGTTTACACTCGTTCGCTGTGAGGCTTTCCCACTGCAAGGAATCCACTGTGATTTTTTCCTTTTCTTTTCCTTTCCCTTTCGGCTGCTTCTTCTGTGTTGATGATCCCACGTCAATTTGTGGCGTCTGTGCCGGTTTTTCTTCAATAATTGTCTTCGCTTCCATCTTTTTGTTTTCAGCCCGTCCTGATATCTGAATTTGTTTTCCTCTGCCTTGTGCTCTAGTGACCCTGTTCACTGGTGCGAATGACATTCTAACCTCCTTTATACTCCCCCTATTCAGTTATGACCATTCTCTTCTTGTTGGTCTCACACCTGGATTGTACGGCCTCAATGCTGCACTGTCAGGGTACGGCTGGCAGGAAAACCTATACAGAGAAACCTGTACGGTAGGGGAATCCGTACAACCACCAAAGAAGAGAGACCTGTATGGTAGCAGGAAAATCCGTACGCCAACACTGAAATCCGTACGGCAACAAAGGAGTCCGTACGATCTTAGGAGTTTCGTACGGCCAGCAACTCGTACCAAGAAAACCGTACGGCAATGCAGAATACAGTCTGTAGGGGATTTTGTATGGCCTGCAGTGAGCTCACACCAGAGATGTCGTCCGGTCAAGAAAATTCGTACAGCCAATCAAGAAGTTCGCACCAAAGACATTCGTACGGCAGCAGGGAACCGTACTAGGCAAATCCGTTCGCTTGCAAAGATTTCGCACTTGCGAGAATCTGTACGACCAACAAGAAATGTACGGTGGGAAGTTTAATGCACTTCGTACGGCCGGGTACTCGTACGGCCTATGGAAGGATGTACCAATTTCCAGACTCGTACGGATGGCAGAAGGAGAAGACCCATACGGCAGAGAGAAACGTACGACAGCTAAAAACCCCCTCGTACAGCTGGAAGGGATGGTCCGTACGGTAAGGACAAACTTTGGTTGATTTGTACGGTACGGTACAGTTTTATAGTTTTTTTTTTTTTACTCCATCTTACTTTTCCCCCTACCTGACTTGGCAGTTTCAAATTCCTCGAACTCTACTATCCTCCATTGGCTCTCGCAGTTTTCTCTCTTCTCGTTCTGCTTTTCCTTGTCCAGGATCTCGATTTCCATCAACTGGCAGAAGATGCAGTTTATGTAACCCCTCTGCCTTAGGCAGTCATTAGAGCAACATTTATCGATTTCTTCCAATTCCCATATCCGGTCGAATGTCGCCGATTGATCTTTCACCCATGTCAAATTCCACCCCATTGGTTCTTGGACCCACTAAAATGTTTTCCCGTCTTCGTTCATCTTCACATTCCTGTTCTTACATCTGTACTTCGCCTTCCAAAGCCGACTCTTTGGAAGGTGTATGTGAGATACTCCAACTGGGCAATTTTTCCTCCTTAGTTCCCAAACTTCATCACAGTAGGGTGATCTTTCCACAATGAACATTGCTTCTACCAAGTACTTCCTTTTTGGCGGGTCCCAGACCTCCTTTGGTAGTAGGAACTCAAATCTGTCTCGTACCTGGTTGCATTCTCTTATCCAGTTGTTCCAGTCCTCTTCCTCTTCTTCCTCTTCTTCTAGGTGATTCTTATTAATCCATTTACCACCATAGTCTTCGTCGATTTGGCCCTCACGGGCTTCCATCCGCACTGGCCTTGGTGCAAAGAACCCAGTTACTGGCTCAAACTGAGTACTTGCAAATACCATCCCATCAACTTTGTTTTCTGCCTTGTTTTGTTTGCCTCCTTCCTCCTTCACGCCCTGATTTGTTATTGCGAACCCAAGCATATTGATTTGTATTGTTTCTCCTCTTCTCTCTTTGTAAATCTTCAGTTTCGACCCGTTCACTGCTTCTTTGATTTGGCTTCCATCTAGATTGTTTAGCTTTATAGCCCCATTGTCCATCAATTCTCGTATTTTGAATGGTCCTAACCACCGAATTTTGAACTTCCCAGGTTTGATTTCGTTACGGCCGTTATATTTGAGGACTAACTGCCCCGGCTGGAATTCCATTCTCCGTAGGTGTTTGTCGTGCCAATATTTCTGGCGTTTTTGCATAATTTCCGTCGACCATTGAGCCAAAATTCTTTTCTCATCCAATTTATTCAACTATAATAGTCTTTCTTCCAAGCTCTCTGTATCTCCTAGTCTGTTTTCCACTGCAATTCTCAGACTTGGAACCAGGTATTCTGCTGGTACTACCGCTTCTTGCCCATACATCAACTGGAAAGGAGTGTGTCCAGTCGTTACCTTATAAGTGGTTCGGTAAGCCCATAACACTGCTGGTAACCTCTCTTCCCAGTCTAATCCTTCGATATCGCATGACTTGTAGATTACCGAAACGAGCACCTTGTTTGTTGACTCTGCCTGCCCATTCGCCCTTAGATAGTACGGACTTGATAGGGTGTGCAAGATTTTGAACTCCGTAGTCATAAGTCGGATAACGTAGTTGACGAAATGTCCCCCACGGTCACTCGTCAATTGAATTGGGATTCCATACCTCATCACGATCTTCTCGTATATGAATTTTGCCGTACTTAGTGCAGTGTTATCCTCTAGTGCCTTCGCTTCAGCCCACTTCGTCAAATATTCTGAAGCCACTATTATGTACCGACATCGGTGTAGTTGGCTGACCTTTAGTGGTCCTACAAAATCCAACCCCCATCTCTCGAAAAGCTCTTGAGGTTGTGATGGCCATAGTGGCATATAATCCCTCTTTAGCGGTTTCCCTACCCTCTGACAAGTGTCACATTGAATTACCCACTCTCGGGCATCTGTGTGTAACGTCGGCCACCATAGGCCGGCGAGTAGAACTTTTCGTGCCGTGGCGTTGGGACCCATATGTCCCCCTGCCAGTCCCTCATGGGCTTCTGCCAATACACCCCTTATCTCTTCTTCCATCACACACCTTCGGAGAATTTGATCGGGCCCCATTTTGTAGAGCAGCCCGTTTATCAGTTGAAATGTCTTACTCTTCAGTGCGATCTTCTGTCGTTCACTTGTAGACATTTCTGGCGGAAACGTTGAAGTGGACAAGTACTCACCAATTTTCTCGTACCATGGTGGCAGGGCAGCTATTTGAAATAGGTGGGCATCCGGGAAGTCTTCATTGACCCCATCTCCTGGTTCTCCTGATTTGATCCTTGAGAGCTGGTTGGCAATTACATGGCTTTTTCCTGGCCATACAATAATGGTGAAAGTAAATTCTTGTAGAAGTAACAACCATCTACTGATTCTGCCTTGAATAATCGGTTTGTTGACCAGGTACATTAGAGCTTGATGATCCACATAAAAAGTGAATGGTGTTGCCAAGAGATAATGCCTGAATTTTTGTACGGAGTAGACCATTCCCAAAGCCTCCCTTTCCGTAGTACTGTAATTTCGTTTCGCCTTGGAGAGCAACCGACTGGCAAAGTATACTGGATGATCCAGACCATGGGATCCTACCTGTGCAAGAGTGGCACCAATTGCAAAGTTTGATGCGTCCACGTGCACGTGGAATTCCTTGTCCCAGTTTGGATAGGCTAGAATAGGTGCACTGATGAGTCTTGTCTTTAGTTCTTCAAATGCTTTCTGTTGTTCATCTAACCATACAAACTGTACCCCTTTCCTTGTCAACATGTCCAATGGGTGCGATACCTGAGCAAAATTTTTGATAAATCTTCGGTAGTAACCGACATGGCCGAGGAAAGACTTTACTCCGGTGACATCTCCTGGAGCCTCCATTTCTACAATTACTCGAATCTTGTCCAGGTCTGCTTTTAGTCCTGCTTGGCATACAATATGGCCGAGAAGTTTCCCTTGTGACACCATGAATCGGCATTTCTTCGGGTTTAAGGCCAACCGTGCGGCCCTACAACGCTCCATGCACTCGGTGAGGGCTTTGAGGTGTGTCTGCTGGTCGCTGTAAATTGACCAGTCATCGAGGAATGCCTTGAAGTTTCCCACCGACATTTTATCAAATATGTGTAGGATAATCCTCTGAAAGGTGGCTGGTACATTGCACAGACCGAACGACATCAAGTTGTATGCATATACCCCGTTTTCAATCACAAATGTTGTCTTCAGTTTGTCTTCCTCGGTGATGCTGATCTGGTTATACCCCGAAAATCCGTCCATAAAGGAATATATTTCGTGACCGGCCACTTCTTCCAAAATGGAGTCTGTGAATGGGATGGGGAAGGGATCTTTGATTGTTACTGCATTGAGACATCTAAAATCCACGCAAATCCTGATTTGTCCCCCTTCTTAAGTGATATTACAATCGGTGACACCCACTCACTCGTTTCTACCTCAAAGATTATTCCTGCCTTAAGCATTTTTTCAATTTCCTCCTGCACTTTTGCCACGTAGTTCTTATTCATGCGATATGGCCTTTTCCGTACTGGGCGTGCTCCTGGTATGAGTGGAATTCTGTGGACGCACAGTTCTGGTGGTATCCCCTTCAAGTCCTTGTAGGTCCAAGCAAACACATCTTTGTACTTAGAAAGATTTTGAACGTTGCTGCCTTGAGTACTGGATTCCAGTCGTCGCCGGCCAGAATTATCTTTGGGTTGCTTTCCTCGCCGAGATTAACTCTCTTCGTTACTGGCTCTTCATACATAATCTTCGTTTCCGGTTCAAACTGATGTGCTGGTGTGCTCACTACTTCTGCATTCCCTTCCTTATATTCCCCATATGCCGCTGGGAACATGTGGGCCACTTCCTTCCCTTGATCACTTGTCCGTTCCAATGTTTCACCGTCGTCTTTCTGTTCACTCGTCATTCCCGAGCTTTCACCGATTTCTTTTATTAAAATCATGTTGCATTCTAGCGGAAAAAACTCGTAGTCTTCCATCTGCCAATGGAATAGCCCGCTGAATGAATTTGTCTCGTCTTCTGAGCATTCCTGTAATTTCAGCACCCCTTCATCATCGGGCTCCATCGGTCCTTTCCCACCTTCTGTCGAGTCCCCTCCATCCGAGTCAGAATCTGACGCCAACTCTTCACTGACGGTTTGTGTCCTCAAATCAATGACGAATTTCTTACGTCTATTTTCTATGGACAGAGTGTTTTTCTTTCAGTTGTGGTTGGCCTTGGCGGCTATTAGCCATCCTCGGCCGAGTAATGCATCGTACGATGCATTCTGTGCTGTTATGACTACAAAATTTAACAAAAATTGCTGAGTACCGATTCTTACTTTTTACGCCATTAGCACTCCCAGTGCCTTGATCCCATGCTGGTCGGCTCCCACTAACTGGAAGTTTTGTGGCCATAGAGTAGGATTCCCGAGGCTCTTCCAGGTTTCTTCTGGTAGTACATTTACTCCGGATCCACCGTTGACTATAGTATTTGTCAAATTTCGTCCAAGGATTTCCATGTGTACTACGGCCGGTTTCTTTCCAGTATCAATCACCAGCAACCTCGGGTCGAGTACTTGTTCTCCCGTTGGCGGTGGTTCTACTATAACATCTTCTGTTGTGTGGGCTTGGCCTTCGTGCGAGTTGTCTTCCATTACCTTGGATATTGCTACTCTTAACTGAGGCAAGCTTTGGAGGTCTGCCAATTTAATTGGTACAGTAGCTTGCAGTACTTGGCTTGTTATGTTCTTGTCCGATTCTGATCGTATTGCCTTTTTGTCTGAGTTCCTCCGTTCGGTTTTCATGGCGGCTTCCACTTCCTTTCGTGCCTCTCGGAGTCTTTCTTTTTCCGTACAGGGATGTGGATAAGTGGCCTTTTTCCACTGTGCTCGGGTGATAGCAAGGATTTTTTCATCACTTTCCTTGAGATTGATAAGTTTCACCCCTTTCTGCTTCAGACAGTTTTTTTCTTCGTGATCTCTAGGCCAACACCACTTGCATAATGCATTTATTGTGTTCTGATTGTTGTTCGGGCATTCTCTTGCAAAGTGTCCCCACTCGTTGCACTGTCGGCACTGTATCATAGGTCGCCCTTTGCTATCGTACTGCAATCTGTTTCTGGGGCTGTTATTGTTAAACCTTCTATTATTCCGGTATCCTCCGGGGGATGCATTCGGACTATTTTGAGGCTTTAGGGGTGTGTTCGGCGGAGTTGATGATCCTCCCTGTGTGAACAACACTTGTGTACTTCTTGCTTTCAGGTTAAATGGATATTCTTTGATTGAATGTCCCATTACCTGATAGATGTCACAAAATAACTTTCTTGGGCAATTTGTTTTTACGTGACCTTCCCTGTTGCACTCGGTGCACCATAATTCCCGACCTTCTTTACTCATCTCTTTATCAGTTTTCAGTTCTTTCATCATGCGGGCCATGTCTCTTCTCAGTGCCTGAATGGTTTTTGACTCGCCTTCGCTGCTGTCATCCCCCGTACTGTCATCGTCTTCGGTTCTTCTCTTACTTTGGGAGGATGTTTTGTTCTCACTTTCTATATCCATCGCCCGATTGTACGCTTTAGCGTATGATGATGGGGGTACGACTTTCATCTTTTTCCTCAACGACGAGACAAACCCTTCGATGAACCATCTCTTTTTCAGTCCATCGGCTAGCTGAGTTTCCAGTTTCCCGAGTAATTCTTTGAGCCTTCTATTATATGCCTTTACATTTTCATTCTTTCCTTGTTTGGTATTGTAGATTTCCGCTACAATCTCATTGTCATCTCTTAGGAGTTTAAACTCATTCTCGAAGGCTTTCCTCAATTCATCCCATGAGGTTTTCTGTACTGCCCCTAGGTCTGTATACCAGTCAATGGTGATCCCTCTTAGCGTCGCTGGGAACGCTTTTACCCAATAGTCTTCGTCTTCTTGTCCATTTGCAACCCATATGGTTTCACACGTTTTGCAATGCCGAACAAGATCCTCTGACCCATTCCCCATGAATTTCGGCAACTTCTGCCTTTCACTCGCCGGTGGGGTCACCATCTTTTTCCCGAGGTACCCTCTCTGTGTCTTTAACCCGATTGGACTGGTTCTAACGTGTCGTTCCAGTGTCTTCCCGACACTGCCGGCCATGTACGGTTCCTTCCCACTTCCGGTCTCGGCGTCCTCTATACTTCGAGTTACCTCTGGTTCTCCCTCTGTGCAGGGGTCTCAGGCTCAAATCCTTTGTTCCTCGGCCTTTCGTCTGAAATGGACAATGCCACAATACGACGTATACTATCCTCTAGTTCTTCTGTCAGATTCTTCTCATTTTCTTTTCCTCTATTTGTTATTGGTGTTTTCAAATTATGTTCATCAACCCCTTGATCTACTTCTTCATGTCGTTCATTTTCTTTTTCAAAAATCTGCGTTCTTCTTGTTCTTTTAGTCTTAATGATCTTCTCACTATTTCTTCTGGTGTTGCTTGCCCCACTGGTAATTTATTCTTTTCCTTATTAAGTTGTATGGGCATTAATTATGCTTACCCTTCTCAGTTGTACGGCGTGCGACGGCGATCCGCGTCACGTTCCTCCTCTTGTTTCAGACGTTCTTCATATCTCCTGAGTATTTGTTGCCGTCGTACTTCCCTCTCTCTTTCTTCTCGAAGGTCTTGAAAGGTTATCAGGTTCCTCGCCAGAAGTCAAGGAATGCGGTTCAGAAGGTTGTCCACCTCGCTATTGACACGCAGATTTTCTGAAATAACCTCCTCTGGAACCTCTCTACGGATGGATTCATCTCGCACGTATTGTCCGACTGATAATAACCACAATTTGACCAATTCCTGGGTTACTTCATCTTCCCGACTTCTTGGTTCATTTTCTTCTCTATCGCTTCCTTGGCGTTCTTCTTGAATTTCCCCTACTATCTCTTCTACGTGTCTTCTATCTTTTCTACGTGTCTTCTATCTTGTACTTCCTCGTCGATATCGACCGGTTGCCCCATTATGCTGCCATTCTCCCGTCTGGATGTTCACCGGATTCGCTTAGGCAACGGCACCAAAATGTTTACTACCTAAGGAGTCTAAATGTTTCCATACAGAGTAAACGAGAAGATATTTGCATTATCACAATGTACTGGAATAAGTCACATTGTACGAAAATAACAAACAGAATTGGTACTCAGAACATCAACTGCATATATTAACTTAGAATAACAATTACAATCACAATCCCAAAAATTCCCTGCCCTTACAATGGCGTGACAAGTACATATATAGTTTGTTCGACGGTTGCCAACCGTCGCCAACCAACGTACCGATCGGGAGTAACTACTCGTCGAAACTAAAAACATAAGCATACTTCCCGAAACCACTAACAAAACATATTTTGCCCAAAAGTACTAAACTACGTAAAGTACGCCTAACAGACAACATGTGGTTTCATCTGATGAACTACCACCACTTGATGAAGGAATGCTTGCACTTGAACTTGAGAGTGTGGTGGATATGAGAGAAAAGAAACTGCGCAACCAGAGCATAAGGGAATATTTGGTGAAATGGAAAGGGTTGCCGATGGAGGATGCTACTTGGGAAAGTGAAAAAATTCTGGAGCATCCTAACCTTCAATTGCTTGAGGACAAGCAATCCCGGGAAGGGGAGACTATCATGTCCCCATTTCCGGCTTGAACACCAAATGGAACTTGGATTAGCCTACTTCTCATTTCCGGAGGCTAATTCTAAATGATGAGGGAATGAATTGGTTTTTTGACTAACTCAATTTTATTGTTTTGCAGGAACAAAGTCAGAAACTCAAAATTTGGCTAAGTCTGGAAGCCAAAGGCATGACTCTTGGAGTCTAGGCGCCAATTTCACATCAAATTTCCCAAGTGAGCGCCTAGGGACAAAATAGGCTTCAATGACCCTCAATATGGAAGGCGCTCTAGTTAAAGAAGTTGATTTCTTCGTCAGAAGTCTCATACCAAGCATACTCCTTGAGGAAAGGGGTCAAGTAAACTTTAGGTGCAAATACCATGACAAATTCACTTGATGTGCGCCTAAGTGGAAGGTAGCTTCGAATCACTTCAAGTAGTCAGGGCACTTGGTGAGATAGGTGTTTTACTTCACCACAAAGACTACAAGTGTGAGTGCCACATGTATGAAGGTGAATCCAATGCAAGGTGTTAGTTTTCACTCCTGCCACATCAAATATGCGCTTAAATGATCAAGGCGCCACTTCTTGATCAAACAATCTACAATGCGCGCCTAGCTATTAAGGTTACTTCTGGTGCTCAATAATGGTCTTGAGATGGGGCGCTCAACATAGCTAAACTCCTTCAATAGGGCGCCTAGCTTAATGAAGATTGGATAAGTACTATGAGGATTCCATGCCTAGGCACAAATTCCATGATGCCTAGACCAAATGTGCGCCCAAGCAAGAACAGGAGATTCAATAGGTTGAATGAGTGGCACATTGATTGGTGAAGATACTTTCAACTTCAAGAAGCTTCATACCTTGCCAATGTGGGATGAAATTGGCGTAGAAGGCTCTAGGCGCACATTCTGACTGAAGACCTCAGTTCTGGCGCCTAGTCACAGAGTGAGTTAAAAGATGAAGTTTGAACATGTGAAGTAAGGCGCTCACTCCAGGATGAGGTATTACACCTTCCAAGACAACAAGACTTGAAGACTTGACAGAGAAAACCATCATGCATGCAAGGCGCACTTCCTGCCTGTTTCACTTCCAGAATGCGCCTAGCTAAGAAAGGGATTCGGAGATGTTTGCTTGAGATTCCCAATCAAGGCACTCATCAAAGAAGGTTATTCTGACACTCCAAATGCCTCAACACATGAAGGTTTATCATCTAAGTACCTTAGGCGTACTTCCCACTTGTTACCCCTCTGATATTCGCCTAGTGATTTAAGTCCATTCTGACACCAAACATGGAGCTAGATGTTAGGCGCTCCACTTGACTAGGATCTACTAATGAAGTTCCTAACTTCAGATTGAGCTATCTGGTGGTTTCCACACTTAGGCGCACTTTCTGTCCTCTCCAACCTCAACTGGTGCCTAGAACTCACACAAGGCGCATTTCCCTATACTAGACACCCTAACTTGGCTCCTAAGATGAAGGAAAGGTAGTTGTAACCAACTCGACTCTCATTGGCCGAAAGGAGGACATTGGGATCTGTTCCACTGCATTGGGTGAGGTTGCCACATCACACTGAGTTGTCAAAAGGAATATTCTTCATGAATATGCTCCTTGGAAAGCGTGCCTTCATTGCCTTGGAAGACCTGTAAAAGGAGGGGAGCTCTCATTCATTTGAATATCTTATCTTTTGGCGAATTTTCTCTCTGCAAAGCTTTATGCTTGTGATTTGCGAGTTTCAAGAGTTGGGGTGATGCTCCCTCAACTGACAAGGTGATGCTCCCTTGTTGCATTGTGAGGTGTTGACATCCAGTTGATATCATTAGGTTCAATTGAAGTGATCTACATCAACTAGTGAGATAGAGCTAGTTGTGAAGAAGTTGAAAGCATTGTATACATATAGGCCTCAAGGCCTTTTCTTGTAATCCTTTGAATAAGATTGTATATTCATGCCATTGAGGGCATCATCTATTGTAATAAGACAATTGTATTGATTTGAATCAAGTAATAATACAAGTGCCCAACTTCAAGTTGATTCATGCAAGTTGTCATTATTATCCTTTATGAATGATGTTAAGTAAATTGAGTAATTGAAGAGTTAAGTGCAAGTAAATTTAGCTAAGTAAAGTTTAGTTTTTAGTTAAGTGTAGTTGGGTATCTTACATTAGTTTACTTTGTATTGTTGGAAGAATGAATGCACAAAATTTGAGAGAAATGGATGGCACACACTTCAATGAGTGTGGCATGTATTTATTATGGAATGGGCAAATTACAAGGTGGTTGTAGCTTAATTGTAAGTTACTTTTTAGACATAACTAATGTGGTGTTATTACATCATTGACATAAGCAATAAATGCCTATGTACAAAGTGTATTCCAACCATAGTTACAAGACTCGGACTCACCTCGGACTTGGCTAGCGGATTTTTGACTTAGACTCAGACTCGGCGCAAACTCGGCAAATTGTAAAACCCATGAAATACAAAGGTTTTTAAGGATTTAAAACTTGTGTCTTGGGGACGTCCCCGTCTCAGAAACAGTAGGATTTTTTTTTTTGGAAGGGGTGGGTGGGGGGCGTCCTTGTGGAGCATTGGTTAAGTCCTTATGTGTTCCTACAACGACCCACAACAATTTGTTTTGAAAACTATAGAAAAGTTGAGATTACCTCCAACTCTATTTCTCTCCCACTCAATTGTCTTGAAATGATCCCCAATCACCCATTCAAGTACAAGGATTAAAACATCCAATTGCACAACTGCACCCTGCATAGAGATGATAAAAAAATCCCTAAGCCTTGCTGGCAATTATGATTGTGGTCTTACAACACCTGGTCTAGGCATCTTCTTGTAATAAAAAATGAGAGACTAACTAACCAAGGGGAACTGTTAGATTCTTGCCAAAAAGGAGGATGTTTCTAGTTGCGGTGATAATCTTGCTAAACAACATTTGGTGATCCGTTGAAGACAGAGACAGATATTAGAAGAGGGTAAATTATATATATCAGTGCTATTTGATATTTGAAGCTAGGGTATTCCCAAAAAAATAATTCCTTAAAGCAACTAGTTACATGACTGTAATTGTGTGAATCTTGAATCAGATATTTGTATGGTTCTTATTTGCATGTATTATGGTATTTATAATTGCAGGACAAAAGTAAGTGACTCTGTTTTTTAAATCATATTAGTGTTGTTGAATCTGTTTGTATTTTGATCTCTTTCTGTGTTCTCTCGTCTCCTTTTCCTCTTTCTTAACTTTTTCTACTTTTGCTCTCACTGAAGAAATGATGATAAGAACTTAGAAGTTATTGGTGTATTTGTTCTTGCAGGCTCTTCCAATATATTTGGATAAGATGTTCCACCCTGTTGTTGCTGTGATTCTCTCTGTTACCTTTGTCCTGGCTTTTGGTGAGGTACAATAGAACTCCACATTTTATGTTGTGATCAATAGAAAATATAGGTTCTGTTGCTTTCCTTCTTTCACAGATGTAGTAGCCATTTACTGTATTTATTTATATAGTAGGTACCTTGTAAGATTATGATACTGTTTGTACATTGTAGAGTTAGTGATGATATCCTTGGCTTCCATGCCATACTTGTGTTAACAAGATTATTGAATCTATGGAGCTCTTTTCTATTTGGTTGCTGGAACGATGTTAAGTATTCACATGTGTGCTTGCATTATTTTGCAGGTTATCCCACAAGCAATATGTTCACGATATGGCCTTGCTGTTGGTGCAAATTTTGTTTGGCTTGTACGTGTGCTTATGATTGTTTGCTATCCCATCGCCTATCCTGTTGGGAAGGTAATCAATATCCGTGATGTTACATTGACTCAGACAAAAGAATTAGAAAAGAATTGTTTGGTCATAATTTTTTCTCTGATGTTAGGTTACAGCTTTTAAAAAAATTCAGTGAAGAGCATTACAAAATTGTGGAAGTTAAGACCATTCGGATTTCAAACCCAGAGCAGAAAGACAAAATATATTAAAACTAAGACTAATTTGTAAATGCAATTTACACTGTGTACATTGGAGTAAGTTTTACAACTATAAACTTCATTCATCATGATGGATTGCATAGAATTGAACAGGATGCTTGTCCTTTGACTGAGGTACTTATTCAGGCTGTGCTTGAGGAGGGGAGTCTGCAAGTTCTTGTTTGATGTTGAGGAGACCCTTTCTTGTGTCAAGAAAGGAACCTGAAATTGATTCTTAAGATTTGTACTTCTTTGATAAGTTAGGGGATAATTCCAGATCCGAATCTGATGAATCTAGAGATTGCTTTCCCTTGAGATAAGAGCTCTTACCTGGATGTGGTTGAGCTACGAGGAATTGTCGGCACAAGGTAATGAGCTGCTTGTGTTGGGCCATTATATTTTCATGTTTTGAGATGACAATTTGAGTGTGTTGATAAATTCTCAGGTTGAGCATTGCTTGGCTATTGTGAGTGATAATTCTGGCCAAAAATTCCTTTGATTCCATTGTGAGTGTGGTGTTAAGGGAATTGGTGGCATGGGCAAGTGGAGAGTTGGACTAGCCATGGGTAGGATTATGTAAGGGGTGATTGTGGATACCGGGGTAAAAAGGGATAGGACATAAAGTGGAGCCAGGTGCAGTAGTGAATGGTTGATGAAATGGGAAATCAATGAAGGTTGTATAGTGAGTTTGTTCTTGTACATGCAGGGCTTTAGCCTTTGTTTCACTAACGGGTTGAGGAGTATTCACATGTTGATGGGTGTTGAGGATATGGTTCTGCTGAACCAGGTAAGGAGAGGGATGAGCCATGGGGGATCCGGAGGTGGGAAAGTAGACACTACTGAATAGCTGAGACAGGATTGGTGGCCTGATGAGGCAGCATTCAAATTGATTTGCCTATGCAAACAAGAGTTGGTAATTGGGAATACTTGAATAACTTTGTGTTGGTGACTAATACATGGAACTCCATGATACAGTGTTGGGCAATTCCCTAAAGTGCCTGAATGTTGCTCTGTCTGTTTCGAGTCAAGTGAACTGTCTAGAATGGATAGCCATGCCCAAGCAAGTTGGTGTAAAATTTCTTGCATGGGGTAGAAGTTGTTTTCTCTCCATCAAGGGGTGTAGGCAGCATTCAAATTGATTTGCCTATGCAAACAAGAGTTGGTAATTGAGAATACTTGAATAACTTTGTGTTGGTGACTAATACATGGAACTTCATGATACAGTGTTGGGCAATTCCCTAAAGTGCCTGAATGTTGCTCTGTCTGTTTCGAGTCAAGTGAACTGTCTAGAATGGATAGCCATGCCCAAGCAAGTTGGTGTAAAATTTCTTGCATGGGGTAGAAGTTGTTTTCTCTCCATCAAGGGGTGTAGTATGTATTCATTGTTGTAGTTATGTTTTATGTACTTAGTTATTCCCGACGGTACGTTTGTGCCTTGTCAGCTTCTAGTAGTTAGAGGATATAGTTTTGTGTTTAGTTGCCAACGGTTGCAATCTCTGGGCAACTGTCAAAGGATTTATATAGGTCCTTTGTAGTTGGAGAAGGGACCGCGTGTTGGATGATACTCCTTGTACTACAATTTTTGTATAAGAGCTTAAACATATATGAATGAAAGGAATAAAACACATTCTTCTGGAATTGGAATTTTAGTATGAACCATTTATGTGTAGTTATTCTATTTACTCTACAATATATATGGAGGTATATTAAGTAGGTAGTAAACGAGGATAATGAATGATAAAACCGGTGTTGTGAGGAAGAGGGATTAAGAGGAGTTGGATGCAGAAGAAAACTATGCTTGAATTTTTGGATAGCAGGTGGGTGTAATGTCCCCTTTTTGGTGAGCATCAGAATTCGAAGGGTTAGCCTATCATTTGACCCTCGTAGGCTAGTGTGGTGGATTAGAGGGTCCAGTTTAGGTGTTATGGAGCTCTTCAGGTGGCAGTTGTCAGTGTTTATCTCTCCATATCCTTCATATGTTCTGAGGCATTGATATTCAGAGGTTTCTGGTTCCGTTTTGAGGGACTTACTATTTATAGTAAGTCAATGGATGTTAGAGAGGGACCCTTACTATTTTTAGTAAGGCAGTTGGGTGCACAGTGGATACAATGGTTAACTCCCAGGTTCAGATGGAATTGAGAAATAATGATTATTTGTGAAATTATGTTATTTTAATTATTAATAAAGTGATTACTTTATTAATAATTATTTAGAAAGTGGAATTATAAAGTTTTAAGTTCACTTTATGTCCAATGGGGCCATGATCCTCAAAAAGGTCACTTAAAGTACATTAAATATTATTATTATTTGAGCGCCCATCCCAAGGGGAAAATAAAGTAATTCAAAAATATAATATTCCCCTCAAAAAAGGCAACGCCTCTTGGAGTGTTATAAAAAGAGGAAAAGAGCTTATTTTGGGATATGCTATCTTCTATTTTGCTGATTGTAACTGAAAATTTTCGGATATATGCAAGATAAAACAATACAATGTAGATTACCTTTTTACCCAAACCTTTTCGAATACCTCGAATGATGAATGCATGATTGATTGCTCGATTCGATTGGATGTTTATTGCTCACATTTGCAACATAACGATTGGATTGTAGATTTGATGGATGGAAGATAGATAAATGATGGATGAAAGATTGGAAGAAGATAGGAAGCAGATTTCGGCAGAGTAAGGATATTCAACTTAGTGCATGATCTCTAAATGGCTTGTGAGAGGCCATATTTATAGACAAAGGGTCAATTTTTGATGTGTAGGTAAGAAGACAAGATAAGGATTGGATTTTATTTGATTTTTTTGCTTTATTAGACAAAAGAGGAAATAAAACAAGAAGAGATGGGCTTTAAAAAGATAGAAAGCGATTTGATTTTCTGCTTTAAAGGAAATAAATCCTAAAAAGATGAGAGGAATAAATCAACAAATTATCTAATTAAATAAATTAATTAGATATGCATGAGTTGTATTTTTAGAAAGAAAGCAAGATGATTTTATTAGGATTTTATTAATTTATTTAATTAATTTGGATTTGTGATGGGCGATGATGTGGAAAGATAATTAAATAAATAAAATTTATTTAATTATAGGAGAAATAGATAAGTGACTAATTAAATAATTAAAAAAATTATTTAACTAGAGAGGATTAATGGTCATGAATAATTAAATAAATAATTAAAATTTATTTAATTATAGAAGATAGGATAAATGGATAAAAAGGGGGAAAATGAAAATTAGTTAAATAAACAAGATTTATTTAACTAATTAGGTGAATGATACAGGTACCTAGGGCAAAACTTGCTAGTGACAAGGTGTTGGACATTTTTAGGTGTCTACACTGATATGCTGAGAATGACCTCTTTTCTCTAGAAATGCTTATTCCAGACTTCCAGGGTGATGCTCCCACGCCATATAAATGGATGAAGTCAAGCAGATTTCGTCATAGAGCTTCAAAGATTGAGTTTCATGTTGCTAGGGTTTAAAATGTTCAATTTGCAAGTTTATGACAGGGAGGTTTTATTGGAGATTTTTGGCTTGCATGTTGGTAATTTGGTGTGCATGTTTGAGGAGTGATGGATTTTGAGGTTGTGTTACAAATAATCCATCTAGGTATTGGAGATTTAGCTTGCATGTTGGTATTTTGGTGTGCATGTTTGAGGAGTGATGGATTTTGATGTTGTGTTGCAAATAATCCATTTACGTATTTGAGTTTTGTAGATTTGAGCTATTGGGTGTTGCTGCAATTTCTAGTTCCAGCTAGGGTTTGACATGGGTACTCACAGAAATTAGTTTTGGCATATGGGTATTGATGCAAAGTGGTTGCCATGAGGTTGGAATAACATATACATTTCTGGGTATTTTTCATTTCGTTGAATGATTCCAGAAATTATCGATCTTCCTCTCTTGTCAACTCAAAATTTGTAGCAGCGAACTCAGAAATGGAAAAAAATGCAAAATATGCATTTGGGTATGTGTTTCCAAGTTTGCAATGTGTTCATTTTTATTCCTAGTTGATTGTTCATCAATTATTTCATGTTTTTATGGTAAAATCTTTCTCAAAAACACATGCAATTCCAAAACTGAAACTCCTATATATTCTGTCTAGTCTGAAAGACCATATTGATAAAAAATACAAAAACACACTAAAAAGACAAAAAATAACAGCAGAACAGGTCGGCATATTACAGTGGTATCAGAGCATAGAAAAATAGGCAAATATCCTAAGCAGGATATTACAGTGGTATCAAAGCTGGTTTTACTACCAGCGTGTTGGATTACTACTGTGTGCAGCGTTGCATGTTAGAGATTTTCAGTTACATGTCAGAGATTTTCAGTTGCATGTTAGAGATTTCAATTGCATGTTAGTACCCAGTACTTGCATGTTAGTTTTGAGACTACCCAAATGCTTGCTTGTCAGTTTCGAGGGCCGTGTAGTAGTTGCATGTGAGTGATCGCATTTGTATGTCAAAGTTGAGACTAAGGGTATAGTTGCATGACAGTGATTAGCATTTGCATGTCAGAATTACAACACTTAGTTTAATTTGTCTTTGAAGTTTTCCAAATCTCAGAACGATGGTTGGAAGACGGCTACCCACTTTCCTTCCGAGGACAACTATGTATGTCTCATCAACAAAAGATGAAATTTGCACCAGGTTTAATGGGTACTATTCTCTTCCTAAAGAAATTCGAGATGGCCTCACATTTACAACATTTTTGGGAATACCGGAAGAAGAAGATGACTACGTGACAGATGAATCTTTGGCCATGCATGCAACTACCATGGATGAGGTGGTGCATGAAGAAAAAGACAAAACAACTTTTGATCCTAGTTTTAATTCAACTAGTGATTATTCTAATGACTTCCTTGATGATTCCAATGGAACAGATGACTGTGTTGAGTTCTCACGTATTCTCAGATGAAAGGTTCAAAACTGAAGTGGTTGATGAAGAGAAAACCATACATCATGATAGTGGTATGGCAGAACTTTAGAATGATAATCACAGCGCTCAAGAAGTTGTTATCAGCCATGATAACAATTCTGATTTTTATGACAGCAGCCTTAATGTCGAGCCTACTCATGAGATAACAGCCATTCCGTGTGAGGATAATGGATGTGTGGAGTTCCTTGACATTGACACTCAAGATTTGGGTGTTAAAAATAAATTGTGTGAGGAGGATTCATGCCACCACAAGTCTGATTTTTCAAATCAGACCATAGAGAACAAATCAAAAATTCATTAGTTGGCAAAGAAGAAGTGTGCAGTTACTATGGAAGAAGAAGTGTGCAGTGTTAATGTTCAAACAACTTCTACAATATCTTGTGAGCCATCCTTTGAGGTACATAGCAGCAGTACCATTGATGATATTGTGAGTGAAGCTGATAGCACACATGATGCTGCTACTCATATAGTGAGCAATGATGATTCAGCCTCATACCATAGTGCAGATTACAAATCGGAAGATTTGTGTGAAGATGACTCATCACAGGGGTATCATCATTTAGTTGGGCAATTCAAGGTTAATGATAATATGATTGCTACAGCTTTGGAACATTTTGATGTTGATCGACAGATGTTGGCAACCTATGGTTGGAGTACTCCTGAGACAGATGAGCATGATGGTAGTGGACTTTCCCTTATAGAGTTTTATACACTTAGAGAAGCGATTGGGATAATGAAGGATAATTATTTACTGTTACTATCCGATCGAGATTACCTTCTCAAGTGGGATGGGATCTGTTTGGTGCATTGAAGGGAAAGGAGGAGATTGATGAGCTCACCTATGAGCTTGAGATTGCCATGGACTTTTTGAAGAGCACTCAAGAGGCACAGTTGTAGATAGATGGGCTTACCGTGGAGTTGAGCCTAGCATAGACTTCATCACTGGCAGATACACTTTTGATGCTTATGACAGTTACTGGTGATGAGCAAACAACCACGGATAGTGATGAGGGGCACATTGAGGATGTGGCTACATCCATTACTCTTACTGGTGAGTACTTTGGTTGAGAGCAGCAGAGAACCACATGTTGCATCAAGTTCTCCTGAGGTTAGTTCCATGGCAGGTGATGCAGGGCAGATTATTGGTAGCTTTTGTGATGTGGTGATGGACTCTCCATAGAGTTGTGTGACAGTTCACACAACTACTCCATCTTCTTCACAAGAGATATGCAAAGCATCATCTAGTTGGGAGGTTGGTTCTCAAGCTGATTTGTTTCCCTCTCCTGGAAGCAAATCAGTCATTCCATCCCATGCAGCTGATTTTGATCGATAGCTTGTTGAGCCACAGAGCTGGAGAGATCAGCTAAAGGTTACAGGAGAGAAGGTTGATTCAACCTTATCTCGTTTTGATTGCACTCATAAGTATGTTGAGTACCTTCTTTGGATAGCAGAGTTTGAGGAGAGACGGTATGGGGTCTCGGTTGGTACTCGCATTCGTGATTTGCAATTCATCATGAGTGCTTTGGAGGAGATAAAATCAGAATATCTCCAATTGTTTCAAGATAGAGAGTATGCTATTGGGTTCGCAAAGAGACTTGGCAGAGCATTTACCCAATTAGTTGTTTGGTATCAAAGACGTGAGCCACCTTCTGATTCCAATGATGAGAGTGATGAGGAGTGTGTTCCCCATAACTATGACGGTCAGCCATTGACAGAGGTAGGAGCATTTTATCTTAACTGCATAGTGAGGAGTGCTCATCACTTCTCCTTTAGTCCACACGTTGATGACTTGATTAGGCCTAGGTGTGGATTGGCTCAGAATTTATACCATACATTATGGGATGGGAATTTACCATCTTCAAAAGATGAAACTAGAGGCTGCAAGTACCCAACTCAGTTGTTAGCGGAAGATTGCTTGCAAGGTTAGTGTTCAGTTTCCCAACATGTTGACATGTATCCGATAGAGTTTGCTACTTCTATGTCACAGAGACTACCTGTGGATGCATGGCTTCAGAGAAATTATGGTGTCAGTAGACATGATGGCTTAGTTGGATACCACATTCATGAGAGTTTAGTAGAGAATAGAGGGAGATTTGGTGTAGCAGATGCTTTCAGATATTCTTATCTCCACATGACAGATGGATGTGAGTTTCGTTTGCTTTGGGATCCAGGTGGTAACAAAGTTGGCATTGTAGTTTGGTTGAGTCCCGTCGGTTTGCTTCACCATTTTCAGCATGGTGAATTTGAGATCAAATTAGCGCAGAGGAAGTTGAAGGATATCAAGCATAACAGACTTCCTTTCTCGGTTTGGGATCCAGGAATATATTGTTGGACACTCTAGTGTGCTATGTGATCCTTCTTGTGCATCAAGGTTCTAGTCAGAGTTCACTGATGAGCATTGCAATGTGTACATGGTGTGGGTTGTTTGGCATGTGAGAGTCCATGACTACATAGTCTTGCTGATCTACTTATATGGACGGTTTCTTCATGATGATAGGATGAGATATCTATTCTTCATCTCTTACAACAGGCTCTATATTTTTGTATGGGATCCAGGTATTGATTTCATTGGTGCATTATTTCACATGGATTTCATTAAGGTTGCTTCATGGCTTGTGGTATGATATTGGTTACATCAAAGTGGAGCAGTGGGTAAGTTGGTAGGATGGACACATTTTCGAGATGATATCTTTTGTCATTTGTTCATCTATATTGTGTTGTTGACATGTGTGACCACTTGGGTTATGATTAGATGGAGACTTTTGTCATTGGGCAATAATTTTCAGTATGCAGATTTGTTATTGCTTGAGGGCAAGCAATGCCGGGAAGGGAGGACTGTAATGTCCCCTTTTTCGTGAGCATCAGAGTTCGAAGGGTTAGCCTATCATTTGACCCTCGTCGGCTAGTGTGGTGGATTAGAGGGTCTAGTTTGGGCGTTATGGAGCTCTTCAGGTGGCAGTTGTCAGTATTTATCTCTCTAGATCCTTCATATGTTCTGAGGCATTGATATTCAGAGGTTTCTGGTTCAGTTTTGAGGGACTTACTATTTATAGTAAGTCAGTGGATGTTAGAGAGGGACCCTTACTATTTTTAGTAAGACAGTTGGGTGCACAGTGGATAGAATGGTTAACTCCCAGGTTTAGACGGAATTGAGAAATAATGATTATTTGTGGAGTTATGTTATTTTAATTATTAATAAAGTGATTACTTTATTAATAATTATTTATAAAGGGCAATTATAAAGTTTTAAGTTCACTTTATGTCCAATGGGGCCCTGATCCTCAAAAAGGTCACTTAAGTACATTAAATATTATTATTATTTGAGCGCCCATCCCAAGGAGAAAATAAAGTAATTCAAAAATATAATATTCCCCTCAAAAAAGGCAACGCCTCTTGGAGTGTTATAAAAAGAGGAAAAGAGCTTCTTTTGGGATATGCTATCTTCTATTTTGCTGATATATGCTGAGAATGACCTCTTTTCTTTGGAAATGCTTATTCCAGACTTCCAGGGTGATGCTCCCTTGGAATTACAGGTTGTGGTGATGCTCCCACGCCATATAGATGGATGAAGTCAAGCAGATTTCGTCATAGAGCTTCAAAGATTGAGTTTCACGTTGCTAGGGTTTGAAATGTTCAATTTGCAGGTTTATGACAGTGAGGTTTTATTGGAGATTTTGGCTTGCATGTTGGTAATTTGGTGTGCATGTTTGAGGAGTGATGGATTTTGAGGTTGTGTTCCAAATAATCTATCTGGGTATTGGAGATTTAGCTTGCATGTTGGTATTTTGGTGTGCATGTTTGAGGAGTGATGGATTTTGATGTGGTGTTGTAAATAATCCTTCTGGGTATTTGAGTTTTGTAGATTTGAGCTATTAGGTGTTGCTGCAATTTCCAGTTCCAGCTAGGGTTTGACATGGGTGCTCACAGAAATCAGTTTTGGCATATGGGTATTGATGCAAAGTGGTTGCCATGAGGTTGGAATAACATATGCACTTCTAGGTATTCTTCATTTCAATGAATGATTCCAGAAATTATCGATCTTGCTCTCTTGTCAACTCAAAATTTGTAGCAGAAAGCTCAGAAATGGAAAAAGATGCAAAATATGCATGTGGGTATGTGTTTCCAAGTTTGCAATGTGTTCATTTTTATTCCTAGTTGATTGTTCATCAATTATTTCATGTTGTTATGGTAAAATCTTTTTCAAAAACACACATGCAATTCCATAACTAAAACTCCTGCATATTTTGTCTAGTCTAAAAGACCACATTAATAAAAAATACAAAAACACACTAAAAAGACAAAAAATTACTACAGAACAGGTCAGCATATTACAGTGGTATCAAAGCATAGAAAAATAGGCAGATATCTTAAGCCGGATATTACAATGGTATCAGAGCCATGATCTTGCCAACCTGAGGGGGAAAGTTAGAGTTTGTTTCAGTCATACAGCACGTTACATTCATGGCTAGAATCAAAGATGGAAGATTGCTACCTACCTTCCTTCCTCCACCACCAAGGAAAGAGTATCCAACAAGGAGAGTCAAAAGAGCTCAATTAAGACACAACGAAGTTCACAACGATATGAAGATTTAGTATCAAGGAAGCCTGAGCATTCTAGAGATTCAACAAGATCAACAGGTACAAGTTCAAGACCATCAAACAAGGTTAGTTTGACTCCGATGGATAGATTTATGGAGAAGCTTATGAATAGCATGAATGGTTTCAAAGAGGGGGTAATAACAACCATTGAGTCATTTGTACAACAAGAAAAAGAAAATCAAAATAAAAGAAACTCATTTCATGCAACTACCATGGATGAGGAGGAGCATGTATAGGAAAGGAGGGTGAAATTTGCAGAGAATGTTGGTACTTTCAACGCTCAAGAAGTTGTTATCAGTGATGATAACAATTCTGATTTTTATGCCAGCAGTCCTCCTCTTGAGCGTAACGTTGGTTTAGATGTCATGGCAAGTGCAGAAAATATTCTAGGAGAAACTCTGAATGTTGGCACGCAAGATATGAGTGTCAAACATGGAGAATGCATGGAAAATACAAATCATAACAGTTCTGATTTTCATGACAGCAGTGATGTTCCTTTGCATAAGCATGAGACAACAACTATTTCACATGAAGGTGATGGTTCCATGGAGTTGTCAAAGGCAAATACTCAAGGTTTGGGTATTATTGATGCATTGTGTGAGGAGGATTCATGTCACCACAAGTCTGATTTTTTAAATCAGACCATAGAAAACAAATTAGAAATTCATTAGTTGGCAATGAATCCCAAGATTGTTCTTTGGATGGACGTGCAGTTACTATGGAAGAAGTGTGCAATGTTAATGTTCAAACAACAACTTCTACAGTATCTTGTGAGCCATCCTTTGAGGTACATAGCAGCAGTACCATTGATGATATTGCAAGTGAAGCTGATAGCACACATGATGCTGCTACTCATTGTAATGTCCCCTTATTGATACATGGCTAGTCCATCATTGATTTCCCGTGGATTAGCAAGTTGCTTAGGGAACTGGAGTTAGTTTGGCTTTGGAGGTATCTGTTGGTGGTGGAGATGTGGTTCGTATTTAGTGGATCCAGTTGTCACCCTCTGAGTTGGCTAGATTGCTCTTGGTCGTGACTTACTATTTTTAGTAAGTTCGGGGTCAATGTCGGTTCAGGATTTTCGGAGTGGGGTCAAATTCGTCTCATCGAGGGCTTTCCGATGAGCAATAGATCACTTCATTCCGACACCGTCTTCATATTTATTTTAAAGTCCGAAGTTTAGTAATGTTATATTTAATATGGATTTTATAATATATTGAGGAAAAGTGACTTAATGAAAATGAAGACATAAGTGAATGTCTTGACCATGGGCGCCCATCCCTAGGAGTAATAAGGTGAGTTTAAAATTATAATTTTCCCTCTCATATCCAACGCCCAACTTGAGGAGGGAAATATAAGGTGAAAAGTGGCTCATTTGGATTATGCTTGCTTTATGATATTTCTCTTTGGAGCTTTGCTAGGGTTTGAGGGTTTGAGCATTCGAACCAGGCTTTTGGAGACGAAAACCTCCATTAGTGACGGCATTCTACAGGTGTGCAATACCACCCAAAGGTGCCATTGACGGTGTATGCATTCAGTATTCACATTTGTGCTTGCAATGGAGACATTCGGAGTAGTTCTTGAGCTGATATGATATATCGTTCATCTATTATTGTTGAGTTATGATTTTAGATGGATTGGAGGCGATTTCTTGTGTGTTTGGGAATAGTTTATTGCTGCTGTGTTAATCTTCTTGCTGGCCGTACTACTCAGCTTGGTCGTAACATGTCTAGGAGGTGATTTGGGCATTGGAACTTCATTATCTCTATCACATACTTGGCATGAGGGTTCCTTTTGGTGGTGCAGCGACATTGGAGGGTGTGCAAATCTGATATCTGCCTTTTTTCTGTTGTTCATTACTGGCTGGGGTCGTACATACCTTCCTGGAGTGGCGTGGGGTCTATGAGGACTCAATCTACTTTGTTAGCAGCTGATATATCCCTCATTTTGGAGGCGTTTAGAGCCTATTTTCATTGCTAAAACATTTCTATTGCTTTCCTTACATTTCTTTGGAGTTAGGAGTGATTCCAGCCATACCCAATAGCTGGTCCAGCAACAACATAAAATTGAAGATGTATTTCTGCATATGGGTATGTCATAGTAATTGATATTTGGCCATTTTGCTATCTAGGTATCCATTAGTTTCTTCATATCTATTACATATTTTCTGGGTTTTCCATATATGCTCTATATTGTATGCTTCAACAACACATATGCAGGAAAACTGAAAACCTCTTCTACATTCTTCTGTCTAGTCTGAAAGATCACACAAAATTAATAAAATCACACAAAAAAATCTTTTAAAATATACAAATAGGTACGGCACATTACACTCATATAGTGAGCAATGATGATTCAGTGTGATACCACAATGCAGATTACAAATCGGAAGATTTGTGTGGAGATGACTCGTCACAGGGGTATCATCATTTAGCTAGACAATTGAAGGTTAGTGATAATATGATTGCTACAGCTTTGGAACATTTTGATGTTCGACAGATGTTGGCAACCTATGAGTACTCCTGAGATAGATGAGCACGATGGTAGTAGACTTTCCCTTACAAAGTTTTATACGATTAGAGAAGCAATTGGGATAATGAAAAATAATTATTTATTGTTACTATCCGATCGAGATTGCCTTCTCAAGTGGGATGGGATCTGTTTTGGTGCATTGAAGGGAAAGGAGGAGATTGATGAAATCACCTATGAGCTTGAGATTGCCATGGACTCCTTGAAGAGCACTCAAGAGGCCCTTCAAAAGGGACAGTTGCAGATAGATGGGCTTACCGTGGAGTTGAGCCTAGCACAGACTTCATCATTGGCAGATACAGTTTCGATGCCTATGAAATTTACTGGTGATGAGCAAACAACCACTGATAGTGGTTTGGGGCACATTGAGGATGTGGCTACATCCTTTACTCTTAATGGTGTCAGTAGACATGATGGCTTAGTTGGATATCACATCCATGAGAGTTTAGTAGAGAATAGAGGGAGATTTGGTGTAGCAGATGCTTTCAGATATTCTTATCTCCACATGATAGATGGATGTGAGTTTCGTTTACTTTGGGATCCAGGTGGTAACAAAGTTGGCACTACAGTTTGGTTGGGTCCCGTCGGTCTGCTTCACCATTTTTAGCATGGTGAAGTTGAGATCAGATTAGCGCAGAGGAAGTTGAAGGATATCAGGCATAGCAGACTTCCTTTCTCAATTTGGGATCCAGGAATATATTGTTGGACACTCTCTAATGTGCTATGGGATCCTTCTTGTGCATCAAGGTTCCAGTCAGAATTCACTGATGAGCATTGTAGCGTGTACATGGTGTGGGTTGTTTGGCACGTGAGAGTCCTTGACTACATAGTCTTGCTGATCTACTTATATGGACGGTTTCTTCATGCTGATAGGGTGAGATATCTCTTCTTCGTCTCTTACAGTAGGCTCTATATTTTTGTATGGGATCCAGGTATTGATTTGATTGGTGCATTATTTCACATGGATTTCATCGAGGTTGCTTCATGGCTTGTGGTACGATATTGGTTACATCAGAGTGGAGCGGCGGGTATGTTCGTAGGATGGACACATTTTCGAGATGATATCTTTTGTCATTTGTTCATCTATATTGTGTTGTTGACATGTGTGACCACTTGGGTTATGATTGGATGGAGACTCTTGTCACTCGGCAATAATTTTCAGTATGCAGATTTGTTATTGCTTGAGGGCAAGCAATGCCGGGAAGGGAGGACTGTAATGCCCCCTTTTTCGTGAACATCAAAGTTCGAAGGGTTAGCCTATCATTTGACCCTCGTAGGCTAGTGTGGTGGATTAGAGGGTCCAGTTTGGGCGTTATGGAGCTCTTCAGGGGGCAGTTGTCAGTGTTTATCTCTCTAGATCCTTCATATGTTCTGAGGCATTGATATTTAGAGGTTTATGGTTCAGTTTTGAGGGACTTACTATTTATAGTAAGTCAATGGATGTTAGAGAGGGACCCTTACTATTTTTAGTAAGGCAGTTGGGTGCACAGTGGATACAATGGTTAACTCCCAGGTTCAGACAAAATTGAGAAATAATGATTATTTGTGGAGTTATGTTATTTTAATTATTAATAAAGTGATTACTTTATTAATAATTATTTATAAAGTGGAATTATAAAGTTTTAAGTTCACTTTATGTCCAATGGGGCCATGACCGTCAAAAAGGTCACTTGAAGTACATTAAATATTATTATTATTTGAGCGCCCATCCCAAGGGGAAAATAAAGTAATTCAAAAATATAATATTCCCCTCAAAAAAGGCAACACCACTTGGAGTGTTGTAAAAAGAGGAAAAGAGCTTCTTTTGGGATATTCTATCTTCTATTTTGCTGATTTATGCTGTGAATGACCTCATTTCTCTGGAAATGCTTATTCCAGACTTCTAGGGTGATGCTCCCATGCCATATAGATGGATGAAGTCAAGCAGATTTCGTCATAGAGCTTCAAAGATTGAGTTTAATGTTGCTAGGGTTTGAAATCTTCAATTTGCAGGTTTATGACAGTAAGGTTTTATTGGAGATTTTCGGCTTGCATGGTATTTTGGTGTGCATGTTTGAGGAGTGATGGATTTTGATGTTGTGTTGCAAATAATTCATCTAGGTATTTGAGTTTTGTAGATTTGAGCTATTGGGTGTTGCTGCAATTTTCAGTTCCAGCTAGGGTTTGACAAGGGTGCTCACAGAAATCAGTTTTGGCATATGGGTATTGATGCAAAGTGGCTGCCATGAGGTTGGAATAACATATGCACTTCTGGGTATTCTTCATTTCGTTGTATGATTCCAGAAATTATCAATCTTCTTCTATTGTCAACTCAAAATTTGTAGCAGTAAACTCAGAAATGGAAAAAGATGCAAAATATGCATTTGGGGAAGACGATTTAGAAGTTGGAGAGTCAAAGTTAGCTACAACCATCATTGGACTGTCACCATAGCATCTCAGACCTGTAGGTCTTCCTTTCTATTGCAGACATAATTGGATATTTTAGGTGCTCTACATCAGCAATCACTTCATCTATCTCTTGCATTATCAAACCGGGTATGCCATATTGAGTATATGCTATTAAGAGACAAATGTATATGCTGAAGCCAGTCTGATAAACATTATATCAGACCTGTTTTAACTTGTATCAGACCTGATAATGAATAAATAAATGCATCATTGAAGTGGTAATTCATGTGGTATGTTTGTTTGCGATTGTATCTTTCATTTCCATGTTTTAGTTCATGTTATTTATGGTTAAATCAAGGTGAAACACTCAGTAGAAGATTCAGAAACTATAATAGACTCTAAAAACCAGAACATACATGCAAACTATTTGACAAAATTCCAAAGGAAAGAAAGTGTGAGAATCGGATCAGTTTGGGCATTATCCCATTGGGACACTACAGGTACGACACACTTGAGATTAATATATTAAATGCACACTTGACATTGATTAAAAATCTCCACAAATTCTGTCAAAATGCCACGATACCACTGTAGTGTGTCGTACCTGTTTGTATATTTTTAATTATTGTAACATACCAAGTTCTTTAAAAATATACAAACAGGTACGGCACACTTGACATTAATATATTAAATGCACACTTGACATTAATTAAAAATCTCCATAAATTCTGTTAAAATTCCACAAACATGATACCAAAATGTTGCTAATGGGCTGCCATGAAAGAATATGCAATAATCTTCAATACCCATTAACCCTAGCCGCCATCATATGTAGAAATAAGCAATATCAAACCCTTCCAATGGCTGCCACAATGATGAAACAGCAATATCAACACAAGTACTAAACAATTTAATGCAACTGTGAATCTTGAGATGAATTCACCAAGTGGGTTGATCTGGGTTTTCATCCAAATAGCCAAAACCTCTAGGGTTTTCATCCTAGAGTTTACTGAACCTGCAAGCCAAAGCTCTCAAGCTCTCAAGGAAAAGTTTCTTTCAAAATAACATATCAAGAATGAATCCTCATTGCACTTTTTTCCTCCTTTTATATTTCTTTTCCCTTTTGAAAGTAATACTTTATTTTATTCCTCTTTTAATTTATTTTTCCCCTCAAAAGTGACCTTACTTTATAATTTGTCATTGACATCATTATAAAGTCACTTAATATCCTTATACCTCCATATGTTGGCACCCCGTTTGGCATAATAATTAAATACTTTATGACATTAATATATTAAATGCACACTTGACCCCGTATATCCCCTATAATCATAAAGATATTTAATTTAATTAATTATATCAAAGTCAATGCTAGATTAGACTTAATTAATTAAATTAAATCATTAAACTCCATTAAATGCCAAATATCAAACCAACAACTAATCCTGCCAACTTCCCAGATATAACCGTGGTGTCTTCTGACCATCTAGATGACTTTCTATAAATAGGATGGACCCAAATGTCCAAGTGATTTACTAAAAATAGTAAGTGTATAAAATGAGCTTGAAAAACCTCTAGAAGGCAAACCACAAATAAACTGATGCACTGAGAAGGAGAGTACTGAAATATACACCAAAAGGGTCAGCTGAATAACCTTGAATCACCCTTAAAGGGCCCCCTAATCACCACATTAGCCTACGGGGAACCAATGATAATAGGCTAACCCACCAAACTTTGGCACTGGCTAAAAAGGGGATATTACAATCCTCCCTTCTCGAGATTGCTTGCCCTCAAGCAATCGTATGCCAATCCGCTGCCCCACTCTAATATACATACCATATAACCATATTGCCTGAAGCAACTCTCCACAATCACTAAGTACCAATCAAATCAATACCTGGATCCCATACACAAATATAGAGCCTGCTGTAAGAGATGAAGAAGAGATATCTCATCCTATCACCATGAAGAAACCATCCATATAAGTAGATTGGCAAGACTATGTAGTCATGGACTCTCACGTGCCAAACAACCCACACCATGCACACGCTACAATGCTCATCAGTGAACTCTGACTGGAACCCTGATGCACAAGAAGGATCCCATAGCACACTAGAGGATGTCCAACAATATATTCCTGGATCCCAAACCGAGAAAGGAAATCGGTTATGCCTGATATCCTTCAACTTCCTCTGCGCTAATCTGATCTCAACTTCACCATGCTAAAAATGGTGAAGCAAACCGACAAGACCCAACCAAACTGCAGTGCCAACTCTGTTACCACCTGGATCCCAAAGCAAACGGAACTCACATCCATCTGTCATGTGGAGATAAGAATATCTGAAAGCATCTGCTACACCAAATCTCCCTCTATTCTCTACTAAACTCTCATGGATGTGATATCCAACTAAGCCATCATGTCTATTGACACCAGTAAGAGTAATGGATGTAGCCACATCCTCAATGTGCCCCTCACCACCATCCGTGGTTGTTTGCTCATCACTAGTAACTGTCATAGGCATCGAAACTGTATCTGTCGATAATGAAGTCTGTGCTAGGCTCAACTCCACGGTAAGCCCGTCTATCCACAACTATGCCTCTTGAAGGGCCTCTTGAGTGCTCTTCAAAGAGTCCATGACAATCTCAAGCTCAGAGGTGATCTCATCAATCTCCTCCTCCTTTCCCTTCAATGCACCAAAACAGATCCCATCCCACTTGAGAAGGTAATCTCGATCGAATAGTAACAGTAAATAATTATTCTTCATTATCCCAATCGCTTCTCTAAGTGTATAAAACTCTGTAAGGGAAAGTCCACTAGCATCATGCTCATTTGTCTCAGGAGTACTCCAACCATAGGTTGCCAACATCTGTCGAGCAACATCAAAATGTTCCAAAGCTATAGCAATCATATTATCATTAACCTTCAATTGCCTAGCGAAATGATGATACCCCTGTGACGAGTCATCTCCACACAAATCTTCCGATTTGTAATCTACACTATGGTATGAGGCTGAATCATCATTGCTCACTATATGAGTAGCAGCATCATGTGTGCTATCAGCTTCACTCGCAATATCATCAATGGTACTGCTGCTATGTACCTCAAAAGATGGCTCACAAGATACTGTAGAAGTTGTTGTTTGAACATTAACATTGCACACTTCTTCCATAGTAACTGCACGTCCATCCAAAGAATGATCCTGGGATTCATTGTCAACTAGTGAATTTTCTGATTTGTTTTCTATCATCTGATTTGAAAAATCAGACTTGTGGTGGCATGAATCTTCCTCACACAATGCATCAATAATACCCAAACCTTGAGTATTTGCCTTTGACAAGTCCATGGAACCATCACCTTCATGTGAAATAGTTGTTGTCTCATGCTAATGCAAAGGAACCTCACTGCTGTCATGAAAATCAGAATTGTTATGGTTCATATTTTCCATGCATTCTCCATGTTTGACACTCATATCTTGTGTGCCAACATTCAGAGTTCCTCCCACAACATTTTCTGCACTTGCCATGACATCTAAACCAACGTTACGCTCAAGAGGACTGCTGGCATAAAAATCAGAATTGTTATCATGACTGATAACAACTTCTTGAGCGCTATAAGTACCAACATTCTCTTCAAATTTCACCCTCCCTTCCTGTACATGCTCCTCCTCATCCATGGTTGCATCAAATGAGTTTCTTTTATTTTGCTTTTCTTTTTCTTGTTGTACAAATGACTCAATGGTTGTCATTACCCCCTCTTTGAAACCATTCATGCTATTCATAAGCTTCTCCATAAATCTATCCATTGGAGTCAAACTAACCTTGTTTGATTGTCTTGAACTTGTACCTGTTGATCTTGTTGAATCTCTAGAATGCTTAGGCTTCCTTGATACTGAATCTTCATATCGTTGCGAACTTCGTTGTGTCTTAATTGAGCTCTTTTGACTCTCCTTGCTGGATACTCTTTCCTTTGGTGGTGAAGGAGGAAGGAAGGTAGGTAGCAATCTTCCATCTTTGATTCTAGCCATGAATGTAACCTGTTGTATGACTGAAACAAACTCTGACTTTCGCCCTCAGGCTGGCAAGATCATGTCTCTGATATCACTGTAATATCCCTTCTAAGGATATTCTAATTATTTATGAACTCTGACAGGAATGTAAATCAAATTTCTGATTTTTTCCAATTTCTTAATGAAAACCTAGGTCTGAGATTTAAAACTTATTTCTGCACCTTCAAATTTATCTTTTTCAACATGAACAAGTACTAGCACATGCAAAACTTGATGAAAGAACGAAATAGACATAGGCAACATTGACAATATTAATTTCAATTCAAAATGATCATAACAGTTATGTTAAAACAGAATCAGTCCTAACTGAGAGAAATTTCAGATTTGTTCATCATTCCAATTACAAAACGCCTGTTCTAAGGCAGCCAAAATACAATGGACTGTTGTTACAATATCAGAAGCAAAATGGTGACTATAACATACCAAATTGTTGACACTTACAATGCGAGAGATATGCCAAAACAAATTTATGTGAGCACCCATGTCAAAATGCCACAAACATGATACCAAAATGTTGCCAATGGGCTGCCATGAAAGAATATGCAATAATCTTCAATACCCATTAACCCTAGCCGCTATCATATGTAGAAATCAACAATATCAAACCCTTCCAATGGCTGCCACAATGATGAGGTATTCTATTTACTCTGCAATATATATAGAGGTATATTAAGTAGGTAGTAAACAAGGGGAGGATAATGAATGATAAAACCGGTGTTGTGAGGAAGAGGGATCAAGAGGAGTTGGATGCAAAAGAGAACTATGCTTGAATTTTTGGATAGTGCGTGGGTGAGTGCAGGGTGAGAGATTAATAAAAGCCCAATTTATGGCCATTTGTTTGATACAAAGGCTTCCTCTCAAAGGAGTCATCACCATCCTGTCATGTCCCCATATCAAAACATTGTTAAAGTAAAGATTTGAACACGATAAAGATGGTTTCTAAAATATTATTTCCGATAGAAATAATTACACACATTATATATTATTTAATAAATAATATTATTGTATGAATATTTTATTATAATTAAATATAATATCCATATTATAAATAACAATATATATAAATATAATATATTATAAATATATCTAATAATATAAATACGAATATTCTTATAATTATCTTACATTATAATATAAATACAAATAATATAATATAAATCATATATCATTTAATATGATATAAATGATATAGTATAAATAATATAAAATATATAATATATCATTTATTATAATATAAATGATATAATATAAATTATAAATATAAATAAAATAAATAAACATCTTTTAACCTATCCTCTTATAATAACGGAGTTACGTATGGTTAAAACTAGTTTACCACAAAAGAGAATTAATATAAAGTAATAAAAATTATAAGAGGGTAAGTATGTCTTTTACCACCAAGCATAATAAGAGACATGCCTCTTCGAATATATCCCTTGAAAGGGAAATAAATAAAGATTGTGAGATAGAAGGAAATCACATCGGAAGAAGCAATAAGCAAGAAGATATCACAAGGAAGACACGGGGGTAGCCAAGGTAAGTCTGCAACTATCACAGGTACATTGTTCATTAAGTAATTAAATATATAGTATAATATATATTAGTAATAAATAAATAAAGATATGTCAATAGGTAAATAGCATTTCATGATTATGAATGAGAAATATAATGCTAGAATAATATAATTATGGCAGAAATAAATGAATTATGATTAGTAGTGAAATAAGGTATTGGTTAATTGTCTCATGCTTGAACGTAAATACGAATGATATAAACTATATGATAATAATGTGAATCTAAGGCAATGAAACCATTTATATGTCAAAAATAAGCATAAAATGAATTATCAATGAAGCCTAGTATGAGGCTATCAATAAGGATAAATTGAGGTTCCATGAAAAAACATGAATAGAGATGTAAAGATCTCAAATTGATAAAATTGTGGCTCACGAACTCATGATATAATCAAAAGGATGTTCAAGCCTCATCCTTAATCATTTTAATCAACCCATGAGTATGAGGTTAAGTTAAGAATGTAAAATTGGACCTAGGTGACCCTCAAGTGGATGAAGAACACCGGGTGTGTGTGAAGTCCCTTGAGCCAAGAGACGAAGGACCCCAGGTGTTGGGAGAAGCTCTTGGGCCTATGGTATTATGAGCTCATAATAAATGTGCCCGACGGTTGGTGACTCTCAATGGGATGAAGAATGTCGGGTGTTGCATGAAGTTCCATTGAGCCAAATGGTGAAGGACCCCAGGTGTTGGGAGAAACCTTTGGGCCTCTGTGTGGGATGGTTAACTTCTTAACAAACCATGCTTATGTGGAAGATAAGGTTGATTAATTATAGGGCTAACCAAGAACTCTCTTTAGATTAAGCATGGGAACGATGAGAAAAAGAATATGAATATGAAATGTATGAACTTAATATGAATCATAACTATAAGTATAGAGATGAAATGTATGTGATTATGATTAAAAATTATAAGCCTTAAATACAATTGTGGAAAATATATGAGTTTGATACTTAGTTATTAACTCTAATTATGATATGAAAAGAAGAATTGAATACTAATGTTCTCTTTTGTAAGTTGAAAATTTGTCCAAGGTTAAGGAAAATTTTGACTAACAAGAAGGGGACATTACACATCCAAAAGAGAGGAGGAGGATGTGAGCTGTGAGATGATGGGATGTTGAAGAGATTGGAGATTGAAGGAGAGAACAAAAAGGGAGAAGGGGGATGAATAAAGAGAAGTGAAATGAGTAGGCTTGCAAGGAATAGGGCAGAGTGCCATGTCGCCTTTTTGTTGGGCTTGGTAATTTCTAATTTTAGGGGCAACTTAATAATATTATTATATCTAAAATAAAAGATGTTTTTAAACACTAGTATCAAAATAAAAAATATTTTTAAATACTTAAAATAAAAATAAAATAAATGAAGGGCTTGGAAAAGGCAACTATAAAAAAAGAGGTCAAGGCACAAACCAAATCGTCTGAATTTGTGATTTCACTTTTCTTTTCAAATTGAAGTTTGAAGCAGTCAAGGACAAAAACCCTTGGTGTGGGAGATCTTGAGGACGAAAACCCTCTTGGTTTCCATATTTGGATTCGAGAACGAAAACCCTCTTATCCTTTAGAGGTGATTCCATTCAAGGATCACAATTGTGCCGACTTGTAGAAGATTATTTGAAGATCGATTAAGGATTTGAAGCCATGTTCAGTTGCTACAGTGCTGCTACTGTGTGAAAAGGTTAGATTTGCTGATTTTTGGGTATTTCAAGGGATTTGAAGTGTTGTTTCAGATATTGTTGTTGTTTGCAAAGGATTTGTAGACATCATTGTTGCTGTTTGTGGGATATTTCAGTCATAGAATCAGCTGCAATTCATGTTTCCAGCCATTATCTTGAGGGAGTTTTGTTGTTGTTGATATAGGGTTTGGATTTGATGTTTGTTGAGGGTCCCATCCATTAATCAATGTTTCTAGCCCCCATAATGGCTGCACCCAACATTTGATTGATGTTTCTAGCCATAGTTAATGTTGCGCCAAGGGTTTGGATTATTTTGATGTTGTTGTAAGTCATATTAGACATTCTAATGCAGCCTAGCTTGGGAGTCTTATCAGACAGCCAATGCTAGTAGCATTCCCACACACCATTCACCAGCAAAGTTAATTTCATTATTTTATTTGTTCTTGTGCAGCTATAGGAATACCAAATTTGTTCAAGATAAACAAAATCACAGGAAATGAAAATAATTAGATGTTTTCAACTTCAATCCATTCAAATTGCCAGCATACCACAGTTCAAATGTTCAAATTGAGCCAAAGCCCGATCACACAGAATGATCTACAAATTCTTCCCTTACAAAAACAATGCAAAACAAATGTACAATGGAAATTCTCCTTCAGCTCCTCTCTACTGCACCATTTCTCAAATCCTCTGTTTTGAAGGCTTGGTCGACCTTTTCACAGATCCAATATACTTCTTTTATATTCAATTTTCTATTCAATTGTTGTTCCTTAATCTCTGGCAACTCGGTCGATTGATTTTTCTTTGCATTTTCTATTCAATACTTCATCAAACCATCCTCCTCCTCTGCTATACCCTTCTAGGAGATGATTTCCTCTATTTTACAGCTGTTTGCCTGTCTTTTTCCAATTAATTTGTGTTTTTTTTTCTCACTTTGTTGTGTTGTGTCCTCTATTCGGGCCGCCAACCATAACAAATCGACTTCCTCTACACACTTTATTTGTTTTGATTCTCTCTTACTGGCAGCGAACTTCCATTACTTCTCATTCTTCTCCCTTCTGGCTGCCGACCCCCATCAATTCTTCCTCTTTTTGAATTTATATACATGTCTTCATTTTCAAAGGTATGCAATGACATATGAGGCATCGCCTCTATTATGTTTTGATTCTGATTGGAATGTTGAATAAGACCAAAGCCACGATGGCATTTCCACGCACCCATCACTCCCCTTGGAACAACAAACACATGACAATTTACTCATGTCGTTGGCATTTTATCCAATTCGACCCACAGGAAGAGTAATTTCCAAAAGTAAGTGTTTATTGATTGCATTGGATATATATTTACCTCTGTTCTCCATATTATCCAACACCTATAACAAAGGCAGAAAAATTTACATTCAACTCACCTATTTTCATCATGGGAGAAGCCCAGTGTGAAGGTGAAACTTAGTTTTGTTTGCCAACACAAGATTCCTCTATCACACCTTGTGAATGCTTGGCTGCTACATTTCTTTCGTGGGACTTATAAACAAACAATGGCGAGTGCTCTGTTTCACTTGGAATGTGCACGACTCGTCACCATGCTCAAGTTGAGCCAGAAGAACGGAGGAATGATCCATTTCTGTAATCGACCAACGACATCGTCAAAAGGATCGCAACAATCAAAGGTGAACTGATATCAACCAAACTAAACCACAAACAACATAGAATGAATGCGACGCGTGATCACCATCAACCGCTACAACACCGCCAACACCCCGAAATCGCAACTGAAACAACAAACTAGATTAAAATCAAACAAAACTAAGATATCCATTCTTTTTGGCAATGCAGGATTGCATAGACGCTCGGGTGCTCCTGCATCACATTGGATCTGCTATTTGAGGTGTGTCCCAGCCTACATCTCACATCCTAGTACTGCCATACAATTCTAACCTTGCTGATTTTGGAGATGTTAATGTTGATGTAATGTACACTGTCCGAGTAGGGTTTATGCCGATAATTTTTTCGTGTCTCACTGCTGATTGTTTTTAGGGTTTTGTGTATGGTTTTTGCATATGATATTTGCAGTTTAACAATGAAATACAAGAATGTAACGAAAACCCAAAAAAATATAATAGATATGCACAAAATAACAAAGACCCAGTTCATATTATTGCTCAAAATGAATTACAGTGACATACTAGTTTCAAGTTCTACAACTTTGTATTTCTGTTGTAGGGGGACCAACATGCACATTGGAAAATCACCTTCAAATTGCATACAATGAAAAGTTTTCACACTAACAACTGTGGGAAGGTGTTTCACAATCTTAGGCGCCAATAATGAGTGATATGGAGTCCTCAGAAGTGCGGCATTTGTCCTCCTACAGAACCCACGACTGGGTCAACATGCTGGACGGCCTGGCTGTGGTAATTTCAGCATAAATCACAGTCCAAACTCCCTAAAAACTGCTCAGAAATCTCTGCATCACAATATCACCTTGAATCGCCTCCAAAAATAGTAGATAAATGCATAATAAAACTCAATAATCTGCATACAAGGAGGTACGACCCTGCTAGTAGTAGAAATCAGCAAATGATGAATGCTAAACCCTCCAAAATGTCTCTATTAAACCCTGTATGCTGCTGTGACTTGATGGCAACCAGGTTTAGACTGAAAATAACACTCCAAACTTGCAAATCTGCCCTCAAAATGTGGTACAGCCTGCTGAGATAAGGCACGGCCAACAAGTAAGGAAAACCAATCTTCACAATATGCCACAACTCATCAAATCTATCTTTGTAATATTTGTCTTGGTCTGATAACCCAAAAATCTGAATAACATCTTCATGAAATCTCCTCAAAAATGCATCAATCGAAGCACAAAGTGAAGCCCCTAGATGAGACTTCTCACAACCCGCCTAATGTTGTCTTCCAAACACGAAGCGAGTGATTCTACAGAGGATTTCATCTTAGCAGAACCCTAGATCAGCAAGAAAGCCAAGCTTCAAGCTTCACAACAATGTCTTTTTTTTTTCAAAGTCAATAGATACAAATGAAATCACATTTCCTCCTTTTATTTCTTGACTTCCAACACCCATGAGGGAATTCTTTCATTGATTTTATTTTATTTCATTAAGTCCCATGAGTCCTCATGAAGGGTCCCATATCCTAGCACACAACTTTAAGTTATGATTTATAACATCATAAAGTTAAGTCACTTTTATAACATCTTATTATAGTCACTTTTTTAATTAAACTCCATTTTAGCTCCGAGAATGACCTTTTAAATAAAATAATGATAATTTGACTATAATGTCCCCATTTCTGGAGTGATCACCGACTGATAGTGGAATTAGCCTGTCCTCATTCTCGTGGGCTAGTTCGTCAATTCAAGGGAATATTTTGGCAGTGACAGATGAAATTAATGCACTCGCATTAATTTATTCAGTTGTAAGCAATAAAATAATAATAATTTATTATTATTATTATTATTATTAATGGAGAAAATAGTAAATTAAATGATATTGTTTTAATATTATTTAATTAAAAGCCAAAATGACAAAATAGGTCTAGACCTATTTGAGCGGTCCTTGCTCATTGGAGTTTGAAATAAAATATTGGTTCTTGTTGCAACATGGGAGCACGAAATTCAAATATTGGTCCCAGCATTGGATCGCATGCCATCATGGAGGGAAATTTCGCAATTCAAATCTTTAATTTGAATTGGCTATAAAAGAAGAGGAGGTGCTTCATTTTCGATCATCCGAATTATCTTGCAATTTGGTATGCTTGGCATTTGTTGTCATTCATTTCGGCAAATTGGACGAAAACCCAATTTTCCTTGTTTTGGCGAATTCACGCTGGATTCGCATCGTGCTTTAACAAATCTTGTTTGATTGTTGACAGAGTTCGAATTGCTTCAAATATTGTGCTTCATCGCTGGAGTTCATAGCATTATCATTCGACATTTGGTTGGCTTGCATTTTAAAGTTGACCATTGTTTGGTCGGAGATCGTTGGCTTGAGATTTGAATTCAGAAAGGTCGCTGAACATTCGTTGAAGACTTTATCATTGAGCGTCGATCTCTATAGATATGCTCATGTTTGTAGAGCGCTGAATTGATATTCAGACGGAGGTCATCAGTTTGGCAATCTTTGAGGAGTATATTCGCCACATCATCCAACGCCAACCTGAGGCAAGCCTTGACTGCTATTTGTGGGAGACTTGAAGAGAATCAAGACTACACATATTGGGTGTATAATATATGACTTAAGAACTATCAATGGGAAGCATTAGAAGGTGACGAAGTCTGAATATATCATTCGAAGTCTGGAAATATATATGGTATTATAAGATGCGCCGAATGGGAAGTCTAAACTGACGAACAATATCCAACCGCGGAAATGTTATTGCGCTCACATTGGAGTTCTTCGTTGTAACAAGTGGAAGACTTGAAGACTCGAAGGATATCAAGTTCATATGCACTGGTTCTTGCAAAGAGTATACACAGGCTTGGCAATTTGTGGAGGCGCGACAGTATACTGGCGAGTATTGTTTGCATAGGAATGGAGGTCGTCAACTCTCATTGAAGGATCTACAATCATCTGTAGAAGACATTCCACCTTGTTTGGCCTGCCATGGGTATGTTATCATTGCGTATTTATCACTGATCTGTAACTACTGCATTGATTGTATTGGGCTATCTTGGAGCGTTATGTCTCAATGTAATAAGAGTATTTCTGCAACAATCATATCAGTCTTACTCTTGACACCAACCGTGTGAGATGTGTAATGGTATTTACATTATAAGACTTTGATATGGTGCAACAGATCTGAGTTATTCTCATATACTTCATAAGTAGTTGTTATTCCGTAATTTGCAAATCCACATTGTAGTCCAAATAAACACTGCTATATATGTTTGTAGTCAATTGCGCTGTTAGATAATTGTGTCAGAGACATTATATTTGTAATAGTTTAGAGCAATTCCACTTCATGTTTTGAAAAGAACACAAGATACACTATCATACCGAGAAAGGCACATTACAGTGGTATCAGAGCGAGAGATCCTGCCAGCCTGTAGGGTATAAGCGGATTGACGAAAGTCATCTTCTTCCAATAGCATTTCGTGTATAAGTTTTGAAGTTATATCCACCTACTCTGGGTTGTGATTTAACTCAACTCTTATCCGAGTGTTATGAGTGAAAAGATTGACCTAGTCAGGAGTTAGTTGCCATGCATACATCATGAAATAAAACTCCGTTGGGTCGACACTATAGAAAGAATTGCAGCAATGGATAGAAACAGAAGAGTTGGAAATCTACCAAGGACTGATATGGATAAGTATTTGAGGGAACAACGAACAAATAGGAATCTGGAACAAATGGTGGCTACACAGAATCGACTGTTGCAAATGATGACTCAAAATATGAATGACATGAAAGTGAACAAAACACCAGTAGGAGTTGGAAGCGTGGTAGGTACGCCACGTAGTGATGGGAGACCACATGTTTCTTTGACAGATAGGCCCTTCTAGCCTAAATTCCTTCCTAGTGACAAAGAAAAGGAAGTTGGGCAAAGACCTAAGAAGCATCATAGCTTGCAGCAGAATAAAGATTCCCTATCAAGACAATCCAGGCACTACAACAATTCATCAATATCTACAAATGAAATATCCAGAAGTCTCTATGATGAGTTTGACAAGGGTAATGATTGGGAACATAGTGAATCAGCAGTCATTGAGCAGACTACAGAGGAACAAGATTTTGGAACAACTGTTGGAGAAGAGCCTGTTGTAATTGTCCCTAAGGTAAAAGAAGTGTTGCTTTTTAATCAGCCACAAGAAGACATGGATTCTATCAATGCTCTATTTCTTGAACATGGCATTTCCACACTATCTCTACAACACAGTGGCAAGGAGGATAATGACCAAAATGACTTGGGTATGTTGAATCAAACCCTTAGTACATGGCATGATGGAAATGATCAAATTGGGATGGAGAAAGAAGATGGAGATGGCTACGTGGAAAAGAACATTATTTCAGACTTGAAAGAGGACCTAATCCATCAAGAGGAATTCAAGGAGATTTCTACTAATGATGTAGCCCTACTAACGTTTGATGAAGAAGGTGACAAATCAGAAACACAGTCCTCTATGGCAGTCACACCTATGAAGTGTTCTACACATGAAAAGACAGATTTCAGCTATGAGTTGGATGTTACAACTTTTGGGACAGCCAATGAGGGCATGTATGAAAGTATGTTCGCGGGACAAAACTACTTCATACACATGATCACATTTGATGATTACCTATTGAGGGAGTATGAGAAACATTGTCTTGAAGAGTTGATCATAAAGACTAAGTGCTGGCCTTGTAAGAAGATTCTGCAATTTGATAATGTATGGTTTGTCATGAACATTACACCTTGGAGTTGGTTGGAAAATATGGGACTTGCATACAAGAAAGAACAAATGATGTTGAGAGCTAGTGAAGATGTAGCTGTTCATACACTTTCTAAATCAGCTATTGAGGAGGCTCCTAATGTAGAAGACGTTGATAGTGATCTGATAAATACACATGTTGAAGATTTGGCTTTCACATAGGAGGATGGTAAAGAGTTTGTCATGATGGAAGTTGATTTGGAGATGCATGGTCATGAAGACAAATGAGAAATGATGCATAAAGATTTTGAGCCTCATCAATCACATCAATTGGAAAGGCAATCGAAGGCAAATGATAATCAGATTGCAGCAACCCTAGCTCACTTTGATGATATCCATAAGATGATGGCAGATTTGTGTTGGAAGACACTCATGGATCGTGATAGCTTCGGAGGAGGTACATCTCTTGATGACTTGCACAAACTCAAGGAGGCTTTGACGGTGGTGGAGTCAGACTACCTACACTTGCTTGCTGAAAGGAATCATCTCCTCACACTTGGTGAGATATACTCGGATGCTCTGAGAAGAAAAGAAGATGAGTTGGACAAGCTCACCCTTGAGCTTGAGGATTCAGTGGATTCATTGAAGAGCGCACAAGGATTCTTCAAGAACATGAAGATAAGCTTTGTCGGAAGGTGACAAAGAATGAATGCATGGAGGAAGGACATGAAAGGTCCTATGATGAAGAGCTAAAGAGGAAAGAGACAAATACACATGATGACTCAGTTTGCAGCCAAGGGACAAATGTTATGGCACAAGACACACTTGGTTTTCATGGGAAGACAAGTGACTTTCAGTTGGAATCATCTTTGGGGTCTGCACTTAAGGAGAGTGTAAGATACCCAACTAATACTAACTAAAATTTTTCTTAGACAAATTTTCTTGCACTTAACTCATCAACTACTCAACAACTTAATGACATACATCAAAGATAACTTGTATGAATCAACCTTGAAGCTGGGTACTTGTATTATTACTTGATTCAACTTATTGCAAATGTCTTATTACAATGGATGATGCCTTCAATGGCAATGGACATACAAACTTATTCAACTGATTACAAGAAAAGGCCTTGAAGCCTTGATGTTTACAATAATTCCACAATTGATCAACTCTGTTGAGTACAATGATGTCAACTATGTGTTAACACCTCACAACTTGACAAGGGAGCATCACCTCAACTACTTGAAACTCGCAAGCCTCAAGACAAGCATAAAGCTTCATAGAGAGAAATTTGCCAAAAGATTAGATATCAAATGAATGAGAGAGCTCCTCCTTTTATAGGCCTTCCAAAGGCAATGAAGGCACGTTCCCCAAGAAGCATATTTAGGAGAATATTCCACTTGACAACTCATCCTGAATTGGCAATCTTATCCAAAGACCCTGACACGGATCCCAATGACATCCTGTCGACCAATGAGAGTCCAAGTGATTACAACTACCTTTTCTTCTGTCTAGGCGCCAAGTTGAGGTGTCTGAGATATGAAAGTACGCCCATCAAGAGGTTGCGCCTAACTTGGAAAGAACTTTTAAATGTTGTCAACTGGATCCAAAAGAGAGTCTTGACACTTCACTCATTCAATCTGCCTAAGGCGCTCATTGGAATTGATCAAGGCGCCACTTGAGATTAGGCGCTAGATGAGGTATGTAGTACCCAAGAAGTGCGCCTCACTTAGACTTCAATCCTAGGCGCCAGCATGATGGAGTTTTGAGAAAATATGCACCTAGACAAGAGGTTTCCCATTTCATTCTTGACTGCTATCAATGATCCATGCTAGGCGCTAATTGAGGGTAGTGGGAACTAGAATAGGCGCCTTTCCCAGCTAGGCACTCGTTTGAGGTAGCAGAGACTAGAAAGTGCGCTTCATCAATAAAACTTGTCTTTTGGCACTTAACCACTTTTCCAACACTGGTCTAAACTAGAATGCTCTTCCTGTGATATTTACTTGCAAGTGAAAGAAGAATTTAGGTGAGGCGCATATCCAAGGTGGCACAGGAGGCAAAGTGCGCCTTAGGCAATTTGATGTTCCCTTTGTCATTTGATCAATATCTTGGCTTAGTGAAGGAACCCTCAAGCAAATTCGATCTTCTTCAACAAAATGAAAAGTTAAGTTGTGATTCCAAAAGCCTTATCTAGCTTAGGCACATTTTCAAGGTCCTAGAATTATGAAATGGCGCCTAACCTCCTTGAAGTGATTTCTAACTTCATACAAGCCTTTCAAAGAGTTTCTAGGCCTTTTCTAAATGCAACTTAAGTATCAATATGGATGATATTCCAAAATCATTCTTCTAGGCGCAATATGAGCTTTCCAAGGGAAGGCGCAATGTGAGGTTGGAAATGATGAAGAATGCGCCTCAATCACTTAACATTACTTTTTGTCAAAGATGATACTGTCAACTGAGTAGGTGATCCTTGAAACAATCTTCAATCTTTTGATGATCAAACTAGCTTTCCAAATCACTTCTTGGCTAAGGCGCATTTCTAGGATTCCAGAGTCATGATCTAGTGCCTAGGCGCCCTCAGAGGATTACTTGAACAAGAAAAGGCGCCTTGATACTTAGGTGCATGTTTGATGTGGAGGAGTGCTCAACTGGCCTCTGGGTTTACTTAGGCAAATTTATGATCTCCAAACTTGATTTGATATTCTGGGATGCTCAACTAGAGGTCCAATACCTTAGATGCCATTGAATTCTGCATTCACAAGTTAGGCGCTCTTTGAGGTTGCACAGAGGCCCAAGGGAGCCTAAGACAATTGCTCAATTCACTTAGTCAAAATCATCTTGGGAGCCCATCAATTCTTTCCTACCAAGGCGCACAGTTTAAAATGGTTGATTGTGCTTCATAATATGATGTTTCTATGCTAGGCGCCACTTTGAGGCTGAAGGAGAGAGAAAGTGCACCTAACCCTCCTTGGCAACTTCTGGCCTTCAAATCCTTAGTTCAGTGTGTTGACAGTTCCAATGTTGTTATACTTAACTTATTGCACTCCCAACCTTGATAGAGGATCCCAAAATCCTTAGGCGCTCATTTAGGAAATCTGATGTGAAATTGGCGCCTAGACTCCAAGAGTCAACTTCCTGCTTACTTGGCTTCCAGGCTTAGCCAAATTTTAAGTTTCTGACTTTGTTCCTGCAAAACAATAAGGTTGAGTTAGTCAAAAACCAATTCATTCCCTCATCATTTAGAATTAGCCTCCGGGGATGAGGAATAGGCTAATCCATTCTTCACTTGATGATCAAGCCGGAAACGGGGACATGACAGTCTCCCCTTCCTGGGATTGCTTGTCCTCAAGCAATTGAAGGTTAGGATGCTCCAGAATCTTTTCACCTTCCCAAGTAGCATCCTCCATTGGCAACCCTTTCCACTTCACCAAATATTCCCTTATGCTCCGGTTGTGCAGTTTCTTTTCCCTTATATCTACCACACTCTCAGGTTCAAGTGCAAGCATTCCTTCTTCATCAAGTGGTGGTAGTTCATCAGATGAAACCACATGTTGTCCTAGTGCCTTTTTGAGACATGACACATGAAACACATTGTGTATGCGGCTTCCTGCTGGCAAGTCAAGTTCATATGCCACTTCCCCTACTCTTCTCAACACCTTGAAGGGTCCGTAGAACCTAGGTTTCAATTTCTCCGCACCTGACTTCTTCAAAGTACTTTGCCTATATGGCTGAAGGCGCAGAAATACCATATCACCTACTTTAAAGCTTCGTTCAACTCGGTGTTTGTCGACATACAACTTTTGTTGGTTTTGAGCCCTTTGCAAATTGTTCTTAAGGACTCTCAAAATATCTTGAGTATCCTTCATCAAGTCACTTGATCGGGGAGCTCTACTATCATCCAGTGCCAGATCAACAAATGAAACTGCCTCATACCCATACAAAGCTCGAATGGGAGTCATGTCAATTGACATGTGGAAAGTGGTGTTGTAGCAGTATTCACCCAGATGTAGCCACTTAATCCAAGCACGCTGATGATCAGACACATAGTTTCTCAAGTATCCCTCAAGCCATTTGTTTACAATTTCAATCTATCCATTGGTTTGAGGATGATAACTAGTGCTTGGTGTCAAGTCAGTTCCAGCTAGTCAGAATAGCTCTCTCCAGAATACACTGATGAACCGGCTATCTCGATCACTGACTATGGTCTTAGGAAGGCCATGTAGTCTGAAGACTTCACAAAAGAATAACTCATGACTCAATTGGAATTGCAAAGAAGTGAGCATACTTGGTTAACCGGTCCACAACTACATAGATGCAGTCTCTCCCATTCACCTTCGAAAGACCTGTGATGAAGTCCATAGAGATACTCCCGCACTTATGTTTTGGAATTGGTAGTGGTTGGAGTAACCCTGCTGGAAATGTATGCTCTAACTTATTTTGTTGATAAGTCAGACACTCCCTGAAATACTAGAGAACTTCTTCCTTCAGACCTTTCCAAGTGAACCTTTCCCTAATTTGTCTGTAGGTTTTGAAGTAGCCAAGGTGTCCTGTAACTAGAGTATCATGGTATGTCCGCAAAATCTGTTGCTTCAACTCTGATTTAGGAGTCAAATAGATTCTATCTTTGTAATAGATGATATCATGAACCACCTTGTACCTATCATCCTAAATGACTCCATCCATGATCTCACAAGCAAATTTTGACTTGGAGTACTCAACTAAAAGCTGAGACTTCCAATCAGCCGAAACTTCACTCAGGGCACACATGGCGGGTTTTCTAGACAAGGCATCGGCTACCACATTCTTCTTGCCTTTCACATACTCAATGTCAAAATCATATGCCTGTATCTTAACAACCCACTTCTGCTGTATTTCATTCAAATCCTTCTGCCCTAGGAAGTATTTCAAACTATTGTGATCAATTCTGACCACAAACTTAGATCCAACTAGATACTAGCGAAATTTAGCCAAAGCATGCATGATTGCCAGCATCTCTTTGTCATAAGTTGAGTACAATCTTTCTGTGTCCTTCAACTTCCTGCTCTCGAATGCGATGGGATGACGATCTTGCATCAATACTGCTCCAATGCCTTCTCCAGAAGCATCACATTCTAGAACAAAAGACTTAGTAAAATCTGGCAAAGCCAGCACTAGTGTTGTACTCATTACTTCTTTCAATCTGTCAAATGCAACTTGAGCTTCCATTGACCAAATGAAAGCACCTTTCTTTGTCAGATTCGTTAAGGGTGCTGCAAGCTAGGAGAATTCTTTAACGAATCTTCTATAATAGCTGCAGAGGCCAAGGAAACCTCTTAGTTCAGATACATTCCTGGGAACTGGCCAATTGCGAATGGCTTCAATCTTTTCTTCTTGAACTTTCACGCCATTAGCTCCGATCACATGACCTAGATATAGAATCTCCTTCAAGCCAAAATCACACTTAGACATCTTTGCATTCAAAGATTGATTCTCCATGACGTTCAAAACTTCATCTAAGTGTTGGAGATGTTCTTCCCATGTCTTGTGTTGGTTTTTTCCCTGACTGGATGTTCATTCCCAAATTTCCCTATAAGGTAGCCATCAGTGATCAACAGGATCTTTGGGCCAGGGGCCAACAGTGTAGGAGATAGACTCTATTTTTATCTCCTCTTCTTCTTCAGCCTCTGCAAAACCTAGGGGGGTATTCCCTATTCAACACCCATGAGAATATGCTTGTGGGTTGGCCTAGGATGTTGATACAAAGCAGATAAATCCTCCTATATGAAGACCAAAACTGTGGGATAAGTGCAAAGGAGCTAGCTTTGGGCTTATGTTCAGTTGTGAATCAGAGGATCTTGGTCCTAAACTACTTCTAAGGTCCTAATGGTTTGATTTGGTAGTATGAGTTTGATTTATGTGTTTGGATGCAAAACTAGGACCTAGTGTGTAATCTCAACACAGAGCTAGATTGGTGCCTATCTAGGGCTTGGAGTCAGTAGACATACACCTGTGAATGATCAGCATGAACACTAAAACTGGATTTCAAGGGGATTTTATGGTATCTGCCTTACAGACACCTCCCAAAACAGAGTGTTAGGTTATCTCTACTTATGGCATCCCTATTGCAGTATATCTTTCCCAACACTTAATCTGAAAACACTTTAATCTACCCCTTGAGCAGAAGTTGAGAGATCAAGCATTCAATACAGGAATTCTATATTCTAGAATACCAAACACCCCTTAGATATCTAGATTCAGAAGGACACATGCAATATTGGAGACAGAATTAACAAAACACATGCAAATACAGCATTATCCATATAAAATCAATCATGAAATCAATAGATTCATGCATGAGACATACAACAAGAGATACATAAACTCACAAAACCTCCTGCACAGAGCAACCAGAACCAGTTGTATCTATTACAAAGCCAGATATGTCCAGTTTTCAACAAGCAACAACTGAGCAGCACAGCCTGCTATATACAGCAAGAAGGTACTCAGCATTAATTACATGGCAGACCGAAACTCGCCAGATACAGTACATTGGGAAAATGGCACTCATCGCATTGAATGCAGCAGGTGGGAGGAGACAGGAAGAGATCTGAAGCCTTGCGCCGCCGCCTAGGGATTCACATCTTCAGTTGGGTACTAGATCCGTCCACGCCATCGCCCATACCCTGTAAGATCCGCCATTAATGGCGCACCAACTCGCGGCCTCGGGAAATGCAGTAGACTATGCATTCGTAGCTTTTCCCGCCAAGAAATATCTCCCCGATATTTGAAAATATGCAAGATCTAATTATCCCACATGCACCCCGCAGCACTCCTTTTAACACTTTATATGCTAGGCCGGTTACATATATATTGTCGGCGATTTTGCTCCCGACGACGCTAGCATAAGATCTTCATCATCATCACCCCCCAGCATGATATCCTGCTGCTCGAAATATCACCTTGACGTCAGCAAACCTCCTGCTGAGCTCACCCTGATAATTCACATCGCAGTGCAAGCTATCCTCCTCATGTCCACAAATGTCCTGATGACATCATCATCATATCGGCATCAGGATGATATTCGGAAGATAACCGGATATTTGGAAATATCACCCTGATGCACAAATATCATGCTACACTGTAGCTCCACCATAAGATCGGGGTGATATATGAATATGACGGATATTTGAAATGATCACCCCCCACTGGACAATGCATGAAGTCGATAGGCGGATATCTCCCTGACGTTAGCATCATCATGATGCTAGAACAAACATAAGGTGATAAAATAACATCGGGGTGATCTTAACAAAGATCACCCGATACTCAAATATGATGACCCTAATGAAAAGTGGGTCATACTTAGAAATTTCATAGTGCTAAAATCAGGATGACCTTGACTAAGATCACCCGATGTTAAAACATCACCCCGCGGCAAAAGATCAGGTTGGTGTGAAATATGACCCTCATAAGAAGTATCAGGGTGACCATTGGAAACATGATGACGATGACAACCCCCTACTTCAGAATATCATGATGATGCTGAAAAACACTAAGAAGGTCCAACAGGAATTTTCTGGATTTCTAGGGAGGTGCACATCTTGTAACCTTAAACATAAATTATCACCAACATCTTGCTGTAAATCAAGATATCGTCGAAGAAAACCAACAGGTACTTCCTCAACTGTTTATTAAAAACATGATTCATGCAGGACTGGAAAGTGGTTGGTGCATTTGTCAATCCAAACGGCATCACCATAAATTCATAATGTCTGTAATGGCATATGAATGCTATCTTTGGAATGTCTTCTTCACAAACACGAATTTGATGGTAACCAGATCGAAGATCTATCTTTGAGAAATAGATTGCTCCATGCAACTCATCAAGTAGTTCATCAATCCTAGGTATTGGATACCTATTCTTGATGGTCTTCTTGTTCAATGCGCGATAGTCAATACACATCCGCATTGTTCCATCCTTCTTCTTCACTAGCACCACAGATGATGCAAATGGACTTGATGATGGCCTTATGTGCCCCATCTCGATCAATTCTTTGATCTTCTTCTCAATTTCAATCTTGAAATGTCTTGGCCGATAGGGTGCAATGTTGACGGGTTTTGTCCCATCCTCCAATTCAATGACATGCTCAAAACCTCTATGAGGAGGTATGCCTAGAGGTATATCCCTAAACACCTTACCATGCTTCTCCAACATTGCCTGGATATCCACAGGATAAAGTTCTTCAGCAGAGAGAATCTAGTTGTCCTTGATGCAAACCTGTGCTGCCCACTCAATGTCATTATGCCTGAACAATGCTTCCATGCGTTTAGCCGAGACAACTCTGGGGTTTCGATCAAACACTAACTTCAGTTTGATCTTCCTTCCCTCATGCATGAACTCCAATTCCATCTTCTGAAAGTCCTGGACTATCCTTCTAAGTGAATGTAACCATTGTACTCCAAACACCACATCAATATGCCCAAGTCCAACTACATAGAAATCATCCTGTAAAGAATAATCACCCATTTGAATTTGCAGCTGGGTCACCCTTCTGGTACAACTCATTAGGAAGCCATCAGCAATTGCTATTTGAAACCCTTCGAAGTCTTCAACTGTTAGACCCCGCCTTGCTACCAAACCTTCATTTATGAAGTTGTGAGTAGCACAACTATCAATTAGACATGTGACTCTCTGACCCTTCACAACTCCTCTTATGCGGAAGGCATGATATTTAGGTACTCCTGAAATGGTTGCTAATGTTATTTTGTCAGTAGTTCCTTCCGTGACAACATTAAGGGTTGGTTGTTCACGTACTTCCTCTTCATCCTGAGTTGACTCTTCTTCACTCAATGACTCCTCTTCACTTCCATCATCAGATATAACTTCAATCAAATGAGCTTTACTTTTACCAAGGCACCTATGTCCTGGTTCCCAAGGTTGCTTGCAAGAAAAGCAGAGTTTCTTCCTTCTCAGTTCATCTCTTTCTGCTGCAGATGTACCTTGAGTCATTCTTTGAGGAAATGAGGGTTTCCTTTGAGTAGAGCTAACGCCTTTATAGAATTTCCTCTTAGGCTGGTATATAGGAGTAGTATCTAGATCAAGAGCAAAGTCAATTGCTTCTTCCAAGTTTGCTGGCCTTTGTACCTTTACCAATGGTTTGATCTGACTGTTCAATCCCTCAATGAACAACATAGTGATTCTTCAGTTAGTCATGTCAAGTACCATCACTGCTATCTTCTGAAACTCATTTACATTCTGCACAACCCTTCCTTCTTGCTTGAGTTGAGCTAGTTCGCGATAGTACACTCCAGTGTCTTTCCTATCAAACCTTTGAATTAACTTAGTTACAAACTCATCATAGGAATCTATCCTATCATGATGTTGAGAGACTATGCCATGATGCCACCATTCATAAGCCAACCCCTCAAGGTGCATTGTAGCAAAGTGAATCGCCTTCTTTTCTGTCAAAGGCTTAAGAGAAAGGTATGTATCCAGCTTGTTCACCCAAGCTCTAGCACTGAGCTTACCACTTCCATCAAAGGTAGGAATAGGAACTCAATTCAAGGCTTCTTTATACTCCTTTGTATCATCATCCCTTCTAGGACTATAGCCTCTATTTCTACCACGTCTAGCCCTATCTTCCCTCTTCTGTTGGCAATATTCATTGAAAGACATCATATCTTGAACACGATCTGGTAATCTGGCATAGAGATCTGCAAAGAGTGCTACTTCATCTTCAAAGTTATAGGCCTTCACAGAGAGAAATTCGCCAAAAGATTAGATATCAAATGAATGAGAGAGCTCCTCCTTTTATAGGCCTTCCAAAGGCAATGAAGGCATGTTCCCCAAGAAGCATATTTAGGAGAATATTCCACTTGACAACTCATCCTGAATTGGCAATCTTATCCAAAGACCCTAACACGGATCCCAATGACATCCTGTCGACCAATGAGAGTCCAGGTGATTACAACTACCTTTTTTTCTATCTAGGCGCCAAGTTGAGGTGTCTGAGATATGAAAGTGCGCCCATCAAGAGATTGCGCCTAACTTGGAAAGAACTTTTAAATGTTGTCAACTGGATCCAGAAGAGAGTCTTGAGTCTCTTGACACTTCACTCATTCAATTTGCCTAAGGCGCTCATTGGAATTGATCAAGGCGCCACTTGAGATTAGGCGCTAGATGAGGTATGTAGTACCCAAGAAGTGCACCTCACTTAGACTTCAATCCTAGGTGCCATAATGATGGAGTTTTGAGAAAATATGCACCTAGACAAGAGGTTTCCCATTTCATTCTTGACTGCTATCAATGATCCATGCTAGGCGCTAATTGAGGGTAGTGGGAACTAGAATAGGCGCCTTTCCCAGCTAGGCGCTTCTTTGAGGTGGCAGAGACTAGAAAGTGCGCCTCATCAATAAGACTTGTCTTTTTGCACTTAACCACTTTTCCAACACTGGTCTAAACTAGAATGCTCTTCCTGTGATATTTACTTGCAAGTGAAAGAAGAATTTAGGTGAGGCGCATATCCAAGGTGGCACAGGAGGCAAAGTGCGCCTTAGGCAATTTGATGTTCCCTTTGTCATTTGATCAATATCTTGGCTTAGTGAAGGAACCCTCAAGCAAATTCGATCTTCTTCAACAAAATGAAAATTTAAGTTGTGATTCCAAAAGCCTTATCTAGCTTAGGCGCATTTTCAAGGTCCTAGAGTCATGAAATGGCACCTAACCTCCTTGAAGTGATTTCTAACTTCATACAAGCCTTTCAAAGAGTTTCTAGGCCTTTTCTAAATGCAACTTAAGTATCAATATGGATGATATTCCAAAATCATTCTTCTAGGCACAATATGAGCTTTCCAAGGGAAGGCGCAATGTGAGGTTGGAAATGATGAAGAATGCGCCTCAATCACTTAACATTACTTTTTGTCAAAGATGATACTATCAACTGAGTAGGTGATCCTTGAAACAATCTTCAATCTTTTGATGATCAAACTAGCTTTCCAAATCACTTCTTGGCTAAGGCGCATTTCTAGGGTTCCAGAGTCATGATCTAGCGCCTAGGCGCCCTCAGAGGATTACTTGAACAAGAAAAGGCACCTTGATACTTAGGCGCATGTTTGATGTAGAGGAGTGCTCAACTGGCGCCTGGGTTTACTTAGGCAAATTTATGATCTCCAAACTTGATTTGATATTCTGGGATGCTCAACTAGAGGTCCAATACCTTAGATGCCATTGAATTCTGCCTTCACAAGTTAGGCGCTCTTTGAGGTTGCACAGAGGCCCAAGGGCGCCAAAGACAACTGCTCAATTCACTTGGTCAAAATCATCTTGGGAGCCCATCAATTCTTTCCTACCAAGGCGCCCAGTTTAAGATGGTTGATTGTGCTTCATAATATGATGTTTCTATGCTAGGCGCCACTTTGAGGCTGGAGGAGAGAGAAAGTGCGCCTAACCCTCCTTGGCAACTTCTGGCCTTCAAATCCTTAGTTCAGTGTGTTGACAAGTTCCAATGTTGTTATACTTAACTTATTGCACTCCCAACCTTGATAGAGGATCCCAAAATCCTTAGGCGCTCATTTAGGAAATCTGATGTGAAATTGGCGCCTAGACTCCAAGAGTCAACTTCCTGCTTACTTGGCTTCCAGACTTAGCCAAATTTTAAGTTTCTGACTTTGTTCATGCAAAACAATAAGGTTGAGTTAGTCAAAAACCAATTCATTCCCTCATCATTTAGAATTAGCCTCCGAGAATGAGGAATAGGCTAATCCATTCTTCACTTGATGATCAAGCCGGAAATGGGGACATGATAGAGAGTCAGCAGGAAGGGTATACAAAAGATAAGTTGGAAAAGCATTAAAGTTGTTCGGATTCTCTGATTTGGAACAACAACCTTTGGGATTTGCATAATCCTACTCATGAGGATGACAGTAAGAAATTTTCTTCTGTTATTTGCACTCACTTGGGAGATAAACATGAGGTCTTATTTGTGTGTTTGAGACACGAGAGGACCAAGTTTGTACCACATGTCATGGCAGAGGCAAAGAAGATTCAGGACATGTGGCATGTGAGGATTGAGCCGTGTAAAGTGGAGCAATCAAGTTTGAGGTATGATGCAGAATGCTTTGTTTGTTCACAGAGTTTGCTTCATCGGTACTTAGTGTCACTTCTTTCGGAGACCCTTTTGAATGGTCACATTAGAGGCTTGGATAGCAGTATGGAGCATGCACTTTGTGGATCAGCCACTAGTGTTATAACTACATGCAAAGATGGAGACATGAGTGATGCAGATTTGTTTTGGTCTTTGATCAGTCAAGGAGCATTTGAGGAGCTTGACAACTTTTCATCTTGTTGATGACTCTTTGGTGGAGTATGTCGTTGCTCTATTTCAGAGAATTGTGCTGGACTACGGGGTTGGGCACATAGTGGTTGTTCAAGAGTTTGGAGAAGAGTCGCATCATCTTCTCACCATGGGAGAACGACACAGGATCGATATTCTATTACCCTATGACCCTCGCGGTGTTAATCATATCCATGTAGGAGTTGGAGATTGGTTCTGTGTTGTCAGTGCTTTGGAATGTTTCCAATTCTTCATGTTTGCAGAATGTGAAGACAAGGTGAATTGGGATCCAGGTGGCGACAGGCTTGACACTTGGGATCTGGATGAGTTGATTCACAACTCACAGAGCATGGATGATGATGATTTTGACAAAGTGGAGCAGCGGAAGCTTGAAGACAAGCGGTTGTGTTTCAGAGTTCACATTCTTCATATTCTTCTTGGCAGTTGCAACCACAGGTTGAGATTTTGTGTGATCACAGGACACTTGATTGGATGGAGATACTTGTCTTTTGACAGTACTTTGCAGGATGCAGGTTTGTCATTGCTTGAGGGCAAGCAATCTTGGGAAGGGAGGACTGTAATGTCCCCATTTCCGGAGTGATCACTGACTGATATTGGAATTAGCCTATCCTCATTCCCGTGGGCTAGTTCGTCAATTCAAGGGAATATTTTGGCAATGACAGATGAAATTAATGGACTCACATTATTTTATTCAGTTGTAAGCAATAAAATAATAATAATTTATTATTATTATTAATGGAGAAAATAGTAAATTAAATGATATTATTTTAATATTATTTAATTAAAAATCAAAATGACAAAATAGGTCTGGACCTATTTGAGCGGTCCTTGCTCATTGAAAGAATAAGATATCATCGTATATCATGTACATGTTAAGAATAGATGTTAAGATAGGAATAATTCAGATAATATATATTTTTATGATATTGTAATGAATGAAGAATAAGTTCATGTAAGCATAGCTGAAATAGATAAATCAAATGCATAGATATGATAAAATGGAATGACTTACCATACGAATACATTATGGATATAATATAAATGATTATGGCAAGTGTGATGCCAATTGAATAGAATATAAATGAGATAGTATGGAATGGTACTATCTCGTGATCCATGAGGATCACGAGGTAGTAATAACAAGTAAATATGATTAGATAAAAATAAAAAATAATGAAAGTAAATTCATGATATACTCGGAGCTGACAACCAGACTTATCCTTTAACCCCTCTATCACCATCAGAGTAGGATGTAAGTTAAGGAAGGGCGATATATTGGGCCTAGGTGACCCTCAACTGGACGAAGAATGCCAAGTGTTGCATGAAGTCCCTTGAGCCAAGAGACGAAGAACACTGGGTATTGTGTGAAGCTCTTGGGCCTAAGGTTATAACTTGCATAGTTATTTATAATGTGCCCTATGGTAGGTGACCCTCAACTGGACGAAGAATGCCGAGTGTTGCATGAAGTCCCTTGAGCCAGATGGCGAAGAACACCGGGTGTTGTGTGAAGCCTTTGGGCCTCTGTATGGGATGGTTACACTCGTGCCTTAACGAAGTCATACTTGCATAGGGTGGTGACGTAGCGCTGGTTAACGTTCAAGTCTAGGTGATGTCCCTCCCGAGATATATCATGGACAAGCTATATGAGAAAGAAATGTGTATGTGGAATACCTTTAAGAAATGAATTTATTATAGTTTATGATCATGAGATTACTAACCCTAAATGGAAAGTGAAAAGTATATGAACTTTGATATTGATATGAATAAGTATGCATTAACCTAAATTGTAATATGTTGATAATATAAGAAGAATTGAATACTAATCTTCTCTTTTACAAGTTAAAATTGGTGCAAGGTTGTGAAAATTTTTGACTTGCTAGAAGGGGACATTACATGCTTGTTATTTCTCGAAGATTGATTTGAGGTCAAGATACCATCAGATTCAAATGAGGGAGGAGGATATAGAGAAAACAGCCTTTCGATGTCACTACGGCCACTTTGAGTTCTTGGTGATGTCGTTTGGATCAACTAATGCCCTTGCTACCTTCCAGAGTTGCTTGAATCAAATTTTCAAACAGCAGCTTAGGAAGTTTGTGTTAATTTTCTTTGATGATATATTGATTTTCAGCAGGAGTTGGGATGAAGATATGAGAGTCTGAGACATCTGGTGGAGGTACTGAGCATTTTGGAGAGTGAGTCCCTCTATGCCAAAGAGTCCAAATGTGACTTTGGCATGATAGAGCTTCTTTAACTGGGTCACATCATTAGTGTCGATGGTGTTAGAATGGATCCAGAGAAGATTAAGGCAATAGTGGATTGGCCACCACCAACAAACCTCACACAGCTTAAGGGTTTCTTTTGGTTATGTGGTTTTTACAGGAGGTTTGTAAAAGGCTTTTCACAGACAGCTGCACCTTTGACAGATTTGACTAAAAAGGGAGCCTTTATGTGGACCGATACAACTTAGCAGTGCTTCGATCATTTCAAGCACTTGATGTCTACCTGCCCTGTGTTGGCGATCCCCGATTTCTCTAAACCATTTGAGCTAGAATGTGATGCTTCAAGAGAGGGGATAGGGGTAGTCTTGATGCAGGAAAAGCACCCAATTGCATTTGAGAGTAGGAAGCTGAGGGGTGTAGAGAAGAGTTACTCGGTATATGACTGAGAAATGTTGGCCATCATGCATGTATTGGCCAAGTTCAGGCCATATCTGGTTGGAGGGAAGTTCATAATCAAAACAGATCACAATAGCATTAAATACTTCATGAACCAAAAGGACCTGAATGACAGGCAACAGAAGTGGGTAAGTAGACTCCAAGCTTATGACTTCGACATTGAGTATGTCAAAGGCAAAAGAAACATAGTTAATGATGCTTTGTCAAGGAGACCCCACTTATGTTTATTTGGAGAGATATCTGCTGATTGGAAAGAGATGATCACAACAGAGCATGCTAAGGACTCTTGGGCAGCAAGAGTCATTGAGGGCACTATCAAGGATGACAGGGATTCTGTGGTGAGTGATTTGATTATGTACAAAGACAGAATATTTTTGGTGCCTAATTCTTAGTTCAAGCATAAGATTATAAGGACTTTCCATGACATACCAATGTCTGGTCACCCCGGATTCTTCAAAACTTATAGGCAGATTCAGGAAAGATTTACATGGAAAGGACTTAAAGAAGAAGTCTTTAAGTATGTTTGTGAATGTCCTATTTGCCAACAAAACAAACATCAGCATACTTATCCTGCTGGTTTGTTACAGCCATTGCCTATTCCCAATCAAAAGTGGGAATATATCTCTATGAACATCACAGGGTTGCCGAAAGTTCAGGGGAAGGACTGTATCTGTGTGGTAGTCGATAGACTTACCGAATTTGCACACTTCTTCGCCATTTCAGCGACTTACACAATTGCTCAGGTGGCTGATTTATTTTTCAGGGATATATTCAGGCTTCACGGGATACCCAGGGGAATAGTAAGTGATAGGGACAACAAGTTCCTGAGTTTATTTTGGCAGGAGTTATTCAGATTGTGTGGTACTGAATTAACTCCCAGTACCAGTTACCACCCACAAACCAATGGTCAAACAGAAATAGTTAATAAATGGGTGGAAGGGTATCTTCGTAATTATGTATCGGGGCAGCAGAAAGCTTGCCTAGGGGAGTACTGATATAACACAACATATCATATGTCTATCAGGATGACTCCATTCAGGGCACTGTATGGTTATGATGCCCCATACTTCACAGATCTCTTACTTGGTGATAGTCGAGTGCCGAAGGGAAAAGATCTATTGCAGGAGAGCCAGGATATAGTAAAAGAGATCAAGGAGAACATGCAATAGGCACAGAATCAGTAGAAGCTCTATGCTGATCAGCACCGAGTGGAGAGGAGTTTTGAGGTTGGAGACATGGTATATTTGAGGCTCCAACCCTACAGGCAGTCCACTCTAAAAAAGAGTGGAGCAGAGAAATTGAAACCCAGGTTCTATGGTCCATTTAGAGTTGTCAGAAGAGTGGGAGAAGTGGCCTATGAGCTTGAGTTGCCAGCCGACAGTTGAGTGCATAATGTATTCCCTATTTCCAGACTTAAGAAGGCACTTGGTCACAATGTGATTCCTTCAACCGAGCTTCCACCATTGGATGAAGAGGGGAAGTTGATATTAGTTCCAGAGGCCATCATAGATACCAAGGAGAGGAATCTGAGGAGACGGATCATCAGGGAATACCTGGTGAAGTGGAAGAACCTGCCAGTTGAGGATGCAACATGGGAGAGCGAGCAGATACTTCAGCATCCTGAGCTGAGATTGCTTGGGGACAAGCAATCTTGGGGAGGGTGGACTGTAATGTCCCCCATCTAGCCCAGTTGATCAGTGGATGGAGATTAGCCTATTATCAGACTCCCATAGGCTAATGGTGGTGTTTAGGGGGTTCATTTTGGGTGACTTACTATTTATACTTATAGTAAGTCGAGATAGAGCACCTTTCTATTTATAGCAGGGCAGAGGCAGGGGAGCATTGCACAAGATTATTGGTTTTGATACCTCCAGAGCATTGTCGATAAAGTATAAGTTAAATTAAAGATTTAACTTATATTATATTTATGGGGTAATGTGACTTATGTTATAAAGTAACTTTATAATATAATGTTAAGTCATAACTTAAAAGTGGTTCCCCTAGGAGATGGGCACCCATGGGAGACATAAGGGGATAAATAATAAAATAAAATTATATGATAATCCCTCTTGGGCGTTGGAGGAAGGAGAGTAACAAAAAGGAAAAAAGTGAATTCATGTTGAGATTTTCCCATGCATTCTTGAGCTTTGAAGTTCGAGGGTTTGATATTGGCTGTGTTGAGACGGAAACCTCTTCATAGTCCTCTTCTTCATGTGTGAGAGACCATATCAGGAAGAGATTCTTGGACGCTTCATTCAAAGGCTTCAGTTGTGCATTCGCCAGAGACATTTTGATGGAGTTTCGAGCTTGAATAAATATATTTTCATGGAGTTTTATGTTGCAGATCAGAGCAGGGTTATGAAGGCCAGAATCTTATACATTGTGACTGATTTTTGTTGCTAAGACAGAGTACTTTAGCAGGCCGTACATCCTAGACTGGTTGTACTCTTGAGGAGCCGTACTATTCATTGTGGTGATTATAAGGAGATTGGGGCTGTTTTATAGCATCTACCCTAGGCGTTGGGAGTTCAAAAGAGACTACAGATAGGTTTTATCAGATTTTAGAGAGATTTCAAATTGTTTGTCGCTGATATATGTACCAGTTGGGCCGTACTATCTTGGAGAATTTGTGGGTATTCATAGTTGCTACTCCTTCATTGTGCAATGGTATCTATCTCCCATATCTTGGCGCCTAGAGATACATTTTGCAGTTGCAACGTTGATAGTTGAAATACCTTGCATTGTAAAGTGGATTTTGCAATCTTCTTATAGCTTGTATTGTTGGTCCTTCATCAGCATAGTTACGAAGTTGAAGATTTCCATCTGGGTATGTCACTGTAAATCATATTTTGCTATAATACAAACTGGGTCTTCAATATTTTGTTATCTCTTTTAATTTTTCTGGGTTTTCAATATATGCATTATATTCCATGTTATCTATGCAATATCAATACATGCAAAAACATGCAATGAAACCCTAAACCCTAAACCGTCAGAAAAGCAAAAAACTTGGCACAGAACAAACATATATCTGAGGGTGTATGTTACACTATTTGCTTATCTACAAATTGATTGGAGAGATTTTAAGGATTGGAGTAATGAACGAATGGTTACTTTTGGGAGTGTTACTTGGCAAAGAATGGATCAGAATTTCAGTGTTGAGCTTGTTTTTGGGTTGCAGGGCAGTCACTTCACTTTTTGGTTTGCTCTCATTCAAGGGAGTTGGCACTTCCTTCTTTGTCAAGGAAGTAATAGTTTTCAGTTGAAGGTTGCTTGGAGGTGTTTCCCAACCACTTCTGAGTTATTTTGGTGCAACACAATGCTTTTCACGCATGCTTATACTTGGGAAATTTATTGGTGGTGTTGTCCTTTGTGTAGAGCACTAAAATCAAATTGTACTTCACTGATTTCAGTTTTAAACAACAGACATTATTGTTTACTTTAGACTTTTCTAACTCAGAGAGTTAATCTTATGAAGGTTTGTGATGTAAACTTTGATAGTTTACTCTCGGTGTGGGTTCAGGACAACGAACTTCTACATGCTTTGGTTCATCATTCAATGACCCTTGGAGTTGGAACAGTAAGTGTTTTTGCTAGTCTTCATGATTGTATCAAATTAGCACAAAGGAGACATGTTAGATCCATATGGTGTTATGTTGGTGAGTTTTGTAATATCCCTTGCTAGTGCTGATGCAAATTTGTTGATTAGAGGCTCAAGGAATATTGTCAAACACTTCGCATACAATCTCTATGCTTATTGTTTCTGAGTTTCAGTCTGATTATGCTTGCTTGAAATGATGTCAAAGATCATCTAAAAGCTTGCAATTGATTACTACTATGTCTAAGAAAGAACTAAATGCATATGCATTTTTCCTTTGGCTTTTCAAATGCATATATATGAATTCTATATGAAAAATATGCACCTACAGCCAATTGGCATTTTGTCAAACACTTGGCATGCATACTATTATGCTAATCATGAAGGATATAAATATGCACATTACATCAAATATATGGCCTACAACTTATCACTCCTTTATTGAGATATATTGTCTAATACAATGCTGATATGAATAGCCAAGACTCTTGGCTTTACAATTTTATGCAACTCCTAAAATCTGAGAACAAATGGCAGCCATTAACATTATTCTATATGCATATACATAAAGCAAATAACATGAGGAACTTGATTTTGAAGCAAGGAATGAACAGCAGATGCAATGATATCTATTTCTGATTTTTATTCGATTTTATTGAGCCTCCTTGCATGAAATCGCACCTCCTAGAAGTAGCCGCCCCTGCCCTTGCCTGGCAATCTTTACTAAAAATAAATGCAGCCGTTTAACTCCACTTTATGGCACCTGAAATGATCGGTAGGATCAAAGGATCAAAATGCAACAATGCCCAGAACCATAGGATGCTTCAATGATGAGATATGAACAAAAATGTCTTGCCAATGGTGCCCTTGCTGTAGTATATCAGTCCTCAGAATTAATTAATTGCAGCCTTGAAACACCTCCAGACTGATATAGAAATGATTGTCTTCACAAGAAGAATTGATCCCTCCAATACCGAGAATGAAAGGGTGTCTAGATAAGCCTCCAACAATGAAAATCTGAAAACTCCATGGCTGGTTACTATAGCGGGTACTATAGCGCGACACTATTTATGCCACTATTCATGTCACTGTTCATGTCATCAACAATTTGAGATCTGCAAATGATTAACCTCCAAACCCTTGGTTAATACTTCAAATTTAAGCATAGATTGGACTCCTGGATGAAGCCCACACTTTAGCAATAATCTTAGCTGATATTTCACAACCTCAAAATTGCATAACCAATGAGAGTTTTCATTCCCAATGGCTCAATGGCAGAAACCCTAGCTGGCTTCCTCACCAAACAACATCAAAGCAAATATCAATTCTTGGATGATATGAAGCTCGGCTTGATCTTCTTTTATACTTTTTCAATCCATCTCCAAGAAGCTTCTAGAAAAATAATATTATTATTTTATTTTAGTGACTTTATGTTATAATATTTTATTTAAATCACTTTATTAAATTAATTAAATATAAGGTCACTTTATAATATTTATTTATTTAATAACCTTACAAATAATTAATTTAATTATTATCTCCCTTAATTTTCCAATCCAACTGAATATCGGAATCGACACTGCCCGCATGTCATAATCAAGTGCCCCGCTATAAATAATAAACCCGTCTAAGTAACTTTCTATAAATAGTAAGTATGAGAAACTGAGTTCTGAAACCTCTACAAAGGCCAAGCCTGAACCTCATTGAACCCTGGAGAAGAAACCACACTGATATCCGCCCAACAGGGCCCTCTAACCACCTGCGTTAGCCTATGAGGGCCAGGAATAGGCCCCACAGCTAATAGGCGTTTTGTCAAACACGTGCCATGCAACTTTTCAACTTCAACTTGATATTTAGTACTGAAATTTTGATTTGCATACAACTGATTACAATGCTCAATAATCTGATTACAATGCTTTGGCATTCAAGAACATTTACATCAAACGACCATAACAATACAACATTAATGGCAGCAATTATACCTCGGACCTTTGACTGCAATTTGGCATGACAAATGCTGATGTAGATGTAGACCACAAAATGCATCGATACTCCTACAAACTAATATTATTTGCCTTCAAACTTGATCGCCTATGTTGCTGCTGTCAACACTATTCACACACTGTAGCATGCACTGTTCACGTGCACTGTAGCGTTTATTGTAGCATTTCACTATTCACGGGTACTGTAGCAGCCAGCAATAAATGTATTCCACAATGAATTCTTAATACCCTTACTATCTGCAAATAGACATGCATCAACCCCTTGTATTCTTTGTATTTCTTCTCCAATTTAAGCACAGATTGGACTCCTAGATGAAGCCCACAATGAAGCAATAATTCAGCTGATATTTCACAACCTCAAAATTGCATAACCAATGAGAGTTTTCATTCCCAATGGCTCAATGGTAGAAACCCTAGTTGGCTCCTTCACCAAACAATCACATCAAAGCAAATATCAATTCCTGGATGATATGAAGCTTGGCTTGATCTTCTTTTATACTTTGTCAATCCATCTCCAAGAAGCTTCTAGAAAAATAATATTATTATTTTATTTTAGTGACTTTATGTTATAATATTTTATTTAAGTAACTTTATTAAATTAATTAAATATAAGGTCACTTTATAATATTTATTTATTTAATAACCTTACAAATAATTAATTTAATTATTATCTCCTTTAATTTTCCAATCCAACTGAATACCGGAATCGACACTGCCCGCATGTCATAATCAGGTGCCCTGCTATAAATAGTAAACCCATCTAAGTGACTTACTATAAATAGTAAGTATGAGAAACTGAGTTCTGAAACCTCTGCAAAGGCCAAGCCTGAACCTCATTGAACCGTGGAGAAGAAACCACATTGATAACCGCCCAACAGGCCCTCTAACCACCTACGTTAGCCTATGAGGGCCATGAATAGGCTAAACCACCCAAAAACCACAACTGCCTAAAATGGGGACATTACAGTGTTTCAAGGCTGCAATTAATTAATTCTGAGGACTGATATACTACAGTAAGGGCACCATTGGCAAGACATTTTTGTTCATATCTCATCATTGAAGCATCCTATGGTTCTGGGCATTGTTGCATTTTGATCCTTTGATCCTACCGATCATTTCAGGTGCCATAAAGTGGAGTTAAACGGCTTGATCTTCTTTTATACTTTTCAATCCATCTCCAAGAAGCTTCTAGAAAAATAATATTATTATTTTATTTTAGTGACTTTATGTTATAATATTTTATTTAAGTCACTTTATTAAATTAATTAAATATAAGGTCACTTTATAATATTTATTTATTTAATAACCTTACAAATAATTAATTTAATTATTCTCCCTTAATTTTCCAATCCAACTGAATACCGGAATCGACACTGCCCGCATGTCATAATCAGGTGCCCCTGCTATAAATAGTAAACCGGTCTAAGTGACTTACTATAAATAGTAAGTATGAGAAACTGAGTTCTGAAACCTCTACAAAGGCCAAGCCTGAACCTCATTGAACCCTGGAGAAGAAACCACACTGATATCCACCGAACAGGGCCCTCTAACCACCTGCGTTAGCCTATGAGGGCCAAGAATAGGCTGAACCACCCAAAAACCACAACTGCCTAAAATGGGGATATTACAAGTTTGTTGAACTCTTGCAAATGATTGCTTTCCCTTTTGCAAGAAGATGGGAGGGGTTTGCATATGCAATTATGACTTTGCATGACACCTTGAGGAGGTATATTGAGGAGTATGGTTTTGGGTTGAGCAGATATTTCTTCCAGTTGCCCAAGATCATGTTAGGTACAGGGATTGCAGTAGGAGATGTTTCATGGTATAGGTTTCAGTCCTTACAGGTGCCTCAGCTTGGGATTTGATGATGATTACCTTCGTAGGTTCCAGGAGAGGAGAATGTTGTTGTGGCACGATGTTTTTACAGTTTTTATCAGAGTAGCGTGGTGGTTCTGTTCTGGGATTGACTTTGGACCCTGGGATCATTTTTGGTTTCAGTTGGATCAGTCTGATGATTGTAGGGGTTGTATTGGCATTGCTTGAGGACAAGCAATCTTTGGGGAGGGTGGACTGTAATATCCCCATTTTTGGGTTCTCTTGCATTGCAGTTGGCACTGACCTTGTAGGTGGTTGTCAGCGTTATCAGAAGAGTTATTTGGTGTTTCCAGTGAGCTCAAGTGGTCTGGAGGACTCATATGTCACTTTTAGATGTGATTTCCAATTTTCAGTATGGTCTCCAGTAAGTCACTCGATTGGGTCCATTTACCATCTTTCATTATCGAGATCACTCCTATGCAGTCAATTTTCGGGTCCAATGCATTTCGGCCTTTTCCGCTAATTGGGTGTAATATTGAGCTATATTTAATTAATTTTACTAAGGTTGTCATTTTAATTAAAATATTTAATCGGGCACCTCAGTATTATAGCTCGTTGGAAAGAGAACGAAAAGATTTAAATGATGAGACACTAAAAAAAGTGACTTTCAGTGCCGAAAATGTTTAAAAGTAAACTAAATCACTTTTTGGAGTTAAAAGGCTTAATAAATTAATAAAGTGATTTTAAAAGGGAGTTTCTAGAAAGTTCCCTAAAAAACGCTTATAAAGGGGGATTGAGGGCTCATTTGGGATTATGTAGTTTATTTTATTTCTCTGATTGAAACCCTTGTGGTTCTGGAGGTCGAACTCGGTTCATCTCAACTTTCTTGAGGACGAAAACCCTCTTGGAGATGATCAACTCCGCTGGTAAAAGACCCTCCCAGGATGATTGCTAGTAAACTTATTCAAAGTTTACACTTTGTGCTTCATTGCAGGATTTTGGCACTGTGCAGAAGGGTTTAGCGAAGATCAAATTTATCGAAGATTTGAGACAAATAATAAATTTGTGTATTTTGGAGCTACGTTGGAGTTGAAGGAAGCTGGCCGCTACATTCCAAGGCAATGCAAATCTTTTGGGAGAGGTGTGATGGGTGTTAAGGCCTTATGGAGAAGCGTTTGTTATTTATGAAGGCACTAAGGGAAAACAAATCCAATCGCTGCCAGTAAAGGAGTCTTGGTAGGGTTTGATGACCACGTAGGAAGCTAAGAACTGATTGTTGCCATTTCTCTACTCTCACATCGACGCCATGTTTTGGGCAGTTCCTTGTGCTTGTTTGAGTTGGTTCGAAGCTGCAGAAAGTAGGGTTACTGTTTGAAGGGTTGTTAAGCACTTTGGGAGAGTTCACAAGCAGATTTGGATAGAAATTGAGCTACAACAATCATATGCGTGTTAAAGCAAGGCCTCCTTGTAACACAGCAGTGTATTTGTTTATGACAGCAGTCTATATATTTTGTGGGTTGTCAAGATTTGTAATTGTTATCACTGCTGTAGTATTCCTGATGTTGTAACAGCAAGGTTATACATTGAAGATCAATTTATTCTTAGCTGGAGTTAAGGTCAGCTTATGCTTTCATTATTATTTCTTGCTTTCTAAGTGTTTGCTATATTGTCTATGAAATTCAATTGCATTGTTAATTCATTTCTTGAGCAAATATTGTACAAAACTGCATATTGAATGATCCCATACAGAAACACATTGAAATACACTAAAACTACAACAAAACATCAAACCAGAAAGGTGTTTGACAGAATGCTTGCATGATTGAAGTCAAAATTTTTTGTGGGTGTTTGAGAAAAAGTTGTTCCAAACTAGGGTGGGACATTACATTTTTCACATTATTCTCTGCTTTGAAATTTCAAAGCCAAAGTAGATGAAAATGTGAGATGAAACAATCATGGTGGTGAAATGTAAATATCCTTTTTTTTTTCTTTAATCGTATTACTTGTATGATTAAGTCAGCATGGAAGTTCTTATGTTGTTTAAATCTTTTTCATGTGCATCATTTATCACTACTTGTGTTCTAAGCAAACTTTACTGATCATCCCTATTGCAGCTTTTCTTGTCAGATTGATGATAAAAAAATGTTTAATTTAACCTATTTTCCTTGTTGAATTCTAATATATAGGTACTGGATTGTGTTCTTGGGCATAATGAATCTGCTTTATTTAGGAGGGCACAACTAAAAGCTCTGGTTTCAATTCATGGCCTGGAGGTAACCTCAAAGGAACATTTTCTTATGCACTATTATTGTAGGAAGTTTAGATTGTCAAGTATCTAGGACTCATGATGGAGTAGTTTCTAGTCACAAGCAATTTGTTTCATTCTGAAATATTGTATATTCTTGGAGTCTCGTTTTACTTAAAAATTCTAGTGGTTGGATTCCCAATTCAGGCAGGTAAAGGGGGGGAGCTGACACATGATGAGACGACAATAATAAGTGGAGCACTTGATCTAACTGAGAAGGTCAGCATGCCGGAAGGCAGTTATATCTCCCTTGATCTTTTATTCTTAAGATTATAGTTGTGTCATGTTGAGGCATTTGGTTTGCTTATATGTAATATGTCTAATACTCTGTGGTTAATCACTTATTGGTGACATTTTAATTTCATTACTTATGATAGATTCAGCTTGAAGTTTGGGTCAATATGCAAGCAACAACCTTGTGTCCTTTGATTTTGATTGTATATAGAAATTTGAGAGCCTAAAGCTACTTACTTTGCTCCTTGTAAGATATTAGCTCTCAAATCAGTATCTTTAATATCTCTTCAACCTCTTCTACTGTTTCCATAATAATGTATGTTAGGGGTCCTCCATAGTTGGATGCATTCCTCAAACTATTAACTTTTACATATAGTTGTCCATGTTCTAGTTGTGGGAATCATGAATTTATTTTACATTGAAAAAAGATATCATGTTCATTGTTTTGCTATTTTGTTTGAATTTTGAAATATCCAGTTGGGCTTAGGTTTTCTATTATACATACGCATATCACTTGTGTCCTTGCTTTTAATTCATTTATCAAATTCACAGGTGGCTGTTTATGTATGCCCAGTGAGCACTCCTATTTTATACAAAACATCTTGATTCCACTTAATATGATTTAGCTAGTCAAGCTTTGAAATATCCTTTAATCTTGAAGAAAATTAAGTAGGCATGTACACAAGAACATTTAAGTATACACAAGGCTTACAAGAAATCTTAGATGATGAAATCATTTTTGATTATTGTCTTTGCAAGAAGGAAGAACTAGAAAATATTGCATAGTACACATACAGCTGCAAATACTGTTTAGTTCAATCATCAAACTTCTCGTAGATGTTCCTAAATCTGTTTGCCTTGTTCTTCCTTGATAGAAAAAGTAAAAACCTTGACCTTGGGTACTAGCAATGAACCTGTAACGCATCATTTTTGTCTATATTAAAAATTTAAAATCCTGTTTTGTACAATTCATGGCATCCATTTGATCTCATTGGTTGTTAAAAGTTGCAGTATGTGATCATTAAAGTACACTCTTAGAGTAAACGAGGATAAAAAGCTGCTACCTAATCTGCAGTTTTCTCTGTCTTTCTCTATTCTTGCACTTTGTTGCATGCTCATTCACATTTATATCATCAATTTTTTTTTTGAGAGGTCAATCGTGGGTTCTATAGGGGCCAACCCCCCATACGAAGACAAGCTAAAAACATAAAGGCTCAAAAGCTGAAAAAAGCTTGATTCACTACTATAAAACACTCCCAATACAAAAACCCATCAACACTAAGCCAGCAAGGACTACATACAAAAAACAACCCTACTGCCACCACCTTTTAACCAGCAGAGGGACCTGGACCAACACCTCCATCCTCATTCTCCCCACCTTTACCTCAGGCCCCATAAATTCTTGCCTAGTGGCTCCAATAATGCCACACTTTGAAATGGTAGGGAGAGTAAAGAGGTGAGAAATTTCCAAAAGCCATCTTGAAGGATGGCCCTGAGATTACTGATATACATTGCTAAATCTTGGCTAAACAAAGCCATATCTTCATTCCTCGTGGAAAGAAAATGGGTTGTAATGTCCCCTTTTGTAAATGCCCTAGTTTTTGCCCTAAAATCACAATTTCAAGCAAAGCAAGAAATGAAATAGAGTTAGCGATATCATTTACCAATTTAAATTGTTGAACAAGATAGATCTTGGTTGAGACCCTACAATCATGTTAGATAATCATTGAAAGCATAATCCATAAAATAGCTCTTTCCTACTAGGGTTAGGAACATTATCTTCATCATATGATATACCTAATTCATTAATGGAGTCCAACCAAAAAGGTTTGAGATAAGGGGGCATGATAGGGTCCCTGAAGCGATCCTCTACCCCAGGCCCAAGAGCGGATATACCTTCCCTCTTGGCCTCATGTGGCCTTCCGCCATCCATATGAGGAGGTGTACCTAGTGAGGAATCCTATAGCAGCTTTCCCTCTTCTTGCAACCCTTATTCTCCTCCCTATGATTGGGAGTCCTTAACCAAATAGCCAACCATGGTAGAGGTTTGAGGGGAAACTACCATAGGGTGTCCGTAGTATCCTTCCCTTCTAAGCCCAAGGGCGGGGCAAACCTTGCACCCCCTTGGCCTCATGGGACTATCAGTCATCCACCATGAGGTGGTGTGCTTAGAAGAGAACCTCATAACCCCTCCTTGTATTCCCTCATTATTCCTATCATGGTTGTTTGCAATATTTAAACAAATATATGAAGAATCCACATTATTGCCTATATTCTATATGTGAGAGATTATATAATAATATAATATCATTAGGTTGCATACATATCCTTCATATGCAACTAATTATGCATACTACAAGATTTATTAAAACATAAGATGGCTATATTCTAAGATGCAAATATACTAGCCAATGCTGACTTTTGTCCTTGTCTGCTGAGTGCAAATAAGCTGATTTGATCGATTCAATAATAGAACAATACAATGACAGAATAATAGAACGATAGAATAATCGAATGATAGAATGATAGAATAATCGAATGATAGAATGATAGAAGAGTAAAAGAATAGAATGAAATGATGATATAATAATAGAATGATAGAATAGGATGATATAACAATAGAAGAATAGAATAAAAGAAAGATATAATAATTGAATAATAGAATGATGGGATAATAGATTAATAGAATGCGAGGATGATAGGATTATAGCATGATAGAACGGCTGCAATAAATAATGCTTTGCTGTTATCAATTATTGCATAAATATATTACTGCCCATGTATTCCTTTTTCTCCTCTTTTAAATTTGCATATTCTTCCTTTCAAATTGTTCATATTCGTATTTTTGTTGTAATTGTTTTTCATCTTCTCTTCTTAAAATCTTCTTGAATACTTGAATCATTCCTCTTACTTCCTTTCCTCTCCCTACCCTTCACAAATAACATTTTATAACTATTTGAATGGCCACGGTCTTCATGAAGGAATGCATCCTTTCACTAACTTGCATCCTTTGTTAATAGTTAACGAAGATAATCACTGCCCTTTAAATTGCTGCCTTAACTATTTTGTCCTTTATGGAGTCGCACCTCTCCTTACTATTAATAAATCGTTGTCTTGTCTTTTCTCATAAATCATTCTTTGTGATTTTTGTTTTATACACTAATCTCTGTTGTGATAACTCCCTTAAATCGCATCACAAGGAATACTAATCAAATTTCTGTACATGTAATTCATAAATCGCATCACATAAACTCTTGATTCAAGTCGCTACCTTTCTATTCATAATACTTGAAATCGTTGTTCTATCACAAGGAAATCGTACCATACACAAACTTAATCGCTGTCCTTTTCTTATACAAGTCGATGCATATCACAAATATCTTCACACAAATCACATCATTACAAGTCTTGATTACTGCCTTTGAATAAAATATGAATTGCTCCCTTATGATTTTGTCTTATTCATCAATCGTATCATTATATGGTATAAGTCTTTTGTTCTCTTTGTAAGGAGGTCGGCCATATGATGTGTTGGAGTTTCAATTCGCACCTCTGGAATGCGAGTTTGAAACAGACAGCTATGCACAGATAACCTGCTCTTCGAATTAGGAGGGGAAGCTCCCTCTTTGTTGATGATTGCTTTAAAGATAAATAAATTAAACTGTCTATCTTTTTGATTCACCTGCGAGCACAAGGTAATAAAACTCTATCACTGCAGCAGAAGTTTTTTATCTTAACTTCTAGCTACAATTAAGCCTAAACTAAATGATGCTTTTGACAACCCAAGTAAATTCAGAGCTTAGGAATCAAAAGTAAACAGGGAATGATTTGTTAACACAAAAGCTCAAATAAACTTATTCCAGATTGCACCCGAAGGCTCATTGTACTTTTAGGATGGAAAAATGAAAGTAAGAATATGCAAGCAACACATATGATGATAAACTAAATGAACATGAGACAAAAAATCAGAGCAATGGAAGGCATGAGATTTCCTTTCTCAATATCAAGAAGCTATTACAACTCCAGGACAGCAATATTGCAGCAAAGACAGGCATGCAATATGCGATCAAACACTGGATTAGAAATGACACAAGGTTAACAAGCACTTGAATAACAATTTGCAGGCAAGAATATGCTCAACAAATTTTGCTATCACAATTACAGTTACCAAACAATGGGCAAGGCTGCCCTTATTTATACACAAATCAAAGGAGTAGGGAACCCTAAAATCTCATTGATCCTAGCTAACTTGCCAACTTGCAAGCTTTATTTCTATTCTAGACAAAAGATTCTAACTAACACTTACTTTAAAACAATTTGATTTAAAGCAGAAAAAGCTCCAACTATTACAAAGTGATTTTTCTATTTAAAGGATGGATAAGCTTGAATGAAAACTACAGCTTTAAATCGAAAAAGCATTGAGTTAACTGCCGTTTTTTGAGTTCCATCCGTATCTACATCGCTGCTCCATTGGTGACATCACCCACTGATATTTTGGGAAACAATATCCTCCAAAAAGCTAGTAACCGCTTTCTTGCCAAGAATACTAATACTCTGATTTTTAAAAAGCAAATATTGAGAGAAAAAGCTGGCACGTGGGTTTTGTAAACAATCTCGTTTGAAGTAACTCAAATCATTAGATTCCGAAAAAGCAGAGGGTTTCCCGAAAAAGCGACAAAAAACAGATTTTGGGAAAACTAAAATTTTCCAATCTTCAAGAGGACGTGATTCCAGATGAACCCATTTCAATGAAAACTAAAAAAGCTCTGGCCTTGTTTCTGGAAAATGATGTCCTAGAAAAATGGATCTTGAAAAAGCGTGCCTCTGTGCTTCCCAATCCTGAAACCACGAAAAACACTAAAAAAGCACGCCATTTGGATTCTCAAATCTTTATGAGAAGAAAACAATGTTTTTCTTCCTCTGGATGCAACCTGCAAAAATAATGAATAAAGGAGGCCAAAGATTTGTTTTTTCATAGGGCAAAAAGCAACTTTCTTTGTGAAAGAACAAATCTTGAAGCTTATCCACGAAGATAGCAACATTTTAAGCAAAAATCCAAGTTGATATGCTCGCATAGGATGAATTCCTATTTTACAGTTGCCTAAGGCTCATGTGTGAGGATGATGAAAAAGTTGTTTCTTTGATGATGTCAACAAACACGCAAAGTTGCAAAAGTGTTAGCCAATTTTTCTTCGTTTTGAAACTTTTGCACTCGTTCTGACTCCGATGTGGCCTACCTCCGACTTCAACAAGACGGCAAACTATCACTATTGACTGAAAAAGCTAACTAATCATGGCATCTTGAAGTTTTATCAATTCTGATTTGATCCCCAACCTCAAACTGACGATCTGATGATGTTCAACTGCAATTTTGATTTTTGGAAACCGTCGCTGGATGAAGATCGGGAAACGGCTGAAGGAGGCATCGTCGGGACAAGAATTTTTCTAACACTGGAAAACCCAGGCGCCCTGACTGGACAGGGGCGCCTAGGATCTCATGCCTTAGCCAATTTTCTGAGATTTTCAATTTTGCTCACTTTTTGTTTTTCGTGAGCGTTCTGGTGACTGTGGGCCCCTATTTGGATGCTGAATCTCACCTGCCGAAGCAAAACTAAGACTGATGGTTAGGCAATCAGGCAAGCCTGATGAAAACTGTGATTGCACCTCCTGCCTGCCTCGGAAACTGGATTAGACTGATTTTATGTGAATCTGACTGGGCCGACGGAAGAAGATTTGCAATTTTCTGGGAAAAAATGAAAAATAATCTAACTTTGGGAAGACTGGGCATCCCTAGCCTCTAGGGGCGCCTGGCTTTTCATGCCTAAGAAAATTTTTGATAATTTTCAACTTCTTTTGCAGTTTCCTTGTTTTACATACCAGCAACTATTTTCTGTCATCAATTCCCATGATTTGCCAGACAACTGTCGCTAGATTAAGGGTGGACTGGATAGCCTGAGCATATGTGAGATAAATCCCCAGCTTTCACGGACCTATTGACATAATTTGACTGATTTTTACCACCCGAAAGCGGGTTGACGAGGCCCTTTTTAACGTTTTCCAAGAAAACACAAAAAAAAACTATCTCTGAACAATTGGGTGCCCCTGCCCTCCAAGAGCGCCTAGGAAACCCAGACTTAGCCAAATTTTGGCTTCTTTCAACTTTTCTTTGTTTTTTGGATTCATCATGCTTCGTTTTCCTTTCTTCGTCAGTCATCAGTTGCTCAACAGTTCTTCACCCTCTGAACAACACTTAAATCTTGAATCTAACCCCTAGCAAATGAACTTCCTCCATTAATGGCCTCGGAGTTCATGCTTCGCTTTCTGAAAAAGCAGAATTGACCCAGTAGAGAAAACTCGACCTTTTGCAGATTCCGTCTGGACCACCTTGGTCGTGAAGCAATATCAGCCAATCAGAATCAGGCAGGACTCCCAAATCAGAGATTCTATTTTTAGAAACTGTTGCCTATGCCTTTTAGTGTATCCTATTCACTAACAACCCTCTTTATAAACAATTCATTCTCTTTAAATGATAATGATCGCAGCTTATTAGTATGTGATGCTTATCAATTGCTGCTCATGTGAATTCGTTGCTTAGTCAATCGTTGGTCATCTTATTTCTTATGGCAATGGTTAATTAATTGCTGCCTTTGGGAAAACAGTCAGTTGTTTGAAACATGTTTTACTTTATCCTTTATTTATATATATTTATATTTATATCATTAATATTTATATCTTATATTTATATTTATAATTACATTTATATTTGTTATTTATAAAATAATACATCTTGATAATAAATATACATTATATATTAAATAATAATATTATTTATTAATTGTTATATAATATATGTTTATTTGATACATACAATTATTCACTTTGACTATGGAGCAACTTCGATGTTTAAATCTTTAATTAAAACGCCTTAACATGGGGACATCACAATCCGCCCCGCCCAAGATTGCTTGTCCTCAAGCAATCAAAACTAGGATGCTTCCTAAATCGATCTCTTTGAAGAATTGTTGTTAGTATTCTTGTTATAGATCTACATGCCCCATTTCCTTATGGATTTTATTCCTAATTTTCTAGTATGTTGATTTCTTATGTTTCATATGATTGTATTGCTTCATATATTATATTCGTTTCCACTTCTTTTCTTTCCATTTTGTTTTCTTATTTACTTGAAAAATCTCTTAGGGTTCTATTCTCAATTGAACCCTTAAATGATGTTTTGGATGTCTTTCTCAAATGAAATGTTTCTCGATTTAGATCTCAAGTTCGATGGAATCACACTTTTCACTTCACTAGTTACAACCCTTTATTATTACGTAAGTTAATTTGTTAGTGCTTCTTAACCCAAGAAGCGTTTGACAGATGGTTTTGGCATAAATATAAAGTAATCTTAATACACACATGGAGTAAGCTTTTTGAGGAAACACATAGATATACGTAATATGTGATGCATAAGCGATTCATAAGACATGAAGTATACATGCAAGGCATGAATCATACACATAAGTACACGCAATACACGAAGTATACACGTATGAAGCATATACATAGATACACGGAATATGCAAAGTATACACACACAAATATATGTGAAGCATGAACATAACACATAGCATACACTTGATACACAAAGCATGAAGCATACAAAGTATTGTACGCAATACACAAGTATGAAGCATACATGCAATATAAGCACGTAACACATGAAGCGTGCTCGTAATTCACAAAGTATACGCACATAATACACGAATATGAAGTATACAAGTAAGTCATGAAGTGTGCACTTGAACATACATAAGTCATGGAGTATGTGTTTGAACACACGTAAGTCATGTAGTATACACTTGAACATACAAAGTCATAGAGTATACACTCGAATACACAGTCATGAAGTATACACTTGAATACAAAGTCATAAAGTATACACTCGAATACAAATACAAAGTCATAGAGTATACACTCAAATACATAGTCATGAAGTATACACTTGAATACACATAAGTCACAAAGTATACCTTTGAATACACTCGAATACAAATAATTCACAAAGTATACCTTTGAATACATTCGAATACATATAAGCCACGAAGTATACTCTTGAATACACTTGAATGCACATAAGTCACAAAGTATACCTTTGAATACACTCAAATACACATAATTCACAAAGTATAGCTTTGAATACATTCGAATACACATAAGCCACGAAGTATACACTTGAATGCACATAAGTCACAAAGTATACCTTTGAATACACTTGAATACACATAATTCACAAGTATACCTTCGAATACACATAAGCCACTAAGTATACACTTGAATGCACATAAGTCACAAGGTATACACTCGAATACACATAATTCACAAGGTATACACTCAAATACACCTAAATCACAAGGTATACACTTGAATACATGTAAGGCATGAAGTATACACATGAATACACTTTGCATCCACTATCATTCACAGGATGGCAGGAAGGATGCTCTGATACCACTTGTAATGTCCCCTTTTAGGATATTCCTAATTTCTTTACTTGCATACAATAAGATCACTAGAAAGGGACATTAGAGATATTAAAGATCAATAAATTAAGATAATATTTAGTTCCTAGCATCATTCATATTAAATTCATCTATAATAGCATAATTAATAATGAGAACACTACTACATAACATAAACAATGAGGTCAAATCATCATAGCATAATCGACATTCAGTTCAATTCATAACACAATTCAATATCGATTATGTTCAAGTCTTAATCCTTACTTCCTTTCTAATCCTCAACCATGGATGGGGAATTACTTGTCTAGGGCGCTAAACCATCTCCATTCATTGGGATGGAATTACTCCACCTCTCCCTAACAAAACCTCGCCACTCACTCACAGGTTGGAGGCAATAGAAATGACTAAGTATTAACTTGAACATACTTCAATATGCTTCAACATACCAAATGATCACATTTATTCATAACACATTCAGTATTGGCTATGTTCAAGTCTCAATCTTTATTTCTCTTCTAATCCTCAACCATGGATGGGGAATTACTTGTCTAGGGCGCACTAAACCATCTTCATTCATTGGGGTGGAATTACTCCACCTCTCCCTAACAAAACCACGCCACTCACTCACAAGTTGGGACAATAGAAATAAATAGGCATTGAGTTTGAACATACCATTTCTTAATATGTTGTGAATGTAATCTATTGATGTTTTCCCTTATATATTTCATAGCAAGTTTCACAATGCTTATATATATACATGTCTAGTGATAATCTTTCAATTATATGCATTTGTCACTGCTTAACATATGGCATTCATCATAATAAACATAAGGTTAGATATATCATACCAATATAATTCTTACCTTTGTATCCTTGGAACTCTTAAAGACTTTCTTCCTTGCAGCCCAATATACTGTTGTACCTTATATTCTAAATCTGTCTCAAGTATAATTTTTCCCAACTCTGAAATATACTTTTATTTCTGTGTATATATATATATATATATTATTGCTTGCCTTCTCCTAACCATCAACTCATCTTCTCTTATACCTACCTCATGCCTTTTCCATTGAAGAGACATGTCTCATAGATCAATCGTTGCCTTAGTAGATTCTAGTACCTTTTCATTAAGATTCTAATACCTTCTCATTACATACTGCCTTTTGTAATATCTAATAATCTAACTTTGCTTAGCGCTGCTGCCTTTAGATCGTTGCATTTGTTTGACATGGATTGCTGCCATCTTCTTAGTAACCGTTGCATGTGCCTTTTAGTGCATCCTATTCACTAACAGCCCTCTTTATAAACAATTCGTTCTCTTTAAATGATAATGATCGCAGCTTATTATTATGTGATGCTTATCAATCGCTTCTCATGTGAATTTGCTGCTTAGTCAATCATTGGTCATCTTATTTCTTATGGCAATGGTTAATTAATTGCTGCCTTTGGAAAAACGGTCAGCTGTTTGAAACATGTTTTACTTTATCCTTTATATATATATATATTATTTAAATATTTATATTTATATCTTATATTTATATTTATAATTACATTTATATTTGTTATTTATAAAATAATATATCTTGATAATAAATATACATTATATATTAAATAATAATATTATTTAATATTATTTATTGAATGTTATATAATATATGTTTATTTGATACATACAATTATTCACTTTGACTATGGAGCAACTTCAATGTTTAAATCTTTAATTAAAATGACGCCCTAATATGGGGACATCACAGAAGAACACGACTTACAGAAGATGATCATCCAGCGGGGTCCACTAGCCTATTTTTATTCCCATAGGCTAAGTTGGGAGATATAAGGGAATAATTTAATTAATTAAATAATAAATAATCTTAAGTCATTGTTGGGTTATTTATATTTAATTAATTAGCTGGGCCTATTTTTATTATAAAAGTGACTTGAAGAAAGGAAAGTCAGTTAAGTAAAACTTGGAGAAAGAAAAGAAGTAACATAATAAAATATAATAAAAGTGACTTGGAGAAAGGAAAGTCAATTAAGTGAAACTTGGAGAGAAGAAAAAAGTAACATAATAAAATATAATAAAATGTCAAATAAATTATTATTTTATTATGGATGTCAAAAAAAAATTAAAATTGGCAAAATGGAACAGACCTCTTGGAGGCTTTATAAGGTCTTGGAGTTCATTTCATCATATTATCATTTTGTCAATTGCATATTGGAGAGTTTCCTTTCTGTTGCAACTTCTGGTTCAGCTTGTCCAAAGAACGAAAACCCTTAGACATTTGTAGTCTGAACGAAAACCCAATACCACTTGAGAGGTAAATCTACCTATGGTTTACTATTGAGCATTATTGTAGGATTTTAACATTGTAGAAGAGTGGGAAAGTCATTATTTTTGCAGGTTACAGCTGGTAGGGTTTCATCAACAAATTGGAAGATTTCATCAACCAATTTGGGATTGGATCAATTTATGGAGGATTTTTTAGCTTCAAAGAGATATATTTTGTAGGATTTTGAAGGAGAAATTCATTGCATCTATTATGGAGTTTAAAGGAGAAATTTAGAGGATTTATACTAAACCCTAGCGCCATATTCTTTGAACACATATTGCAGATTTAAGTTGCCAACACCTTACAAGGAGATATTTCTAGGGTTTGTTGCAGATTTTCAAAGGGGTTTTAAGCTATTGTTGGCACCACCATTGATAGACGTCAATTTCCATTTTATGAGCTCCCTTTGCTCTCTATACTAGTTGCTGCCTTGCTGAAGGTTGCTAGAGGGAGTTGCCGCTGCCTAGGAGTGTAAAAACATGGTCAAAAGGAGTACCAAACCTTAGCACAGCCCTTGGAGGTTCAACCACTGCCCTAGGTTCCTTATCGCTGCCTTAGGAGTATTGGATGAAGTAATTAATGTTATAGCAGTCCCCATCAACTCAGAAATAAATCACAACAGTCACACATTTGTATCAGCTCTTATATCAGCCTTCATTCTTTGGATTTTGGCATCATATGTGCATCATCCACTGAAGATTAACTCCGGATATGTTGGAAATTGTAATGCTGATGTAAACTATCAAGACTGTATTCAAATATTTAATTTGAATAAGCATTTCATTTGCTGTTACAGTCTGTATCAGACCTGATTTGACAAAAATAAAGGCATATTTAGTGTTGGTATTTTGATGTTTATGCATGCAAAGTATTTGGTTATGTTTCCTATATATTGGCATATGTATTTTCAATGAAAACCATCTAAAACAAGCATCAAAACCAAACACAAAACTCAGAAATCAGAAAACAGCAACATTGCATGACAAGTGTTTGACAAAATGTCAACACACTAAAACTCAAAATTCGGGGCAGAACAAGACAGGGTTCTTACAGTATTGGCTTTCTTGGTGTCCTGATGCTGAGATTCAAGTTCATTTGATATCCTGAACAATTAATGATCATGTTGGGTTTGTGTTTGAGTATCCCCTTCAACTACTTGTCATCCTTCTACTAAAAATGCATATTACTAGTTAGAGAATGAGCGATTCATGGGAAAGAGGATCTGTTTATCCAAGGCATGTGGTACTTGACAATTTAGACTTCAAAATAAGGATCAGTTTAAAACATTAGTTTCTTATTGAGATTTTATCAGAGCAGCATCATCTTGCACCAGCCAGATGTGAAATTCAAAGATGATAACTATAAACAGAGCAATTTAATGCATGCAAATATGATTCCTGAGTGCAATCCTAGAGTTATAAGATAACACGAAAACAAACATTTGTTCTGCTATAAGCATTGAATGGACCACACCTTTGTTATAAGGTAAGATATCTACAATAATAGAACACCTATTTTAGGTGATGAGACAGTCATATTCAATCAGTAGTTTTTATGGTCCTCTGATTAAAATTCTGTTTTCTCTATTATGTGGCTCATATGCAACTATCAGACTGCTCAGGAGGCCATGACACCGATTGAATCAACTTTTTCGTTGGAAGTCAATTCTAAGTTGGATTGGTAGGTTCATTCCTTCTCAATCAAAGTGATTAATATTCATCTATTTTTTCATTGTCCAATTTTTACTTTTGTATTTTCACATGGTTTATTGTTACTTTGCATATCAAGTTGGTTGTGTATTGTTGATAGTCATATTCAGTTTAGAGAATCAAGTGACTGATATCCAGCTTTAGATGAGAGTTATTAATAATTATTAACCGCAAATGTCTGTGTCTAAGATAATCTCATTATGAGCTAATGAAGTTTGGTGTAATTATAGCTAATTGTTGGAAATTAACAGGCATTCTAAAAAAAAGTTCATCGATGTATCAGTCTTGGTCTGTATTCAATAACTTGCATAAATTGAAGCTGTTAACACCCATGCTGAGATAATAAATCTTGAAGTTTGCATTCATATAACTAACATACTAAAATACTTTTGTGCATTCATTTATCTTGATTGATTATGATCAAGACATAGAAAGGGGTGTTAAGTGAGAGATTTGCTCAAGGCTTTTCAGAAGACTTAACAAAATACTTCAAACCCTTTTCATAGATTTCAATTTTTATCCTTTAAGTGTTTCATTCAGTGGTTTTCATATGCTTTTTAAAACATTGCCTTTGTAGCCATTTTGTATAGCTGTTGCAACTACCTTTTGGTTGTAATACCTAGTGATATTGGTTATGAAATATGACACAGTTTGAGCTTGGCAGGGAGGCAATGGGGAAGATCTTGGCTCGAGGCCATAGTCGCGTTCCTGTGTACTCTGGAAACCCTAAGAATATAATAGGGCTTCTTTTGGTATGATCACATGTATAAGCATTAGAAATTCTGGACACTGTTAGGCTTTCACTGGTCAATATTAATAATAAAGATTGTCAGGAAAAAATGGGTTTTGTTTCTAACAGGAACCCTGTGCATTAACACTTTTTAAGTTCTTTCTTAATAAAAATTTAATGTTTTCCTTTGGTTTTATCTTTAAGCTGTATATAAATCTTAAGAGTATTGGTACTCAATATGTCAACAGGTTAAGAGTCTCCTAACAGTGCGTGCTGAAACAGAAACTCCTGTGTGTGCTGGGTCGATTAGGAGAATACCCAGGTGATTTGATTCTTACATACATTTTTGTGCAAAGCTTTGTGTGTATTGCGTCTCAAATTTGTATCACTTCTATACTTCTATATAAGTCATGGAATTGGTTTATCTATTTATTTTAATCTGATGTTGCAGGGTTCCAGCAGATATGCCACTTTATGATATCTTAAATGAATTTCAGAAGGGAAGCAGTCACATGGCTGCAGTTGTCAAGAGTAGAAAACAAAAGCCTCAACTTGATGTTGGCGAGAAGTCTCAGGAAAGTCTCAAGAAGAGAACAGAAGATTCAAATTTGAATTCTTCTATGGTGCTGAATCAGGTTGAGTCAGCTGCAGACATTGAGAAGGGTCAAGTTGGAAGTCCAGTATTGCCAACCAAGTCTAATGTGCTAGACAAGCAACAGAATCTGGATGAGAGCACTGGAGAGAACAAGATTCTGGATGATATTGAAGAAGGGGAGGTCATAGGTATTATCACACTTGAGGATGTTTTTGAAGAGCTGTTGCAGGTAAAGTGGATGTGTTTCCCTCTATCTTTTTCAAGCTTGCTATAATGGGAAGTCAATTTGTTAACTGGTGCTTATCATATCTCATTTTACTGGAAGTAATGTCTTTAAGACCTCCAGATTTTAGGTTATGAAAGGGTGTAAATGTAAAGGTTTAATGCAAAACTGAGTCGTGCCAAAAATGAAATGTTGATCAGAGTGTTTATTGGTTTAATTTTGTGCATTTTCTTGTCAAATTCCTGCAGGAAGAAATTGTGGATGAGACAGATGAATACATTGATGTCCACAAGAGGTACAAATGAATGCTTGTATATCTCGACAGTTTTTTCTTCTTCACTTCAAATCTATCTTCCCACAATTATGATTTGAGATTCTACTGACAATTTGTGTTTGAAAAGGATAGCCTGCAGCTGATTGAAAATTATCATTTAGCCATATCCATGAGAATTGCAAAATTTGTTTGAGAAAGTTTGCATGTTCGTTAGGAAGCCTACTTGGGAAGTGTTGTTAACCTGTAAGGCAAATGAAATTCAATTGATATATGTGAATCCAAATGAATGATGATATTCAAAAAAATAATAATTATTTAATCTTAAGATTGCATTTCAAGTAGTCTCATGCCATCTAATATCAAATGCAATAATCATGCTACAAAATCCAATGAAGTCTTCTTTCCAAAATACTTGTCCTTGGTCAGGTGCCTTACTTAGAAAATATTTTGATTTTTCTTTTGAATATTCCTTCCTAATCAACTGATATCTATTAGAAGAATGAATGCACAAAGATTGAGAGAAGAGATTTTGGCACACACTACAATTTGCGTACATTGCATTTATAAATGTACTGGGAAGTTACATCAGTGGTTGTAACTTGTGTAAGTTACCTTATTAGACATGACTAAACATGACTAATGTGTGTTACTACATCATTATCATAAACAATAAGTCCCTGTTGTACATAGTAGTCCAAACATTGTATTATAACCAACGTGCTATGCATTGAGTGCTTGCCACTAGCGGAACACTGAAACAAACATTTTATGTGCTAGAAAGAAAATCTTCTCGATTTAGTGAAGTTATTGGCAGAGATGTTTTGAGCTGTCGTATCCAGATATCTATTGTTAAGGCATGAATTCTGCTTTCAAATGTAGGAATACTAGATTCACATTAACTCTGAAAGGATCGTGCTGTTGTGTGGGGTTTTTTGGTGCTAGTTTGAGTTGATTTATGAAGTCATGGAGCTGTCCCAAGAGTTCTTGGTGCTGCATTTTTGAGGTAGCATTGAGAATTCGTTGAATGTTTGTTGAGACCTTCCAAACACATTTGTTGGCCATTTTTTCTTCAACATTCGTTTGAACTGTCACAAACTGAATTGGGTGTGTTGCATTTCTTTAGCTGTTGTGCATGTGTTTGCATTCGCATGAAAGAAGAGATTTAACTCTAATCCGATACCAATGATTAGATTCCAAGGTGAACCTATGGACGAGCTTGCAGATTATCTAGTAATGCACAATATCATAGAATGCGTAATGGAAAGCATATATGCATACCAAAGACAGATTCCAAATGTGGAAGGCTTCTAGCAAATATGCGACTCCTATTCAGAAAGGATGGGGGAAATGTACAGAGGGCTTAGATGTGAATATATGTATTCCTCTCCTCCCTATACAAGATGTACAAAGCAAGTATTAATACACAATAGTTCAGGTAGGCCATTAGCTAGGCTCTACGTAGAGGTCGACAAATTTTCGTGTATGGTGCGTTGTGCATGTGGATGGGATGATGCCAATTGTCAAGCACATATGGTTCCGGTTGTATTGCTATATCATTTGGCATAGATGTTGCCATGTGTCAGATGTGTATGATGCCAATTGTATGCCATGATCTATGGCGCATAGGCTACGAGGTGGCATGCAAATGGAAGCATAACATGTGGATGTTAGTGCTCCATGTGTCGCAAACATATGGTTTGATTTGGCACAAGCATGTGCGACCACGTGTAGGGCATACTATGTGCATGAGTAGGGTTGAGTTGTTGTGTGAGTTCTATGTGCAAAAATGTGTGAATAGTGTTACATAGAGATGCATGAGCACTATGTTGTGCACATTGAGAAATGTTGAGTGCGTTGATGAAGTTGGTGTGCAAGGTTGTGCTCGAATCACAATCCTTTCTATTGTATGTGATCTGCCATCACCTAGTAAAACAAAATCTATATAACTGAAATCAATAATAAATTTGACATATCAATCTTTGTGGCATGTGATATGATGTGATGCACTAGAATTAAAAAACCAACAATTGGTTGCATCATTGTTGTAATGTCCCCTTCTCGCACGTAAGTAGTTGATCAGCCATTAGTCTATTTTCCTAAGTTTTCCCGTCGGTTAATTGGTTTTGGTAAGGGAAAATAAATTAAATAATTAATTTAAGTTGTCAAAAAGTTGCTTTATTTTACAATTCTATTTGACAATTTATTTATTTAAAAAGGTACTTTAAGTTGTGTAAATAAAGTGGCATTAAGCATAAGGGGACAAAAAGGTGGACTTCTGCACACAAAAATATGTTTTATTTTATATTTTGAGAATATGGAGGAAAAACGAAATTAATATTTTATTCTCTCAAAATGTTATAAAAGGAGGTGTTGAGCTCAGAGAAAGGGTTAGACTATGATATTGCTTTTGCATTTTGTTCTAAGTGAGAACTTGAGTTTTGCATATTTCTTGAGGATGAAAACCCTCTTGGAATACCAATTTCGGGGACTAAAACCCTCCTAGTGGAGAGAGTGATTTCACTCTGATATCACTATTGTGTTGCAAGTGGAGTTTTTACTAGTTTGTTGTTATGATGGAAGTTTTTGATGTTTTCTGATGTGTGGATGATTTTTACTTCATGTTGGTTGATGCTATTTATCCAGTTGTTGTTGCATGTTTATTTTCTTGGTGATTGTATGAAGGCAAGGAGGTTGTACCATTGCCCAGGCCATACCTCTACAAGGAAAATGTCATGTCCCCATATCGGCACTTCATAATTAAATCGATTATGTGCATAACCTTAAAACGAATATATTTATAATATTATCATATAAATATTTTAATATAATATATATATCACGATATGTTATATTATATTAATATAAAACAAAATATTAATAATATAAATATAAATTCAATACTATTATCAATGTAATTATTCATATAATATATTATTATCATTATATGATAATATCATTATCAATATTATTATAAATACTATTATCAATATAAATATTATTATATAATAATAAAATTAATACTAAATATTATTATTACAATTATCAATAAATACTATTATTATTATATAATAATAATATAATATAATAATATAAATATTAATCAAATATTATTACAAATATAATAATAGGTACTATGGCTGCGATTCATACTATGATAGGATTCTTAATAAAAAGTAAAAAATATGTTTAAGGCAACGAATGAACTTAAGAAACTAATGTTCTTATAATAAATATATTACAAATATATACTACTAAGCAAGGAGCGATCCCTCTAAAAAGATCAGCCAAAGACAAACACTTACGAATATGACAAGGAGGCTACGGCTGCAGCGATTCACATCTCAGAAAGACATGTCCCTTTGAATAGCAGCGAATGAACAGTTGTAATGGTTAAAGGAAGAAAGGAAAGTATAAAGAGATGGATGGAGTAGTGATAAGGAAGGGGGCATCGATCAAGGAAGATAAAATCAGCAGAAAGAATAAATATTAAATCAAGAACTCAGAGATTTAATTTCAGATCTGCACAAGAGTATAAAGGTAAATAAAAGGTAAGGGGTATTTAATTGTATGATATTAGATTAAATAATATGTAAGTAATGAAGATTCCCTTATATATATGTATACTATTAATTTGCTATCAACTTATTAGTAAAAATTATTTAGTATGTCCAATCTATGATTATTAAGTAATACATATATATAAATTCATATGTATATATATATATATATATGCATATTATATTAATATCCTTTCATAGCTAATATGAATCCTTGTGAATGATTATAGTTTATAATGAAATGCCTTCTTATTTCATAATTGAATTGATATCCATATGACTTTAAGTCTAACAATGATGAACAATTGTACAAAGACAAAGATACTGTATAACGGTACTTTGATTTGTGATATGAATACCTTTAAATTCATGCATCGTGATGATAATGAGTACAAGGGAATATTAAAATAAACATCATATCTCCGTAGCCTTTATTATTTCATCCAATGAGGAATCATAGGTATTGTAGGGAAAGGCGGGTGTAAATCCGGTCATAAATCTCGTGTCGACCCCAAGGGCTAGGGACCTAGTTTCTCAAGCTGGGTCAGCGATCTCGTATCGACCCCAAGGGCTAGGGACATAGTTCCTAATGCTGGGTCGGAGGTGCGTGAATAGACCCCAAGGGTTGGGATATAGGTTCCCGACGCTAGGTCGAAGATGGTCTCTACGCACCCTAGCTATGTAAGATCCTAATTCCTTGATGAATAATAAGAGGGGAGAGTATAGATCTGAGTTATGTTTAATATTCGTCCTAATGTACTTATGGAATGTATTATATAATAGTTATAAATGACAAGAAGGAAATGAATAATCCTTGATACAAATGAAATATTTATATTATCTTTTTGATCTTATCACTGAAGTTTATTGATCTCTAATGTTACTAATGTCTCCTTGAGAATCATTTTGAATGCAGATTCAGGTTTAAGTGTTTCCTCTAGAAAGGGGACATTACAGAAAATGTCGTACCTTTATATTTCATGAGAGCTAGGTGTTTGAATTTATTTGAGGATGTTAATATTTTTATTGGTGCTGTACACTTTGGAAGAAGGCATTTAAGAGAAAGGAGTCGTGATTTTCTTTAAAAAATCAATATCAAGCTCCTTATTGAAGCCGTACTCTTGCTTCCATACTTGCCTTTTGGTGCGTGGGATTTCAAGGAGTCTCGATTCCTCTTTGTTCTTTAGTGAATTCTTTGTGGGGGCCGCCACACTCCAGCACTAAGGTGCCTCTTTCCTAAGTTTAATTTTTGTTTTTTTTTTCTTGGAACTGCCATACTATTTGGCAAGAGACCGTACACCTTCAAGGAAAGTCTACAGCAGTTGTAGTTTGTAATGGCAGTCCCTATTCATCATTATGGAACCATATTGCATCATTTAAAATTCTGATTTTATATTTTGGTAGCTGGGTGATTTTGGTGATCAGTATTATTGTTGGTTACAGTGTTTCAGATGTTGTGGGGAGCCAGAAATATCAGTCTAAATCAGTCTTACATCCTTCAATCGGCCCTTTATTTGCTCACTTCAATATACTTTAGAATCTATACTCTGTAAGCATGAATTCTTATGATGTTTATGAGTTTCACGACTAATCTTGATGTGGCAGCAGTCTAATTTTATGATCAGAAATATATATCAGTTTGTTGCAACTATTTACTTGTAAATTTGTCTTATTGTAATGCATTCATGCTTATCATGCAACCCCAGATAGTAGTACTGCCGGAGGCATTTGCATATCATGCATTTCATATTGTAAAACTGGATGGTTTACTGCCAATTAGTATAGCATATCATTTTAGGCCGTTTGGCATTGAACAAGCTTGCTTGTTATTGACCATTTTGGTTTGATCAAGCTTAGACATTATGCGAGTGGCTTTGCATTAATGCACGCTTGTCCGTCAAAGAGGTGTAGATTTGGGTTGGCTCTATCACCTGCGTGCTTTCTTTTCTGTACTTGCATTTAAGTATGCTTGTTTGCTGAGAAGTGTACATTTGGGTTGGCTCTGCCGCCTATGTGCTCTGGTCGGCTTGTTGCCTTCATTCTGTATTTGCATACATCGTAGATAGCTGTGTGGTCCAAAGCACTATATGCTCTGACCTTGCCCACACTGGGATCTTGGTGATCAAAATGTGTTCAAACATTGCATTTGCATTACTTATTGCAAAAAATCGAAAAAAATGGTCCGGGTTTTTACAATGGTATCAAAGCTAGTTTCCTGCCAGCATGTTGTGAAGTTGACAGTTTGGTGCAGAAAATATTGTTCTTATGCGCCCTGGTGAAGGAACTACCGGATTTATTTGAGAAGAAGACAGTTTGATCTTCCAGAGAATCCAGAGGAAAGAATACCTATTGTAGATTTAGGGGTTGAAGAAGAGGTTGAGGAAATCATGGCAGAGGTGGAAAGAAGAGATGAAGGTAATAGCACACTACATATCCTCAATGATTTGGCTAGAGGACAACATTAGTTAACTTGATTGATAACCCAAATGATGTAGGATATGAACACTTTCAAGCCCAATCAAAATAACAATGGTAACAATGGCAATAATGGTAACAATGGAGAAGCTTGTACTTCTACAAACGATGGGAACAACAACCACAACCCCAGATTTGTTATAGGATCAGCAGTATCAAGGCCTTTGATGCCTACATTCTCTCATAGAGATGGTGCTGCAAAAGGCAATGGAGGACAACAGTATGTAGAAGACAGTTATGTGGATTACTTGCATGAGTACTGATCTCTGGGAGAAGAAGGGCAGATTTCTATCAACTCAAAATGAGGAATAAGCCCAAGAGGGATAGCGGTCAACAAAATCAAAAGTTGCAACATAGGGTGGGCAAGTTGTCCATACTTGCCTTTGATGGTTCTAGTAAATGGACTGCACATGCATGGGTGCAGAAGCTTGATACATATTTCTCTCTCAATCCTGTGACTGAAAATGAGGCGATTAAGTATGCAACGCTTCATTTGGAAGGAGATGCCCATGAGTGGTGGTACTATGGGATGGTGACGTTGGGACATGATCTCATTGACTCATGTTGATTTCACGCAAAGGTTGATCGAAAGATTTGATAAGGACCCAGAGTTGCATTTCAGAGAATTAGCTCAGTTGAATCAATATGGCTTAGTTGACACTTCTGTGGTTGATTTTTCAAACTCTCCGTAATGGTTCCGAATCTATCGGAGAGAAGTGATGTTTTATTCATTGAGGGATTGGCTGAACCTCTTAGGGGATGGGTTATAGCATTTGACCGGCCTACTTTACAAGAGTCAATTAAGAGAGCAAGAAACATGGAGTTCTCTACTCCAAAAAGCAAATTTCAGTCTAAGTCTTTCCCACATAGGAAAGACAAGAAACCATTTCAAAAAAGTTTCAACCAGCCCAAGAGTTTACCTCCAAAAATGGATGGAGGCCAAAAATGTGTTAAGAAGAAAGAAACTAGGTTTTACATGCAAAGAGCCTTGGGTTCCGGGTCATAGGTGCCTTGAAAAATGCCAAGTTCATTACATAGAGGTGGTTTCTGATGATGAATCAAAATCAGAAAATTCAAAACAACAAGCTGATCATGAAGAAAATGAAGAAGAAAATGTCACAGAAGAACGAGAAGAGGAGAAGAATACTGATAGTTCTTTTGCTCAACTTTTGAGCAATCAAAAAAATGATCCTTTTAGGATCCATGGTGTTTTGTGAGGCGAAAGAATCACTGTTTTAATTGATATTGGTTCTACACATAACTTCATTGATGAAGGTGTTGTTGCACAAAGAGGGTTGAAAACCGAGGAGTTTGAAGGATTTAATGTTATGGTTGCAGATGGTTTCACTCTTCATTATACCAAAAAAATTCCAAAGATGAGTCTCCCATTGGGAAATGTAATGTCCCCTTCTTAGCCTAGACGGACAGATGGTGTGATTAGCCTATTACAAGGTTCCTGTAGGCTAATGGAGTTGGTTAGGAAGCCTATTTAGGTTCATTTTATTAGGACTTACTATTTATAGTAAGTCAGGCAGGGGGATCACGGGTGGTGTTGACCCGACTTTCCAGATTTAGCCACTGCCAGTTGGAGCACCTAGCACAATGCACTTGGGTTTCGAGATGGCAAAGGAGTTAATTGTCGAAGAATAAGTTAAATTAAATATTTAACTTATACTCGTAAAGTGCCTAAGTCGCTTTATGTCATAAAGGTGACTTATTATATTGGATGATATAAGTTGTGCTTAAAAAGTGAAGTGCTAGGAGTGAGCGCCCCTCTATGAGGATTCATGGTACTTAAAAAGAATTAAAAATAAAATAATAAAAAGTATTCCTCGTGGGCGTTGGAAGCCAAGGAACAAAAAGAGAAATGTGAGCTCATTTTCTGTAATATCCCACCCAAGGGGAATATAGCCAAACAATTTTTGCCTTATATCTGTTCTACTTTTTCTGAGTTTTATGTTTTTGCATTTACTAGCACACATGCATGGGTATAGTTTGCCAATAATAGGAAATACGAATAATGCATAAACTGCTGAAATTTTCAAATTTTAATATCTTCTAAAATATTCAATATTTTGATAAAATAACAAAGACCCAGTTGAGAAAATATACTCTAATATTTAAATCACAAATACCCAGAAAATCGTATTGGCAAAATCTAAAGATTTTGTACATACTCAGTTTGTTGTTATGAAAAGTACAGGCCTGATATGAATGCAACAGCAGCAATAAAAAACTTGAAATCTGATTGATAATGGCTGCCAATGATAATAACTTAGGTCTGCAATAGATATACCTTCAAACTACTTCAACCCCTATGTTGATTCTTCACCTGTAAGCTCTAAATGGACTCCTGAATGAAGCCCACACTATGGCAATGATTCAGCTGATCTTTCACAGCCTCAAGATTGCAAAAACATTGAAAAATTCTCGTTCTTCAATGGCTGATATGCAGAAACCCTTTGTCTTCTTCAAAAAACCACAAAAACAAATTCAAATGATCATTCAATAATGAGTTTGATTTGCTTTTTGAGTCCTTTTATAACCTCAATCTCCTTAATAGCTTTTAAATCCACTTTCAAATCCACTTTAGGTTTTTAATAAAAACTTTATTATAAGTCTCATAAATGGGTGCTCCAATCCATGAAATTTTAAATGTACTTTAAGTGATTTTAATGATGGGTCATGGCCCCATTGAATATAAAGTGACTTCAAAAACTTTATAATATAACTTCACTTGAGCACTTTAATCCATGACTTTAATATCATTATATGACCCCCCCTTATAATAATAATTAATTATTATTAAAGATTACCTTTAATAATAATTAAAAATCACTTATCTCCATAATTAGACATCATTTCTCAGTCATGTCTGAACCTGGGGTTTCACCATGGCACCCTCTATGCATCCAACCATCTTACCAAAAATAGTAGGGGTCCATCTCTATTAACCTCTGTCAGCTAAAAATAGCAAGAGCCTCCAATACGGGACCAAAGACCTCTAAACAACCTTATCACCAGCTGAAACTGGGGAACAACACTGAAATCACCACATGACCAGATACCCTGCTATAAATAGAAACTCTGAAAAGATAACTTACTATAAATAGTAAGTGTAGAACTGAGTCCAACGAAGGTCAAACCTGAACCCATATTGAGCTCTGTTGGAGAAAACACACTGATCTCTGCCAAAAGGGACCCTCTAACCATCTGAGTTAGCCTACGAGGGCCAGTGATAGGCTAAACCATCATAAAACAGGATCACGCTAAAAAGGGGACATTACATTTTCACCATTCATTGACGCTTGCAAAAATACTTGTCATAAGCTTGAGCTGAGCTTGTAGCTATACTAGGGTTTTGCAGAGACGAAAACCTCTATAGAATCACTCTCTTCGTGTTTGAGAGACAACATCAGGAGAGTTGCCGGAGTCTCATCCAGGGGCTTCACTTTGTGATTACTTTGATGCATTTTGATGACATTTTGAGGAGATATTGTACACATTTCATGCAGATTTTGTGAACAGCTTGGAACAAATATTGTAGTTACAGTTTGATGCAAATTTGAGTAGGGTTTTGAGGAGTTTGGAACTGTTTTATGCTCCTATGCAGGCCATACATTCCCAGCCATGGTCGTACATCCTTGAAGCAGCATATTTGAATGTTTTTGAGTGATTTTCCACTTGCCATTGAGGTGTTGGGGACCTAACAGCATTGCAGATCAGTTTGTAACGGTTCCTAAAGGTTTTCAGACCAGTTTTGGAGCCACACATCGCTGCAACAACATACACAGCAGGCCGTACAGATTGGTACAAGGACGTGGTGCATCAAGGAGGGTGAACGCCTATCTTTGGGCTTCATATCTCATGTGAAGGGGTTGCCTAGGGCCATAGATCCACATGTAACTCTTTGTTTGGGAAGAACCTACATTTCTAGGCGTTTGGGAGTGATTTACTACTATCCATATTGTTGGTTCATAACTTCATATATAGCAGAGATACCAAGTTGAAGAAAAATAAATGGGTATGTCACTGTAATTCATTTTAAGCAATATTATGATCTGGGTCTTTCTTATTTTATGCATATCTGTTGTATATTTTCTGGGGAGGCCAACCAAGGGATTAGAAAAGATGATCTAGCTAATGATGAGTGGAGGTGCATCATGGATGTAATCAAAAGCAATCTTATTGGGGCTACGAGGTCATCGGATATTGCGATATGGATGGCTGAGTATATGGTAGGGTTGTGGGAGAGCACTGTATATAAGTGGGCAGCAATACTGTCGCAACACATCCAAGAGTTCATGACAATGAAGCACAAAACTTTCTATATGACACAGCATTTGATAGGATTTTTCTTGGATGCCATACATAGGTAGGTGCCATCACTGGAGGGTGGTCAATTCCGGCCTAATCCGAACTATGATCCGACAATGCCAACATTTTTCAAGTGGGCCAAGTTGGGTGTATCCTTAGAACCAAAGTTTACAGGCAAGAAAAGAACATGCCAGACAATGGATACATCCTCGGAGGAGGAAGCAGACAACTTAGATGAGGATGAGGGAGAGGATACCATTGAGGTGTCTTCCTCGACCTCCGCCACCCACGACATACCACGAACAGGGTACACGCTTGCAGATGAGAGCTAGCCAGCAAGTGGGGTAGGGACACTGACACCAATTGATCAACCATTATAGGATAGCCCTACACCCACTACCCGCACCGGGTGGTCACCTGAGCATGACTGTGCACATATGGACGTGTGGCTCAGCACATTGGGAGCCACTCTAGGTCCAGAGGACTTTCCTCCCTTGAGTCCCCATCAGGATACATCACCGGCGATGCAGCCAACTATTGCTCAAGATACAGTATCTATGGTGCAGGCGACTATTGAGCAGAACCCTACCATTGTTCCCTCCCAGGATGAGGGGAAGTTACCAGTAGTATCACCAATGGACCCATCTATTGAGGTGACACCCACTAGTCATGACCATGAGACTTCATCCTCCATACCACAGAGTGTGGAAGAGCTGAATGTGAGGTTGAGCAAACCCAATCTTGAGGATCCGTTTCGCACCATGGTCAGCTATGTGTAGGACTTGGAGCCCCTCGGGGAACTTATCAGTAATGTGGCATAGATTGCACATGCATTGGATAGTACTCATTCCCCCTTGGTTTTCTAAGAGGCACAGTGCATTGAGAGATTTGTGACAGAGGAGTGACACAGAATTCTCACGGATTTTCAGGGAGAAGGGGTGGCCGGAGAAAGAAACCTCGAAGATGTGGAAAGCATGACAGCCCACGAGAAATGTACCATTTTTCGGTGGTAGGGATAGTGAGGTGTTGGCTGCCCTATATAACATTGAAGAACACTTTAAAGCATTATTTTATGCGAAGAAGGTGTCCACAAAGGCTAAGGTCAGGCTTGATGAGTCATTGAGGGTGCTACATGAGCACAAAACTATTTATGAGGACCAACTTAATTGATTGAGGGAACAGTTGTCCCAACAAACAGCATTGACTGAGATGGAGACGAATAAAGCAGAGGTTGCACAGAAAGAGTTGGTAGCTAAAGAGCAAGAGTTGGCAGCTCAAGGTCAAGCCATGGCCGACCTTTCCAGCACACATGAGCAAACCAAGAAACAATTGGCCAAAGTTGTTCAGATGGTGAAGGAGGCTAGAGAGAGGGAGCGGAAGGTCGCTCATTACTTCAAACAGTGCACCGAAGAGGTCTACCGATTGCGTACCCTGGTCTCCCAGCAGCAATAATAGCAAACTTCATTAGCTCCATCAGCATCTACGCCTCCAGGGACGTCTACTTCCCTTCCACCTACTTCTCAATAGTCTAGTTTATGGGTTTTTGTGAGTTTTTGTATCCTAGTAGTTTGGAAGACGACTAAAATTTTTTGGGGGGATAATGTTAGACGCATCATATATTTGTTGTATTTAGTTATGTTTTGGTTGTGATCGGTGAGGTTGTTACCTCCCAATAGTTGTAGTCGGTGGCGACGGTTCGCCATCCAGGGAACCATCGGCCTCCTTTATATACTCGTCATATCATTGTAATTGGGACACAATTCTGGGTTATTGGATATCATTGTATGAGCACATTTTGAGATAATACATATAGGAGTTTTGCAGTGCATTCGCAATGAATATATTGTTATGATGTTATTTTACTTTCAATTCATATACATTCTGTTTACTCTGTATATTCTATCTAGACTCAATAGGCAGTAAACAAAATCTTCAACAGCAATTTTCAAGAACAATAAAGAAGCCTAGTATTTATAGATTTTTTAAGTAATCTAAGGCTTCTTATAATGGACCTTGGGGCTTTGATTTTAGTACTAATATGTGTGCAGTTAAATCTGAAAGCCCTTAACCAGCTGTGATATTTGTTGCAAAGTACATCCTATAGATGACTTCCCAGACTTGTTTTTAAAATCAACACATTGTCAAGCCCTAACCTTGAAGAAAAGGGCCAAGTGCCTGGCATCATTGAAAGAATTTCTTGTGCATTCAATTCTGTCCAGATTTGAAAGGTCATCAAATCATTAGAGAAATCTTCTACAGCAACCAAACTTGAAACATGAAACCAATATTTGGCGCCACCCCTTGAGCTTTGTGAGTTGGATTTTGGAGCAGTTAATGTCTGAAAAATGAAACCCATGGGACAACTTCTCTGAAGACAGAGATAGCCACATTTACATTGAGATGTGATCCATTTGGTACCAACTATGGAGAGGTCAATTGCTCTTGGCATTGTGAAGAATGAGAAACATGTTAAGGGTCTTTAAGAGGCCCATGTGCCTATCTGCCACCAGCCAGAGAGCTCTTGTTTCCTTATGTGCATGATGAGTTAGGTTTAGCTTTCAAAAGGATGTGAACCCAACAGGCGTCATGAATGTGTTTTGGTGCTTATGCGATGGACAATGCACTGGAAGAATGTCTTTTTGGACCTTAGTGGCAATGGATTGATAATCAGCCTTGACCAATAGTTTTGTGACTGATGTGGAAGGGAGCTGAGTCATGTCTCACTTGTTTACTAGTATACATGCTTGGCAGGAGACATGGTATTGTCTTTGTTTTGCATGCCGTGTTTGCATGTTTTTGGATCCATGATCCTTCGTTCAAAGCTCATGCAGGTCGGGTAAGTACTAGAATTTAGAAAAATACAGGAACCATACAAAACAATGTCAGTTTGAATTTCCTAATTTTGTATTATTCATACATATATATATATGATTTATGCACCACATAAACTCATCCTCACTCCACATGAGTTTTGTGCGTATACACTGGCATTTTTACCCTATACGCCTTTGCACCCATGTAAAATTGATATGAAGTAACTATCTTTACCTTTATATAGTGCAGATGGCTGCTGAAATATATCCAGGATTTTCCACAAGATCAATTTGGAAAGAAGCTTTTTAGTTGTTACCTTTCTTTGCAACGTATTCTCAAAATCAAGCATCCAGCCCTTTTTGAACACTGTTGAGAGTTTCAAAGCTCACAAGAATCAAATCCTCTTGTTGTCATTTTGCAGAATATACAATCTTGCTGGAAAATTGAAGAACAATAGAGAGGGAATTACCTAGTTGTCATTGTGCAGCACATACGTTCTTGCCCATAAATTGAAGGACAACAAAGAGGAAATCTATCTTCAAGCTGAAAGCTTTCTGAAATGCATGAAGAAGCCATTGGCCATTCACCTGGCCCTGTGTTTGTATAAGCAACTAAATTCAACGGGAGCAGAATATGATTGTTTTCTAAATTTGATGGATCAAAATGAAGTTCAAAGAAAAGCTTTTTGTTGATTTCAACAGAGCAATTGAATCGTCCATAACAAAATTCTCCATGGGAAATAAAACATTTAATAAGACGACTCAAGTGTAGAATGCCCCTTTTCCTTAGAATTGTTTTGCAGTGCATTCATTTGATGATGGACTGGTCCTTTATACTTCTGGGCTTTATGAGGAGCTAGTCAAAGAAAGAATATTTTTCTAGTCAATGCCTTTCATTTCATGGTTAAGACTCCTTTATGGCCCATGGCCTTGGCAAGTTGGTGTACTTAGTAGAAATGATTCAGGTCCCTCACCTAGCCGGTGTGCACCAGTACTTTTTTAAATTTCTTTTTAAGTGAGTCTTTTTGCTTGGCCAGAGAAAGTCTAGAACCGGGGAACCATAGAAATTTTTCTTGTACAACACATGAACCAAGGGTATGCCGAGAATGGAACCTAGGCCGACAGTTGATTTGCACTGGTTTACTCCTAGACTACAGCCAAACCTCCTAGTATGCAGCAGTGTTAATATGGCTGTTCCAGTAAGGCCAAGGCTGTGCCAGTGGGGGTTGAATGATGAGCCCTTATATATGTCTATAAACAAATGGATATAAAGCAAAAAATTGGATACAGGAATTGTATATTTCTATTAGCATTCTTTTCTTTATGAGTTCTTACATGTAATGGTTTTGGCTTAATTAACTTGTTACTGCCATTTTTTTCAGGATCCGAGTTGCAGCAGCAGCAGCAGCATCTTCAGTGGCACGCCATCCTTCCATCCGTCGTCTTACGAGCCAGAAGGCAGCAGTAAGTGATTGCATCATTCCTCATTCTTTACTATCTCATTCATGATGCTTTTCATATGTGTGTGTGTGTGAGAGAGAGAGACGGAGCGGTCGGGGAGGAGAAGCGAGGGGGGGAGAGAGAATTTCACTTGTTTCTACAAAGAGGTCACTTATGCCAAGCAGGGGTACTTACTAGGCAGGAACCTAAAAGTGTCTCCTACGCAGTTAGGAAAGGGAAGTTTTCTTCTTCCTGCAAGGGGAGCTCATATGCCAAGTGGCCAACTTTTGGGGGGAATAAAAAATCTAAGTACAAATTAGTGTAACTTCATTTTATGGAGTTTTAATGAAGTGCAACTGAAAATTATTGATTTTTTTGTACAGGGAGGACAAGGGCGTCAAGGCCATTCAGCCAATGTAGCTCAGCGAAGGTTAACTGAGGAAGACACAAACAAAACAGAAAATACGAATTCTGCAAGTTCGAGGACATCAGAAAGCCTTACAGAACCATTGCTTGGAACAAGAAAATAATACTCGCCTCAAAGGAGAGAGAAGCATTGATTCTCAGAGTGACGAATCATAACCAAATCCATTTACGTGATTTGGGGTTTTCTTCTGTTATTTTTTCACCTTCTAGTTGTTAGTCTTCGGCTTATGCTTCGGTATTTATATTGCCAGGACTATTTTTACTTGCTTCCAGGACAGAGTATAGATCTAGAATAAGAGGTTACTTGAAATTTTTGTCTATTTAACGTTGAACATTTGTAGGCAATGGCTTGTTTCCTTCACAATTCAATTTTTTTTTTTTTTAAATTGAACCTTCTTCACTACTTTTTACATGGAATAATTCCTAACGTTCAACTAATTGCTTAGTGTAAGCGACCATATTAGAAGAAAGAAATCATTTGTTATTATCACGATGTGGTGCTATTGTCTGAAAGAAGAAAGCCCAATTAAAATGTGGATTCAACTGTTAATTCGAATGGGGCTATTTGGAAAATCAAGTTTAATGTTTCATCTTGACACAATAGGTTGGATGAGTGTAGAACTTAATATATTAAGTTTAGTTATAAAATATAATATCCTATTATTTTTCATCAAGAAGGTGGTGTTTTTCCACACTACTGAAATTATGTGATATTATATTCGGATTATGGTATGGATGAGTGTAGAACTTAACATATTAAGTTTAGTTATAAAATATAATATCCTATTATTTTTCAAGAAGGTGGTGTTTTTCCATAGTAGTGAAATTATGTGATGTTATATCAAGATTATGGTATGTACAATATGCAGTTGAATTTTGATAAAACATCGCATAATCCTATTATTTTATTAGACAATGAATAATATGCAGTTGAATTTTGATAAAACATCGCATAATCCTATTATTTTATTAGACAATGGATAATATGTAGTTGAATTTTGATAAAACATTGCATAATCCTATTATTTATTAGACAATGTATGGTCATCACATAATCCTATTATTTTATTAGACAATGGATGATCATCGCATAATCCTATTATTTTATTAGACAAAAACAAAGGGAGGGTACATACCATGGTGAAAGAAAGGATATTTGAAGATATACATATTAACACTCATAAATAATTATGAGTTGGAAAGGAGACTATTGAAAAATTAAGGCGATTATGATTTCATTTTAGGAGTCCCTTTGTAAATATTTTGTTGGCCCTTTATAAAGGTAAAGGTAGTTTTTGTTCACGAAGCAATGGCTTACTGGCAAGAACGGGTTTCTTTATTAGCATGACTTAAATTCAGTTTCCTCCAAGGGACATGTAATATAAGTGGTTATGTCCTCTTCCTATAAATTAAAGGGAATTGGTAAATTCAGAATGAAAGCTTACGAGAGTATTGTTCTCCATTTACTTTATATTATTTAAATTATGATTTCATTCGAGTTCCCTTTAAATTTTGTGCTACCCTTTATAAAAGAAAAAGGTAGTTTTTGTTCATGAGGTAATGACCTCTTCGTAAGAGCATGGTTCCCTATGAGGGGTGACTGAATTTCAATTCCCTCCAAGGGACATGTAATGCAAGTGGATATGTTTCTTAGGCATAATGCAAAAGGAACTTGTGAAATTCAAAATGAAAACTTAGGAGAAGATTGTGCTTCATTTACTTTATATATTACTCAAAAACATGCACTTCCTCTAACTTTTGATCTTAAAAGTTTTTCTTAAAGAATTATTAAATCTAGATATATGTTTGAACAAATTTAATTCTAAGATATTTGTTTGAACAAATAACAAATTTGAATTCACTTATATTTATCGTCAAATGAACACCTCCAAAGATGTTAGCCATTCAATCCTAAACATAATTAAATGCAATATATATTTGAAGAATAACATTGGCTAGGAAGATCTATAAATCATCTTAAGCATTAGGTATAAATTATGTTAAACATTAGGTATTTACTGGTCATAAAAATATCATCCTAGTATTAGGTATTTATTAGATGATCAAAATATATTGTCTTAAGCACTAATTATATGTCCTTAAAGAAATCTAACTATTGAAGTAAAAAATGATCAACGTTAATGTAATAACATTGAAGCAAATTTGTATTTGTATTTGTATTTACAACCAACGAAATGTATAATTAAACGAGTAAAAATATAAATAAATGCACACATTGCAAAAACCAAAACAATTAGTAAAACATAATCAATGTAAATTGCAAAAAAAAAAACTACTATGTTGAACTTTAGTTGCCCCTATTGTGACAATTCACAAGGCTATTGAAAGGAAACATATATGACAACCTAATAACTATAATAGGAAACATATATGACAACCCAATAACTACATTTGTTAGCAAAATTTTGGTTTTGCTTTATCTTTATGTTGATGGAATTATGAACTCACGTTTACTAGTTCATTTGTAGTTCTTTTTTGGTTGACATATATAGGTTTGAAAAAAGTTCTTGGAAAATTGTGTATGTTATTTGTATCAACATTTCAAATCACACTCTGTGATCCATCATGATCAAAAAGTATGATTTGAAATGTTGATACAAATAAAATATACAATTTTTCTAAAAACTAATTTCAAACCCATATAATCTTATATATGGATTTTTCTTTTCTTTCCACAGTGATTTAGTGTTTTAATACCATCATAGTTAACTTTTTAACATTTTAAAGTTCATTAAAATTCAAATTAAGAAAACAAAATTTTGAATCCCTTAATATATTTTGAAGTTTGGAACTCTAATCATTTATAAGGCATGTGAGTTGTATTCAACAAGGAGGTATTTTTGTGTCACTACATAACTACATCATCATTGTATAGTTGATGTGTCTACAAACTTATACTTCTTATGGGCTTGAATTGAAGTTGAGACAAGTTAATGTTATCCCCTCAAGCTTCAAAAGCAAAGCCTCATTGAGCTTCTTAACATGAGTTAAAAAAAATAGATGTAGGAATATAAACAATTAGATCCCATAGATTGATAATACAAGACAAGCTGCACCTTGTAGCCATGATCAGGATAAGGACATGTGGTGTGATACCTCATATATCTTCAAATCTAAATTTTAATTGATTGTCAAAACATACTAGAAGGTCAATGTCAAACAAAAAATTAACATCACATGTAAAATAACTAAGCCCACGTATCTTTATTGGAATATTTTATATATTTTTTATTAATCTTTCATTGTAATTATGTTTTATATTGCTTTAATACCTAAAAGATTTTTTGAAAAAAGTACAATGTCCACAAGAAAAGGATGGGTGGATAACAAATCACACCCCAAAGTCTTAATGGCACCTACGGCTAAAGCAAAGATGATAACAAAGGGTGAAGCCCAAAAACATTAAGTTGCTAAAGTAGCAGTAGCAGAAGGCAAATCTTGATCATCAGGGTTATCCCCCCATACATCAGTTGGGGTAGAATCATCTATTGACTCCCAACCAGAGAGAGCACCATCATCTTCAGGATTATCCTCCACTGGCTGGGCATGAACATGACAGATAGCAAATTGGAGATGTGGGAATTTATTAGAGCTAGGCCAACCAGCACCTCCACACCCATGAGAAGAGGCTGAGGGCTGCAACCAACCACAAGCGACAGAGTTGTGAGAAGGCTAAGATTGAGTCCCATGGGAGTGGGAGCCACGGTCTCGCTCTTTCCTAGCAGACTAGTTGTGCCCACACCTTTGACCTCTAGGGGGAGGTGGAATTCAATGGAACCCTAACCATAATGTAGGGGGCATTTCCCCAGTGATCCAACAATTCTTGAAGATGAGCGATCTCAAGTGCAACTTTGCAAGCTTGCACTTGAATCTACATTCACACATTAGAGCAAACCATAGCTTTACTGTATAGAGAGAAATGAACATCTATAATGCAATTGGAAAATAAGGCAACATTTTTGTCTTTCCAAATACTGAATAGAATCTCTGCCCTAATACGAGAGGTTAGGCCAGATCCCCAGCAAAACCATATGCCAAGAGAAGGGGGCAAACTGAAATGGAAAAAGAAACCATGAATCCAGCCCCATGCTTCTTGAGCTCAGGGAAAAACCTAAACAAATGCTTGAGGCTCTCGAGTTGTCCCCAGAAAGGACAATGAGGGTAGGGAATCCCCATATAGATGAGTTAAGCCTCCATTGGGAGCCCCTAGTAAAGAATGCACTAGGCAAAATGAGCCAACTTGGGTTCCAGCACAAAAGATCAAATACAGTAGAACCGATAATGCCAAGTTCCAAGAGAGGATTAAAGTTGCCAACGATGGTTGAGTTGCTCCACCATGGGCATATGTGGTGAAATCCACAAATAGCCTTTGCAAGGTCTATAGCTTTTGAAATGGGTATCTGGTACCACTTCCAATCCTTCCACTAAGGTTTGAGGGATCAAACCCCAATCTTGTGAATAATCTAAGGGAGAATAAAGTCAATAGAAGACTGAAAAGTCTCCTAGTCTTGATTGGTAAGCTTAAATTTGAGCTTGAATTTGGGCTAGGGTAAAAATTATTGGTGGCACTGTGAATAAAATGGGGCAGCACCTGCACTTTGTGTTTGAAAAAATGTAGAGCATGGATCCAAGGCATTTTAGCCATATGTCAACCTTGGGAGCTAAGAACATGAGACCACCAAATGGACTATTGATTAATGGATAAGCCATTGTGGAAGTCATCACTTGCCCACTGAAGCTAGGGCTTGATGGCTTCACAAGCCCTCCAAATACCTTTGATGACAAAAGTAACCTGAATAGTGACAGGCTCCCACATGGTAAGAAGGTACCCATGTCCAAGCCTTTCCAAGCAAGAAGTCCTGAAGGGACTCATATGTTGATGTAGTGGCAAACAAGAATTTTCCAAGCTTCATTGCCTTCAAGGGCTCTGATGGCCCATTTGGCACAAAGAGCAATGCCCTATCGTCGAATAGAAATGATGCCAAGCCCCCCAACTTCACAGGGAAGGCAACAATATTCCTAAGCAACGCGATGGAAGCCCTAGTGCCCATCACTAGAAGCCCAAAGAAAGTCTCTAAGAAGCTTCTCAATCTTAGAGTGGGAGGCCTTAGAAGGGACCCAACAAGAAGAATAGTAAACATGTGTGGCAGCAAGAACTTTAGAACAAATATGAAATTTACTAGCCAAAGAGAGGCTTAGTTATCCAATACTAAAGCTTTTTCTCAATTCTAGCAACCACGACCTATCAAAGATCGGCAAAAGAAACCTATAAGGCAAACGGGATCCCCGTGAATCTAAAAACTTCTCCATGATCAATCCATTTCCACCCAAAGGAAAAAAGCCAACTAAGCTTGGGAAGAAAGGATTGCCAATAACATTGAGTTTTTTGCCATTGGATGTTGGAACCTGAAGCCTAGCAAAAGACGTCCAAGCATTGGAGAGCCTATTTAACATTATTCTCCTCTTCAAGGAGAGTGAGAAAGGAGTCATTGGAAAATTGCCCATTAACAAGTTGTTGAGAAGAGTTGGGGAGATAAATCCATTTGACTCGGGATTGGGAAATTGCCTAAGCAAGCAGATATCCAAATCCTTCCACAACTAAAACATAAAGAGCTGGAGCGAGGGGACATCCTTGCTGGATGGATCTATGAAGCCCAAAGGAGCTAGACTATTGCCCAGCAAGGTGATGCAAGTCGAAGCATCTGCAAAAAGCATCCTAACCATTTAGAGGAAGTGTGACCCAAACCCAAGTGCCTGCAACATCGCAAGAATGAACGACCATTTGATGCAGTCATAAGCTTTGGCAAAGTCAATTTTGAGGAAGAGGGTTGGTTGTTGAGACCAGTGAGCCCACATAATTCCTTCCCCAACAACAATAATGTTATCTAATATGAAATGTGATTAGATGAATCCTATTTATTCAGGCTGCACAATTAAAGGGAGCATGGAGCGAAGCTTTAGGGTGAGAGCCTTGGAAATGATTTTGTATGAGACATTGAGCAACATGATAGGCCGCCAATTACAAATCTCCTCTGGATCCATGGACTTAGGTATGAATTTGATATTGCCTTTGTCTATTAGATTCCCAAAGAGCCATTTTGCATAGCGTCAAGATAGACATTATACAAGTCACAGCCAATAGTGTTCCAAAAAGTTTTATAGAACTCACGGGAGAAGCCATCAAGGCCAGGGGCCTTGTCATTGGCCATAGATAATATAACTTCCTTGAGGTCATCTTGAGTGAGAATTTGATGGCATAGAATGCATTGAGCATTGGAAACTTGGCAAGGGACAACAACAAGACATTGTTGTATAGAACTTGCTCTATCTGGGGTGTAAGCTTGAGCCGCAAAGACTTGCTCATAGTGTCTAACAAAAGCTTGCAAAATGTCAGGCAGCGCATGAAATGGCTGCTACCCTTCCTGATTGCATTGAATGGATTGGGAGGTATGGTGAGCCCTCAAAGCTTAGAAGAATTCTTTAGACATTGCGTCCCCAATTTTAAGCCAGTGGAGCCAAGCCTTGGTTTGAGCCCCCAGGTTGAGTAGGCACCAACAATCTACTTCTGCTATCGAAGTTGCCCCTCCAGAATGGTAGTGGTGGAGCAAAGCTTTTTGGTATTGGTCTCATAAGAGCGGTGGTAGAACTGAGCGAGTTGTCTCCCATAAATGCGGAGAAAGTGCGAGGTGCGACTAATGGCACCACTCCACTAGGTTATCCAACCAGTCCCATGCATGGGATGGGGCTCAAGAATCAAAACACATCAAATGTTAGTTGATGTAGCCTTATGCTAAAAGAGAGAGGTGTTGAGAAAAAAATGTGTCTTCACCGCATTGGGTGTGGAAGTAGTCTAATTAATGCAAAACCGTATTGGAGAGTGGTCTGATAGGATAAAGTCTACAAGCGGCTCGACTGGAAAGGAATAATAGTTGGCAAAAGAGAAGAATGATTGGGTAGAAATCATAGCCCGATCCAGCCTCTTTAAAACTCTGTCAAGTCCCGCTCAAAAATTGCTCCATGTGTACCATGGTGAATTATCTTGTCAACAGCCAACATTGGGATCAAAAAGACCTGATTTATTACTCATAATAAATCAAGCCTCTCTCACCAGTTGTCCACTGCATAGGCAAGGCACCATATTTATCATATCCACACTCAACCATATTAAAATACCTACACAAAACCTAAGTGGTGGCTAGAATTGAATGAGAAATCCATTTCCAAAGAGAAGATCTCTCTACGACATCATTGGGAGCATAAACATTAATAACCCCAAAGGAATGATTATTGATGTTGAAAAGTGTCCATATTGCCCGATGAGTGGAGTCACATCCATGATCAACCAATAGTTGATGCCACATAGGAGAGAGGAAGGTGATGACCCCTCCATGAATAGCTTCATGGTTACTGTAGAAAAATGGCTGGCTGACCAAATAACCCGGCAAGCAACTGAAAGAAAAAAACCAGACACTTTGACCTCTTGAAGGCAAAGAATGTCTAAATCTGGGAATTGAATCCTTACATCTCTAATGGAGTATTTCCGTGGGAGGTCTATTAGACCTCAAACATTCCAAGAGATACAATTCATAAACGCGGGTCGAGGGTCATCTCCTCATTATCCAGCTCTTCAAGAGCAGAATAAATGTTCTATAGAAAAGCCTCATCTACCTCAAAACTTCCAATTTGGAAGCTAAGCTGAACAAACTATTGTTTCGTCGGCACAAATTCACTTTCTTCCAAGTGCCTAGTTGAGATGCGAGATCTACTCTGACTAGTGGGAGGAGGGAAAGAGCAGCAAGCTGAGACGACTAGCGGTCATGACCACCCTATTATCGCTCATGGGGATTTGATAGCATTCTCCCCTCTAGATGACTCCACGAGAGGGGACATGAAAGACTTTGCACCATTGAGGGGTTTTGAAGCAGGCTTCAAAGCCCGGGCTCCTGAACTAGAGCTTTTGGGAGCAAGCTTGGAACTACCCAAGTTCTTGTTGCGCTTGTTGGTCATAGTAGACTAGCCTTCCTCTTTTTTAGCAAGAGGTGTCAACCCCAACGAGGTCTAATCTGAGGGCTTTGGACACAGAGAGGCCAAAGGGCAATCTTGAATCTTGTGTTCAAAGGACTAGCACCGATAACAGGTGTTAGGCAAGTTGATATACTTAACCCGCTGAGAGTAGTGGGTCAGTTTGACCTGAATGTCCATAGAGTCTTTAAGGTCCTTAGAGATATCTATCTTGACACAAACTCATTGGTGGGGTTGAGCCGCATAGAACTTCTCTAGCTCCACACAAACCACAGTGCCTAAGGAAAAGGCAATCTGTTGCAAAAAATCCAACAAGACAAGGGTAGACCAGGGAATTCAACCCAGACGAGAACCTAAGCAAACTTTTTTTCAAAGACGACAAAATTGCAAGTCTGGGGTTTGAAGATGAGTAGGGAGGAACAGACAAGCCAAGGGGGTAAAAGCAAGAAGTTGGGTCCACATATAGGGGAAGCGTTGGGCAAAAAAATTCCTAATAGGAACAAACGCCCGAGCCTAGAACAGGTACCCATTTTAAAACAGGTACCTGTGTTATTTTTTATTGTTTTTTAGAATGGGTACCAATTTTTTTTAATTATTTTTAGAACGGGTACTCGTTTTATTTTTTTTTTATTTTTTAGAACAGGGGCCCATTTTTAAAATTTTGAATTCCACACTCGCGTTTTTTGTTTGCTTTTAGGATCGAGAAAGGCATGGTTAATCAACCTCTAGCCTTGGACCTGCAAGTACAAGTCCTTGTTCAGCGCAAGAGGAAAGACTAATTTTACCTATATGGTTGACGATATTTTTTTTTCTAAATTTTTTTACGAAATTAAAACCCATTATAGATGACGATGTGTAGTTTTCAAATATGTAATTTTTTTTATTCAACTTGTTTTTCTATTTATTAATTAATTTATGAGCAAACTGGTCTAAAAACTTGAAATGACAGGTGCTTGTATTTTTTTAATAACTTTTAATTTTTAAATTTTTTTTTAAAATTATGTCATCAATCTACATATCATTCTTTACACAATGAAAAAAAAATCATTTTATGATTAATTTTGCTCAAATTATGTTGGTCGTACATGAGGGGTTTTCAAAAACAACAATTAGGGCCAATAAAAAATTAATAAAAAAACTATTTGAAAAAAAAATTATAAAAAAATATCCTCATCAAACTTCACTATAATACACATCTTTCCCTAAAAAGATTTAGAAAAAATACTTTTATTTAGGTCAAATTATGTTGGTCGTACACGTGCATGTTATGGTCCTAAAAAAGTGACTTTTAAAAAGTGGTTTTTGTTCAAGCCTATGAAAAATTAATTTGTATCATCTGAGTATTAGAATAAATTACATATTTGAAAACTAGAATCAAAATACCACATTTCATATTACTAGACTTTCTTAAAATTCTATGTGTAAGTGCTTCAAATTTTGGCTCCAACTATGAGAAATTTTAATTTTCAGGGAAAACACTTCCACTTTTTAGCCAAAAAGTGGATCCAACTTCTTGCACTAACCCAAGGAAACAGAAAAGGAAAAAACCTTTGGTAAGGTTTTGCACGGCATCAAGTCAGATCCCATGTGGGGTCCAAAACTTGTTGATCCATTCTCTGAGCATGCTTTCAGGAGCGACTCTACCCACAAAGTACCCTATTAAAGTGAAATTCTCTAGCCCTTTGCAAGCATTATCAAAATTAGGAATGGGAAGAATAACATCTTGAGGTGTTTAAGGGGGCGTACCTTATGGAACACCTTGGGGACAAACTACCGAGGGTGTATGTGCAAGGGAGCCATTGCAAGTCATCGTCAAGCCTTCAACTTCAGTAGCAAAAGCTACGAAGGAATGAAAGGCCAAGGCCATATAAAGTGGGTAGAAAATCCCTGCAATCTAAGCATTGTTTCCCACACTGCAATAAATGCAAGCAAACTAATAAATATCCTATGGAAGCGGGATGACAAAAAGCATTGACAAAGCAAAATACCTCCAAGATTAGATTGGTCTAATAATGTCTTTTTTTCTTTGGTAAACTTGGGTTTTTGTTTGGTCCAAGCCAAAAAGATCATTTACACACGCCCTGTAAACACGATAAAGCCTAGAGAAGGTCCATGGGCTACAAGGTTAACAGCCCAGCAGGGGTTTGAACCATAGTAGTCATCACAACAACCATATAGACTAGCCACCACATTGCACCCCTATGAACAATCTAATAGTACTTTAATGTCTATGGTTAGGTGTGGAGTTACTTTACATGTACTCTATTTCATAGATTATTGGGCTCGTGACTATTTGAAAATTTCAATTGCCTTATTATATTGTAAACAAAGGGAATCTATGTTGTTGTGTAACTGAGTTCACGGACATTGAGTTAATCAAGTTAGGGTTTTTATGTACTCAGTTTTTTATTTGTTTGTTTTGAGTGCTTTCAATTTTTTTTGCTTTCAATACGTAGATCTTTATGTGAAGGGTTTTCCTAAGATGATATCAGATTTTGGGTTCAACAGTGAGAGCGAAGTTCACATTTGCTTTTTGTGCAGATCTTTTGTATGATGTTGGCGCGATTTGAACTTCAGCGGTGTGTTTAAGGGAGTGTTTATTCCAAGTTCGCATTGTTTGCAACCATCTAGAGTGTAGTTTATTTTGTTAAGGTACGATCCAGTTGTTTATAGTAAGATTGGCGTCGAGTTTCTGCCTGGAGTTTTTGCTTATGGGCAGCGCGCAACAATTGGCAACATGCGCTATTGTTGTCTTGAACATTTCAAGGAAAATGTGCTTCAAATTTTTCTCAAAGGGTGCTTTTGTGGTGCGTTCGCTTCAGTCTTTTATTCAACAATTAATACAATTTAAGAAATGAATGTTGGCGTCGTACATAGTTTTAGACTTGAATGTTGGCACTTTGAATGAATGAATTTTAATGAGGTCCATGAGACCAAGTAATCTAAGGGACTAAGAGTCGCATCCCTAAGACATTTTCAAGATCTTTTCGATGTCGACTCTTCTACTATGTATCTTGACCAATAAGTCGGTCCTTACATGAAGCCTTGCTTCCTCAAAGAGCTCATTTATAGTGCCTACCTTCAAGTTGTTTCCATATTGAGTATGGATATCTTCATAAGCAGTGCACTCAAAGATGAAGTGATATTTAGTTTCAACCACTCTTTTACTACAGAAAATGCAAATCCTACCTTCCCAATCTTCCTTAGGGATCGTCCATCTAACAGTTTCGCACCTCAGATGATGAGAACTGGTCCTCAATTGTACAATTAAAAGTTTATCTTTACCCTTAAGAGTGGCATACAAGTAGGCTTTTTCCCCATGCTCCCAAGTGGGGTTGAACTCTTTGACATAATGTGATTTTTTCAGCCAATCTGTTTAGTCCACATGGCAGTCTTGAATTTTTCTAACATGAACTATTTAATTTCTTCTTTGGTTTTAGGACATTCTTGCAAATTAATATCCCATTTGTTCATCCACTTGTTGTTTTGCTTCATCCACATCTTTTTCCTACGATCTAACTCCACCACCAATTTAGGCCAATGTTGATTCTCCATGTTTCCCACCTTCTTTAGGTAAGATAGTAGTTGAATTATTGTAGATGTCTCCAACGGGAAGGTGCCTGCCTCAGCCAAAAAATCTCATAGGGGACCGTATCTTTGACTTTAAGACTACTAGTGATAAGATGCTTTTGAATTCTCTTTAATTGTCTCTTAGCCTTTTTTGGGTAGCGAATAAGGCTAAAAATTTTGGCGTGTTGAAGACCATTTACATTCTAAGAAGGGCACGTGGGTGAGTGAGACTGTGCTACAAACACAACAACATAGAACAAAAAGTCTTGCATTTAAATTTGTTGAGGAAAGTGCTTTGATTGGTTGTGGAGGTACGTAGCATTGTAACAATAAAACCTAGTAACAAGACCCTAGACTTTAAAACCAAAAAGCCCCCGCAGAAAGTCTTGTGTCAACATTGAGAAGATCCGTATGAAAGGCTAAAAAGAGACATAACAACATATTGTGCCACAGGCAAGATCATACTATTAGGGGACTTCCATGCAAGAATAGCAAATAACCAAGCGTTTTGCATCAATAAGGAAGAGGGGTAGAATAGCAATCCATTGTGGTTAGAGGAAGAAGAAAATCAAAGGTGGAAAAGGGTATCTCTAGACACAAAAGGTGGTATTTCATCTTTCGAAGAAAATTTGTTAGGGATTTGCATCCTTCATGATTTGATCTTTTGTAATGGCATAAGAGCATGGCCAAGCTCGGGGAATATCACATGCCATACCTACAATGGGCAAAGTATAGTGGACTACATCATTTGCTCGCAAAGTGTTATGTCAAGGATAATGGAGGTGGAAATAGGGAGCTACCCTATAGAATTGAAATATGATCATAGCCCTATTTACGTAAAGTTTGAAATACAAAAAGATGACCAGTAGAGAACTAGTCCCCAACCATGTAAAAAGTGGACTCTCAAGGCAAAATTCTTCCGACTCACGAGAATCAAGACATATTTAAAACAATGCTTGAAAAATAAACACAGGAAATAAAAAATACTAGCAGTCCCAACAAAAAATAGAACATAATAAACAGTGACAATTTGATGGCAATCATCCACAAGTCTCTCATATCATGCAAAAGAAAGGGCAAAAGGGATTCCAAAAACATTTTTTTGGCAAATCCGTGGTATGAAGAAGAGTGTAAGGCAACAAAAAGAAGGTTGAAAATATCGATAAAGGAACAAGCAAATAAAAACTGTATGAAAAATTAGTGAGATCAAAAAAAGAAGAGTATATGATAGTAAGAAGGAGGGAATTAATTTCTCTTGGGAAGCTCAACCCAAGCGGTTTCTGGAGGGAATTGCAGCAAACTAGAACATCCATTAAGAATAGTATCACAGATGTCCAGTGGTTGGAGTATGCTAAAATGTTGTATGAAAGAGACCAAGATAAAACCCATGCTACGATAATTAACACTAAAGCCAAACTTTTCTCTACAAAGGATATCAAAGCAGGAATTAAAATGTTAGCGGTGGGCAAAACTAGGGACATAGATGGGTTATAACTAGAATACTTGAAATGGGGTTTAGAACCCTTAGTGTCGCATATAAAAAGAATTTTTAATAGGTTCATCCAGTATGGTTTCCCAACAAACTAGACAACAAGTGTCATCCATCTCCACAAGAGTGGTGATGTCAACAACCCGTCAAATTATCGCACCATTAATCCTCTTTTTGGGAAGCTCTTTGGAAGCATGATGGAATGAAGAATTAGCCTTTGGACTGAGAAGGAGGGTAAGAGGGCAAAAGGACAAGATGGTTTTAGACCAAAGCACTCTACAATTGACCATAGGATCACTCTCAGGCACATGGTTGAAAAAGTTTGGGATAAACAAGGGGACAAAGTTTTTTGTTGTTTTGTTGAATTCAAAAAGGCGTTTGACACGGTGCCTAAAATAAAAATTTGGGGTAGTGTAGAGGAAAACTAATGTGTTGTAGACTTAACATAATTCAGGGGAAAACCTATTTGAACAGTCCACTCTATCATTGCATTCCTACATTAAATTATTAACCAAGGAGCGTAAGCTTATGATGGCACTGCACTGTATGTGCCTTTAGGGCTCATATTCTTCCTAAAATATCTTATCCAAACCTACTCAAGATATTCTACTCTGCTGAAATTCATAGAAATGCAAGAACAGTAAAACAACTACAGAATCTAGTGGCTATGGGTACCTGCAACATAAGCTATAGATGACTGTTATCAACAAGAAATTCCAAAATTAACTCAAAACATCCAAAATGATAAGAGAACTAATGCTAACCTCCAGAGGACTTAAAGTTGATAAAGCATGCATTTGTTCATGAATCATACTATTGTAATTTTGACAATCAAAGAAATCTAAGTGACTCGTGATATATCTATATGCAAATGAAAAATAGATTTAACAATGAATGCATAAAAGAACAAGGAAATAAATGAAGTGAGGATCAGTACCTTGAGTGGCCGACTCAGAGGATTGACTCACTTAATTGGAAATCAAATCTAGTTTAGATTCTTACGCATCTTCATAACACATAGTTTCATTCACTTCATATCATAAACAAAATCTCTTTCAGATTGTATTCAATAATGACATTCCTTAATAAAACATGTCTACATCTTTTAATATAGAAAGTAGAGTAACAACTAAGTAACCAGAAAACAAAGTAACTAACTTCATATCTAACTCATCCCTCCTAACTTATATAGAAATGGGAGAGTTTTATACAACTACTAACTAACTTCAACCATCGATCCATTCCTAGATACTAGGATACAGGTTTGAGATCAATTTATTAATCTAACTGAACAGAGGAAGCAGAGTCCTATCCAAACAAGAATTCTTATACAACGGTTCTCATGAAGAACACACATAAGCTGCATTTGAAACAAGTCTTCTTCTTCTTCTTCTTCTTCTTCTTCTTCTTCTTCTGCATTTATTTCTGTCCATGATGGTTCACATTCATCCTCTAGTTGACTACACTTTTGGCGTCCTATCTTCACTTCCTTTAATTCTTTTGTTTGCAACTTCGCTGCAAATACTCATTTCCTTGATGACACGTTCTTGTTGCACATGGGTTAATTTACAAAACATATGCACACAAATAACCTTCATGACTAAACCATAGGAATCCATCTATATTGCATGCATACTCATATTTAAATCATTCAATTGATAATATCATCACCATATTCCATATTAATAACATAGGTTCAAAGTCTTACAAAGTATATAAAAAGACAACATATAATGATGGTGATGTTGGTAAAGTGTCTGGAGGATTATATGGAAAAGTTCTAAAAGCATATAAAAACAACATAAAAAGAGGTCAATATTTCAGCCCATCATTCCCCCCAACTTAGCCTTTTGCTTGCCCTCAATCAAAATCATTGAATTGAACACCTAGGGGAGAAGATTGTAGTGCAAAGTAATCTGCCTCAAGTCCATTATCTCTCTGACTCCTGAATCCTGCTTAAGATAAAAACCATTGTAACAAGCAAGCCTATCTAATCTGGCTGATTCTGCATTCCTATATTCATCACCCTTTTCCCCTATCCAGTGTGGTACTAGATAAAGGAGAATAGGAGGATGAAAAGTAAGTGACAGCCATCCCACTCCTATTTGCTCTGAAATCTAGATATACTTGCGCAGTCTCTCAAACATATTCATAAAATTATGAAAAGAATGAGGCTCTTTCCTCTACAGTGCTGGAGTCAGACTATTTCATCTACCTTACACATACCTTAGATAATTTTGAAGCATAGGCCCTGCTAACTGCTATATCCTCCTGTGATCTCACAATCTTAAATCCATAATTATTTTTCTTGGACCTATATGTGAGAGGAGTGTTAACCATTGGGTGATGATTACATCAGGATTTAGTGCTTCCTTCTGACCTGTAATGCCACTGTTTTCTCTTATTCCTCATATTTATCCATCAATTCCCCTCTAAATGTTTCATTCTTGAGATATGATAACAATGCCCTACCCTGCAAATCCCCAACATACATTGAAGGGTTCCATTCTGTATCCTCTTCCATTAAGTAATTATGCAAACAATATTCACACAATTGGTCTTGCTCCTCTAAACTGACTTCTTTAAAATGGCTGTAGAAAATATGCCTTGAATGTAAAGCAAGTTGATTATTAATGAACCTATTAAATTAGAAACAAAGAAACTTTTCTTTCAAAAAGAATGCATATAGCCTTGGTGGAAGTCTACACCCAATGATCTATATGGCCCTGTCAATTACCTCTGTCAGCTTATCCTCCAACATTTTTATCACCAAATTCTTATCTTCTATTGATGCATTGAGATTTTGTTTTTCCTTCTCCCAATTTTTCTTTTCTTGTTTGGATTCATAAGTGAGTTTCACTAATTCAAAACCTAAAGACAAAGTAGTGTGGTATATTGGAGTTCTTGTTACAGAAGGTTGTGGAGTGAGTACCTCATTTTCTTCAACATTTGTTTTACTTACAACCATCTATGCTAATAAATCTCAATTAGTTCCATGGCCATAGGTCTGAATTCTCTCCTCCAACTCTTGTATTCTTTTCTCCTTTTCTTTGTCCTTTTCTTCATATCCTTTCACCTGCTCTTCTAAGTGTTTTATTCTATCAAGAGCTTCTTGCAATTCTTTTATTATGTTTCTATCCTCCAACAATTCTTTTTCTTTCTCAAAATTCAAACCTTCATCATTATCATTCCCAGTTATATCAAAAACATCCTTAGTAGAACTTCTAGGAACTAACTTTCCCATTTTCTTTGCAATAAATAAATCCTCTGAATCAGAATTAAAAGTCAAAGAAACATACCTTCTCTTTTTAGCAGATACATTAACATTTTCACAAGCACCAGAAGAGACATCCTCAGGAACATCAACAGGGACATCTTCAGGGGCAATTTCTCCTTTATCTGAATCTAAATTCACTGGTGTTGGATCATGATGATGTAGTCCTTCATCTTTTTCCTGCCCCTATTCTTTAACAGTTCTTTTCTTCACACTGCCTCTTTAACCTTCCTGAGTACCTGGGAGTAGAAGTCTCCTGTTTGGCTTCATCTTTCCTTTTCTTTTTACTCCTCTTCTTCTTATTTTCCCCTGCATCTTCTCCCTTTTCAGTGCTTTTAGGCTTAACACTTTTCGTGTTTCTCTTTTTCTTAATAGGTGTTGAATCAGTGCCTCTCATAGGTTTAGGTTTAGAAGATGAGGGTTCCTCTGCTATTACTGGCCTATCCTCTGGAGTGTTTTCCTCCTGCAGCCCCTCTTGCTCAGGCTTGATCTCAAGTTCAAACTCATACTGGGGTTCATTCTCTGCTTCAGGTTCTTCTAACAGTGTTGTGATATCTACACATTGTTTAAAATCTTCCTAATCAACTGAGGGTGTTGAATTCTTAGGCTCGTCTTTACCAATAAGGCTATTAAACAATGATGGGACAATGTGGGTTCCACTTGTTTCTTCTAGTATTTAGACACCATCCTTTTCAACATATTATACAGGAAATTGGGGACGTTGACAAGCTTATCATGGCATAGATGATTAAGCAACTTAAAATGTATAATATACAACAAATTATGCCGGCCATCACAGGTAATGTATTTAATGATGTAAGAAGTGCATTTTCCCCAGAAAAATGGAAGGGATAATCTTTTTGTACCTTGTGTCATTGAGTCCAGGTGCTCTCCTCACTCACAGAATTCTTCCCTCGTTTCGGCTGCATCAGCATGAGTTGGATACTCAGACCCTATGCACGGCAATCCTGTGACTTGGGCAATGGCCATCTCTGAAGCATCTACTATCAATCCCCTAACCATTGCCTCATCATACTGCAGTGTGGCTGCAAATTCCTTTGCCATTTCATTATCATACTCTGTCAACTTCAAAAAGTAGTCCAACCATCCTATTCTGGTAAAGAGTGGTAGCACTAACACATCCTCTAATATTTCTTTATGTGCAGATGGATCTCATCGTACTGTATCACCCCCCATTATATTTGTATTCTACAATTTATCTCTGTATTCTACAATCTCTTGAAGTCTCAGTTTCTCAATTTTTGCTAAACTCCAATTCTACCACCTTGAAGAGAACCAACCTACAGTTTACTGCCCCTTTTCTATTCTTCTCACTGCAACTTTTGTAGGGTAACAAGTTCATATTTTGGTGAAACAAGGAAGGTTTACTATTTTAGAAAATGGCATAGGATGTTCCATTTGGCATCTCAAAAAACAAAGATAGCAAAAATGGCGAAAACCAAAAAATTAAACCCCTCCCCCAAACTAAACTATGAAGTGACCTCACTTCACGTGGCAAGTGATATGCAAGCAAGAGGAATTATTAATTGGAATGGTGATAAACATTTTCCCATGCATGAAATAAATAAAAAGTAATAATGAATATAAAAAGAAAGCTAAGTTTAATCATTGAAAGTTACCTTATGATCAGCGCAAATCAGAATTTGATAACACATACTTGACATTTTATTTGATAGAAGCAAGATGACATGCATGCGGATGAATGGTAAGGTGGTGGGTACTGCAGAGTTGATTTGATACGATAGCTCGCAATGCGAGAATGAACAACTCACTAGCTTGAGTTGACACTTTTGTAGTGGTGCTAGAGTTATTGTATAATGAATGAAGCAATGTGTAGATGATTTGAAATGAGTAGGAAAAATGATGTACTATTTGCCAAAGTAGTAAAGATGTCTGCAAAGGGAGTTGCTACGGGTGCCTCCAGCACAGGTCCCGACTGAATAGTTACCTATGCAATATGTTAGGTGCCAACTAAAAGTGAAAAACATGTCCCTCTAGAGTTGACTATGGTCATCTTGGATAGTGTGATGTGTGTGCATGTGAATTATAAAGCATGAAAAATTAAGTCTCAGCGACAAGGATTGAGTATTGAAACTCAACCTCTGCATCACTAGATAGGATTAGATAGGATTAGTAAAGATGTCTGCAGAGGGAGTTGCTACGGGTGCCTCCAGCACAGGTCCCGACTGAATAGTTACCTATGCAATATGTTAGGTCCCAACTAAAAGTGAAAAACATGTCCCTCTAGAGTTGACTATGGTCATCTTGGATAGTGTGATGTGTGTGCATGTGAATTATAAAGCATGAAAAATTAAGTCTCAGCGACAAGGGTTGAGTATTGAAACTAAACCTCTGCATCACTAAGTGGCTAGAGAGACAAGAAAATCATCCTTTTGTAGTGGTTTCTTATACAGTTTTAGCCTGTGTCCATTTAGTAATAATGAAAATTAGACTTCATCAATAGTTTGTAATTGGACTGCACCATTAGGGAATACTTGTTTAATCTCATATGGTCCCAACCACTGAGATTGAAGTTTTCCCTTGAAGTCTTTGTATCTTGAATCATAGAGAAGTGCCCAATCACCAGCAGTGAATTCTTTACTCTTGATATACTTGTCATGCCATTTTATTCTTTGTTTCTGTATAACCTATGTGTGGTGGATGGCTTCTAATCTAATTTTATCAAGAGCATTCAAATGTTGTAGTCTGTCCTTTTGAGCTTCTGTCAAATCCATCCCTAATTCTACTATTGTCCTTAGAGTTTTGCATTCAAATTCTATAGGCAGGACTACTGTCTTGCCATAGACCAATTCATAAGGAGTAAACCCTGTAGTTGTCTTCTAGGTAGTTCTATATGCCCAAACAACTTCTGTAACCTAGAAACCCAATCTCTTCTATGAAGCAGTACTGTCTTTGTAATATGTTCTCAATTTCTTTGTTTGTGACTTCAACCTAACCATTAGCCTAAGGATGGTAAGGAGTGGACTTCTTGTGTCTAATTTGATATTCCTCTACCAGTCTGGTGATTAAATTTGATGTGAATTGTGGGCCTTGATTAGTCACTATTTCCCTTGGTACACCATATCTAGTGAAGATTTCCTTATATAAAAAAATTTCCACATTGTCATCTCTAGCAAACTACAAGGCTTTAAATTCCACCCATTTGGTTAAGTAATCAATACATACTAGTATATATTCTTTTTTTATTAAAGTAGGAGAGATAGGACCAACAAAATCTAGTCCCCACTTATCAAAAGGAGCTAATGAAATTTGTGGCTGCAAAGGCATTTCATCACTTCTTGTAGGTCTTGTTGGTGTCTGAATTGACTGTCAGTTTCTGAGCAATTTTTCATGCAGGCACCTTCCCAAAAAATCCAAAAGGTTCTGAGTTTTGGCACCCCTTCATCTTTCCTGAGGAAGGGGTCATCATGTTTTGTCCATCAGCGAAAGTTTTGTTTTTTTGAGTGCTCCGATTGTGTCTTTGAACTTTCGGTTTGAACCTCGCCGGCGAACCTCAGTGTTGAACCTCGCCATTGAACCATTTGTTTGAACCGGTTCAATGGTTCAAAGCTTTATGTTTTTGGTTTCATCGGCGTGATGGTAGCTATCGGCATAGGTTTGTGGTCTTGCTCCGATGGTCTAAGTCACACCGACGGAGATGGGAAGCCAAGTTGCCATCGGCGTGACTTTTGTTGTCGGCGAGCGTTGCTTTTGGGTTGGCCGATGGTTTTTGTTTTGGCGACGGGTGTTTTTTGCTTGGCCATCGGTGAGACTTGTTTTATCGGCCTAGTCGATGGAAGTTGGCCCGATGGTCTATCTCTGGCCGATGATGGGAAATATGGAGTTTGTGATGGCGTCGGCGAGACTATTGAGGTCGGTCAAAGGAGTTTCAGGTTGGCCGATGGGATTGGTCTGGCCGACAGGGGATTGCGATGGGCTTCATCGGTGTAACACATGAGGTTGGCCAGAGGATTTTTGGATGCTCCGATGGAGGGAGTCACGGCGATGGAGGTTGTGTTTTGTTTGCCATCGAAGAGACTTGATAGATCGGCGAGAGTTTTTTGGGGCAAGCCGATGGCTTAGCTTTGGGCGAGGGCTTGTGTGTTGAGCGCGGCAAAAGTGCTCGACACTTAGTATGTTTGTGGCCATGTTTATAAAACGTTGAAGTAGTCTTCTCACTATGCATGTGGGATTAATCTCCCTACATTATTTTGAACCTGCGAGGAAGCGCTTCTTGGCGGGAAGCTCCATTTTGAACAGTGCGACGGTTTCCAAGTAGGCTGCGGGTGGTTGAGCCATCAATGGCGATTGTAGCAGGGGTGTGGGCGACAGCACAAGTGATTAAACTACCCAATTTTTAGCATGAAGACTTCCAGATGGTGGCACAGGGCTCGAGGCCACCCCTGTCAACTCTCTTGCCTACTGCATTGATAACTTATGGGCGCCATCTCTCATGGGCTGTATCTGGCGGTTTTTTGTAAAAATCATGTAATTAATTGCTGTGGGTACACTTTTTGGCCGATATAGGCAGACTGTGTTACCATTGTTTTGGTTGTTGAAAGTTGAACATTTGGCTCTATAATACAATGCAGCTGATTTGGTTGCTCTATGCAGCAAAACTTGTGAGCTTATGTATCTCCTGTTGTATGTTTTTGCATGAATCCACTGATTTCATGGTCAATTTTATATGAATAATGCTATGTTTGCATGTGTTATGCTAATTCTGTCTCCAATTTTGCATGTATCTTTCTTCTGAGTCTAGGTATTCAAGGAATGTCTAAGATTCTAGAACATAGAATTCCTGTGTTGAATGTCTGATCTTTTAACTTCTGCTCAAGGGGTAGATTAAATTGTTTTCAGATTGAACATTGGGAAGGGTATACTGTAATAGGGATGCCATAAGTATAGATAGCTTAACACTCTGTATTGGGAGATATTTGTAAGGCAGGTATCATATGTATCCCCCTGAAATCCAGTTTTAGTTGTTCATGCATATCATTCACAAGTGTATGTCTACTGACTCCAGGCCCTGGATAGGCACCAATCTTGCTTTGTGTTTGTGTTACAACCATGTCCAGCTTTGCATCCAAACTTAAAATCAAAATCAAACTCTAAAACAACCATTAAGACAGTAGAATTAGTTTTAGGATCCAAGTCCTCTGTCTACAACTGCAAATAGGCCCAAAGCTAGCCCCTTTGCTCTTATCTTATAGTTTTGGTCTACTTACAGGAGGACTTATCTGCTTTCTGTTAGCATCCCAGCCTTGTATGTATATCCTCATGGATGTTGAGTAGGGAATACCCCCCTAGGTTTTGCAGAGCCTGAAGAAGAAGAGGAGATAAAATATAGAGTCTATCTCCTACACTGTTGGCCCCTGGCCCAGAGATCCTGTTGATCATTGATGGCTACCTTGTAGGGAAATCTGGGAATAAGCATCCAGTCTGGGAAAAAACCAACAGGTCTACCCATCCTTTGACACCAATCACAGCTTCTAGTATACTTGACAACATCTTTATGAAGTGTTGGCCAGTAATATCCTGTTGTCAATATTTTGAAGGCTGTTCATTTGGCTGCAAAATGTCCACCACAGGGTTCATCATGACAGGCCTTCAATATATCAAACGGCTCATCCTCTCGGATACATCTTCTCATAATGTTATCTGGGCCAGTGTAAAATAGGAATCCAGAAATCCAAGAATAAGGAAAACATTTGTGAACTAGTTGTCTCTTCTCCCTTAAAGAAAAGTAACCTAGAATCTACCCTAAAACCAAATACTTATCTATGTCTACATACCATGGAGTGTGTATAGTTAGAGAAAATAGATGCTCATCAGGAAAAGAGTCATCAACCACTCCTTCTGACGATTGTGTGGGTAGTCTAGACAAAAAATCAACAACTACATTAGCTTTCACTAGTTTGTCAATAATTGTTATGTCAAATTCTTGCAGTAACAAGAACCATCTAACAAGTCTGCCACCCACTATTGGCTTATTCATCAAATATCTAATTGTTGCATGATCTACATGTATGAACACTTTATAACCAGTAATGTAGTGTATGAATTTGTTAATGACATAAACAACTGCCAACATTTCTTTTTCTATCACAGTGTAGTTCAACTCAGCTCCCTGTAGGTTTTTACTAGCATAGTATATTGCATACTCCTTAGTTCCTTCTTGTTGGCCTAGGACTGCTCCAATGGCAAAGTCTGATGCATCTATGTGGATGTGAAAAGGCAATGTCCAATTTGGACCTTTGAGAATTGGAGCCTGTGTCAAGGGTGCTTTTATCTTTTCAAAGGAATTCTGACAGTCTGGTGTCCATTCAAATTCACTGTCCTTTGTCAACAGAGTAAACAGAGGTGCAGCAATTTTGCTAAAATCCTGAATAAACCTCCTATAATAACTTGCATGTCCAATGAAGCTCCTTACATCCTTCTGTCTCTGTGGAATAGGCAGGATAGATATAATTTCAATCTTCTTTGGGTCAACTTGTATACCTGCATTTGAGATAAAATGTCCCAAAACTATTCATTATGTCATAATCATAAAACACTTTTCATTGCTCAAAGATAGATTATGCTCTATGCATCTCTTCAAAACTTTCTCCAAGTTTTGTAGAGATTCATCATATGTTTCACCATATGTGGTGAAGTCATTCATATAAATTTCCATGCTGTCATGGGCAAAATCAGAGAAAATATTGAGGACTGCTCTTTGAAATGTGGTTGGAGCATTGCACATACCAAAAGGTAGGATAGAATATGCATAGGTCCCTCAAGGGCATGTAAATTTTGTCTTATCTTGATCCTCTAGTGCAATCTTGATTTGGTTATAGCCACTAAAACCATCAAGAAATGAGAAATATTTCTTACCTACTGAAGAGTCAAGAACTTGATCAATGAAGGGCAATGGAAAGTGATCTTTCCTGGTGGCAATATTTAGTTCTTTGTAATCAACACAAACTCTCCATTTGCCACCTTTCTTGGGAACTACGACCAATGGTGAAACCCATTCACTGTCTAAAATGGGGTATATAAACCCTGCATCTAAAAGCTTTTGAAGTTATACTTTCACTATCTCTTTGAGAGTAGGATTCATGCATCTCTGCTGATGTCTTATAGGTCTGTGGCCATCATCAATGTAAATTTTATGCATACACAAAGCAGGATTTATGCCCTTCATGTCACTATAATCCCATGCAAATGCTGCTGAGTGGGTTTGTAATACTACGTGCAAGGATTGTTGCTGCTCATCAGTCAATGCATTATTAACAATCAACACTTTTCCTGGCTTGATTTCTAATGGCTTAGACATTTCTTGTATAGAGGACAAATCAAGGCTAGGTATTACTGGCAAGCATTGTTGGGGTAACAAAGTATGAAATATGTGAGATACCTACTCTGAGAAACTGGTAGGTATTATGCTTCCTAAGGGATCTTGTAATCAAGATAAACAATCTTGCTACTGTGAATGCCTTCCACAGTCATTTTGTACAATGTGAGCAATCAACTCATCTTCTTCTTGAATATCTAGTAAGGGGATGCATTCAATAGTCATCAAGGTTTGCAGGGAATAGCTGTCCTCATCTTCCAGGGTATGCTAAATGGTCTGCTCAAGCTCATGATATGGTTGGGTTGGTGGGTATAGAACCAATTTGTTGGTCACAATCCCATTAGATATGATCATGTTACCAGACCTGCAACCTATAAATACATTTGTTGTGGCAAGCCATGGTCTGCCTAGTATTAGAGGATAACCAACAGGATTAACCTTTGGTTGTAGGACTATGAAATCAGCAGGGTATTTCCAAGAATCTAATGCAATGACCAAATCCTCAATGACTATTTCATGTTTGACTGTAGACCTATCAGCTAATTGCAAGACTGTCTGAGTAGGCCTAAGGTTGCTCAACTGGAATGTCTGCATTGTCTCCCTAGATATTACATTAATTGCAACACCTAAATCTATCAAAGTATTCTTAATAAGAGTCACATTGATTTTGACATCCACCACTGGACTACCTGGATCTATATATTTGGGAACAGTTATATTCCCCAACATTATGTCAACTAGGTTACCCAAAACATGAACTGTCTTTGGGTCTATCCTCTTTCTTCCTGGTTTCTTTATGCAGAAATCTCAGATAGTCTTAGTGTAGATGGCAATATCTTTGATGGCTTGGATTAAGGGAATCTTTATGCTTATATCTTGCAATTGGCCTATGAGGTCATTTTCAGACTATGCTGGTTGTTTCTGGATAGCCAAGCGTTCAGGTAAAGGAGGCTTAGGATGTGAAATGGTTTGAGGTTCCGGAGTTGGTTCAGGTTCCAAAGGTGGTTTATCTGAGGCTTCCTCTGTGGGTTCTTCATCTTCAAGTTCTAGAATTTGGGGAGATGAAGGGCCTGTAAGTTGCTTCCCTGATCTAAGATGAACATTACTCACTTCTACCCCATAGGTGGGGTATTGCACCACCTTGTTAGTATAAGCATGTTGAATAGGCTTGTTGTTAGGGTTAGGTGCAGGTTGGGCAAGGATTTGGGTAGGTCTAGGAGGTGGATTTTGAGGTGTTGATGGAGGCATTATGGCTGGCTGCTGTGGTTGAGATGGATTCATAGGTTGCTGGTAATTTACATTTTGATGCCATTGTTGGTTCTTTTTCCATTGAGGCTACCATTGAGGTTGTTGTGTAGGCCACTGGAAATTATAGTTAGAACCTTGAAAACCTTGTTGGGGCCATGGGTTTGGCTGCTATTGGTTCCAACCAGGTTGTGGAGTAGGCCATTGTGGGTTCTGCCAGAGATTTTGATTACTAGGCCATGGCTGAGTGTTCCAAGCAGAGAAATTTTGGTTTGCAGCTAGAAAGGGTGAACTAAAATTTAGTGGATCAGAGGGCATACCTTGTCTTTGCTGCCAAGGTCTCCTTTGAGCTATGAAGAACAATTGTCCATCCTCTCCTTCAAATGGCTAAAATTCTAGCCTTTCAACCTTCTCTTGCTGGATGTTTGCCACCCTTTTGCATTTACAATTGGGACAGCATTCAGTAAGCATTGCATTAGCTTCTTGTTATTTCTTCTTGATGTGAAGAGTGTCTATCTGTGTAGCCATATGGCTGATTATGTCCTCCTTCATATTGGACAGCAAACTACTGATTTCCACTCTTGAAACTCCATTGGTTGCCTTGTTTTTAATTGATGTCCTTTCTCCCCTTGGTCATCTAGTGAAAGTCCTTGAATAATTTCGGTAGACTTTACAAATTGACTCAAAAGGTAGCTGAGAAATATCTCCTTACCCAATGAGATTCAAAGCATCCATGCAATCATCCTTAACCCCTCTTAAGAAAAATAGTTTTAATAATTCTTCGGATAATCTATTTTGGGGGTTCTTCTTCAGAGCAAATTGGAATCTTTCAACATAATCTTCAAATGGCTCCTCCTCCTTTTGTGACATCATGAAGATGTCATCTCTCCTTCTATCATGTCCTCGCCAGTAATCTTGGTATTTCTCCAAGAATTTCTCCTTCATAGTGTCCCAGTCTGGAATGACATCTTTTCCCAGCCCCATAAACCATCTCAAAGTTGCATCCTTGAGGGTAGCAGGAAATAGTTTCAGCCTATGAGTGTTTGAGGTGTAGTCATAGCTCCTACACAAGATATCAAACTCAAACAGGAACATATCTGGATCCTCTGTCACTAGTCCATAGAAGACTTGTAATGCTGATGGTGGAATATTTTTCAGCACTGTAGCCCTCTCCTGATCAGTGATAGGAAACTTGAACGTTGCTTGTTCTAGTGGATCCTCCACCGCAACATCTACCATGGTTCTGAAGGTCCCTTCTGTAGTTGTGGAAGAAGCTGATGAAGATGTAGAAGGTGTTGATGAAGATGTAAGAGGAAATTCTTCTTCAACACTTTCTACTGTATAATTGATAAAGTCAGTTGTTTCTTCACTATCCTAAAAATTTGAAGGGAGGAATCTACCTCAATTATCTCTCTGCCTCCGCATACAGTGAATTTGGCTTTATATCCCAGCGGTCCTACACAATGTTAGTATAATTTCTGGTGTTTCTTGAAAAGTGAATTTATTAATCCTAATGCTGGAATCAGAATTTAAACTCTGAAAGCATGTAAAAATGAGCCTATGAAGGTAGCACCATCCCCAACAACGGTGCCAAAAATGTAGAGGAAAACTAATGTGTTGTAGACTTAACATAATTCAGGGGAAAACCTATCTGAACAGTCCACTCTATCATTGCATTACTACAATAAATTATCAACCAAGGAGCGTAAGCTTATGATGGCACTGCACTGTATGTGCCTTCAGGGTTCATATTCTTCCTAAACTATCTTATCCAAACCTACCTAGGCTATTCTACTCTTTTGAAATTCACAGAAATGCAAAAACAGTAAAAATAACTACATAATCTAGTGGCTACGGGTACCTGCAGCATAAACTATAGATGACTGTTATCAACATGAAATTACAGAATTAACTTAAAACATCCAAAATGATAAGAGAACTAATGCTAACCTCCGAAGGACTTAAAGTTGATAAAGCATACATTTGTTCATGAATCATACCACTGTAATTTTGACAATCAAAGAAATTTAAGTGACTCGTGATATATCTATATGTAAATGAAAACTAGATTTAACAATGAATGCATAAAGGAACAAGGAAATAAATGAAGTGAGGATCAATACCTTGAGTGGCCAGCTCAGGGGATTGACTCACTTAACTGGAAATCAAATCTAGTTCAAATTCTTATGCATCTTCATAACACATAGTTTCATTCACTTCATATCATAAACAAAATCTCTTTCAGATTGTATTCAATAATGACATTCCTTAATAAAACATGTATGTATCTTTCAATATAGAAAGTAAAGTAACAACTGAGTATCCAGAAAAAAAAGAAGTAACTAACTTCATATCTAACTCATCCCTCCTAACTTATATAGAAACAAGAGAGGTTTATGCAGCTACTAACTAACTTCAACCATCGATCCATTCCTAGATACTAGGATACAGGTTTGAGATCAATTTATTAATCTAACTGAATAGAGGAAGCAAAGTCCTATCCAAACAAGAATTCTTATGCAACGGTTCTCATGAAGAACACACATAAGCTGCATTTGAAACAAGTCTTCTTCCTCTTCTTCTTCTACATTTATTTCTACCCATGATGGTTCACATTCATCCTCTAGCTAACTGCACTTTTGGCGTCCTATCTTGACTTCCTTTAATTCTCATGTCTGCAACTTCGTTGCAAATGCTCATTTCCTTGATGACACGTTCTTCCTACACATGGGTTAATTCACAAAACATATGCACACAAATAACCTTCATGACTAAACCATAGGATTCCATCTATATTGCATGCATACTCATATTTAAATCATTCAATTGATAATATCATCACCATATTCCATATTAATAACATAGGTTCAAAGTCTTGCAAAGTATATAAAAAGACAACATATAATGATGGTGATGTTGGTAAAGTGTCTGGACGATTATATGGAAAAGTTCTAAAAGCATATAAAAACAACATAAAAAGAGGTCAATATTTCAGCCCATCGGGTAGAATGGAAGATCTTGGAATACCAGAAAAATATAGGGTTGCTATCCACGGGCTTTATGATCAGGTTCAAGCCAAAATCAAAACAACGGATGGCCTATCTGAGTGTTTTGGAAGCGACATTGGTGTCAAATAGGGTTACCTGTTGTCTCCCACTTTCTCTAGGTTATATATAGATAAGTTAGAGGATTGGTTAGCAATCAGGGTGGAGAGGGTGTCTTCTTGCCCACCTATGTGGTCAAGTTGTTGCTATATGCAGATGACCTCACTTTAATGGCAAAACGACAAATAGTTTGCAAGAACATCTAAAAGCTCTAGAGCTATTTTGTTAGGAAGTGGGGATGCAAGTGAACATAAGCAAAACCAAGGTCATGATCTTTTCTTTGAGAAGAACTAGGAAGCAAGTAAATTTTGAGTTTGAAGGAAACTCCTTACAAGTGGTAAATGGATTTCTACAACAATCTCAATTGGGAGACTTGTAGGACAAAAAGAATATAAGGGGGATGGAAAGCTCTATACCTGCTTCAAAACAAGTGTAGGTCAGCTAAGCTATGGGACTGGAAAACATAGAAGAGTCTATTTGGGTTGCTTGTTACGCCTATGGTTTTATATGGTTGCAAAGTTTGGGACAACAACACGCCAGTTTGAAAATAGAGGCAAATAGAAAGATTACATAAGCACCTAATCACAAGCAATTTCAAAATAAAAAAGTGCGGTCCCATATGAGATTGTTTTAGCTAAAGTTGGGGCCTTCCTAGTTGAAGCGATGGCTCTAATTTGGTTGTTAGGCTATTTGAGAATTAAGATTATGTGGGGACACTGCTAGCCCAAATTTGTGTTGGAGGAAAACTTAACTAGAAGGAAGAGCACATGGATGAAGTAAAATGCCAAGTGGATGAGCAAATGGGGCATCAACATGCAGGAGTGCCCAAACAAAAGTGTGGAAATTAAAAGGTATGTAAGAGATAAAGTCAAAGCAGCCATGTGGACAAAACAACTTGCGCGAAAAAGAGAATATTATGTTAAACAATTTAATCCCACATACGACCACAAGAAAAAGTACTATTTGGGAGCAGATATAAAGTGGAAAGCTAAAATGCTAATAGCTCAGTTGAGAACGAGCTCACACCATCTTTGGTGCAAAATGGGAAGATGGAAAATGCCCAAAGAGGAGTGGATGGATATGATTTGTCATTTTTGCTCGTCGAGATTAGTGGAGACAGAATGGCAAACATCATGGAGTGTAAGGCATATGAGGACGTTCAGTTCAATTACATAGATATGCTAAAAGACCGATCTTTAACGACCTTGTTTGAAGAGAATAAGATAGAAAAAACAAGTTATCAAATCAAAATCCATAGCAGAAGAAGCAGGATTAACAAAGAGTTAGAAAACAACCAGAAATAATTGGTGTGGTTATCAACTGTTCATTTGTTTTGGGTGGTTTCAGTTTTATTTTTGCGTCCCATAGACTGGTTGGTCTCATGGATGTCTTTAAAAACATTCATTCAAGATTAAAAAAAATAAACTCCTTTTTGTTTTAAACAAAAGAAGATCAATGTAAAAATTTTAGTTTATTTTTTGCTCTTAAATGATTTTTAATTAAATAATTATTTAATATATTTTTGAAGTTTAATCCCATTCCTTTTTGGTGTGCGGTCACATTGGGTAAGGAGGTTTGTGCATGAGTGTTAAGATTCAACCCCTAGTCACATGGGTTGTGAATAAATTTTTAAGCTAGTGGTCATCTAATAAGCCCTTGAGGGTTGAGGAGGTTAGTGGACCACCCCTTTGAGGAGACAATTTTCATAAGATCATAGTTTGCTCATTTAGAAGTTTTGTCAATGATATTTTTTTAAATTGTGTATTTATTTGAGCTCTTTCCAATGATAGTTGGATTTCAGTTTTAGATCTTAAAAATCAACTTTTGTAGCCATCTTTACTAAGGTATTTTATTACTTTTGAGGTGTTATTTTACAATTTCTTTTTGCATTCCATTTTTTTGTTAGCATGTGATTTTCTTGCTTGGATATAAAAGCATAATTAAAAAAAAAAAACAATTACAAAACTCAAAACAATCTTTTTCTATATCCTCTTTTTTTTCATCTTCCAATGATTTGTCATTCGGGTTGCGAATTCAATGCAAAGGGAATCACGATGTTCGATGTCACACCCCAAATTTTGACTATGTTTTACTTTTTACTTGCAAGTAATTAGTAGTTTATTATGCATGAATTAATTATTTGACGTCATGTGAAAATGTCAGGACAAATTAATGATACCATGAGTTTATGTTTATATGATTAGAATTTAGACATGTGATTATAAGATGTCATGATTATTTATTCATAAGGTATATGAATTGACTAACGATGCACTAATCCTAGTTTAGTGATTGCAAGTTGTAACCAGGAAACAGGTTTTTCCATCCTACGAGAAAGAGAAGAACAGCATCATCAAAGAGGAGAGAATAGATGTATGGATAAGAATAGATTGTTGCCATCTAAGTCTTGTGCGTTCACAGTTTAGTGAACCTTCGTCCAATTGGTAAGTTGTGTTTGACCAATTGGTATGAGTTTGGTTTTGACTCAACAAATCATCGATTGTCAACTAGATCCATTAAGCTTAGGTTTTGTCAAAAACTAAGTCAATATAGTATGACCGTTGACAAGGAAATGGTCAAAAGTCATTATTTCTTTGTGTAAAGTAATGTAGATTATATTACAAGAGCAAATATATGCTAGTAGATAAACTATTTTATTTTCAGTAATTCCTGATTGGAATTATATCATGTTATTTTGTTTATTTCAATGTTTACGCAAGTTAGAGAGGGGGAGAATACCTCAACCTCATTCTTGTATCCCGTTGAGAGTTAGAAACAACATAAGTATACGTTGTATGCACCAATATTATGTTGTTATATACATAGATATTTATTTAGTATGAATTATTTTTAAACTTACTATTTTGTTGTCAATAAGCTTCTTATGGGTACGTGGTTAAGTTGAAAATTAAACACAAACCACTACATGCTCTTAGGGCACTTAACTCTTTTTTCTCCACGTTAGTTATGAAGAGTATGGAGGAGCTATCAACCGGTTTGGCAGTGGTCATAATGACCAGTTACTCCACAATCTTCTGCATGTCTTTTGAGAGTGGTAAAAGGCATAAATTCAGGAAGGATCTCCTCTAGTATGGGGAGAGAAAAGCCTTGAAAAAGGCTATATTATCGAAGGATAGGGATGTGTTGAGGGACTGTTTTGTGAGCAACTCCAAGTGCACAGAGAAAGGGAAGGACTGTGTTTGTCACATAGCTATATATTGTGCAAGAGTCCATGGGGGCAAGGGATTGGTGAAACTCAAGAGAGCTTTGTTATCATTACATAGTTGAGAGAGAGAGAGAGATTTGAATCATCTGCAAAAAGGGAAACAAACACAGTGAAAGTGATATGATAGCTCGGATAACAGTGGTTGAAGGAAGTAAATGACTTAGTTTTTGGATAACTATCGACGTATAAAGGTAAGGATATCTCTTATATGCAACTCATTACATATTAAAACTACAATATTGCTATTTTGTGCAAACATTTAAATATAGGATGAAATCACAAAATTCTTGTTATAGTTGAGAATGAATTTGTGATAGTGATAATGTCTTCAGATAGTAGTTAGAACTCCAGAAGATAAATGTTAGAATGTTTTTGTTTATCAACAAGAGATATTAGGGTAGTTAACTCTTTTTCATGCCATCATTGTATCTTCAAATTCATAGAGTAAATAGGTAGTAAACTTATTGTTTGATAGACACCGAATATGGCATAGTTTTTAAATAATTTTGTTTATTCAGAGGGTTCCGTCTATCAATAGTTATCTCTTACCTATATATATATATATATATCGAGCAAACGTAGGATGCAGTTGATGTCGTAAAACAATAAAAAATTTGTAGAATCTATCTTATAGATTGTAGAAACTGAACCTCTCGAGAACTCTATTTTAGACTTAAGAGTCGAGACCAGTAAGTTTAGATAAAGATGGATTTATATCCCACAATGTTTTATGTATATAAGTTTTATTGCTTATCAAAAGATTTTGTGATAGATATTCACTTATTTTAGAGTATATAGAAATGATATAGATATCATTAGAAACACCTAAGGATAGTGATATATTATCACATATGCATTCTACAACCATGTTAAGTATTTTCATTATATTTAAGGATGTTTTACATGAGTTAACAACCTATTCTATAATGAAATTCAGTGGACTTAAGAAGACCAAGAGGTTGAAGATATTGTATTATTATGTTTGTAGACTCAAACCTATTTAGGTTAAAAGATCGAACTTAGTCAAGAGTACTTACGATAATGATAGTATTCATCAAGATCTCATATTAATGAGGATAAACCTTGTGTTCTATGTTTATATGTGATATGAGAAATGCAAATTTGAATAATGCCAAGTGGTTAAGAGTAGACTAGTGGTTATTATATTCATGTGATATTATTATAACTTATTATCTTTGGAAAACAAGGGTATTTGATATTTCAATGTATTGGGTTAGAGAAGTTAAAACCCTAGAATCAACCCATAAGGGTTTAGAAAACTTAAAACTCTTAACTTGATTATGACATTGTTTTTGTATATTATGGTCGACAGTGAATGGTTGAGAAACCATAGATCAAGACAGAATACTTTAGGAAGAGTCTAAGAAGCACTTTGTTAAATTTTAAACGATTTCTTAATAGAGTAGAAACTTGTTATATTACACAAGAGTGTTCTATCTTTGGGTCGTTGAGTAGAATGATAGGAAGTCATAGACCCTAGTATTTGCAACTATGCAAGGAGGGACTCCCTAAAGATTTAAAATTATCTAAACCTACATATTGCATGTATATCCTAGATTAAGGATTAAATTCTATGTCAAATTGACTAGGATTTGAGTTTAGTCAAGACAATTTATCTCTAGAGATACTAGTCAAACTAATCAAATTGTAGGATGAGATAGTTTCCAAGTCGAGTTAGAGGTATGAACACATGACTAAGTTTATTGTAAACATCTATTTATATAGAAACTTTGGCCAAAGTGACGCATTTGTCTCTGCATGCATTAGTTGGTTCACCATGTCTAGATTGTGTGATCTGTTAGAATGATCATACCTAGCTAGAAGATTGTCTAGAGTTGTATGATCGATTGAGTTATCTAGGACACAACACTAAAATTTAGATGGAAACCTGTTGGTTCTTTATGTCTATACTCTTCATGAAGTGTAGGGCCACTTCCAGGAAGGAAGGTGTGCGGGGGACCGCTGGTCTATGGTTGGAGGAAAAGCACTCGGATGATGCTCTCCCTCTATAGCAGAAGACTCAACGAGACTTGTGAGACACATATCAAATTCTAGATGTAGTACACTTCATGATTAACTTATGATATTCAAACTTATGTAAAATTGTTCATATTGCCAAGTGCAAATTATTTGTAAATATAAAGTGATATGATTTCACTATGCTTTTATCTTTGAATATATTGTAATTTCAAGGTTGAAAAATATTCAAAAGAGATGTACATTTCATTCTATGTGTTTATGCAAATGTCAAAAAAAATTCCACTCATGTTTAAACATGTTCATTTACTTAGTAAATTTTGTGAGTAATTCCAAGTAGTATGAGTTGGTATGTTACATATGGTATCAGAGCTAACTGGGTCCAACATATGGATCTAGGAGCTCACTACAAGAAAACTTGTCAACATTTAGCAGATTGGATAATGTTTGAAATTGGTTTTATGTCAGAATGGTGTGGAGAAGAACCAAGCAAACTTCCAAGAAGTCTATTCCCCAGAACTTACCCAAGATAGTGGTTAAGAAAGAACCCACTAAGGAGGTAAAACTCCAAGAACATATTAACTATGATGAGGGTGCATGGCTGGAAGACTCTAAAACATTGGTTGATGCTCTTAAGCATATTCAACTAGAAAAGAAACAATGCAACAAACTGGATAAGAAACCCATTGTTCCTACTCACGTAGTTAAACCGAGTAAACCATCTGCTAGTCACGACGTGTCGTTCGGGTGTGGTTGTGATGCCCCAGCTTTAGGAAAAGAAGTGTTAGAGGAGTACATGTGTGTACATCCACCCTCTAAGTTTGTTTTAGAGGATTCTGATGGTGAAGAGGAACATGAGGAAAATCATTTAACCAACAGTGACATGTAGTCTTGTTGTTTTATATATCTAAATAAGGATGTATTTATACCCAGAATAAACTATAATAAAGATGAGATTATTTTGCACAAATCTAAGTTTTGTGAACAGATTTATTGATGAATTTTGAAAACCTAATGACTAAGCTAGATCAGATATTGACCATGCTAAATGAAACCAAGGAATGGTTTGGAAACTTGGAACAGGAAGTGAGGGTCCAAGGCATACCTGAAGGAGAAAAAGAGGACTCGCATAAAGGGGACAATGATTATGTCCATGAACCCAGTTCTCATAGTGAATGAATGGAGGATGTTGATAAGACTAAGTCTTAGGAAGAAAGGAAAAATAGACTTGTCACAGAGTTGTTGAGGGATATGAAGAAAGTGACGCCACCCAAGTTTGATGGAACAATAAGTGGTGATGCTGCAAAAGCTTGGTTGTTAGAGATTGAAAAGTATTTTGAGATTAGAAATTACTCTGAGATAACCAAGGCTGTTTGGGTTGCCTATTAGTTGGCGGTGAAGCGTCCATGTGGTTGATGAACAAGAAAATGGAATTGGGGTTAAGTTCTCTAAGCTTAACCTGGGATCAGTTTGTGGTCATATTTTGACAAAGATGGTTACTATAGTTTTTCTTCAACCAAAAGCTAACATATTTTCAGAATCTACGACAAGGAGAAATGTCAGTGGTTGAATATTGGGAAAATTTCACCCATATCCTAGAGTTTGTGCCACAATATTAGAAGGATGAAAGGTTTTGAATTAGAAAATTCATCATGCGTCTAAATGCCTAGATAGGTGTGTTGCAAGTATGTGCCTAATCGGTGTTGTCATTGATGTCAACATATCTGTGTTGTCATTGGTGTCAACTGTATCTTTATCTTTTGATTGATTAGAAGCTTTATATGTTAAGGACATTGAGAAAATTAGCCCCTCCGGAAGAATCAGAAAGGAAACAGTGAACCACAATGAAGACAGTGACTTGCATACTGAAGAACAGTCTAGAAGATTGCTCTGCATTTCTTGTAGATTGAAGATCTTGGCCTGCGGATTGAAAGTTATTTAGAGGCATGTCTAAAGATGCTAAATCATGAGTTTGAGCCTCCAGTATGAAGAATCAAGTGAGTTACATTCACCAAAGTAAAACTTGCTTTTTTCTGATTATTTACTGGTGACAGGGAGAAAGTATTTTGCTCCGCATTCCTCCGCATTGAAGTATTTTGCTTTGCAGTTCTAGAGGGAATTCCGAGATGATGATAAGTGCCTACAACTACAATGGTTCATGATTTGGTGATCTGCAAGCTATTTTTCTTTTATGACAGTTGAAGACAGTGAAGTTCATATGCTCCGGTGTGAAGAATCTCATGGATAAAGTGGTTAGAGTTTGTACGGTTGCTCCTGGCGATTACAACATGCTTTTGGATGCCTCTTGATCTTGTTCCTGCATTTACATTGGTCTGCATTAAGGAATTGAGATTGTGTTTGAAGTTTGTTCCCAGATAACGTAGCGTGTAACCAGTCTTAGCCGACTTGGTTAATTCTAGTGATTGCAGAGATATATTGAAGATTGTAGAAGCATGTCGTGGCATGGAAGATCATGTTTGAGTCTGAGCTAAGGCATGGAGTGATCCGCATACATCTTTACTACATTTCCTTAGCATAATTTTGTATTAGGTCAAGACCTATTTTGTAAATGTTTGTAATGCCGACCTTGGTGATTGTTCCAATGGTTGATGAATGTAATATCAACCTTGATGTACATTCGAAGGTTGATGAATGATATATATACTTGTAATTTGGTCGTGGAAAAGATGTCCTTGTGTGAAGATGTGAAGTTAAGTGAAAAAGTGTAGAAGGCAGAGCATAGCAAAGGAAGAGTATTGTGCTTCAATGGAACTAAATTCAGGCATGGAGTAGATGATATTATCTCAGTTCAAAACCTTTGGTAGTAATCCACCCTTTGGCAGTGAACCACCCCTTGGCAGCGAGCCACATCTTGGTAGTGAGCCTCTTTAAGCAGTGAGCTTTGGGCAGTGAGCCCTAATGGTAGTGAGCCTCTGATTTTTGATATTGTGATTTACATAATAATCTTGTGGGTTAACCCCCACCATGGTTTTTCCCTTTACAGGGTTTTCCACATAAAAATCTGGTGTCTATTGTCTATGATCTTACAGTTGTGTTAAAATTCCTGATTATGTGTTTTCATGTTCTAATCATAATAACAGTAAATAAGTGAATGATGTTTAAGATGCAGAAATTGTTTAAGTTTTGTGACAACTGATTCACCCCCCTCTTAGTTGTCTTGTGCATTTCAACAATTGGTATCAGAGCCAAGTTCCTTGGAAGAAAGCTTGACCACTTGAGGCTGATCCATGATGTTGTATAAGAAGGAAACTCTGTGGTTCGATGGAATGAACTACTTTGTCTGAAAGATTCGCATGAAACCCCATCTCCTCTTCATGGGTTATAGTGTTTGGAAAATAACTGAAGATAAGTATGAAATATCAAAGAATGGTCCACAAAGTGAAGATGAGATCAAGCAATTTGAGTTGAACATAAAAGCCAAAGATGCCTTGGTAAATGCCTTATCTGACGTCGAAGTAACAAAGATCATGGAGCTGGAAATTGCTTACGAAATCTAGGATAAACTGAAGAATCTATATGAAGGAGATGAATCTTTGAAGAGCACCAAGTTATAGAGTTTGAAGGCAAAATATGAATGTTTGAAGATGAGTGAAGATGACAACATAACATCCTTCATGCAAAAGATCGACAAACTTGTGAGTAGCATTAGAAGTGCAAGAGGAAAAATTGAGGATATTGAAGTTGTGAACAAAATTCTTAGATTACTACCTAAATCATAGTCATAAGGTGGCTGCAATTGAAGAAATAATGGCAGTGACAAAGATTACAAAAGATCAACTACTCAGGAAGCTGATAGCCTTTGAAATGAGAGAACTTGGTGATTCACTTCCGAAGACAGAGTCTGCTTTCAAGGCTAGCATTTCAGAAAGAACCCCCAGATCTGACAAGTACAAGGTGGAACCAGATTATGAGCTTGAAGAACTTGAAGCCAACTTTGTTAATAGTCTGCCAAGAGGTACTAGTAAGTTCAAAGGCAAACTACCTTTTAAGTGTTTCAGTTGTGGTAAAGTTGGTCATTATGCTTCTAGGTGCCTCACAAGAGTTCCTAAGCCAAGACCTGATAGACCTAGGATTCCAAAGAAATGTTATTGTGTTGAAGATCTTGATGATGATGAAGGAGCATCGGATGGTGAACTAGATAATGCTAGTACTTCTGGTAATGAATGCTTATTTATTGCTATTAAGGAAGAACTTGTGACTACTAATCCTACTAGTTGTGTGAAGGAAGAAAAACCAATGGAAAGTGCCTTGGTTGCTTAGGTTGTTGAAGACAAAGATGAATGGGTTATTGATAGTGGATGCTCTCATCACATGACTAGCAACAAAAGTAAGTTCATAAGTTTGGAAAAATATGATGGAGGACTGGTTAGGTTTGGTGATGATACAACTAGTAAGATTTGTGGAAAAGGATCCATTTCTTTTGATGGCAAGCATAACACTGATGATGTCTTATATGTGAATGGATTAAAGCACAATCTCTTAAGTGTTGGTCAGATGTGTGGCAAAGGTTATGATCTCAGATTCAAGGACAATGGATGCAAGATCTTGGAAAGCTCTGGAATAGTGATTGCAATTGGTAAGAAGACAAGAGGTAACATTTATCATTTGAAAGGGACTAATGAATATTGTTTGTTGGCTCAGAATGAGGAAAGTTGGTTGTGGCATAGAAGGTTGTGTCATATCAATTTTGACAACATTGTGAGGATAAGTTCCACTCAGGCTGTAAGAGATTTGCCCAAGCTTGTGAAGCCTGCTAATACTTTGTGCAAGGAGTGCCAATTTGGAAAACAAACAAGAATAAGCTTTAAGAGCAAGGACCAATCTGTTGATGGACTACCAAAATTAGTGCATACATATCTATGTGGACCTACCAGAGTAAGAAGTCTATGAGGAGACATGTATTTCATGTTGTTGATTGATTATTATTCTAGAATGGCTTGGGTTACCTTCTTAAAGGAAAAAGCAAAAGCCCTAGCAAAGTTCAAAGCATTAAAGGCAATGGTTTAGAATGAGCTAGATTTGAAGATAAAGTGCTTGAGGTCTGATAGAGGTCGAGAGTTTACATCAAATTAGTTTAACTTCTTCTATGAGGAACAAGGGATAAAGAGACAATTATCTACACCTAGGACTCCACAACAAAATGGAGTAGTTGAAAGGAAAAACAAGACAGTTCAAGAGGCTGCTAGAACAATGATGAAGGACGCTGACCTACTAGAAGTATATTGGAGAGAGGTAATTCACACTGCTGTATACATCTTAAATAGAGTCTAAGTAAAAGATAACAGTTCTAAGACTCCTTATGAATTGTGGCATGGTAAAGTTCCTACTGTGAAATATTTCAAAGTTTTTGGTAGTAAGTGTTATATCAGAAGAGATGAAGATCTAGGTAAGTTTGATGCAAGATGTGATGAAGGTATCTTCCTTGGATACTCTACCAAGAGAAAGGCCTACCAGTGTTACAATAACAGGTTGAAGAAGATCATTGAGAGTACAAATGTCAAAGTTGATGAAAGCAAGGAAAAGGCATCAAGTGGATATGAATCTGAACAACCCGATGTCCCTGTAAGAAAAATAGTAGTGCAGCAAGAAGAAAACTCAGAGGAAGAAGAAGAACAAGCTCCAAAAATCATTACTAGACACCCAGGTATGTGAAGTTAAATCACTTTGAAGATCAAATCATAGGAGATAAAAGTAAAGGAGTTTAGACCAAAAGAAGAGTTGCTGATAAATAAATTAATTATTGTTTGATTTCTCAAGTGGAACCTAAAAATGTAAATGAAGCTTGGAATGATGAAAATTGGGTAAAGGCCATGGAAGAATAACTGATGTAGATAAAGAAGAATCAGACTTGTGATCTTGTTCCCAGACCAACAGATAAAAATGTAATTGGCACCAAATGGGTCTTTTAGGAACAAGATGTATGAGAATGGTGAAGTGGTAAGAAACAAAGCAAGGTTGGTATGCAAAGGATACTCTCCGGTTGAAGGAATCAATTTTGAAATATACCAAGCCAATTTTTTTCACTTTTCCAATTACAATAAGCAAAGCAATACACAATCGTTGAAGTTAGCACTTAAACCAAAACGATGTGGAATTCAACTCTAACCAAGAATGTACACCAGGATGGTGTGATCATATGGTCAGAGGATCTCTATGCAATGCTGAAAAGGAACTCTAACGAAGAATGTGCCTGATGGTGACGAGCATATGGTCAGAGGGTCTCTATGCAATGCTGATAAAGGAACTCTAACCAAGAATGTGCCTGATGATGACAAGCATATGGTCAGAGGGTCTTGATGCAATGCTGATACAAAGAACTCTAACCAAGAATGCGCCGGATGTCGACGAGCATGTGGTCAGAGGATCCCTACCACTATTATGCTGAAATAACTCGACGTCAAGAATGTGCTTTCCAACCCGAAGTGGAATTGGAGCTACCATATGACAGAGATGCAAGGTATTATAAAGCAAATATGAGAAGAAGTATGAAGTGCTGACAGTACTACTATTCAGCTTACAATAATTAGAGACTTCCAACCCAACTCGAATGATAGAAGTTAGCAAACTGAAATGACAGATCAACAACTTGAAAAGACCAAACCAGCAACATAAAACCCTACAAAAATGCTCACACCTCACTCATTTCTCAACCAAATGACCTCAAATCTGATGCAATGCACTCCTATGACAATGGCGACCAAGATACACACCAGAGACCACTCTTAAACCCAAGTATTTATTTAGCACACTTTCCAATGCACTCCAAAGAGGGCGGCCTGGCAAGAAGGGCGATTTCCTTCTAGAAAAATTAGATTCTTCATAATAAAATCTGCAAATTGGCACAATGGGGCGCCCAGCATAGACAAAGGGAATTATAAAATACCCAGAACAAATGTATTTTTATTTTCAGATTTATGAATGAAACTACAGATTCAGCCCTGTTATCAGCAACTCCAAAAATGACATAAAATGCAAATAACTGAACTACAAACAGAACTCAAGCTACAATGCAAACCTCACTACAAAAATCACTACTATCAGCAAACCTCTCCCTAGGTGCTATCTCTCAAGCACGAAGTGAGCCCAGGCTAGGAGGCATTCATTCCTCGAAGCAGTCCCAGAACCATTACGGCAGCATAACATTATCAAGATTTCGGATGCCGAAATGAGAGCACTCTTCCTCCTTTTATACTTTTCCAACTGGGAGTCTCTAAAATCCTCTTGCATATGGGATAAAACATGAGAGGGAAAATAATATAATCCTCTTCAATTCTTTTTCAACCTCAACATTAAGTCGTTGAGCCTAGGCACCAAGGTCCAATATTAAATAATAAAGTTTAATTTACGGACTTTAAAACGGTGGCCAAGATGATGTCAGAAACCAATGATCTATAGCTCGTTGGAAAGGTCTTGACAAGACGAATCCAACCCCACTCTCAAAATTCTATTTCGGTGCCAATCCTGAACTTACTAAAAATAGTAAATTCCTGAATGTCAAGAAAAACACATCCCTGCGACGCTCTCTAAAAACCTAGAAAGAAACCGCCAACCAAACCACGTTCCACGAACAAAAGTAACCAACAAAACATGAAACCCCAATTTTAACCTTTGAGTAACCTACAGGTCTCCGGAATAGGCCAATGGTCAACTGTGAAAGATCAAGCTGGAAAACGGAACATTACAGATTTTGAGGAAACATCTGCACCAGTGGCAAGGATTGAAGCAATAAGAATGTTTTTAACAAGTTCAGCCTACAAATATTTCAAGGTATATCAAATGGATGTGAAGTCTGCATTCTTGAATGGAGAATTGGAAAAAGAAGTCTATATTGAACAATCGGAAGGATTCCAGTTATCAGATCAAGGTGACATGGTGTGCAGATTGAAGAAAGCATTGTATGGACTAAAACAAGCCCCCAGGGCCTGTAATGCAAGATTGGATAAATATCTGATACAATTAGGGTTCAGTAAGGTTACTATCGACATAAATTTGTATTTCAAGATCAATGATGAACAAATCCTAATTGTTGCAATCTTTGTTGATGAAATAATCTTTGGAGGCAATGAAGATATGTGCATGGCTTTTGTTGGGGAAATGCAAAATGAATTTGAAATGTCCATGTTTGGTGAGATGAATTTCTTTTTAGGTCTGCAAATTAATCAATCAGATAAATGTATCTTCATTCCTCAGTTGAAGTATGTGAAAGAGTTGTTAAAGAAGTTTGGGATGGAGGACTCTAAACTGGTAAGAACTCCCATGGTAACTGGTTGTAAGTTGAGCAAAAATGATGACTCACCAATGGCAGATCATAAAAGGTATAGATCTATGATTGGAGGATTACTTTATCTAACCCAAACCAGACCTGACATAATGCATGTAGTTTGTCTTGTGGCAAGATTTCAAGCAGAACCTAAAGAGTCACATGTGATGGCAGTCAAGAGAATATTGAGAGATTTGAAAGGCACAATGGATTATGGTTTGTGGTATCCAAAATACAATGATTTCACTCTTAGTGCATACACTGATGGAGATTGGGCCAGAGATGTGGATGACAGGAAAAGTACAAGTGGAGGTACATTCTTCTTGGTAAAAAGGCCGGTATCCTGGTTAAGCAAGAAACAAGACTCAATATCTTTGTCTACTGTAGAAGAAGAATACATTGCAGCAGCATGTAGTTGCACTCGAGTGTTATGGATGAAGCAGACATTGAAGGACATCAGAGTTGTGTATGAAGATCCAATTGCAATCTTTTGTGACAATACAAGTGCCATAAACATATCAAAGAATCTAGTAATGCATTCAAGGGCAAAGCATATATCCATAATATATCACTTTCTAAGAGAAAAAGTGACAGAAAATGAAGTCAAGTTGGAGTATGTATCTACAAAAGATTAGATTGCAGACATTTTCACCAAGCCTCTGCCTAAGGATACTTTTAAGTATCTTAGAGAAAAGTTAGGGGTTATCACCCCTCCTTCTCTAAACTAAGATGCACAAGAGTCCATCAGTCCGGTGGTGCTTAGAGTTCTATCTCCAGATCCAGATTGATGCTTGTAAGGGCTACTTCTCAAGGGGAGTAGTCAAATGGAGAGAGCTTGGTTCAGAGCAGCAGAGTGCAAGTATGTGGCCTTTACCATTGATGTCAAAGGGGGATAGAAATCATGTGAAAAAACTCAAAGAGAAAGAGTGCAGATGTGTAAAGAGAAAGGGGGAGAATTTTGTCATGATGGTTGTTGTGGTTTTTCACATCATATGTTGCTGTCAATGACAAAGGGAGAAATTATTGCAAGTATGTGCCTAATCGGTGTTGTCATTGATTTCAACATATCTGTATTGTCATTGGTGTCAACTGTATCCTTATCTTTTGATTGATTAGAAGCTTTATATGTTGAGGACATTGAGAAAATTAGCCCCTCTAGAAGAATTAGAAAGGAAACAGTGAACCACAGTGAAGACAACGAGTTGCATACTAAAGAACAATCCAGAAGATTGCTCCGCATTTCTTGTAGATTGAAGATCTTGGTCTGTGGATTGAAAGTTTTTTAGAGGCATTTTTGAAGATGCTAAATCCTAAGTTTGAGCCTCCGGTATGAAGAATTGAGTGAGTTACATTCACCAGAGTAGAACCTACTTTTTTTTATTATTTACTGGTGACAGGGAAAAAGTATTTTGCTCCACATTCCTCCGCATTGAAGTATTTTTCTCTACGGTTCTAGAGGGAAGACTGGGATGATGATAAGTGCCTACAACCATAATGGTTCATGATTTGGTGGTGTGCAAGCTATCTTTCTTTTATGACAGTTGAAGACAGTGAAGTTCATATGCTCCGGTGTGAAGAATCTCATGGATAAAGTGGTTAGAATTTGTGCAATTGCTCCTAGCGATTTCAATGTGCTTGTGGATGCCTCATAATTGTGTTCCTAAATTCACATTGGTCTACGTTAAGGAATTGAGATCGTGTTTGAAGTTTGTTCCCAGATAACGTAGCGTGTAACCAATCTTAGCTGACTTGGTTAATTCCAGTGACTACGAAGATATATTGAAGATTGTAGAAGCATTTCATGGCATGGAAGATTGTGTTTGAGTCCTAGCTAAGGTGTGGAGTGATCCGTATACATCTTTACTACATTTCCTTAGCATAATTATGTATTAGGTCAAGACATATTTTGTAAATGTTTGTAATGCTAACCTTGGAGACTGTTCCAATGGTTGATGAATGTAATGCCAACCTTGATGTACATTCCAAGGTTGATGAATGATATATATATACTTGTAATTTGGTCATGGAAAAGATGTCCTTGTGTGAAGATGTGAAGTTAAGTGAAGAAGTGTAGAAGGCATAGCAGAGAAGAGGAAAATTATTGCTCTTCAATGGAACTAATTTTAGGCAGGGAGTAGATGCTATTATCTCAATTCAAAACCTTTGGCAGTGAGCCACTCTTTGGCAGTGAGCCACCCCTTGGCAGTGAACCACCCCTTGGCAATGAGACACATCTTGGCAATGAGCCTCTTTAAGTAGTGAACTTTGGGCAGTGAGCCCTAATGGTAGTGAGCCTATGATTTTTGGTATTGTGCTTTACATAATAATCTTGTGGGTTAACCCCCATTGTGGTTTTTACCTTTACAGGGTTTTCCACATAAAAACCTAGTGTCTATTGTGTATGATCTTGCAGTTGTGTTAAAATTCTTGATTATGTGTTTTCATGTTCTAATCATAATAACAATAAATAACTGAATGATGTTTAAGATGCAGAAATTGTTTAAGTTTTGTGACAACTGATTCACCCCACCTCTCAGTTGTCTTGTGCATTTCAGCAAGGTGGAGAAGTGGATGTGCATGGTCCTACCACTATGGACCAAGTTTTTGAGAAGGCAATCAAACAAGAGAAAAAACTAAAGTCAATTTCTATATATCACGAGAAGAATCACAAGAGGTTTAATAAGTCGCCAACTTCTCAACCTTTCAAGAAAAGGAATGACAAACATGATGTGAATAAGAGAAGTGACAAGGGATTCAGAAATAATAGGAATGGACCTAGAAATGAGAAGAAAAACAATAGCAATTTTTGAAAGAATGATAATGATTCAGGCAAACCTGTTGAAAAGAGAGGACCTCCTAGAGGATGTTTCTCCTATGGTGGAGATCATTATGCAAATCAATGTCTAACCAAGAACCAAGGAGTTCAATAGTGTAGTAACACATTACCTACCCAGCAAGCAACTTTTCAATAGAGGATCCATGCAACATTGGACACTCATTGGGTAAAGTACCAAATTACTCCCATAGAGATGATAGGTACTTTGTTTAGAGTTCCTATTTCTATTTTAATTGATACTGGAGAAAATGAAAGTTTTATTTCTCCAAGCGTATTGAATAAATTTCCTAGAAGAGCTAGATATATGGCTAAACCTTGGTTAGTTGAGTATGCTAACCAGACTAAAGATCAAGTAGAGAAATACATGTTTGAAGCCAAGATTGATATTCCTAGTTTTTCAACTGAGGTGAACTTGTTTGTAGCCCCCTGTTCTTATGATGTTATCTTAGAAATAAGTTGGTTATGGAGAGATAGGGCCAATGTTGACTATTTTACAAAAATACTTGAGTGTCTAGATGATGTAGGAAATAAAGTCTATTTTTAAGGTACACAAAGAGAAGTCGAGATCAGACCAATCTCTGCTATACAACTGAAGAGGGCTAGGTGAAAAGGATGTCAACTTTTTGCAGTCAAAATGGAGTAAGTAGAAGAGGATCCTAGTAAACAAAATGTACCTTTGGAGAACTATCCTTTCCTTCGAGATTTTTAGGATGTTTTCCCAGATGAACTTCCAAGATTACCTCCGAAGAGAGATTTTGATTTCTCTATTTATATAATACCTAGATCTAAGCTAACTTCAAAGGCACCATATCGTATGACTACTACGGAGTTGATGGAATTGAAAGCCTAGCTTCAAGAGTTGTTGGCTAAAGGGTTGATTAGACTCGATGTTTCACCTTGGGGAGCACCTGTGATCTTTTTCAAAAAGAAGGATGGAACCTTGCATTTGTGTATAGACTATCATATGCTCAACAAAGCAATGATAAATAATAAGTATCCTCTAACATGTACTGATGATCTTTTTTATCAGATACAAGGCGCAATAGTGTTCTCAAAGATCAATCTGTGATTTGGATATCATCAATTGAGATTGAAAGATGAAGATATTCATAAAACAACTTTCAAAACAAGGTATGGACATTATGAGTTCATAGTTTTACCTTTTGGACTTATGAATGCCCCTGTAACATTCATGAATTTGATGAACAATGTTTTCCAAGATTGCTTGGATAAATTTGTTCTAGTGTTTCTAGATGACATTCTTATATATTCGAAGAATGAGGAAGAGTATTTGCTGGTGGGATAAGGTGCCATTAAACTTGTAAATCCTAATGTTGTATTTATTCCATTTATTATATGTAATTTTGTAATTATCCATGAGGAGATATACTAGTTTCACTAGCAGGGGTAATGTCAGAGTAATCAGAGGTAATTACGGAGTGACTTTTACTGTTGGCAAGTTTAAAAACTCAAAGTAAATGAGAGTAGGTGTTTTCCCTTGAGGAACATACTATATTTGGCATGTATGACAACTGTCATAATGTTTGGTAAGTGAATCTATGACAGTTGCAAGTTGTCATAAGATTATGTGATTTTATGACGCATATGACAGATATGTTAGTTGTATATTTTCTATATTTAGCCCAAGGTTCCTATCTTGGAAATATACTCTTTTGTGGAATCTATGATGGTTATGACGCGTCATAAGATGTTGTAAGAGGCCAGATTTAGTTTTGGGCACCCAACCTTTGCATGGTTGTTTTTGAACAAGTGGAAGGTGCTTGTAAAATGGCATTTAATGTTTGCATGTTGGGGAATCTTAGGAGAGAGAAGGTGAATCCTAGGAGGAGTTGGAAAACATTTTCTATAAGTCTTTGCCATGTATTTGTTGCTGCAATAGAGATTTTAGGTACTCATGTGCTACAGGAATGCTGTCGGATTGAAGACTGAAGGAGAGATTGGTGGTGTTGTTGTATTGTACAATCTTTTGTAGATTAATACAAACATTAGGCCTCTTTCCTGTGTGGATTCTTTTATCCACAAGGGTTTTCTCCACGTTAAACACTGTGTCATTGTGTTTTGTGTTGAGTTCTTCATGTTTGGCATTTTCTCTGTAGTGCATTTTATGTTTTGTTACAATCTCCATTGTTAATGCACACTTAAAGATTGCTAAAATTTGTCTTGAATAAGATTTCCATTGAAGTAGTGTTGCTTTCATTTCTAACATTTGGTATCAAAGCCTGACCAACTTTGACTCTTGGGTGGTAGTGTGGAAGCTGTAGCTGCAGTGGGAAATTTGGTTGTGTTTATTTTGCAAATCTTGTGTTGTTATTATGGTTGCATCCACCATTGCATCAACCTCTCGAATGGACATTGAGAAGTTCAACGGAACGGGGTATGAGTTGTGGAAGCTGAAAATGGAAGATTTGTTGGAAGAAAGAAACCAGTGGTTGGCTGTCCAAAAAGAGAAGAATCCTGATGACGTCTCTCCAAATGAGTGGGCAAATTTGGATAAGAAGGCATGGGGAACCATCCATTTGTCTGTCAACTTCTGTCCCGTTGAATGTTGCAAAGGAAGAGACTGTACACAAGCTGTGGAAATGGTTGGGTGAGATCTATCAAGCTAAGAGTATGGTAAATAAACATTACTTAAAAATAAAATTGTTTTCCTTGAAAATGAAAAAGGGTGAGTCAGTTGCAGAGCATTTAAATTCATTTAATTTGTTGATGAGTCAGCTTGCTTCAATAGATGTTGACGTTGATGAGGAAGATAAATGTATCTTGCTTCTTTGTTCTTTACCTGAGTCTTGGGAGAATGTTATCCTTGCTATCACTGCTAACCTAACAGATCTGAAGTTAGATGCTGTCATGCCCACATTTTCCATGTGGTCACAACACACATCGCACGTGTCATAGCCACATCTGTCATGTGGTTATGACACGAGATATGAAAAACTTTTCTCACACTGTCCTAAAAACCCCCTTCGCATGCGTACACATGCTCAACGGTGTTCTCTCATGGCGAAACGCTACACTCTTCGGCGGAATACAAGTACAATTGCGTGCAACCAGAAGCATATAGATCAACAAGAGGGTCTTTACAACGCTGCTAACGTCATTGCAAGAGTGAGATTACCAAAGTTCTTAAATCGAACCCTCGGCAATTTTCGGTAGCATAATGCCTTACGGCGTTAGTGGGAATTACGCTGCACTCATTTACGCACGTGGTTCGCTGATAGAGGAACAACTTCCCACGACGCCTTGTTCTGACTAAACCGACTAGTGATCTCCCTATTTAGTCATTTTTCAGCCAGGCACGGTTGTCTGTCTCCTCTCTTGTTTCCTGAAACATACTCCTCCTATGACTTAGCATTTTCAACAAGGCGGTTTGGTTGCTCTCTCTTCCCTTTTCACAAGTTCTTAATTTTGATTATATCTTTATCGCCCTTACCTTAACTATTCCTCTGTTAATTTAGTGTGTTTATATTTCGGTCTCTCTCTCTCTTTCATTTTCTATGCTTTCTTTATGTGCATCCTGACCTTTCTTCATGATTTACGTCAATCAGGGTTATCACTGCAGCTATTGTTGATAATAAACCTAATTTCAGGATGATCTAGGTCACAAAGGCTGGTTTACTATTTCGCTGGACTCGGTCTCCTAATCTTCCCCGATCTAGGTTCCTCCTCTTCGTATATACTTAGTCAACTTGTTCCTAAGCAAATTTGGCAGAAGGGTCCGTCAACTTAGTTCTCTTATCCCATGTGAGAAATGTCGCGCATTTTCTCCTCTGTGTTTTCCAATGTTAGTTTTTCTTCTTCGGACCCTCTTACAGGTTTACTTATGAGGTCGTTTGCTACAGTTGAGATTAATATGGCCACATGGATTGTCAGTGGTGGCTTCTTAAGTTTATTTCCAGTGTTCTTTTGAACAAGTGATCTGTAATTTTCCTCTTCATTTTCTGGGTGATTGATATTACGTTGATAGTTGAAACTTCCGAGAAACTCTTTCCAGAGTATCACTGAATATTCTTTAACTCTCTTTTACATTATAATTTTATTTTCTCTTGTTTATAATTACTGTTGTTACTATTACTGTTGTTACTATTAATGACTATTAATCCACTGGTTGTGACTCGTTTAACGTTGTAAATAGATGTAGGAGGCTCTCCACTTTATAAAACCCTGTTCATGGTAATATATCTTCTTTGGTTGTTGTGTTCAACACTTAATAACATCTACTGTGTGAATATAATTTGTTATTTTTTTTTTTGTTTTCTCTATGTCCATGAGACATAGTTTATAACGATTTAAAACGAGGGCCCAATAACATGGTTCATAGATGTACTCCTATGGATATTATATATATATATATATACATATATATATATATATATAATATATAAATATATATTTTAATGTCTATGTATAGGACGAACTTGGTTTACCACTATATATGTATATATCTCTATGTATATATATATATATATACATAGAAATATATAGATAGATATATAATCATTTTATTATATATATATAGCTATATACATAGACATATATAGTATATATATATGCCTATATATAGAGCTATAGAAAAATGTATTTATTTTCCAAAGATACCAATCATATGTTAGGGCCAAAGCCCTAACATTTTTTTTTTTTGTTTTTTTTTGTTGCTTTAAATTTCACAACCGACGGCGGCCATGGGCGGCAGTGGCCGCAGTGATAGAGCGGTGGACAGGGTCGGCGGTGGCCGCAGAGCGGCGGGCCTGTGCAGGCCGCGAGAGGCATAAGGGGAAGGGGGGATGTGGAGTGGGGCGGAGCCCCACCCACATTCCCACGACGTGGGGTGTGGGTGGGGCTCCGCCCCACTCCACACCTCCAAATATATAAAAAGGGCCTGTGGTGGGGTTTTCTCCCCACCGCCCATTGTAAACCGCGACTGTGTTTTTTTTTTTCCGCGGCTTAAACTTTGACAGTCATTCTTATGTGCTATTCGTTGATTTCTATCAACAATAAAATATATATATATATATTCATGTATATATATATATATCAATGATTTTATATTTAGATATATATATATATATATATATCATATATATATATATACATATATATCTATTTTTATATTGATATTTATCAGTCAATCTCATAAAAATGATAATTACTTTCAATTTCTCTATTATTCTATAAAATGATAATTACTCAAAATGTAAAATATATATATATATATATATATATATATATATATATATATATATATATATATATATATATATATAATTATATATATATATATATATTTATTCTTACATGTATTTATATAATTCCTAAGTTTCTCAAATTCACTACTTTATGCATTTACTCCAAAACAATCTGTTATAAAGATAATGTCATAACAATTAGATATATATATATCTATATATATATATATATATCCCAATTTCACTTAATCGGTAGAAATGGTAAACAGCTATCCCCTTATTATAAGTATATCTTTCCATTTTCATAAATATTTAAGAATGCTTAAATGTACAAACAGAATATATATACATGCTAGAATTTAACAGAATCCACTAAATATGGAGAAGAACTCAAACATTTAAAACTGTCTTTTCCATTTTAACATTGAACTATAAAAACTAACATTTCAACTAGTTAAGCAATTCCAAACTTTCAAATGTAAACAACTCAGATTAGATTGCCAAAAATGAACTTTTCCTTTCAGTAATACTTGAAACACAAAAATTGCTATTGAACAAAGTTTGCAAACATCAACTTAAAATTTAAGCACATTCATATTACAGCTTCTCAATCATGAATACCACCACTTAACTTCCCAGATATGAACTTTCTCCTCCCAAACAGTATACAACTGAGAACTTATGACAACCAAATAAAAGTCCAATAATAACAAGATCAGGGAGGTGATTTTCTTCACTCCCAGAATATCATTAATTTACAACAATAACAAGAGAGGTGTTCTCTCTTCATCTTTATGAAATGAACCAGGCCTAATTCTCATGACAAGAAGATGAACTGTTTCTTCATAAATAGCCAACCAGAAGCTCCAAGAGAAAAACCTGCGTATCAAAGACAAACAAAGAAGAAAATACCACTCGTCTAGCTCTCCTCCCTACCGTAGACCCGCAAGTGGGTCACCCCCGAGCTAGGGAGACCATACTCACACCTGGGTACTCAAACACTCCACTTCACAACAGAAACAACAACAATCCAAAAGCACACATACACCCGTGGGTATTTTACACAATACGGAAACTCAACTACAGTGAGTTTCATAAGGGGCAGGAGAGTGGACACACTCGACTCCAGAGTGTCACCCTGACAGATAAATGAACTAATATAAATTTCTCTTGGTCTCAACCAAGTGTGATCACAATTTTTAAGTAATCTGTATAGGACTCTCAAGCCAAAATACAGTCACAGATACATGCCCTCAAGGCTTTCAACATCCCAAAAGATGGAAACAGGTATGCACCCGAGGAGGATCTCTCCTCCCCTACCCCAAACTTGATGAGCATTTCTCCCAAGTGGGAGACGCTCTGTCAAACAACCCGACAAGAACCCCACAGAAAACAAATCTAAACACATATTTCACACACATTTCATGCACATTTCAGTTCTACCAAAAACAAAGGTAAAATTCAGACCAACCTTGCAAAGCCCTCCTGGAAATGAAGTTGTTGCAGAGTCCACAGAGTTCACTTCCAACCTTAGCCACCAACTCCCTCTCCCTTCTCTATCTTCCAAACTAACTTCTCTATTTTTGGTAAGGCCAAAATGAAAGTTTTTCCCCAAAATTCAACTAACTCCCTCTCGTCCCAAAATTTGAAAATAAATAACCCAAATTCTCTTTCTTTTTAATTTTGAGAAATGGGGAAGTGACACTTGTCACCTCCTCACCCTTCCCAAAAACCACTATTCTGTCCAGGTGGCTTATGTCACTCTCCATTCCCAAGGGTACTCCTTATTCCTCTCATGTGACTCCACTTTCTCATGGGAGAAATAAAAAAAAGAGTTAAATGGGAACAAGACAGGTGACCCATGCCTCTTTCTCCTTTCTTCACATGGGTGTCCCCATAGTACATGGGGGAATCTCACTAAAGAAGAGGTGACTTTCACTAATGGGTGGCATCTCTTATCTAGGGGAAAGTAGAGGGGATGGGTTGAGTGTTGGTACAACCCATCATGTCCCCTCCTACCTCCAATTTTCGCCACTTAACTTCAGGGGAAGGTTAAGTTGACTAGATGGAGGTTACTCAAGGGTTACCCATGCCAAATGGGCCCCTGGACCCATGGGGTATAACCCAGGGTCAACTTTAACCCATACAAGACACCCCTGGTCAAGGTAAAGCACAAGAAAAGGGCCTCATAATTTAAATAAAATAAGAAATTTCAAATTCAATCTCTTTACAACACTTAATTATAAAAATAATGTTACATGAGGGTAACCTAACCCACTCGACCATACGAAAGACCACATTACATCATGACATCAAACACAAAGAGATCTTGGTTCCTCGTGGAACCAGATCGGCTTAACAGGGAATAACAAATAACAAGGTGTGGAATGATCTCCGAAATCTGTGGTTCGATTAGTAATCCCTGCACACTCAATTACAAGATCAGTAACCACATAAATTCATCATAGCCGAAGCAACTTAAATAAAACATGCATTCTCATGCCCTAGTACAATTTAACATAATTAAAAATCATATTACAATTTTCCATCATCACCTAATTCATTTTTCTGAAAAGTAAACTTATCCAAACATCACCCAATTAGTTTTTCCGAAAACATAATAAAGTTAAATAGTCTGACAAATTCTGGGAACTGCTATCCCACAAATATGAAAGTAACAATAACAGTACTGTAAATAGTCATAACAACAGTAGTAAAAAGGGCGGTCCTCACAGATGCCCTTGTTGCAGTTTTACTATCACAAGAACTGAGGAAGAAGAGTTCGGATAGTTCAAGTGATGCTCTCAGTATCAAGGGAAGGTCTAAGGAAAGGGGACCAAAAGGAGATCAAAAAGGGGCTAAGGACAAGTCCAAGGGCTGGTCTAAGACTCCTAGTAAAAATAATAGAGTTAAGTGTTGGAATTGCGGTAAAAGGGGACACGTAAAGAAGGAGTGCAGAAACCCCAAGAAACAGTGGGAGAGTGCTTTGGATAAGTCCTCGAATGCAGGTGAAGATGTTTTACTTTCTGCATTGTAATGTTATTTCTAATGATCACTGGTTGGTTGACTTAGGATGCTCATTTCATATGACCTCGCATAAGGAATGGTTCTCCACATATGAAGAATATGATGGAGGTAATATCTACCTTGGTGACAACTCTTCATATTCGATTGTTGGGAAAGGAAAGGTATTGTTGTGTTTCAGTGATGGGAGGATTAAAACCCTCCCTAGTGTTTTGCATATTCCTAGATTAGCTAGAAATCTTATTTTAGTTTCGAAGTTGAATGATTTGGGAATGCATGTGACATTTGACAAGCATGGCTATAGATTGATGAGAGGGAACTTGGTGGTAGCGAAAGGGAAGAGATTCAAGAACTTGTTTAATCTTGAAGCCACTACAGTTTGTAATGTCTCTTATATTTTTGAGGCTTCTAAAAACACTTGTATGTTGTGGCAGCACAAATTGGGCCACACAAGCAATAATGTATTAAAAACTATTAAGAATAAAGGATTGTTCGATGGTTTCTCTTATTCTGATGAGCACTTTGATTTCTGTGAGCATTGTGTGTTTGGTAAACAAATTAGAAAATCATTTCCTTCAGGAAGCAATAGAGCAAAAGAGAAATTAGAAATTATTCATATGGATGTGTTTGGACCTATGGATAATGAATCTATTGGAAAATCTCACTATTTTGTCACCTTCATTGGTGATGTATCCAGATTTACATGGATTTATTTTATGAAACATAAATCTGAAGTTTTCACTAAGTTTAAGGAATTCAAAGCCTTAGTAGAGAACCAATCAGATTTAAAGATAAAAATATTAAAATCTGACAATGGAGGGGAATATTGCTCTAAGTAATTTGATGAGTTTTGCAAGCATGCAGGTATAATCAGACAAAAGACAACTCTGTATACACCACAGTAGAATGGTGTTGCAGAAAGGATGAACTGAACAATTATGGAAAGATCCAAAAGTATGCTTAGTGATGCACAGTTGGATAAATGCTTTTGAGCAGAGGCTGTGTGTACTACTTGCTATTTGATAAATAGATCTCCTTGTAAGGCTCTTGATTCGACACCTTATGAAGTGTGGACAGGTAAGAAACCTTCTATTTCACATTTAAGGGTTTTTGGTTGTGAGACTTTTGTTCATGTGCCTAAGGAAAAGTGATCTAAGTTGGATACAAAAGTTGAAAAGTGTACATTCATTAGATATGGTGATAATGTGAAAGGTTATAAGCTTTGGAATCCACTAACCCGCAAGATTATCTTTTCTAGAGATGTTATTTTTAGGTAACTTAGAGCTATTTCTGAACCTGAGCAGCCAAAAGAAAAATATGAAAAGGTAAAGAGAGTGCATTTTGAGTTAGACTAGCAAGATATACCTCAGAAAGAATAGAATGATGGATTGGGAGGTGAAGAAGAAGAAGATTCAAGTAGTTCTGATGAAGATGAGTCTGTTGTTATAGTAGAAGTTGGTGTAGATGATCATGCAAAAGAATGAGTAGAGTCTCTTACTCCACACTTAAGGGGATCCACAAGACAATGGAATCCAGTTGACAGGTATAGCCCACCAGATTTCTGTTGTGTATATACTTTATTGAGTACTAACGATGAACCTAGATCCTACAGGGAAGCTATTTATGCAGATGATAGTGAGTTTTGGCAAATAGCCATGCATGAGGAGATGATGGCTTTAGACTCTTGTAACACCTGGGATCTTGTTCATTTTCCCAAAGGAAGAAAAGCCATAGGATATAATTGGGTCTTCAAGAAGAAGTTTGGAGCAGACGGGTCATTGGAAAAGTACAAGGCTAGATTGGTAACCAAGGGATACTCCCAGAGAGAGGAAGTTGATTTTGGTGAGATATTCTCTCCTGTTGCTAAATTGACTTCTATTAGATTTCTCTTATCCATTGCTGTAACTTATGATTGGGAGATTAATCAATGGATGTTAAGACTACATTCTTGCATGGAGATCTTGAAGAAGAAATTTATATGCAACAACCTATAGGTTTTGAGGTAAAAGGAAAAGAACATTGGGTTTACAGGTTAAAGAGGTCTCTTTATGGTCTAAAACAGTCCCCCAAAATATGGTATTAAAAGTTTGACTCATTTGTTTTGAAATTAGGTTTTGTTAGAAGCGAGGAGGATCACTATGTTTACATTCATTATATTGATGATTCTATATTGGTTATTACATTGTATGTTGATGACATGTTATGTTTCAGCAATACTAAGGGTATGATCAGTGAGCTTAAAGCACAACTTTTAGGTGCATTTGAGATGAAGGATATTGGAACTGCCAGGTATATTCTAGGAATGGAGATAAGGAGGGACAGAGTTAATAGAAAGCTTTGGTTGTCACAAAGTATGTGAATACTATTTTGCAGAGGTTTAGTTTGTAGGACTGTAACCCAGTTAGAGTTCCTTTACCTATTGATACTAAGCTTTCATTAGATATGTGTCCAAAGACTGAGGATGACCTTTAGGATATGTCTAATGTGCCATATGCTAGTGCTATAGGAAGTTTGATGTATGTAATGGTTTGCACTAGACTAGATATTGCCCAAGTAGTGGGAGTTTTGAGGAGATTTATGTCTAACCTTGGTAGACAACATTGGAACTATGCGAAGAGGGTTTTGAAATATCTTGTAGGTACTTCTAACCATTGTTTGGTTTATTATGGTACTGATAGTGCTGATAAATCTTTGGACATATAGGGTTTTGTTGATGCAGATTAGGCAGGTGACTTGGATAGTCGAAGGTCCACTAGTGGCTATGTGTTTACTCTATTTGGAGGTACAGTGAGTTGGATGAGTAAGAGACATCCCACAGTTGCTTAGTCCACCACAGAAGTAGAGTATATTACTGCTACGCATGTCCCTAAGGAGGCAGTTTGGTTGAGGAGACTATGTACAAGTATTGGTTTTGATTGCAAGATCATTCAGATTAGTTGTGAGAGCCAGAGTGCTATCTATTTGGCCAAGAATCCCATGTATCATGCTCAGACTAAGCATGTTGATGTTCAGTATCACTTTGTTCAAGAGTTGGTTGCAAATGGAGAGATTGAGCTGAAGAAGATAGACACTCAAGAGAATGTTGCAGATTCATTGACCAAACCTATGAACATAGAGAATCTTGTGTGGTGCAGAGAGGCCATGGGCCTTGTTTCTAGTGCCTGATTATTTTTTATTTGATTTCCTATGGGCTGATTTACAATGTATAATGTCAAGTGGGAGAATGTTGGGATAAGGTGCCATTAACCTTGTAATTCCCAATATTGTATTTATTCCATTTATTATATTCTCTTTTGTAGAATCTATGATGGTTATGACGTGTCATAAGATGTTGTAAGAGGCCAGATTTAGTCTTGGGCACCCAACCTTTGCATGGTTGTTTTTGAACAAGTGGAAGGTGCTTGTAAGATGGCATTTAATGTTTTCATGTTGGGGAATCTTGGGGGAGAGAAGGTGAACACCTAGGAGGAGTTGGAAAATATTTTCTATAAGTATTTGCCATGTATTTGTTGCTACAATATAGATTTTAGGTACTCAGGTGCTGTAGGAATGCTGTCGGATTGAAGATTGAAGGAAAGATTGGTGGTGTTGTTGTATTGTACAATCTTTTGTAGATTAATACAAACATTGGGCCTCTTTCCTGTGTGGAGTTTTATACCTACAAGGGTTGTCTCCATGTTAAACACTGTGTCATTATGTCTTGTGTTGAGTTCTTCATGTTTGGCATTTTCTCTGTAGTGGGTTTTATGTTTTGTTACAATCTCCATTGTTAATGCACACTTAAAGATTGCTGAAATTTATCTTGAATCAGATTTCCATTGAAGTAGTGTTGCTTTCATTTCTAATATTGCAGCATCTACAGTTAGTTCTGCAGTGGCTAAGGGAGCATAAGTTGTATGGGAAACTTTCTAAGTATACTTTCTTTCAAAAAGAGATACAATATATGGGACATATAATATTAGTTGAAGGGATTTTAGTAGATCTTGTGAAGATCAAGGCTATACTTGAGTGGCCTATGCCAAAGAATGTGCATGAAGTGTGCAGTTTCATGAGGTTAGCTAGATATTATAGGAAGTTCATTTTGAACTTTTCTAAGATTGGAAACCTGATCACTTCACTTTAGAGAAAAGGAAAGCATTTTGACTGGTCAGAAAAATTTTAGGAGGCATTTAATCAGTTAAAAGAGAGGTTGACAACTACACCAATATTGAAAGTTCCTTATTTGAAGAGTCAATTTGTTGTAATCACTTATGCCTTAGGTGAAGGTTAGGAGGAGTGCTTATGCTAAATGTGTGAGTGATAGCCTATGAATCTAGAAAGCTGGAAGCATATGAGCAAAATTATGCTCCTCATGACTTAGAGTTAGCAATAGTTTTGCATGTTTTGCAAGTGTGGCAACACTATTTGCTAGGAAAGCCTTCTGAACTAAAATCGGACCATCAAGGTCTTAAGTATATATTCTCCCAACCTTATTTGAATGCTTGACAAAGAAGATGGTTGGAATTGATATATGAACAGGACTTTAAGATAAGTTATATCTAAGGTAAAGAGAATCGAGTAGGAGATGCTCTGAATTGATGGAGGCATATCTCATGAATTGCCTCTATCCACTCAAACTTCAAGGATTTAGTGTTACAAAGCAGGTGATGAGTACTATGAGCAAGTTAATCAGGCTCTCACAATAAATTCTCAAGACTCGAGGTATGATGGGTTCTATTTTGAACCAAATGGGATTTTAAGATATAGAGGAAGGATGTATGTTCCTAACTCTACACAATTATGAAACCTTGTGTGGAAGGAAGTTCATTCCGTACCATATTCAAGTCATCCTAGAGTAACCAAACTCTTAGCCGATGTGAAGCCTCTTTATTTATGGAAAGGAATGAAGAATGACACTGTAAGATTTGTAGCAAGTTGCCTAGAGTGTCAAAGAGTCAAGGCTGAGCATCAGCATCTGGCATGGCTTTTGTATCCGCATGATATTCCAAAATGGAAGTGGCAGGTCATTAGTATGGACTTTGTTCAAGGTCTCCTAATGTCGCGAAATAGACATGATATTATTTTAGTGGTGGTGGAAAAACTCACCAAGATAGCTCATTTTATACCTTGGAATTTAATGGATGGAGCATGAGTTTTAGCTTGCAAGTTTGTGCAATAAGTGTTTAGATTGCATAGAGCTCCTGAGAAAATTATCTCAGACAGAGATGCGCACATGATGTCAAGATTTTGGCAAAATTTCTTTTCAGTGCTAGGAACTCAACTCAATATAAGCTTGGCTTATCACCCTGAGACAAATGGTTAGACTGAGAGGGTAAATCAAGTTCTAGAAGATTTGTTGTGGATGTATTGCATTGATCATCAATACAAATGGGAAGAATATCTATCACTTGTGGACTTTGCTTATAACAACTCCTATCATTCTGCTATCAAGATGGCTCCTTTTGAAGCATTCTATGGAAGATGTCAAACTCCTATAAGTTGGGATAAGCTAGAAGATAGGATTATAATTGGTCTAGAAATGTTATCAAAAATGGAAGAACAGATCAAACTGATCAAAATTAGATTGGCGAAAGCAAATGATAGACACAAAAGTTATGCGAATGTGAAGCGAACGCCAAGGAAATTCTCAGTTGGAGAAAAAGTTCTTTTGAGAGTTAAACCTCAGAAGAGTTCCATAAAGTTTGTAAAGTCTTCCAAACTAGCTCCTCAATATGCAGGACCCTTCAAAGTTCTCAAAGTGATCCATCCAGTTGCCTATAGAATCGCTCTACCACCAGCTCTTGCCAAGATGCATAATTTTTTCATGTTTCATATTTGAAAAAGTATATAACAAGTGGTAATCATATTTTTTATTGGAATTCATTATAGGTACAAGACCTAGGAGTGGCCATGATTGAGCCTCTCAAAGTGCTCAAAGTTCGTAATCTCCACTTGCGTAATAGAGAGGTTACTCAATGCAAGGTCCAGTAGGACTAGTATGCAGAGGATAGTGCCACATGGGAATATTACCATGAATTTTATCAGAGATTTATTCAATTGTTTTATGCTTTTCAAAGTTGAACAAAAATTTTATATTATTATTTTGGATACACTGTATCATTGAGGACAATGAATCTTATGGGGGGAGATATGTCACACCCCAAATTTTGACTATGTTTTACTTTTACTTACACGTAATTAGTAGTTTAGTATGCATGAATTAATGATTTGACATTAGGTGAAAATGTTAGGAAAAATCAATGATATCATGAGTTTATGTTTATATGATTAGAATTTAGACATGTGATTATAAGATGCCATGGTTATTTATTCATAAGGTATATGAATTGACTAACGATGCACTAATCCCAATTTGGTGATTACAAGTTGTAACCAGGAAATAGGTTTTTCAACCATCCGAGAAAGAGAGGGAGAGCATCATCAAAGATGAGAGAATAGACGTATAGATAAGAACAAAATATTGCCAGCTAAGTCTCATGTGTTCACAGTTTAGTGAACCTTCATCGAGATGGTAAGTTATGTTTGACCAATTGGTCTGAGTTTGGTTTTGAATCGACAAATCGTCGATTATCAACTAGATCCATTAAGGTTAGGTTTTGTCAAAAACTAAGTTAGGATAGTATGACCGTCGACAAGGAAATGGTCGAAAGGAATTATTTCTTTGTGTAATGTAATATAGATTGTATTACAAGAGCAAATATATTCTTGTAGATAAACTATTTTATTTTCAATAATTTTCGATTGGAATTCTATTATGTTATTTTGTTTACTTTGATGTTTACGCAAGTTAGAGGGGGAGAATACCTCGACCCCATTCTCGTATCCTATCGAGAGTTAGAAACAATGTAATTATATGTTGTTTGTGTTGGTTTTTTCCCTGACTGGATGTTCATTCCCAGATTTCCCTACAAGGTAGCCATCAGTGATCAATAGGATCTCTGGGCCAGGGGCCAACAATGTAGGAGATAGACTCTATTTTTATCTCCTCTTCTTCTTCGGGCTCTGCAAAACCTAGGGGGGGTATTCCCTATTCAACATCCATGAGAATATGCTTGTGGGTTGGTTTGGGATGTTGATACAAAGCAGATAAATCCTCCTGTATGAAGACCAAAACTGTGGGATAAGTGCAAAGGGGCTAGCTTTGGGCTTATGTTCAGTTGTGAATTAGAGGATCTTGGTCCTAAACTACTTTTAAGGTCCTAATGGTTTGATTGGTAGTATGAGTTTGATTTATGTGTTTGGATGCAAAACTAGGACATGGTGTGTAATCTCAACACAGAGCTAGATTGGTGCCTATCCAGGGCTTGGAGTCAGTAGACATACACCTGTGAATGATCAACATGAACACTAAAACTAGATTTCAAGGGGATGTTGTGGCATATGCCTTACAGATACCTCCCAAAAATAGAGTGTTAAGTTATCCAATACTTATGGCATCCCTATTGCAGTATATCTTTCCCAACACTTAATCTGAGAACAATTTAATCTGCCCCTTGAGCAGAAGTTGAAAGATCAAACATTCAATACAGAAATTCTATATTCTAGAATACCAGACACCCCTTAGATATCTAGATTTAGAAGAAGGATACATGCAATACTGGAGACATAATTAATAAAACACATGCAAATACAGCATTATTCATATAAAATCAATCATGAAATCAGTAGATTCATACATGAGACATACAACAAGAGATACATAAACTCACAAGACCTCCTACACAGAGCAACCAGAACCAGTTGTATCCATTACAAAGCTAGATATATCCAGTTTTCAACAACGACAAAATGAGAAACACAACCAGCGAAATACAGCAAGGAAGGTTCTCAGCATTAATTACATGGCAGATCAAAATTTGCCAGATACAGTACATTGGGAAAATGGTGCTCATCGCATTGAATGCAGCAGGTAGGGGAGGAGACAGGAAGAGACCTCGATCCCTGTGCCGCCCCCTGGGGATGTACAACTTCAATCAGGTACCAGATCAATCCACGCCATCGCCCATACCTCTGCAACAACCGCCATTAATGGCGCACCAACTCGCGGCCTTGGGAAAGACATCATACTGTGCATCGCAAACCTTTCCCGCCAAAATGTATCATCCTGATATTTCAAATTATGCAAGATCTAATTATCCCACATGCACCCCGCGGCAACCTCCTTAACACTTTATATACTAGGTCGCGAGCATATATGATGTCGGTGATTTTACTCCCGACAGCACCTAGCATAAAACCTCATCATCATCATCATCATCCTCCAACATGATATCTTGTTGCTCAAAATAGCACCCTGACGTCAGTGAACCACCTGCTGAGCTCACCTTGATAATTCACATCGCCCCGATGTGAAAAATCACCCCGCAGAAAATATCACCCTGCGGGAAAGTATCATTTGTCTGCATCACCAGATAAAATATATCACCCTGATGCAAGAATATCAGCCTGATGACCAACCTTACCTACGCGTGAGATATCAACCTGATATTCACCTTCATCAGCACAACCTGATGCATCAGAGGAAGATCATCCTGCTTAGCCGATACCAAATGTCTGGCCGATGAACATCCTGCATGTCCACAAAAATTCTGATGACGTCATCGTCATATCCGCATACCGTGCGCTTCCTCTTATCCAGATGACGTCATCATCATATTCGCAAATATCGGGGGATCTCCATAAAATGACTGATGTTAAAATATGACCCCCAGACCCTGATGATGTCACCAACATATCGGCATCAGGATGATATTCAAAAGATAACCGGATATTTGGAAATATCACCCTGATGCACTAATATCATGCTACATTGTAGCTCCACTATAAGATCGAGGTGATATATGCATATGACGGATATTTGAAATGATCACCCCCCACCTTCGGAAATATCATGGTGATGTTGAAAAACACTGAGAAGGTCCAACACTTAGGAAATTTTCTAGATTTCTAGGGAGGTGCACATCCTATAACCTTAAACATAAATTATTACCAACATAGGCTCCGATTGGGGATGTGCAGGTGCAAGACTGCAGCGAGAACCAGACTTCTCTGAGGCAGACCAAACAAAACCCAAAATTCAAAAAAGGACCGACCACACAAGGTATGTACAAAATATTTACAACTATCTTACATTGTGCACACAAGTCACTCATTTATGTGAAAAAGGTTTTAAGGAATTTGTTGTGCACCGGCAACTCCATTAGTTCACCATTTAGACCTTGGAGAAAGTAGGAGTCTCCTCCATAGATATTGCTAATTTGATATGGGCCTATCCATAAGGGTTCAAATTTGCCATGTTTACCCTTATCTTGATTCCTTGCATTCCACATAAGGACCATATCACCTATGTGAAAACCTCTGTCTGTAACCCTTTTATCAAACAGATACTTCACCTTTTGTTGTTTCTTGATGTTTATTTTTTGTGCCTCTGCCCTGATTTCATCTAGCTGAACCAGCTGATTGATCCTTTCAGTCATTAAATCATTAACCTCCCCATCATTCTCTTGTATGAACTTGTCAACTGGCAGGAGGTTATTCACAGGCAATCTAGCTGCTGCGCCATAGACTAATTCATAAGGTGACCTTCTAGTGGCTCTTTTCACTGTCACCCTATCAGCCCATAATGCCAACTTCAGTTTTGAATCCCAGGATTTCTTATTTTTATCCATTATCCTCTTGATGATTTTTATTAGGCTTTTGTTGCTTGATTCTGCTTGACCATTTCCTTGCGGATGGTATGGTGATGTGTGAGACAAGTCAATTTTATATTTATTGCAAAAATCAACAAATTCACCTGATCTAAAGCACATTGCATTATCTATGATTAGCTTGACTGGTACCCCAAACCTAATAATAATATTCTCTAGGATAAAATCCATCACCACCTTACTTGTAGCCTTTTTAGTAGGGATAGCCTCAATCCATTTAGTGAAGTAGTCAGTGGCAACCAGAATCCAACTATGTCCTCCACTAGATTTCTCTAAAATTTCCCCTATGAAGTCAATTCCCCATTGCTGAAATGGAGCTTCCACGGTTATAGTCCTGAGGGGCAATGCACCATCATATCTTAGCTTTACTGAGAACCTTTGGCAAGGGTCACACTTTCTTATCATTCTATGTGCATCTGAGAAAAGAGTTGGCCACCAGTAACTAGCTCTGAGGACTTTGTGGGATGTTGTATAAGCAAGATAATGTCCATCACACACTCCATCGTGTATGTCATTTAGGATATCCTTGGCCTGGTTTTCATCTACACATTTGAGTAATACACCATCATGATTTCTCCAATACAGTTCTCCTTGAACAATGATGTATTTAATAGCTTGCAACTTCAAAGTTCTCTTCTGAATATCACTGAGGTGAGAAGGACAATTCAAGTTTTGTAAGTAATATATGATGTCCTTATACCATTCAGATTTTGATACATTGACATTCTCATTCTGGACTGCATTGACCTGGCATGCTTCCAAGTTTGACTGTGCCATCATCTTGGCTAATCCTTGTCCTCTTACCAACTTGGTAATTTGTATTTCTATGTTAAACTCCTGCAATTTGTTTATCCATCTGCACCTCCTTCCTATTACCTACTGTTGAGTGAAGATGTCTTTGACTGCTGCATGAGGCACATATGCAACTATTTGGGATCCTACCAGATATGGCTTGAAACTCTTGACTGCTCTGACTAGTGCATATGCTTGTTTCTCCATGATGTCATACTTTAACTCAGAGGCCTGCAAGGACATACTGAAGAAAGCAATGGGCTGCTCAAAACCATCATCATTTTTCTGTAGTAAACATGCGGCAATAGTATGGAAAGAAGCAAATGAAAATAACTTAAATGGCTTAGAAATATCAGGAGACTTTAGCACAGGAGCCATCTTTATTGCTTCTTTGATGCTCTGAGATGATTCAATTACTTCACTTTCCCAATTGACAATTGCATCCTTCTTCATCATCTTGGAGATGTTCCTTGTAGTTTCTGCAAAGTTGGGAACAAATCTTCTAACAAAATTTATTTGTCCAAAGAAAGACTGGACTCCCTTCACTGTTTTAGGCATCTGAATTCTGTCAATGGCAGCCATCCTTTCAGGATCTATCCTTATTCCATCTTTGGAAACAATGTGCCCAAAGAGTTTCCCTTCTACCACCCCAAAAGCACACTTATTGGGATTAAGGGAGATGCCATACTCTAGTGCTCTAATGAAAATCTGCTCCAAGTGCATACAATAATGCTCCTCCTTCTTAGAATATGCAGTCAGATCATCATGATAAACAGCCAGAATTGAGTCAATCAATCCTGCAAAAGCAACATCCATGGCTCTTTGAAATGTGGCACCTGCATTTGTTAGTCCAAATGGCATCCTCACATACACATAGGTTCCCCATGGAGTGGTGAAAGCAGTTTTAAATTGTTCTGATTCCTTTACCTTCACCTGATTGTATCCTGAAAATCCTTCCATCATGGATAGGAGTTCACAACCAGTCACTTTCTGTAACATAGCTTCCATATTAGGCAATGGGTAATTATCCTTTAAGGAGGATACATTCAAATTTCTGAAGTCAACACAAAGCCTAATATCACCATTCTTTTTTCTGACTGGGACAAGGTTAGACACCCAAGTTGAATGTCTAATTGGCACAATTATTCCAGCCTCCCTAAGCTTCTTGAGTTCTTCTTGCATTTTTGGAGCCAAGGTGGGATTAATAGGCCTTTGTTTTTGTCTAAATGGCTTAGCTCCAGGCTTCAATGGGATCTCATGCTAGAATAGGTCCTCATATGACCAAGCAAAAACATGTTTATACTTTTTTAGCAATGCTATCAGCTTGCTCCTGATATGTGGTTTGAGTTGTTTGCCAATATAGACCTTTTTGGGGGCCTGAGATGTCCCCAAATTTATCTCCTCTAAGTCATCTTTATTTGTTGGAGATGTCTTTGTGACCAATTGGTCTCTATTGTCAAAAGCTCTTTCTAAAGCTACCAACCCTCTAGGGATTTTGTTAGTCTTTAGCTAAATTACTCCTTTCCTCATAAGAGTTTCCTTTCCATCTATAATTTCTACAAAATTTTGAAAATCAATTTCTTGGTTCTCATATTCATCTATGCAGTGCAAAATTTTTAACAAGTCCTTATCATCATCAAACACTTGCCAACTACATGTGTTCTCTGGTACTGTAGGTCTAATTTTAACTTCAACATTTGTAACATCTGATAGAGTGATGTTATCTGGCCTTATTGCCACATTAGCTAAGAAATCAGCCATGACATTTTTTGATCTCTCTATCCAGCTTATTGAAAATGCATCAAATAATTCAATTGTATCCCAAACAACATGCTTGTATTGTTTTAATCTTTTGTTTTTTGAAGCATATCTATCTCTAACTTGGGACACAATTAACTCAAAATCCCCAAATACCCTTAACATCTTGATTCCATGTTTGAGAGCTATATTTAAGCCTAAGAGTAAGGCTTCATACTCTGCAATGTTGTTTGTACAAGCAAATCCTAGCAAGAAGGAGAATTTTAGGAGCTTACCAGATGGAGATAGGAATACAACTCCAGCTCCAGAGCCTTCCTTTGCACAAGGTCCATCAAAATACATGGTCCACAGACCCTGTTGGTCCAACTCTTGAATGCAAAGGTCTTCCTTTTGGTTTCCTGGATCACTTGAGATAATTATGAAATTCTCACAGTCAGTGTCTACAAAACATATCTGTTCTTCTGATTCTTGATTCTCCACTGTCTCTGATGATCTTTCTTCTCTGATCAGTTTAACATCCTTGCCATTCATTGGAATCATGGCATATGACAGGTCCAGCTGCATACTTCCACCAATCAGTGCTGCCCATCTCCTCGATAACAGCATACCATATTGTGGCTTTATGTCAACCACTGTTATATTCATTTTGTAGGTCTTTTCAGGATATGTTGCCAGTCTAAAATCCACATCCTTCATGATTCCAATAACTGGTACCTCTCTGGCATCCATAGCATAACATTTTCCACATGCCTTGTCTATTTTTAATCTTGCTTGTTGCATGATGGCTAAAGGCGTGATGTTTGTTGATGCTCCTGAGTCAAGCATACAATTTATGATTACTTTCCCATTGATAACAAGGGAGACATAGAATGGTTCCACTTGTGAAGTGCACTTTGTCATGGTCACCCCTAAATACACCTCAGGGACTTCATCTTCTTCATTGTATAAAGTCTACTTTTTACCTTGAGTCCCATCATTCTATTTGGCTTGACAAGGCACTCCTGAAATTAGGGAGACTGTCCTATTCTTGATTTCTTCAACCTTCATAAGTTCCATTAATGGGACAGAAACCTTTACCTGAGAGAGGACTTGAGTTATATCAAAGGGAGTATAATCTTGTACCATAGTTGTAACTTGTGTTATGGCTTTGTTTTTATCCTGAGATGATCCAGCTTTTATCTTCATAGTCCCCTGATAATCATTTCTGATTTGGGAACTCTTGTTTTGATCTTCAACATGGGGAAATCTATCTTCTGGTCTTTGAGAATCATGACCTATTTTTTGCTTAAAATTTTGCCTATTGTTGCCCCACTATTTCTTTTGCAGTTCAACCCCTTTATGACTATGCACTGGCTGACTTGTGGAAGTACTCTCTGGTTGGTGTGAGTTACTTACTTGAGCTTTGCCTCTGAGGTTATAGTTGCTCTTGACTTGGGCCACTGCTGCAGCTGTGAGAGCTCTAATCTCTTCATCAGAAGGTCTCTGTAGGTTACTCAGGAAGTTGTGTGAGCCCTGAGCATACACATAATTATCTTCATTATCTTCATCATAGAAAACCTGCTGACAGGCCTGAATCTCATTATCTGTACTCTCATCTTCATCATGAGAAGGATGCTCCCTGCTTATGGACAACATGTTAACATCATCATCCTGTACATAATGTGGCTCATTACATTCATTACAGGACATAGCATTATCATACAAAGACTGAGCAATCATGCATTGTGACTGTGAATGTGGCATCTGACAGATTATGCACCATGGAGTATCATCAACAATGTTTATAGCTTTCTTCAAAGGATCAGGAGTTTCCTTGGCATGTCGAGCTCTCTGATTTGCGTTGTTATGTGGAAATACAGGCCTACCATTATGCCAATTGGTATTATATGGCATATCATGCAATGATGGTCTTTGTTCCTGCCTTTGGTAGATCTGCCTATCAGGACCTATCCCTTTTTCATTTCTTGCCAGTCTATAGCTTAGGTCCTTAACAACATTTGCCAGTTTATCAATTTTGTCTTTAGGAGCAGATGTGTTACCTTGAATATTCTGAGGTTTATTTGGATTCTGCAGAATTTTCACATCATCCCTTCTGTTTGTCTTGCCTGGTGCTTTCCTGTTATTCTCAATATTTATTGCTATCTTGAAAGCATCCCTGAGAGTAGCAGGACCTTTATCTCTTAACCCATATGTTGTTTTGGCATCAAAAGCATTAATATATAGTATTATGCACATTGGTTCATTTGGCCTCATGTGATGTGGCAATTTGTTCAACACTTTAGTAAATCTTGCATTAAAATCTGCAACCTGCTCATTTGACCCTTTAGTGATACTAGTGAACTCATTTACAAAAAAGCTAGGGTCAGTTTTGTCACCATATTGCTCCTTAAACATCCTTTTGAAATCATCCCATGATGAAATGCTCCGATCAGGGAGATTCTTGTACCATTCTCTAGCTTCATCAACAAGAGATTGCATAAATGACTTCATAAAAACATCCTCATGCTCAACCTCAAAGTTGTCCATGACATTTTGAAAAGCTTTTAAATGATCTTCCCCTGATACAGTGTTATTTCCTAAAACTTTTGGCACTTGTAGCCTTACATGCTTGTCAATGGGGTTAGGATAACCAGGAATACCATCAAACACCAGCTGTCTAAATCTATCTAGTTGCATGGGTTGTCTATTAAACTGATTAGCATTAACATTTCTATTAGCATTTGGATTTCCCACATTATTTAATGGTACTCTAGCATTGTTTGCATTTTGTCTTTGATCATTTTGTTGATGTTGTACCTCACCTCTGTACTGGTTTCTCTGCACATTTGCATTTTCAAGGGTAGGGACTGAATCATTCTAAGCAATCCTCAAAGCTTGCACCCTCTGTCTCATGTCATCTCTGACTTTCATTGCTTGTAAATATTCTATTTCTGCTGTTAGGCTTTTGATTTCCTCAGCTGACTGTTCTTCTTTAGGCATAGAGGTAGATGGTCTCATATCATTCTGGTCATCATCTTCATCATCCCTTGGAGATTCTACCTCTTCAAATCTTTCACCAGGGTCTAAGAAAGGGCATTCTTGGAACACTTCTGACCTCATCCTTAAGCTGCTACCCTGTTGCCTCTCATATACACCTTGGATATCAGCTTCTGCATTTGAAAAGTAAGGCACATGCTATCCTGATGGTTTAGGGTTATTTTGGGCATCATCATTATTTCTAGGAGAGCCCTCATGACTGGCTGAGATAGTTCCCTTTCTTCTATACATCATATTTCTAGGTAACTCTTCTAATAGAGGATTACATAAGGATCTTCTCCCTTGCATACAAATTGTTACTTTACCGGTTTGGAAGATTGTTCAGATTCGCCACCTATTACTAGGAATTATTTTCTTCCACAAATCAGGGTTCCATCACTTCATATCCCCAGTAGAGTCACCAATTTCTGTTGGTTTTTTCCCTGACTGGATGTATATTCCCAGATTTCCCTACAAGGTAGCCATCAGTGATCAACAGGATCTCTGGGCCAGGGGCAAATAGTGTAGGAGATAGACTCTATTTTTATCTCCTCTTCTTCTTCAGGCTCTACAAAACCTAGGGGGGTATTCCCTATTCAACATCCATGAGAATATGCTTGTGGGTTGGTTTGGGATGTTGATACAAAGCAGATAAATCCTCCTATATGAAGACCAAAACTGTGGGATAAGTGCAAAGGGGCTAGCTTTGGGCTTATGTTCAGTTGTGAATCAAAGGATCTTGGTCCTAAACTACTTTTAAGGTCCTAATGGTTTGATTGGTAGTATGAGTTTGATTTATGTGTTTGGATGCAAAACTAGGACCTGGTGTGTAATCTCAACACAGAGCTAGATTGGTGCCTATCCAGGGCTTGGAGTCAGTAGACATACACTTGTGAATGATCAGCATGAACACTAAAACTAGATTTCAAGGGGATGTTGTGGTATCTGCCTTACAGATACCTCCCAAAAATAGAGTGTTAAGTTATCCAATACTTATGGCAACCCTATTGCAGTATATCTTTCCCAACACTTAATCTGAGAACAATTTAATCTACCCCTTGAGCAGAAGTTGAAAGATCAAACATTCAATACAGGAATTCTATATTCTAGAATACCAGACACCCCTTAGATATCTAGATTCAGAAGAAGGATACATGCAATACGGGAGACATAATTAACAAAACACATGCAAATACAACATTATTCATATAAAATCAATCATGAAATCAGTAGATTCATACATGAGACATACAACAAGAGATACATAAACTCACAAGACCTCCTACACAGAGCAACCAGAACCAGTTGTATCCATTACAAAGCCAGATATATCTAGTTTTCAACGACAAAATGAGAAACACAACCAGCGAAATACAGCAAGGAACGTTCTCAGCATTAATTACATGGCAGATCAAAATTCCCCAGATACAGTACATTGGGAAAATGGTGCTCATCGCATTGAATGCAGCAGGTAGGGGAGGAGATAGGAAGAGACCTCGAGCCCTGCGCCGTTGCCTGGGGATGTACAACTTCAATCGGGTACCAGATCAATCCACGCCATCGCCCATACCTCTGCAACAACTGCCATTAATGGCACACCAACTCGTGGCCTTGGGAAAGACATCATACTGTGCATTGCAAACCTTTCCCGCCAAAATGTATCATCCTAATATTTTAAATTATGTAGGATCTAATTATCCCACATGCACCCCGCGGCAACCTCCTTAACACTTTATATACTAGGTCGCGAGCATATATGATGTCAGTGATTTTGTTCCCGATGGCACCTAGCATAAAACCTCATCATCATCATCCTCCAACATGATATCCTGTTGCTTGAAATATCACCCTGACGTCAACAAACCACCTGCTGAGCTCACCCTGATAATTCACATCGCCCCGATGTGAAAAATCACCCCGCAGAAAATATCACCCTGCGGGAAAGTATCATTCGTCCGCATCACCAAATAAAATATATCACCCTGATGCAAGAATATCAGCCTGATGACCAACCTTACCTTCGCGTGAGATATCAACCTGATATTCACCTTCATTGGCACAACCTGATGCATCAGAGGAAGATCCTCCTGCTTAGTCGATACCAAATGTCTGGCCGATGAACATCCTGCATGTCCACAAAAATCCTGATGACGTCATCGTCATATCCGCATACCACGCGCTTCCTCATATCCGGATGACGTCATCGTCATATTCACAAATATCAGGGGATCTCCATAAAATCACTGATGTTAAAATATGACCCCCCAGACCCTGATGACATCACCAACATATCGGCATCAGGATGATATTCGAAAGATAACTGGATATTTGGAAATATCACCCTGATGCACTAATATCATGTTGCACTGTAGCTCCACTATAAGATCGGGGTGATATATGCATATGACGGATATTTGAAATGATCACCCCCCACCTTCAGAAATATCATGATGATGCTGAAAAACACTGAGAAGGTCCAACACTTAGGAAATTTTATGGATTTCTAGGGAGGCGCACATCCTGTAACCTTAAACATAAATTATTACCAACAGTATGCACCAATATTATGTTGTTATATATATATATATATTTAGTATGAATTATTAGTTTAAACTTATCATTTTGCTGTTGATAAGCTTCTTATGGGTATGTGGTTAAGTTACAAATCAAACACAAACCACTATGTGCTCTTATGGAACTTAACTATTTTTTCTCCACGTCAGTTATGGAGAGTATGGAGGAGCTATCGACCAGTTTGGGAGTGGTCATAATCTCCACAATATTCTACATGTATTTTGAGAGTGGTAAAAGGCATGTAGTTAGGAAGGATCTCCGCTGGTATGGGGAGAGAAAAGCCTTGAAAAAAGCTATATTATCAAAGAATAGGGATGTGTTGAGGGACTATTTTGTGAGCGACCCCAAGTGCACAGAGAAAGGGAAGGACTACATTTGTCATGGAGCTATATATTGTGCAAGAGTCTGCAGGGGCAAGGGATTGGTGAAACTCAAGAGAGTTATGTTATCATTAAACAATTGAGAGAGAGAGTGAGTTATGTCATCTTATAGAATCATGTGAGAGAGAGAGTGCTACGTATCATCCATAGAGGGAAACAAACACAGTGGAAGTGATACAATAGCTTGGATAGTAGTTGTTGAAGGAAGTAACTGACTTAGGTTTTGGATAACTATCAACATATAGAGGTAAGCATATATCTTATATGTAACTCATTACATTTTAAAACTGCAATATTGCTATTTTGTGTAAACATTTAAACATAGGATGAAATCATAGAATACTTGTTATAGTTGAGCAGGAATTTGTGATAGTGATAATGTCTTCAGACAACAGTTAGAACTGTAGAAGATAAACATTAGAATGTTTTTGTTTATCAAAAAGAGATACTAGGGTTGTTAACTCTTTTTCATGCCATCATTGTATCTTCGAATTCATAGAGTAAATAGGTAGTAAACTTGTCATTTGATAGACACCGAATATGGCAAAGGTTTTGAATAATTTTGTTTATTCAGAGGGTTTCCAACTGTCGATAGTTATCTCTTACCTATAGATAAATGAGAAAACATAAGATGCAGTTGCTGTCATAAAACAATAAAAACTATATAGAATCTATCTTATAGATTGTAGAAACTGAACCTCTTGAGAACTTTGTTTTAGACTTAGGAGTCGAGACCAGTAAGTTTAGATAAAGATGGATTTATATCCTACAATGTTTTATGTATATAAGTTTTATTGTTTTCAATCAAAAGATTTTGTGATAGATATTCACTTATTTTGGAGTATATAGAAATGATATAGATATCATTAGAAACACCTAAGTGATATATTATCACATATGCATTCTACAACCATGTTAAGTATTTTCATTATATTCAAGGATGTTTTACATGAGTTGACAACCTATTCTATAATGAAAGTTGGTTGACTTAAGAAGACCAAGAGGTCGAAGATATTGGATTATTATTTGTGTAGACTCAAATCTATTTAGGTTAAAAGATCAAACTTAGTCAAGAGTACTTATAATAATGATAGTATTCGTCAAGATCTTATATGAATGAGGATAAATCATGTATTCTATTTTTATATGTGATATGAGAAACGTGAATTTGAAATGTTCCAAGGAGTCAAGAGTAGACTAGTGGTTATTATATTCATGTGATATTATTATAACTTATTATCTTTGTAAAATAAGGGTATTTGATATTTCAATGTATTGGGTTAGAGAAGTTAAAACCCTATAATCAACCCATAAGGGTTTAGAAAACTTAAAACTCTTAAGTCAGCTATGGCATTGTTTTTGTATATTATGGTCGAGAGTGAATGGTCAAGAAACCATAGATCAAGATAGTATAATTTAGGAAGAGTCTAAGAAGCACTTTGTTAAATTTTAAACAATTTATTGATAGAGTCGAAACTTGCTATATTACACAAGAGTGTTCTATCTTTGGGTCATTGAGTAGAATGATAGGAAGTCATAGACCCTGGTATTTGCAAGTATGCAATGAGGGATTCCCTGAAGAGTTAAAATTACCTAAACCTACATATTGCATGTATATCTTAGATTAAGGATTAAATTCTAAGTGAGATTGACTAGGATTTGAGTTTAGTGAAGACAAATTACGTCTAGAGATACTAGTCAAGCTAGTCAAACTATAGGATGAGATAGTTTAATCCAAGTTGAGTTAGAGGTGTGTGAACACATGACTACGTTTATTGTAAATGTCTATTTATATACAAACTTTGGCCAAAGTGATGCATTTGTCTCTACATGCATTAGTCAGTTCACCGTGTCTAGATTATGTGACCTGTCAAAATGATCATACCTAGCTAGAAGATTGTGTAGAGTTGTATGATCGATTGAGTTATGTAGGACACAACACTAGGACTTAGATGGAAACCTGTTGGTTCTTTATGTCTATACTCTTTGTGAAAGGTAAGGCCACTTCTAGGAAGGAAGGTGTGTAGGGGATTGTCGGTAGTGGTTGGAGGAAAAGCACTCGGATGATGCTCTCCCTCTATAGCAGAAGACTCGCCGAGACTTGTGAGATAGATATCATATTCCATATGTAGTACACTTCATGATTAACTTATGATATTCAAACTTATGTAAAAAATTTCATATTTCCAAGTGCAAAATATTTGTAAATATAAAGTGATATGATTTCACTATGATTTTATATTTGAATATATTGTAATTTTAAGGTTCAAAAATATTAAAAACAGACGTACATTTCATTCTACATGTTTATGCAAATGTAAAAAAAAATCCACTCATGTTTAAACATGCTCATTTACTTTCTTAGTAAATTTTATGAGTAATTACAAGTAGTATGAGTTGGTATGTTACATATGGTATCAGAGCTACCAGGTTCAACACATGGACCTAGGATCTCACTATGAGAAAACTTGTCAACATTATGCAGATAGGCTAATGTTTCAAATTGGTTTTATGCCAGAATGGTGTGGAGAAGAACCAAGAAAACTGCTAGGAAGTCTATTTCCCATAACTTACCCAAGATAGTGGTTAAGAAAGAACCCACTGAGGAGGTAAAACTCCAAGAACATATTAACTATGATGAGGGTGCATGGCTAGAAGAATTTGAACCATTGGTTGACGCTCTTAAGCGTATTCAACTAGAAAAGAAATAATGCAATAAACTGGCTAAGAAACCCATTGTTCCTAGTCACATAGATAAACTAAGTAAACCATCTACTAGTCGCGACATGTTATTTGCGTGTGGTTGTGATGCCCCATCTTTAGGAAAAGAGGTGTTGGAGGAGTACCTACATGTACATCCACCCTCTAAGTTTGTTTTACTTGATTTTGATGGTGAAGAGGAACCTAAGGAATATCCTTTAACCGACAGTGACATGTAGTCTTGTTGTGTTATCTATCTAAATAAGGATGTATTTATACCCAAAATAAACTATAATAAAGACATGAGATTGTTTTGCACAAATCTAAGTTTTGTGAATAGATTTATTGATGAATTTTGAATTAATGAGATGATTATTTCTAAATTCTATTCTATAAATTAATATGAATATTAGGTGTGATATAGAATGTCATCATGGTTCAAACTCAAACAAATCTTGGAGATAGTCAGGGAGAGTCAAATCCTTCTGAAAACCTAATGACTAAGCTAGATCAAATATTGACCATGTTGAATGAAACCAAGGAAAGGCTTGGAAATCTGGAACAAGAAGTGAGGGGCCAAGGCATACCCAAAGGAGAAAAAGAGGACTTGCATCAAGGGGATGATGATTATGTCCATGAACCCAGTTCTCATAGTGAATGAAGGGAGGATGTTGATAAGACCAAGTCTCAAGAAGCAAGGAAAAATAGACTTGCCATAGAGCTCTCAAGGGATATGAAGAAAGTGACGCCACCCAAGTTCGATGGAACAGTAAGTGGTGATATTGCAGAAGCTTAGTTGATAGAGATGGAAAAGTATTTTGAGATCAAAAATTACTCTGAGATAACCAAGGCAACATGGGGTGCCTATCAGTTGGCAGGTGAAGCGTCCACGTGGTGGATGAACAAGAAAATGGAACTCGAGTTAAGTTCGTTGAGCTTAATGTGGGATCATTTTGTGGCCATATTTTGACATAGATGGTTACCGCAGTTTTTCTTCAACCAAAAGCTAACAAATTTTTAGAATCTGCAATATGGAGAAATATCAGTGGTTGATTATTGGGAAAAATTCACTTGTCTCCTAAAGTTTGTGCCACAATATCAGAAGGATGAAAGGTTTTAAATCAAAAAATTCATCATGGGTATGAATGCACAGATAGATGGAGAAGTGGATGTGCATGGTCCTACCACTATCAACCAAGTTTTTGAGGAGGCAATCAAACAAGAGCAAAACCTGAAGTTAATTTTTGCATATCGCGAGAAGAATCACAAGAGGTTTAATAAGTTACCAGCTTCTCAACATTTCAAGAAAAGGAATGACAAACATGATTTGGATAAGAGAAGTAACAAGGGCTTCAAAAATAACAAGAATGGACCCAGAAATGAGAAGAAAAACAATAGCAATTTCTGAAAGAATGATAATGATTCAAGCAAACCTGTTGAAAAGTGAGGATCTCCTGGAAGATGTTTCTCTTGTGATGGAGATCATTATGCAAATTAATGTCCAACCAAGAACCAAGGAGTTCAACAATGTAGTAACGCATTACCTATCCAGCAAGCAACTTTTCAATAGAGGATCCATGTGGCATTGGACAATCACCAGGTGGAATACCAGATTACTCCCATAGAGATGGCAGGTACTTTGTTCGGAGTTCCTATCTCTATTTTAATTGATATTGGAGCAACTAAAATTTTTATTTCTCCAAGAGTATTGAATAAATTTCCTAGAATAGCTAGATATATGGCTAAACCCTGGTCATTTGAATATGCTACCTAGACTAAAGCTCAGGTAGAGCAATGCCTATTTGAAGCCAAGATTAATCTTCCTAGTTTTTCAACTGAGGTGAATTTGTTTATAGGCCCCCAAAGTTCCTATGATGTTATCTTAGGAATGAATTGGTTATGGAGACATAGGGCCAATGTTAACTATTTTGAGTGTCTAGATGATGTAGGAAACAAAGTTTATTTGCAAGGCACACAAAGAGAAGTCAAGATCAAACTAATCTCTGCTATGCAACTGAAGAGGGCTAGGTGAAAAGGATGTCAACTTTTTGCAATCAAAATGGAGCACGTATAAGAGGATCCTAGTAAACAAAATGTACCTTTGGAGAACTATCCTTTCCTTCAAGATTTTTAGGATGTTTTCCTAGATGAACTTCCAGGATTACCTCTGAAGAGAGCTTTTGATTTCTCTTTTGATATAATACCTAGATCTGAGCTGATTTCAAAGACGCCATACTGTATGACTACTATGGAGTTGATGGAATTGAAAGCTTAGCTTCAAGAGTTGGTGGCTAAAGGGTTGATTAGACTTGGTGTTTCACCTTGGGGAGCACCTGTGATCTTTTTCAAAAAGAAGGATGGAACCTTGCATCTATGTATAGACTATCGTATGCTCAATAAAGTAACGATAAAGAATTTAAGTATCCTCTAACGCGTATTGATGATCTTTTTGATCAGATGCGGTGCTCAACAATGTTCTCAAAGATCAATCTACGATTTGGATATCATCAATTGAGATTGAAAGATGAAGATATTCATAAAACAACTTTCAAAACAAGGTATGGACATTATGAGTTCATAGTTTTACCTTTTGGACTTATGAGTGCCCCTACAACATTCATGAATTTGATGAACAATGTTTTCCAAGATTGCTTGGATAAATTTGTTCTAGTGTTTCTAGATGACATTCTTATATATTCTAGGAATAAGGAAGAGCATTTGCAACATCTACGATTAGTTCTGCAGTAGCTAAGGGAGCATAAGTTGTATGGGAAACTTTCTAAGTGTACTTTCTTTCAGAAAGAGATACAATATATGAGACATATAATAATAGCTGAAGGGATTTTAGTAGATCAAGGCTATACTTAAGAGAGCTAGGTGAAAAGGATGTCAACTTTTTGCGGTCAAAATGGAGCAAGTACAAGAGGATCCTAGTAAATAAAATGTACCTTTGGAGAACTATCCTTTCCTTCAAGATTTGTAGGATGTTTTCCCAGATGAACTTCTGGGATTACCTCCAAAGAGAGATTTTAATTTCTCTATTGATATAATACCTGGATCTGAGCTGATTTCAAAGGTACCATACTGTATGACTACTACAGAGTTGATGGAATTGAAAGCCCAACTTCAGGAGTTGTTGGCTAAAGGGTTGATTAGACCCAATGTTTCACCTTGGGGAGCACCTGTGATCTTTTTCAAAAAGAAGGATAGAACCTTGCATCTATGTATAGACTATCTTATGCTCAACAAAGCAATGATAAAGAATAAGTATCCTCTAACGCTTATTGATGATCTTTTTGATCAGATGTGGGGTGCAACATTGTTCTCAAAGATTGATCTGTGATCTAGATATCATCATATGAGATTGAAAGATGAAGATATTCATAAAACAACTTTTAGAACAAGGTATGGACATTATGAGTTCACAATTTTACCTTTTGGACTTACGAATTCCCCTGTAACATTCATGAATTTGATGAACAGTGTTTTTTGAGATTGCTTGGATAAATTTGTTCTAGTGTTTCTAGATGACATTCTTATATATTCTAAGAATGAGGAAGAGCATTTACAACATCTACGATTAGTTCTACATCCGCTAAGGTAACATAAGTTGTATGGGAAACTTTCTAAGTGTACTTTCTTTCAGAAAGAGATACAATATTTGGGACATATAATATCATCTTAAGGGATTTTAGTAGATCCTATGAAGTTCAAAGCTATACTTGAGTGGCCTGTGCCAAAGAATGTGCATGAAGTGCGCAGTTTTATGGGGTTAGCTAGATATTATAGCAGTTCATTTTGAAATTTTCTAATATTGCAAACCTGATCACTTTGCTTCAGAGAAAAGGAAAGCATTTTGACTGGTCAGAAAAATGTCAGGACGCATTTAATCAATTAAAAGAGAGGTTGACAACTGCACCAATATTGAAAGTTTCTGATCCAGAAAGTTAATTTGTTGTAATCACTAATGCCTCAGGTGAAGGTTTAGGATGAGTGCTTATGCTGAATTGGCGAGTTGTAGCCTATGAATCTAGAAAGTTGAGAGCATATGAGCAGAATTATGCTCCTCATGACTTAAAGTTAGCAACAGTTGTGCATGCTTTGCAAGTGTGGTGACACTATTTGCTAGGAAATCCTTTTGAACTAAAATTGGACCATGAAGTTCTTAAGTATATATTCTCCCAACCTCATTTGAATGCTCAACAAAAAAGATGGTTGGAATTGATATCTGACTATGACTTTGAGATAAGTTATATCCAAGGTAAAGAGAACTAAGTAGCATATGCTTTGAGTCAACTGAGGTGTTGGTATGTGGTGACTGATCATGCCTCTTTTTTGCATGATCGGAGTGAGTTGTTAATTTTGGTTAACCAACAAAAGAAAAATGACATTACAAAACCCTAATTCTAGAAGCTTCCAAAAAGCTTGTTATAAGCGGGTGAGATGTATTCACAAGATTGCAATATGTTTTGCACTAGATAATAAAATCATTGGATGGTTGAGTTTCTGTGGATATAGCCCATATTGGGTGAACCACGTTAAATTTCTGTGTTGATCTCTTTTGTGTTATTCCTCATTGTTATATTTGGGTTATTTAATGTGCATATCATTATTAGTGTTTATTGCTTTGATCTGCATGAAACCCTAACAGGAGGCATATCTCATCAATTGTCTCTATCCACTCAAACTTCAAGGATTTAGTGTTATAAAATTCTGTAGGTGATGAGTACTATGAGCAAGTTAAGCAGGCTCTCACAGTAAATCCTTAAGACTCGAGGTATGATGGGTTATATTTTGAACCAGATGGGCTTTCAAGATACAGAGGGAGGATGTATATTCCTAATTCTATAGAATTAAGAAACCTTATGTGGAAGGAAGTTCATTCCACACCATATTAAGGTCATCCTAGAGTAACCAAACTCCTAGTTGATGTGAAGCCTCTTTATTTATGGAAAAGAATGAAGAATGATGCTATTGTAGACACTTAAAATTTCCTGACCCTGCGAACACCATTTCAACACCTGATTCATCCCAATATCATATTCCACTATTAATTAAATAGTTTTTAATTATTTAATTAATTCACTTTTCCCCTTATGCTCCTAATTAAATAAATCTCATTTATTTAGTTAATTAAGTTATTGTCTTCTGATTTATTCTATAATTAAATAATTATTTAATTATTCACTATTCCAATGTCCACTTCACCCTATTAATTTAAATAAATATACATTTATTTAAATTATAGGTCTTGCCCTAATTAAATAGGTTCCACTTATTTAATTAAATCCCATTACATTATCCCCTTCCTCAAATAAATTAAATAAATGTACACAATTTATTTAATTTAAAATCACATTACACCTCACCATTTCTTCAAATAAAAAATTGTCTTTTGTCCTCTAGTGAGATGGAACCCTAATCAATATCCACCCTTCATTCTCTCAAAAGTCAGACTTGTAATCTCAACGCTTCATTCAAATTCACTCTTCTATAAAACCACTCTCTCACCCTCATTTCTCGCTTCCCACTTGCATAATTTGAGCATCCTCTCTCTGATTTTGTCATAATCACACTCTTGAGCTTTTCATTGTATTTACAGGTCTACAAATCTAAGAGCAAAGTGCTGTAAAATCTGGGAGAAACAATGGTGGATTGACACTACTAGTCTAGGGTTTTATGCTTTGTGTTTGCATTTGTTTGATCCTAGGTTATTTAGTACTCCATTGGGTTGTTAAGGCATGCATAATACTATTTGCAAGTTTTAGAATATTTTTCCCTGACATCATTTGGTGAACCTAACGTGAATCAAGTTTTTTTGTCAACTTCTGAAAAACAAGTTTCACAGGTAGCTTCCTAGCCTCAAAGGGATCTCACCGTTGAGTTCGGGAGGCTTTGCAGGCAAAGATTGATATAAAACACCCTAGGTTTTGCTTATTGTGAAAATTTTGAATTTTTTTTAAAAAAAATTTTAGTGTGCTAATCAGACTCTGGTTGGGTTTCTGGTTCTTACTTGTTTTCACTGGCTAACATTTTTTGCTTTACAGATTTAACAATATTTTTTGGTTTAAAGTGGGTTGTTGCAGGTTAGATTTGATTTGCAGGTTTAAGATCAGTCAAACCCTAAACCCTAACCTGCTTGGTCCTCGACTGTGGCTTAGTGTTTGACCTCTATCCAAACCCTAGCTTCTCAAAACCTGGTTGCCACTCGTTATACCTCCCTCTGCCTGTGTTTCCTACCTAAAACCCTAACTGATTAAACCCTAGTCAACATTAGGGCCCCCTAGTCGTTGCCTTTCTTCGTACTCGTTGTTGATTGTCCGGTCGTGCCCGCTGGTGTCAAAACCCTAAGCGTTGACCTCACTCGGATCTTTCTCTCATTCGCTGTAGTTTTGGTCAACGCCCTCTCTACAAATAAGGGCCTGCATAATAAGTTGGTCTTCGTTTGTTTTTAGGGTTTTGCATCCTTTGTATTAGACAGTCGACCCTCTTAAGTGTTAGTTGGCTGACTACATTTGGAGTACCTGTCGCCATTCATTAAAACCTTCGTCAAAACATAGTCAAAAACAAACTTCGTCCCTGCTCCTAAATTCGCGTCATCATCCATAGAACCCTCTGTTGGCATTTAACCCTCCAGTGTTGCCATTGGCTGGACTATTTCCATCCATGCGCTTAATCATTTCTAGCCATCCATAGAACCCTCAATGTGCTTAACCATTTCAAGACCATCGGCTTTAAAACATTGACCACCACATAACATTTAATGTTGTTTGTTGGGCTTTAAGCCCACGTGCGTAAGGGTTGGCACGGTCACATCTACCAACCCCACCTTCTTGTTTGCATTATGTTCACCTCTGGTCATATGGACAACCAAGGGCTGATCTGATAACAATAACTGCTAGAGTACAAACTGCCTATGTGACCAGATGGAGTAAACTGATGGCAGTTAACCTTTGACAGTCAAGCCTTGACCCTTTCCCTCTACATGCCCTAATAGGGCATTATTTTTCTTTTGCTCATAATTTGGGCATACAACATAAAAAATTTACAAACAAGGGCTCGTTGGAAAGATGACTTTGCCAACTACACAACGGTGTAGGTTTTGTCAAGTAACAGTATTGTTTTATCAGGTATTTTTGTAGTCAAAGTCAATATTATGTATTTGAACTTCAAACACAAATATCTTTGGTAATTTTCATCAAATTCCAGTGAATTTTTTTTCAAATTGCTCAGAATTTCATCTACTTTCTGATGTTGTAGTTGGTTTTTATGTGACTAATCAATTTTTTTAGATATTTTCTAGATTTGATTTCTTGGGCTTTTGGTCTTGGTAGCTTGCAAAGGGGGTATTTCACTTCATGTTTTTTGTTTTTCACACTTTGGTAGGTGATTTGCTGCTACTAATTTTTTGATTTGCAGCTTTGTAGCATTCGCTGGAAAAAGAATTCAAGTTTAAACTACTAACTAATTTGATGCAGGGTTCCTTTCATTCTTATGTGTGATTTTCTATCATAGGAGCACTTTGATTTGGTGCATAAAAAGAACAATAGCTTGTTGTTTTCACACTTATTTTGGAGCTTAAAAAGAGAGAATCATTTGTCTTATTTGTTTGGTGGTTTTGTTTATGTTGTGAAGTGTGTATGCTCTTCCCTCATACTCTAAGTGATCTTGGGAATCAAAAGCACTTTCCAACATTTTCATAAATCACACCACACATTTAAATTCTAAAGGTAAATGAACTTTGTCTAGTGTGGCCAAGTCAAATACGTATGCTCTCTCCTCGCATCATCGTATGAACTTGGAGATCAAAAGTATTTGCACTTGTGTTGCTTTTGTACCCCTTTAGAGAGGCCTGCCTTGGTGGGAAAAAAAGGTACTCACCCCAAGGGAATGACCTCAAGAAGTACTTTTGTTCAGTCTGCTATATAAAAAAGGATAAGGAGAAAGCCAAGTCTAACCAGTATTAGCGCTTAGCATACAGTGCTAGTTTGAACGGAGGTGTACTTTGTGTATATGAGACTCCTAGTAGGACTGGTTAAAGCTTTAAGTGGCTTGTTGGACGCTCGTAATGTGTCAGTCCCCCGAAGCATTACTAGACACCTTTAGATTAGAGGCCACCCTTTTTTACCTTGTGGCAGTTTTTTCAAGGCAAGAGGACACATAATCCTCTCTAGATTCTCACCATATGTCTCCCTAGAGATGAGATGGGAATCCTTGGCTTAGCATAAGCTATATGTAGCTTTCTAGGGAAAGGGTGATTGGGTCATCCTTCCATTCTAAGAGGCCCCTATCCATTCTCTCTTGCAAAGACAAGTTAATGTGCGCACTCACTCATCGATGTGATGATATTTGAGCTAGAGATTCCAAGTTGTGGGCTTGAACAAGCTGCCATCAACCAATGACCCTAGGGATAGAAATTATCTTATGTGTGTGAATTGTTTTTGAATTGTGATAAGACCTGTGGCAATTTGGGGTTGGAACGCCCTTGAACATACACATATTCTTACCAAGTCAAAGATTCACAGCCAAATTGATTGCCAAGTGTCTTCTATGTTTGATGTGTCTTTTGATTTTTCAAACAAAGTTCCCAAACAAACATAGAAACAATACACCACAATCGTAGGGAAACCGTTGAGCATCCACCTTCCCTATCTAATTCAAATTGCAATTGTGTCAACATACCTAAGACTTGCATATTCTATTCGACCATCCATTTCATTCCCTTAGGTTTAGGTTTCATCCTATAGTTAGTTCATTCTAAATCATTACATTTAGCTCACCTTAGGTCATCATAGTCAGCTCATCTCTTTTCTAGGATACCATTAGTTTCAATTTTCTTTGAGGTTGAGAAATAGGAGAAAACGTCATACTTGACCCCAATCATAGCTACAAACTTGGATTATACAAGACCTTGTCATCTCTTTCCATAATCAATTAAACAAGTTGGGCCTAGTACTCACAAGTCTAGTCTAGGTTCATTTTTTTTCCAAATCTGCAAGTGTGTCTCAACTCATGAGTCTAGTTTGAGCTCACTTCAATCACCATTCTCTTCAACATTATCATTTCAAGGTCTTGATTAATCTAACTAGTAGTTTGGTAAGGTAATTATTTGACATTAGTATCCCTTTGATCAAACTTCTCAAAAATTGGAACATATTGGCTTCTAGCAAAGCTTTAGTCTCACTCATCACCTTAGGCCTAGTTGCATTCTTGTTATCCTTATATTCCAAAAATTCCCAAAAAAACATTATCATAGAACATCTTCACTTTGCATTGTAAACTTTAGTTGCATTTACCCCCACATCTCCATAAACACTAATATAGTGATTGTCACTTTACATTACCATCCTTAGTGTCATTAGGCATACTTATATCCCAAAAATACCAAAAATGTTACATAAGGCATAGCCACCTTGCATTGCCACCCTTAGTTGCATTTAACAATCTTATCTCAAAAATACCAAAAATATAGCATAGTACACCCTACATTGCCATCCATAGGTCATCCCCATTTCCCTCATCTAGCAAGTCTTTTATGGTGGAAACATGGTCGCAAAAGAAGAGAAAGGGAGAATCCTTAGATCATCTCATGAACATAATGAGATTTGGAACCTCATCTAACAGATAACATGAACCTCACTCCAACATGCCAAATCCCTTTGAAAACCTCATTTTTCAAGAAGACAATCAATGGATTACACAACATTAAATTGAGGAAGCCTCCCAAGACCCTAGAATGTTGTGCATCCTAGATTAAATGATAACTGCTAATGTTCAAACCTACCTCATGCATCTCTTACAAACCGGCACCAAACTTCCTGTAGGGGTAGACATCCATGCAATTGTGGAATCATCACCAAACAACATTGCACAAGGCCAAGGTCAAAGAACATCATCCACTAGCTACACGAATCTGACACAAGAACTTGTGAATCTAAACTACCCCTTGCAACAAGATTAAATGTCTTTGAGTCCTAATGCCACCTTTGACAAGAGAAACATCAATCCAACTTACCCATCCTATAAGTATCTTCTACCACCTAATCATCCATCAACTCAATGTCATAAGTTCAAACATCACAAAAGAAAATCAAAATCCACAAATCCATCCAATCCCTTTGACCTTCCAAATAATCAAGATCAAAATTCTAATCCTACAACACCCTCCATCCCTTTTATCCCTCTACCATGGGACCTTTCCACTCCACCTAATCTTAATCATAAGCCTACAATTTCCACCATTATTATCCATCCCTTATATTGTCCATCCACCCATACCCTTATAAAGGATTTGATCCACTGGCTACTAGCAAAGAATCAACCCTCCCCATGTCAAACACCTATCCTTGAGCCTTTTAAAGAACCTTCCAATACCATGTCCATTCCTCCAACCCCTTCGTGTAGTTCACAACCCCTTGATCCTATCCAAGAGCCTTCAACCCCATCATGTGGTCCACAACATATCAAGCCCATTCATGAGACTCCCACTTCCCCTTCCATTCAAGCAAACCAAGAGATATGTCAAGGGTATAATCCTAAGCATATGGAAACATCAAGCCCTCATTCTAATCAAGGTCAAATAACCTCCATCCAACCCATCCATATCACACCTGATCCTATCTATGATCAAGCTCCCATAGATGATCAAGATCTTACTTATGATCAAGAAGGCCATGATGATCCTCTTAGCCAACTTTATGTGTTCCATGGTCAAGAACTTATCACCTCTCCTATCCATCCTCCAACTAGTCCTATTTAGGACCCCACATTATCCACTTGTCATGATGAGACACTTGGCTCCCAAGCAAACATAGAAGATCAAACAAATACCTTGGATCTTAATGAACACAATGATAATCAAGATCCTAATTATCCTTCCACATCCACTATCAACCTCATTTCAAATCCACCATCATATCCCCTTGGTCTTACCACCTTCATCCACAAATGTTCTTCCTTAAGACAACAACAACCATTATCCACCACCTCACTTTCTCCATCAATTAACAAACTCAAGTCTAGTGTCCAAACTACCCCTAGTCCCATTTTCCATCGCATACTCCAAAAAATGAATTATCAAGGTAAAGGCTTAGGCCTTGATGAACAAGGTATTTTGGAGCCCATACATGTCAAAATCCCTCCACGCTCATATGGCCTTGGATATACACCCCAAGGTAAATAATCTCAAGATGTTGGTACTTCCTCCATTCATCCTAAGTCCACCACCTTTCGTCACAAATCCTATCATACTTCTAAGACATATGTTGCCATTCCACCTCCATCATCCTACAAATTTCAAAAGCATGTGACCATACACCTTCCACCATCCACTTTACCTTCATTACTTCCAACTCCTAACATCCCTCCATCCACTTTACCACCACTTCTCCCAATGCTAAATCCATCGATTTACACATTCCCTCACAATCCTAATCATGACCAATCAATGCACACATTGTCTAATCATGAAGCTTCCACCAAACCAATGGGATTCAAAAGCAAAAACTCGGATGCCTACCCTCATAAAGTCAAAAATCCTAAGGATCCTCATGCCTTAAAGCAAAAATTTAAAAATTCAAATCCAAATACATTCAAAAAGCTACCCAAGCCCATACCTTCACAAGAAAAGGTCAAAACTAAAATGGTTTGGGTACCTAAGCAAAAAGAATTCAAGTCAAATGAAGCATCCACATCACAAAAATCCTAAAATCCCCAATCCATTCAAAAATCACATTCCATTCAAAAATCTCAAATTCCTTCATCCCACAAGTCAAGAAAAAATCATAAAAATCCTAAGTCTATGTGGGTACCTAAATCTTTATGTCATCCATCCCCTAAGCAAACAAATCCATTTCTTCCCATCCCTCCTCCATATCAAAAAATTTAATGTTTATCACGGTGTGTGCAACCGTTGGTTGTGATTCCTTTCCATACCTCCATTTCCCCATCTTCCAGTCATTATCCTATTGCAAGTATGTGCCTAACCAGTGTTGTCATTGATGTCAACATATTTGTGTTGTCATTGGTGGAAACTATGATCTTGTTTTGATGCTTGATTATAATGAGTTAGATGCTTTGTATTGGCTTATATAAGTGTTGGAGATAATGAGTAAGTGAACTTGATATTGAGTTACCAAGTGCTTTTGAAAAAATTTGCTCCTCCGCAAGAAACAAAGTGTAGAAGAGTATCTTTATTTACAATAGAATAGTCCAATAGTTTTCTGTGCATTTCTTGAAGAATGAATATCTTTGTCTGTGGATTGGAAGTTATTTAGAGGCATGTCTAAAGATGCTATGTTCTAAGTTTGAGCCTTCGATATGAAGATTTGAGTGAGTTATGTTCACCAGAGTAAAAAACTATTTTTTCTATACTTTCAATGGTGACAGGGAGAAAGCATTTTGCTCCACATTCCTTCGCATTGAAGTATTATGCAACTGATCCTTTCTTTATAATAGTGGTCGATAGTGTTGTTTAAGCACTCTGGTTTGAAGAATCTTCTTGACAAAGTGATTAGAGGTTGTGCGGATGTTCTTGGTGATTACAATGTGCTTGTGGATGTCTCCTGATTGTGTTCCTACCTTTGGATTGGTCCACTAAGAGTAATTTGGATCGTGGAAGAAGACTGCTCCTAGAAGACTTAGTGCTAACACTAGTCTTGGCCGACTTGGTTGTTTTCACTACTTGCAGAGTTGCATTGAATATTGTGGAAGTCTATCGTGGCATGGAAGATTGCATTTGAGTCCCAGCTAAGTCATAACGTGATCCGTATACATCTTTACCTTAGCAAATGTTGTTTAGGTCCAGACCTATTTCTATGTATGTTTGTAATTCCCACCTTGGAGATTGTTCCAATGGTTGATGAATGTAATGCCAACCTTGATGTACATTCCAAAGTTGATGAATTGTATAAGAACATGCAATGTAGTTGTGAAAAAGATGTCCTTGTGTGAAAATGTGAAGATAAGAAAAAAGGTGTAAGAAGAGTAGAGCAGAGGAGTTATACTATGCTTCAATGGAACTGAAACCAGGCATGGAGTAGATTTTATCAAATCAGTTCACCAACCCTTGGTAGTGAGATACCCCATGGCAGTGAGCCAATCTTGGTAGTGAGCCTCAACATTTGTAGTGAGCATTTTGGGCAGTGATCCCTAAGGCAGTGAGCCTCTATTTTTTGATATTGTTATAACATATTTATTTCTATGGGCTAACACCCACCATGGTTTTTCCCTCATAGGGTTGTCCATGTAAAAAATCTAGTGTCTCATGTGTTGATTATGTAATTGTGTTAAGTTTCTTATTTCGTGTCTTCATGATTAAATCTGAATAATAGTGAACAAGTGTTTGATGTGTTAATCTTCATAAGTGGTCAAAGTTTTGGAGACAACTGATTCACCCCCCCTATCAGTTGTCTAGTGCATTTCAAACATTGGTATCAGAGTTGGTTCCTTGAAAGTAATCCTAACAGCTTGAGGTCAATCCAAGATGTCTTTTAAGAAGGAAGCTCCATAGTTTGATAGGACAAATTATGCTTTATGGAAGGTACAAAATAAAATCCATCTCCTTTGTCTTGGTTATAGAGTATGGAAAGTGATAGAGATTAAGTATACCATGCCTCAGAATGGTTTAACAATTGAAGATGAAATCAAAGAATATGAGTTAAATATAAATTCTAGAGATGCTATGTTAAGTGCATTGTTTGACACTGATTTGGTGAAGGTCATGGATCTAGATTCTGCTAATGAAGTTTGGGAAAAGCTAAAACATCTGTATGAAGGAGATGAATCTATAAAACAAGCCAAATTGCAAGGCCTGAAAGCGAAATATGAGGGTTTAAAGATGAGGGAAGATGAAAACATAACATCCTACATGCAAAAGGTTGATGAACTTGTCAATGGAATAAAAAGCATGGGAGGAACTATTGATGAGAAGGAAGTTGTGATGAAAATTCTTAGGTCATTACCTAAGTCCTACAGTCACAAGGTAGTTGCAATTGAAGAAGTAATGACTGTAAAAGAAGTCGATAACGATCAGTTGCTTGGAAAGCTTACAGCCTTTGAGATGAGAGAGTTTGGTGATGCTCTGTCGAAGGTTGAGACTGCTTTCAAAGCTAGTACTTCAGAGAAGATATCCAGAGCTGAGAAGTACAAGGTGGAACCTGATGATGAGGTTCATGAAATTGAATCCAACTTTGTTGATAGACTGCAAAGAGGTTCCGGTAAGTTTAAAGGCAAATTACCTTTTAAGTGTTTTACATGTGGTAAGGTTGCTCACTATGCTTCTAGATGTCCTGAGAGAATTGAAAGGAATAGAAAAAGATTTGAGAATACACCTAGGGTTCCACAGAGATGCTACTATGTTAGAGATCTTGATGATGAAGGTGTGACAAATGATGAATCTGATGATGCTAGTACTAGTGCAAATGAATGCTTGTTTATTGCAATTAAAGAAGAACCCGTGTCTACTAATCTTGCTAGCTATGTGAAGGAAGAAAAACTAGTGGAAGAAAGTGCTTTGGTTGTTCAAGTTGAGAAAGATATGGATGAATGGATTATTGATAGTGGATGCTCACATCACATGACCGGTGACAAAAGCAAGTTTGTGAGTTTGGAAAACTATGATGGAGGATTGGTTAGGTTTGGAGATAATGCAGCTGGTAAGATTTGTGGAAAAGGATCTATTTCTTTTGATGGAAAGCACAACACTGATAATGTCCTATATGTGAAGGGTTTAAAGAATAATCTCTTGAGCGTTGGTTAGATGTGTGACAAAGGTTATGATCTGAGATTCAAAGATAATGGGTGCAAGATCATAGAAAGCTCCAAAACAATGATTGTTAGGGTTAGGGCAGATCAAAGCAATAAACACTAACATTTATATGCAGATTAAATAACCCAAATATAACAATGAGGAATAACACAAAAGAGATTAACACAAAAATTTAACGTGGTTCACCCAATATGGGCAACATCCACAGAAACTCAGCCATCTAATGATTTTATTATCCAGTGCAAAATAGATTACAATCTCGCGAATACTTCCCGTAACATACATCCCAGCTGCTTATAACAAGATTTTTGGAAGCTTCTAGAATTAGGGTTTTGCAAAGTCATTTTTCTTTTGTCGGTTAACAAAAATTAACAACCAATTCCGATCATGCAAAAAGAAGGGAAAAAAATTTCGGGGGCTACCGCCCCTGAACCCCGGTGAGGATACATAACTTGTGTACAGTACTTGCATGATCAGTCACCACATACCAATAGTGATTGCTACTGGTAAAAAGACCAAAGGTAAGATTTATCAATTAAGAGGAACTAATGATTATTGTTTATTGGCTCAGACAGATGAGAGTTGGCTATGGCATAGAAGGATGTGTCATATCAACTTTGATAATTTGGTGAAGATAAATTTAGGATAGGTTGTGAGATTTACCAAATCTTGTAAAACCTCCCTTTACCATGTGTAAGGAATGTCAGTTGGGGAAGCAGAAAAGAACAAGTTTCAAGAGCAAAGAACAATCTCTACCAGTTTGCTCCAGATCTAGTGCATACAGACTTGTGTGGTCCTACAAGGGTGAGAATTCTACAAGGTGACAAGTATTTTATGTTACTTATTGATGATTATTCTAGAATGACTTGGGTCACTTTTCTAAAAGAATAATCTGAAGCTCTATTCAAGTTCAAAGTTTTCAAGGTAATGGTTGAGAATGAGTTAGAGTTAAAGATCAAATGCTTAAGGTCTAATAGAGGAGGTGAGTTCACTTCAAATGAATTCAATATTTTCTGTGAAGAACAACGGATAAAGAGACAATTGTCTGCACCTAGGACTCCTCAGCAGAATGGAGTTATTGAAAGAAAATATAGGATAGTTCAAGAGGCTGCTAGGACTATGTTAAAGGAGGCTGACCTACTAGAGGTGTACTGGAGAGAATCCATACATACTGCTATGTACATCACAAATAGAGTTCAAGTCAAAGGTAACGACTCTAAAACTCCTTATGAATTATGGTATGGAAGAGCTCCTACAATGAAGTATTTCAAAGTTTTTGGTAGCAAATGTTATATCAGAAGAGAAAAAGATATAGGCAAGTTTGATGCTAGGTGTGATGAAGGAATCTTCCTTGGTTATCTACTAAGGGTAAGGCCTATCGATGCTACAACAAGAGACTGAAAAAGATCATTGAAAGTGTTAATGTGAAGGTTGATGAAGAAAAGGAAAGAATGTTAGACCCAAGTGGCTATGAATCAGATGAACCTGTGGCTATAGTGAATGAAGAAAAAGTTGAACAAAAAGATAGTCAAGATGAAGAAGAAGCTTTGAAAAGTGTTGTTAAGACTCCCAGGTATGTAAGGATTAATCATTTTGAAGATCAGATTATAGGTGGCAAAAACAAAGGGGTACTGACAAGGAAAAGAGCTGCAGAAGAACAAGTGAATTACTGTTCACTTTCAAAAGTTGAACCAAAAACTATGAATGAAGCTTGCAATGATGAAAATTGGGTAAAGGCCATGGAAGAAGAGCTGATGCAAATTGAGAAGAATCAAACTTGGGAATTGGTTCCTAGAACTACTGATAAGAATGTGATTAGAACTAAATGGGTTTTCAGGAACAAGATGAATGAAAATGGAGAAGTTGTAAGAAACAAAGCAAGGCTTGTATGCAAAGGATATTCTCAAATTGAAGGAATAGATTTTGAAGAGAATTTTGCTCCAGTGGTTAGAATTGAAGCAATCATAATCTTTCTAGCATTTGCAGCTCACAAAGATTTCAAAGTGTATTAGATGGATGTGAAATATGCATTCTTAAATGGTGAGTTGGAAGAGGAAGTTTACATTGAGCAACCGGAAGGATTTCAATTATCAAATCAAGGAGACATGGTATGTAGATTAAAGAAAGCCCTGTATGGATTGAAGCAAGCCCCCAGAGCTTGGTATGCAAGGTTAGACAAATATTTGTTGTAATTAGGGTTTAGTAAAGGTACTACTAACAGCAATCTCTATTTCAAAATCAATGATAATCAAATCCTGATTGTTTTTGATAAAGTAAGCGGCATAAAAGGGTGTCGATCCCATTACACATTAGCCATAAAGGCACACCATAGTTCCATAAAAAAGATATAGACCTAGGCAAAAAGAAATAGTCAAAAAACCACAGACCAAAACATAGAGGACCGACAATAGCCCGATAGTAGACAAACAACAGAAAGCACAGAAAAATCCCTAAAGGCTAATTGAACAACTACTCCCAATCTTCAGCTAGGAACCGGTAAAGATCTTCGTACTCCTTGAGATCTTTATCTTTCATCCCATGTCTGGTAAGTTCAATGTCTTGGAGGACTGCAAGAGGAGTGGCCAACCGGTTTATGACTTTTGATGTGAACCTCACCAAAATCTTGAACTTCCTCTCCAGCTCAGACAGTCTACCAAAGAGGGATTCCATCTCATTGTCCTTGATGGTTTTCTTACCACCCCTGTTCTTCTTGCCAATATCCTTCACCACTTTCTTCAAACTCTCAGAATTAGACCTCTGGACATTAAGCTCAGGAAAATTACTGGGGCCATCATCGGCCTCAACCTCCATTATCACATCTTTGTTATCCTTGTTGCTAGAATTGTCCACACCCATCGGTTCAACCTCTCCCACCACTATCTTAGCTTTGTTGTTTTTGTCATCAGTAATGTCCACAACCCCCAGGTCCATGACTTCCTCCACTGACTTAGCAACCACCTTCTTTTGGGGAACGGGACTAGGCTTAGCAGCAAGCTTCGTCGATCTTCTGGTCGACAACACCCAGGGTTTACTTTTAGGCATGGTAAACTCCTCATCTTCGGTACTGTCACTCCCTCCATCACCTTCCTTTGACCTAACATCCTCCACCTAAGATTCATTTTTTAGCCTTGTCCCCTCTATCCGAGATGCTACCCACCTCCAAACTCCCCCTAATCTTCTTCTGCGGGGTCTCATGGGAGGAATCACCAGAGATAATCTTTCTTTTGGAAAAAATCTTGGATATGGTCTTAGGGGTATGGTCACTAGTCTTAGGGGCTTTTACCAATGGCAATTTTCTTCTTTCCAGACTTGAGGAATTTACTATACTTCTGCAGGGTGATTTCTGTAATTATCACTGGGCTAATCTTAAAAGGGTTAGAACAGGTCGGCAAGGGAGGGTCAACACGAGTAGGCATGATGGCTTTAGGGGGACAGAGGGCTAAATGAAATTTATAAATCTTGAAAATAAGCCCTTGATGGAGTGGGATGAGGGGCTTGTTAGGGTCGATGGCATGCTAATCAATAACAGACACAATCAAGGCTTCCAGAGACAACAAGTAAAAAGGAAAACTAATCAACTTGCTACGACGGAAATGGTTTAAAAGAGAAAAATGATAGTGAAAAAGCATCAGAATCTACTTTCAAGAGTGAAGTATTTGATGATCATGTGGCACACTTCCTCCCAAGGTTTTGGCAACATTTTCCTATCAAACCCTCCCTACAAACTATGTAAGACTTCACCTTTCTTCAGGAATAAATCCATACCTTCTGGATCAGAAACTTTGCTCGTTTTCTTGTGTTTGATACCATCGGTAGGCATTCCCATCGCTATCCTGATAACTTCCTCTAAGATTTCAAACCCCACACCACCCACCTTGACCCGTCTTCCCTCCAACGACTGTAGGAACTACATAGAAAGGTTTTTGTCATGTCCTTGTAGGCATTCCAGATAGGAAGCTAAAAGGAAGCTAGGTGTACAGAAATTGCTTCCTACACTAATCTAATGAGGGGAGGAGAGTGCAAATTCAATTTTATCTTTACAAGTATAGATTATGTTAACCCACTAACAGAGATATTGCAGCAAACACATGCACAAGAATGTAAGACAGAAGAAGAGAGACACAAGATATACATGGGGAAAACACTTATCGGGTGAAAAACCCCACACTCCAAAACACAACTCCAATGTATTTCGTAAACAATGAAGGTTACAATACAATCACAGAGCTTATTCTCTTATAGGAGTCTTCGACACTCATATCTGGAGATGATCCGGTAGCATAGCAGTACCTATCAATCACATAATGCATCACCTCTCCAAAGCACTTGCTTATAAAGAACATACAAGGCAAAAATGGCTCCGCATTGAGATGGGTGTCCAACATGGCCTCATGGCCCAAAATCCATGCCTATCGACACTTGTCCAACACTGTAGGATGTTCTTGACACTTGTTAAGTCACCCCATCCCAAGGAGGTCAGTTATTTCCAAAATGGGCAATGACAGATGCTCTTACGACTCTTACAATCGTCATAGAATTTGTCATAGCTGTCATAACTTACAGTTCTAAGAGAATCAATCATACACAGGCTATAAATAGCATATTCTCTTACAAAATTTCATATTCCACCTTGGGGTACCCAAAGATGCTTCTTGACACATGTCCATACCTGTCATAGGATCTTCTATTTCTGACTCTTACATGTCATAACTTTGTCATAGGAATCTGTCATGACCATTTCAGTCAATATTCCCTTACACACATTCTAAGATGTCGACACATGGTAAAATATTCATACCACTAAGTGGGACACCTATCTCCTCATGTGAGGACAAATTTACATGTGGTCATATGCCATGTAGGATGACACATCACTGTGCCAACTCCCATAATATGACAACATAGGATTTGCATCCTAATTATACAATAGGCAATAAATAAATATAATGAAATAATACAAGGAATTACCAATGTTAAGACACCTTAATTCCCAACAGGAGCCACCTCATCCTCTAGACATATGTGCCAAAGGGTCTCATTGTGCTTGAACTCTTCACAAGATTTAGCCTTGGTATGAGACCTATCACCCCCCATTCTCAAGTTGCACCAATTTGTCACAAATAGACTAGAAATCAAATTCGCAGTGGTTAACTTAGAAATTTTCAATCTGTAGATAATCTCCCGTAAACCAATATTCTCACTCAAATTAATGATTAGAGCGTCCCTTCACCAGCTGGGGGTGACTTACTTTCTTAAGTTCACGATATGTGAATGGGATTTCCCTTTCCTTTCATAATTGATATTCATTGATTGGTCATAATTACAAGGTATGTGGAGGCTTGTCAAGTTAATATCTCCATTGCTCATGTGCCTGGCTATGTGAAACCCCACCTTAGGCCTCCACATCAAGCTAATGAGATGACTATCCTTTGTACGGTGACAAATCCAATCTCTGACCTGTCTAAGCTGGCCATAAGTTGTCAGACCACCTAACCCACTAGTATGCAAAGCTAGATGGCAATCAAACTAAGATCCCATTTGGCACCTAACGTACCCCCTAGGCCAGGGGATAGAGGGGTTTATAATTGCAAACATGAGAGACCAAGGGTGAGACCTTGCTCCTTCCAAGAAGGCTTTGTATATGAATAGGTAAATTTTCATTTCTTTTCCAACATCTCCATGTGTCCAAGCTCTGCCCAAGGTTGGTCAAACCATCAACCACTTTATTACCTTCGTGATGCACGTGCCCAATTTCTTTCTGATTGAACCCAGACAGTAAGTAGACGATGTCATCCGTGATATCTTTCAGTTTCCAACTACTGGTAGACCTGCCAAGAGCCACATCAATAATAATTTTGGAATCTCCCTCCACTTGTAACTTGTTCGTTCCCATAGAGTGAGTAATTTTGAGCCCCTATAGTAGGGTCAATCCCTCCGCCACGTTATTGGACTAGATACAGATGCACCGTGCATAAGAAGCAATGAACACCCCGTGACTATATCTAAAAATCCCTCCACCACTGGCCAGCCCAGTGTTCTTTTTTTCTGCTCCGTCGAAATTAAGTTTGACCTAGTCCTTGGGAGGGGGTCTCTAGAAGGTGTTTTGTCTGGCCATCTTTCTGGAATTGTCAATCTTGGCCATATCTACTGTCAACCCCATTTCCTGGCAATCAAAACTTTCACCTGAGTAGGGGGTTCCTTGGCCGCTTGGACAGTGCTGGAGGAAGTGTTCTCAGAGACCAACCTACTAAAGGAGTAGAAGACCTCATTAGTGTTTTTAATTTTCTCTCTAAATATTCTATTGTTCCTTTCCTTCCACACACTCCACCCCAGGTGTGAGGGAATTTGTCTCCATAGCTCCCTAATCCTAGGGTGTGAGAAAGGAGTAAGCTAGCTTTGGGAGAAATCCTTGAAGTTTTCAGGGAAGAGCCAATCCAAGTTAAGTTTCTCTATAGTTTTTTCCCATATCTATTTTGAAAAATCACAATGGAAAAGAACGTGTTGGATGGACTCTTCTTCTTTTAGACATAGAACACATATATTGACCAATTGGAAACCCCTTTTATTGAGGTTATCGGTAGTAAGGATTTTATTATGTGCTACAGACCACCAGAAGAATTTAATTTTAGGGATTAGCTTGTTGTTCCAAACACTCTTCCAAAACCAACTAACTTGTCTATTGTTGGTTAGCAGATTGTAAGCTAATTTGACCGATAAGATCCGCTTTTGATCCTGCCCCTAGAGCATTTCATCTTCCCTAGGAAATATAGGAATTCTGTACTTGTTCAACTCCACTTGCAGAGCCAGACACTCCTGATTCTTAGGCTATTATTGTTCAAACAATCAAAAAGGTTCTTCCAAGTCCTTTGGTTGTGGATTTGACCATTGATATAATTGTTGACCAAACTCCCAAAATGGTTAACAACTCTTTCCTTAGTTTCTTCCAGTTAGATAGGGATCCTTCTCAGAGCCAATTGTCCTCCTAGAACCTAATTTTGTCTCCCTTACCTAGTTTCCATTTGATGCCTTAAGACAGTGTGCTTCTGGTTTTGATCATTTTGTTCCAAATAATGGAGCCTTTAGGAAGGCTCTCCCTATCAATAAACCCTAACTTTTCCCCATTTTGCATGTATTTGGCTTTCATAATCTACACCCAGCCTTTCTCCTCCTTAAGGAAAGTCCACCCGATCTTGGCCAGTAAGGCTTTATTCATCACCTAGATTTTTCTAATTCCCAATCCCCCTTGCAATTTGGGCTGACAAACTTTATCCCACCCAACCAGCAAGATCCTCTTTTTTCCTCAACCCCAGTCTAGAGGAAGGTTTTGTGAATCTTCTCTAATTTTCCACCATGTATCTGGGAATTTTAAAGAGGGAGAGAAAATAAGTGGGGATGCCCTATAGGGAGGCCTTCAATAGTTGATGTTTGCTTGCTTGGCTAAGAAGTTTACATTTCCATCCCTCCATCTTCTTCTAAATTCTTTCCAGAATAGTGTTCCAGTACACCAGGGTCACTTCCTTGATCGTGAGGGGAAGACCCAGGTAGGTAGCTAGGAGATTGGCCTTATTACATTCCAAGATGTTTCTCACCTTATCTTGCAGCTCCATGTCAGTATTGAAAAAGAACACATTACTCTTTTCATAATTAATGCACTAGCCATAAACTTCTGCATAGGAGTTCAACAGACTTTTCCATCTTCTGGCCTCCACCACCAAAGTTGTCCCGAAGAGCATAGTATCATCAACAAATTGTTGGACAATTGACGGTCCCATGGTGGACGCAATTTTGACACTTCTGAGGTTATGATTATCCAGGTGGGAAAGGATGTTTCTACCCAGGACCCCTGCCATAATGATAAAAAGGTAGGGTGAAAGGGGATCTCCCCATCTGATACCCCTTCCAATATTAAAGAACCCCTGAGGACTGCCATTGACCAGAACTAAGTACTTGACAATGGTAACACATTCCCTTATCAAGGTAATCATTCTATCTTGAAACCCGAACTTCCTAAGGACCTTAAACAGGAAATCCCAAGAGATTCTATCATAGGCTTTAGATATATCCAGTTTGAGAGCCATGCTTAGAATGTTACTTCTGTCCATCGAGTGAATGATCTCATGGGTGGATATTGTTGCATCCACAATTTGTCTACCTGGGACAAAGCCTTTTTGGCAATTAGATATAAGGTTTTCCAACATCGGTTGGAGTCTAAGGACCAGAGTCTTCGTGATAATCTTATAAATGGTGTTACATAGGCTAATAGGGCAGAAATAAGCCATGGACTCTGTGTGTTCTTTTTGAGAATAAGCGTAATGAAAGTGGCATTGATCTGCTTAAGGATTTTGCCAGTCTTGAAAAAGTCCTTGATAGCAGTAGTGACATCATAACCCACAATATCCTAGAAATTTTGGAAAAAGGCCAGGGGAAACCCATTCGAGCCTGAAGCTTTGAAGGCCCCCATAGAGAACACAACCACCCTAACTTCCTCCTCAATAATAGGCTTCAAAAGCATACAGATATCTTCCTCTGAGAGGACAGAGGGAATATTGTCCAACATCTTATCTTCCCTTCCTTTGTTAGGATTGTTTCGGTGCTACGCTAGAAAGTTTCTAAAGTAGTTGGAGGCTAGGCTTCCCAGTTCCTTGTCTTCGAGAATTTCCTTGTTGTTTACACAAGCAATTTGGTGATTCTGCTTCTCTTTCTATGCTTCATGACTAATTGATGGAAGAAAGTAGTGTTCCTATCTCCCTACTTCAGCCATTGAACTCGAGACTTCTATTTCCAAAATATCTCTTCTTTACTGATAATATCCTTAAGGTTTTTGAGCAGAGACTCTTCATTGTTTAAAGTATCCTTACTCGCATCTCCCTTGGCCATGTTGTCTTGAACTTCCATTAACATATCAGTAATGTGTTTTTTATGGTTCATCACATTCACAAAGCAGAATCTATTCCATCCTTTAACTTTGTGCTTGACATGGGTAAGTTTTTGGGTGATTCTAAACATAGGAGATCCATGCACCGGGGTACTCCACCAGTTAGCAATGCGGTGTGAGGACCACCTTTTTACTTCTGTTCTTGTGACTATTTACATTACTATTATTGATACTTTTTATATGTGTGGGATAGTAGTTCCCGGACTTGTTAAACTATTAAACTTTATTTTGTTTACGGAAAAACTAATTGGGTGATGTTTGGATAAATTTACATTTCAGAAAAGTTAATTAGGTGATGATGGAAAATTGTAATATGATTCCATTTATGCTATTTAGAACTATGTCAGGATAATGCATGTTTTTAAGTTGCTTCGGCTATGATGATTATATGTGAAACTGATCTTGCAATTTAGTGTGCAGGAATTTACTAATCATACCACAGATTTCGGAGATCATTCCGCACCTTGTTATTGTTATTCCCTGTTAAGCCGATCTGGTTCCCCAAGGAACCAAGATCACTCTGTGTTTGATATGGTGTCGTAATGTGGTCTTTCATAAGGTCGAAAGGGTTGGTCTACCCTCTTGTAACACTGACTTATGATTTGTGTTGTAAAAAGATTGATTTTGAATTTCTTTTCTTTTATTTAATCTTGGAGGCCTTTTCTTGTGCTTTACCTTGACCGTGGTTGTCCAGAATGGGTTAAAGTTGACCCTGGGTCATACCCCATGGGTCCAGGGCCCCATTTGGCATGGGTAACCCTTGGGTAACCTCCATCAAGTCATCTTTACTACCCCCTGAAGTTAAGTGGCGAAAATTGGAGGTATGGGGGGGACAAGATGGGTTGTACCAACACCCAACCCATCCCTCTTCAACTCCCAAGGTATGAGATGACTACAAACCCATCCATTATAGAGGGATTGACTTGAAGTCACCCTCACCATTAGTGAGATTCCCCATGTGCTGTGGGGTCATCCATGTTGGAGGAAGGGAGAAGAGGCATGGGTCACCTGTCTTTTCCTCCTTTAACTCCTTTTATTTCTCCCATGCATAAGAGAAATGACATGAGGAGAGGGATAAGGAGTACTCTAGGGATGGGTGAGTGACATAAGCCAACACTCATCCCTTGGGACATAATAGTGGTTTTTGGGAAGGGTGAGGAGGTGACAAGTGTCACCTCCCCATTCCTCTAAACTGGAGAGTTTTGGGTTATTTGAATTCCATTTTTGGAAGGGAGGGGAGTTAGTTGATTTTTTTTGGAGAGTTTTATTTTGATTGCCAGAATAGGAAAGTTAGCTTGGGAGGAGGAAAGGAAGAAGGAGTTGGTGGCTAAGGTTGGAAGAGATCTCAATAGAACTCTGCAACAGTTTCATTCCAGAAGGACTTTGTAAGGTTGGTTTGGTTTTACCTTTCCTTCGTATATCTGAATGTTGTATGAAAAAAAAAATTGTGTGAAAGATGTTTATTTGTTGTGTTTTAGTTTTGTTTTCTGTGGGATCTGTTGTCGGGTTGTTGACAGAGCTTCTCCCACTTGGGAGAAATGCTCATCAAGTTTGGGGTAGGGGAGGAGTGATCCTCCTCGGGTGCATACCTGTTTTCTTCTTTTGGGATGTTGAAAGCCTTGAGGGCTTGTATTTGAGACCGGTTCTTGACTTGAGAGTCAGATACAGATTCTTTGGGAAATTTTGTGATCAAACTTGGTTTGAGGCCAAGAGATTTGTATTGGTTATAATATCTGTAAGGGTGTCACCCTGGAGTCGAGTGGTCCACTCTCCTGCCCCTTATGAAGCTCACTGTTGTTGAGATTTCGTGTTGTGTAATTTATCCATGGGTGTTTGTGTGCTTTGGGTTTGTTGTTGTTCCTGTTGTGAAGTGGATTGCTTGAGTTTACCCAGGTGTGAGTATGGTCTCCTTAGCTCGGGGGTGACCCTCTTGTGGGTCTACGGAAGGGAGGAGAGCTATATGAGTGGTGTTTTCTTCTTTGTTTGTCTTTGATACACAGGTTTCCTTTTGAAGCTTGTGGTTGGAATTGGAGGAGCACTGCATTTAGGGAGAAAGAACTTCACCCTTGCTATAAGAAGAGTTTGGTTATTGAGTACATCCTGTTAAGTTCATTGTGGAAGGATCCTCTTCCTCTGGAGTTGTATAATTTATTGTTTTTAAAAAAAAAAGAAATTCTACCCTTCAGTGTTGTTTGTAGTTGTGAGTTTTAACAGTTATGTATATTTGGAATATCTATTGTTGAGTAGGGAAATTGTATGTTGATCTTGACAACGGTGTTAAAAGTTTAACTATAGTATTGTTAGGAGATGTTTGGAGGAAACTATGTATTTTGTAATATCTAGATATGATAAATTGAATCAGTAGAGAGCCAATGTGTTATTAATTATTCTCTCCATTTTCAGTTTCAATCAATATATGTTAAGTTGAACTTTGCAAGTTAGAATAAAGAGAAGAAAAGCAAAAGAACAAAAAAAAAATCGATTTTTAACATTATGTGTATAGAGTCTAATTCTTGTATTTGCATTGATACATATTTTAATAAAATCGTAAATGGCAGATTAAGAGAATAGAATTTTAAAATTCCCTGTATTTATATTTTCAATGTTTAGATGAATTGGAATTGTAAGATCGAGTTATACAGTGTGGTGATTATAAATTGCAAGTAGAAAAGATTATAATTAGTTCATTAGATTTGAATTGTTCGCTTATTAGAGGAAACTGTGACTATCTTGTTATTATTTTCCTTTCAAAAAAAAACAAACAACAAATCTGCTTATTTATTCTAACTCTCCGTATCCTATTATTTTAATTTCCTAGAAGGAATAAGAAAAAAAAAAATTACTAATAGCCTTAATATCTTAATTTTCTGTGTCATTTTAGAAAATAAATGTGGAAAATAAATATCAAAATATCTTAATTTTCTGTGTCATTTTAGAAATTAAATGTGGAAAATAAATAATATATATATATATATAGTTATTTATTTATTGTTTTTTTTTTATTTACAAAATGGAATTGTAATTAATAAAATAACAATGAAATTAAAAGGAAAAACAAAAATTATATGTTCGCTGTTAATGCTGTTTACACAGCATGTATACATTGTAGTGGTGGTGGGAAGGGTTTGAACCTTCCCACAACCCGCGCCTATGAGAAATGGGTGTGGGAGGGGCAGAGCCCCCACCCACACCCCACGTAGTGGGATGTGGGTGGGGGCTCCGCCCCTCCCACACCCCCGTCGACTCCAGCCTCGGCCGAAACTTCCCCCGCAGCGCAGTCGCCTCTGCGCTCCCCACACCCCGCCACTTACAAACCGCAGGCCAACACTTCCGCCCGCGCACCGCTCTTCGCCGCCCATACGCGACCTACACCCCCTCCACCGCGAGCTCCCTCCGCCCTAACACCACCTCCCGCCTCACTCCCCTGCCGGTGGCTCCCCCTCTGCAAACACCTCCGCGGCTGCCGTGCCGCCATTACCTCGACCCCCGCCACTGCCTCTGCGGCCACCACCGCTGAAAACTATCCGCCGCTGCGGACCCTCCACTCCGCCGTCCCCTGCCGTGGCCGCCGCCGCTACTCATGCCCTCTGCCTGCAATAAAAATTACAAACAATTAGGTTTTTGATGTTTATTAAAAAAAAAAAAAAAGAAACAAATAACATATGACTATGAATTGGGACTTTATATATATATATATATACATATATATATATATATACATATATATATACATATATATATACATATATATATATACATATATATATATATACATATATATATACATATATCTATATATAAATATATATATATTTATATGTATATATAAATATATATATATATTTATATGTATATATATATATATATATATATATAGGAAGTTTAATAATATATATAAAGGGGAGAGCCTCTTATTTTTTTTTTTTTTAAAAAAACATGAATATAAAATGTATATATATGTGTGTATATATATATATATATATATATATATATATATATATATATATATATTCTTATATATATTTAAAATGAAGAATTACGATTGTAATTATAGCATTATAATAAATAAGAGTAATAATAACAACAGTAATTATAATAAGAGAGAATAAAATTATAACTTAAGAGAAAGTATAATGGAATATACTAGAACATTTCGGAAAGAGTTTCTCGGAAGTTTAACTATCAACGAAAATTAATAACCAGGAATATGAAGAGGAAAATGACGCGTCACCTTGCTTAAAAGGTCACTGGAAATAAACTTAAGAAGCCATCACAGACATTCCATGTGAGGCCATTTTAATCTCAACTGTAGTTAGTAAACGTCCAGAGAAGAAAACCTGCGAGAGATTAAGAAGAAGAAAAACTAACATTGGAAAACACAGAAGAGAAAATGCGCGGCATTTCCCACATGGGATAAGAGAACTAAGTTGATGGATCCTTCCGCTTAATTTGCTTAGGAACAGGTTTAATTATTACACGGTGAATCCTAGATCGGAGAAAAATAAGAGACCGAGTCCAACGAAGTAGTAAACCGGCCTGTGTGATCTGGGAGATCTAGAAGCTAGGAACAATGTTAAAATAGATACAGTGATAACTCTGATTGATGTAGAATATGAAGAAAGGACAGGATAAACATAAAGAAAACAAAGAGACCCAAAAGAGAGAGACCGGAATATAAACAACGAAAACATCAGAGAAATAGTTAAGGTGAGCGCGATAAAAATACAATCAAAATTAAGCACCAGAGAAACGGAAGAGAGGGCAAATGAACTGCCTTGTTGAGAATGCTAAGTCAAAGGAGTATGTTTCAGGAAGCAAGAGAGGAGACAGACAAACGTGCTTTGTTGAAAAATGATGCAATAGGGAGATCACGAGTCAGTTTAGTAGGAACAAGGCGTCGTGGGAAGTTGTTAATCTATCAGGAAACTCTGTAAGTAGTATAGTGTTGAGTAATTCCCACTTACGCCGTAAGGCGTTATGCTGTCGAAATCTGCCGAGAAATAGGGTTAGGGACCTCGAAAATATAAATCTTGTAGCGACGTTAACGGCGTCAAGGAGACCCCCTTGTTGGACTGCTTGCGTCTGGTTGCACGCAATTGTACTTGTACCCCGCCGACAACTATAGAAATTTTGCCTTGAGCATTCACCACTGAGCATGCTTATGCATGCGAGGGGGTTTCTAGGGTTGTGTGAGAAAATTTTTGATAGTTCGTGTCATAACCACATGACAGATGTGGCTATGACACATGTGACGCGTGTTGTGACCACATGGAAAATGTGGGCATGACATGCGGCCCCTAAAATCTAGGTGGGAGGCCCACATAATTTCATATCTAAACAGGAAAGGCCCCTTAGGAGCACCATCAAACCAGGAAAGGAGGACATTATGGTTAGAGATAGTGTGAGGCAGGGCAGTAAGAATAGAATTTGCACCATGTCCCAATTAGAAGAGACAAGCATTCTATCCAGCTTCACCTGAATCAATTGGTCTCCTCTTCTTATGTTGGTCTAAGAATAGAGTTGATTATTGACCTCTATATCCATAAGCCATGTCTGACTGAGGAAGTCTGCCAGGTCCACCATGTTGTCTGAGTAGTTCGTGATGCCCCTGGATTTTTCTGAAGGGAAAAGAAGGGTGTTGAAATCTCCCCCCAGCATCCACAAAGTCCTTCTCTCAGCATTAAGTTTAGGGATTAGGCCATCCCAAAGGTCCTTTCTGGCGTTCTTGGTGTTGGGGGCATAGATATTGACCAGCTTCCAAGTTTTCTTATTCATAGTGCATTTTACTTCCAAACTATTTTTATTGTGTGAGTAGTAACAACCCAAGACATTATATGTGTTCCACATAGTAATTAGGCCCCCTAACGCCCCAGTAGAAGGGTTGATAATGTAGTCAGCCATAGGCCAGATATTATTAGATATCTTTTTAAATTTATCTTTAGACATCTTAACTTCTTGGAGAAGGATGATATCCACCTTATTGTCAAAAACATAGTTCTTAACCATGAGTTGTTTCTGACAACTATTTAGCCCCCTCACATTCCATGAGAGGACCTTCATTTATGTGGTCTCCTGGAGATAGCCTCCAATGTGCTTTGTCTCCCAATGGCTACTTCCTTGGTCGCTTCTCTGTTTCTAATTTCTCTCTAGGACAATCTTCCTGCCTTTCCCTCTGTCCTCACATCAGCTGACTTCTTGTGATGGCCTTTCCCCTTTTTCTTTGGTGTTACCCACCCATCCTGGTTACTAGGACTAGCCCCAGGAGATAAAACCCTGGTGGGTGATAGAATAAATTTCTTTGTGCTTGCCTGCACTGTTGTTTGTCCTCCTTTAGACACCTTAGTACTTGAATCTATTGTTTGTCCACCTTCAGACACCTTAATACCTGAACCAACATTCTAAGTCTTGGGAGTCTTCTCGTTGGGGGTTAGGATCTCCCCATCTTTTGTCTCTACCGAACCCATTGAAGTGCCCCTCTGTTGAGTCGGCAGTTCAGTTTTGGGATCCCTCTGAATCTGAGGCAAAGGGAATGGTGAGGCCTTAGTGGTTGATATTGGTTGATCAACTTCAGGGTCTCCCTGTGTTTGGGCCTTTTCTAGTTGCTTTGTCATGAGAGGGGACTTGATGATATCAAGCAAGTCATCTTTGATCAAATCCTGATTGTTGTAGTCTTTGTTGATGAAATTATATTTGGAGGAAATGAAGGTATGTGCATGAAGTTTGCAGAAGAAATGAAAAATAAATTTGAGATGTCTATGTTTGGTGAAATGAATTTCTTTCTAGGTCTGCAAATTACTCAATTTGATAAAGGAATCTTCATTTCTTAGTCTAAGTATGTGAAAGAGTTGTTGAAGAAGTTTGGGATGGAGGACTCCAAACCAGTATGCACTCCCATGGTGAGTGGCTGCAAGTTGATCAAAACTAATGAATCACCTAAGACTGATTAGAAAAGGTACAAATCTATGATTGGAGGATTACTTTATCTGACTCAAACCAAACCTGATATAATGCATGTAGTATGTTTTGTGGCAAGATTTCAAGAAGATCCTAAAGAGTCACATGTGATGGCAATCAAGAGAATCTTGAGGTATTTGAAAGACACATCAAATCATGGCTTATGGTATCTAAAAGATAATGATTTCACTCTCAATGCTTATACAAATGCAGATTGGGCCAGAGATGTTGATGATAGAAAAAGTACAAGTGGAGGTGCTTTCTTCTTGGGAAATAGATTGGTTTCATGGCTAAGCAAGAAGCAAGATTTAATCTACTTGTCTACTGTAGAAGTAGAGTATATTGCAACAGCATGATGTTGTATTCAAGTGTTATGGATGAAAAAGACTTTGAAGGACATAAGAGTTGTGTATGAAGATCCAATTGCAATCTTTTGTGACAATATAAGTGCTATAAACATTTCAAAGAACCCAATGATGCACTCAAGAACAAAGCATATATCTATAAGGTATCACTTCTTGAGAGAAAAGGTGACGGAGAATGAAGTAAAGTTGGAGTATGTGTCTACAAAGGATCAAATTGTTGATATTTTCACTAAGCCTCTGTCTAAGGATACTTTTGAGTATCTCAGAGAAAAGTTAGGGGTTATTACCCCTCCTGCTCTGAACTAAGATGCATATGAATGCATCAATCTAGTGGAGCCTAGAGACTTATTCTTTAATCTGGATTGGTGTTTTGAGAGCTACCTCTCAGGGGGAGTAGCAAGTGTTCCTGATATTGTTAGGGTTAGCTAGCAGAAGATATCAATTAAATGCAAATAAAGATTAAATAGAGGAATGGAAATACACAGAAATAATTATAGCGAGAGACAAGTTTTAACGTGGTTCACCCAAACTCGGGCTACATCTACCAACAGAGAGTCCAATATTATTATCCAGTAAATCAAACTAATTACAACCTGCAATCCCTACAACTCAATACCACTACAAAATGCTACAATACATCAACTAAAACCCTAACCCTTAGCCATTTTTATCACGACTTTTGTCGGTTACAAAAATAGGGTTTTTATGTCAGCTAATGAAAAATAACTCTCGATGCCTTAATAAAATAATAAAAAATTGTGTGAGGTTTCAGGGGCGCTGCCCCTCGACCCCGCCCTGTATCACGATAGGGAGCGCTGCCCCCAAACCCCCGCAAGGGGCACTGCCACTTAACCTTGTAGGAATTTGGGGGGAAACCGCACCGATAAAAGTGGGGTAAATTTAACCTCTGAGTCTGATTACGCTCCATATAACAACAGATATGTGTTCCTAACCAAGAATAGTAAATGTTATAGTATTATTTGATTAGAGAAGCAGAGTGCAAGTATGTGCCCTTTGTCATTCATGTCAAAGGGGGGAGAAATCATGTGAAAAATTTAGGGGGAGAAAGAGTGTAGATGTATAAAGAAAAATGGGAAGAATCTTGTCTTGATGGTCTTTACAATTTTTCACATCATATGTTGCCATCAATGACAAAGGGGGAGATTGTTGCAAGTATGTGCCTAACCGGTGTTGTCATTGATGTCAACATATTTGTGTTGTATTTGATGTCAACTGTGCTCTTGTTTTGATGCTTGCTTGTAATGAGTTAGATACTTTGTATTGGCTTATATAAGTGTTGGAGATAATGATAAGTGAACCTGATATTGAGTTACCAAGTGCTTTTGAGAAAATTTGCTCCTCCGGTGGAAACAAAGTATAGAAGAGTATCTTTTTTTGCAACAAAACAATCCAATAGTTTGCTTTGCATTTCTTGAAGAATGAATATCTTTGTCTATGGATTGGAAGTTATTTAGAGGCATGTCTAAAGATATGTTCCAAGTTTGAGCCTTCGATATGAAAATTTGAGTGAGTTATGTTCACTAGAGTAAAAAATTGCTTTTTCTATACATTTAGTGGTGATAGGGAGAAAGCATTTTGCTCCACATTCCTACGCATTGAAGTATTATGGTCTATGATTCTAGAGTTAAGTCTAAAATGATGATAAGTGCCTTCAACTCCAATGGTTCATGATTTGGTGTTTCGTAAGCGATCCTTTCTTTATAATAGTGGCTGATAGTGTTGTTTAAGTGCTCTTGTTTGAAGAATCTTCTTGACAAAGTGATTAGAGGTTGTGCAGATGTTCTTGGTGATTACAATGTGCTTGTGGTTGTCTCCTGATCGTGTTCCTACCTTTGGATTGGTCCACGAAGAGTAATTTGGAGCGTGGAAGAAGAGTGCTCCTTGAAGACTTAGTGCTAACACCAGTCTTGGCCGACTTGGTTGTTTTCACTACTTGATGAGTTGCATTGAAGATTGTGGAAGCATGTCATGGCGTGGAAGATTGCATTTGAGTCCCAACTAAGGCATAATGTGATCCACATACATCTTTACTTTAGAAAATTTTGTTTAGGTCCAGACCTATTTCTATGTATGTTTGTATTGTCAACCTTGGAGATTGTTCCAATGGTTAATGAATGTAATGCCAACCTTGATGTACATTCCAAGGTTGATGAATTGTATAAGAACATGTAATGTAGTTACGAAAAAGATGTCCTTGTGTGAAAATGCGAAGATAAGAAAAAAGGTGTAAGAAGAGCAGAGTAGAGGAGTTATACTGTGCTTCGAAGGAACTGAACCCAGGCATGGAGTAGATGCTATCAAATCAATTCACCAACCCTTGGCAGTGAGCCTCAACATTTGCAGTGAGCATTTTGGGCAATGAACCTCTATTTTTTGGTATTGTTATAACATATTTATTTCTGTGGGCTAACACCCACTGTGGTTTTTCCCTCATAGGGTTTTCCACGTAAAAAATGTGGTGTCTCATGTGTTGATTATGTTATTGTGTTGAGTTTCTTATTTCATGTCTTCATGATTAAATCTAAATAAAAGTGAACAAGTGTTTGATGTGTTAATATTCATAAGTGGTCAAAGTTTTCAAGACAACTTATTCACCCCCCTCTTAGTTGTTTGGTGCCTTTCAACATATCCTACATATATTCCCCATCACTTCCCTATGGTCCATGCTTTTACATAAGCCTTTCATCCATCTTTTGCATAAATCCTCCATAAACATCATAATCCACTATCTTTTCTATTCATAATCCACTGTATATTCCACTATCCACCTAATCCATCTCACTCTCATGTCATCTCTTAATAACATCTATGAGCATAATGAGACTTGACATGGTCCATGCAACATCCATCTCTAATGGGACACTATCACCCTTCATGGCACTAGACACTTGAGTCCCTCCTATCCATATCCCTTCTCCCATCCAAAAAATCAAAAAAGTCAGAAAGAAAAACCACCCTTGGTGGCGCCTTGGATAAGTACCATGATGAAAACCTGGAAAACAGGCGTCATGTGTAGGTTGAGCTTCTATGCCACTTACACTTGTGGGTACATTGTCTCATCCACCCTATCATTTTCCATACCATTTTCATATCCTATCTTACCATCCTTATCCATTACACCCACATGTCTATCCTATTCAATCCACCCACCCTCCATTCCTTCTTTTGATCTTGATAAAGATATGGGGGAAAAATGTTGAATAATGCTTTGGATATCTCTTGATACACCTCATCCTCTCCAACCAATCCTATCATCATCCCATTGTCATAAGTTTTTTCATGAAAAATCCTAAGCATACCACCTAGAATGGGGCATGTTATTCCTATGCAACATAGTCCTTGGATATCACATCCTAATCTCCTTTATGATACATTCATCTATCCCCTTGCCTATCACCCACCCTTTTATCCATTCATCCAATCCTACCTTCCTCCTTACCTAGAATTAGTTTTCCCCTGTCATTGGTATCTAGCATAAAGGCTATTCAAATTGTCATCCAATGCCATCCAAAACATTCAAAATCCAAAAAAATCAAAACATTTCAAAATACAAAAAAAAATCATCATCATCAAATCAAAATTCCAAGCAATAAACTCAAATGCAATTCATCCTTAATCCATACCAATAAAGCCAATCAATCTTGTCAAATTATTGAATTGCATCAATGGTCTTGATCCTAATCTTGAGGCAAACCAAATCGATCAATCAATTAGTCAATTAATCAAATCCTGGTGTTGATTTGCATGGCCAACAACTCTAGAGTCAATCATCAATTAATTGTCTTATACATGATGTTGCATTGTCGAAACCAAACCAGGCATCTTATACGACATGTTTCATTTCCTGAAACTAGACACAATTATCAATCAATCATCAATCAATCACTTAATCATTGGTTTACAGCTTGATAGGGGCAATACCTTGTTTGTTTTTGAATCATTTGTGCATGATTGCTTGCTTTCTTGTGTGTGTTATCATTTTTATCTTGCATTTGTATCAAATTCAAATCATCATCCGAAGCTACCAAAAATTGTAATCTATTGACATCCCAAAACATAAAAAATCCAAAAACATCAAATATTCTCAAAAAATCCAAAAAACATCAAATATTCCTCGAAATTCAAAAACATCAAAAATCACAAAAAATTAAATAACCAACCAAAAACCCCAAGCAATAAACAGTGTCATCCCACCTTGTCAAACTACGTCACCTCTGAGTTGTCATGTAGGGAAGGCCATCTCTGATGAGCCCCTGAGGCATTCCACCCTTAGGTCTTAGGCCACACAAAGTCTACCCAATCGATCTATGTTGTCTCTACATTATCATGTAGGCAAGACCATCTTTGACGAGCCCCTGAGACATTAGGTCAGTCCCTTAGGGCTCGTCGAGTCAACTGTCATAATAAGTTGTCCCTTAACGAGATGGACACTTTGACTAGGCTAAAGCAATCAGTCTTTCACAAGGAAAACAACCTCACGCGTCAACAAGATAGCTCATCAAAACAGCCAAGCAATCATTCCTCATCACTCGCATGGTGATAATCAAACATTGCCATGAACAATCTTCATCAACAACCGCATGGAGCATAGTTGAAACTAGGCTTTATGCCTTAGACAACATGTTCCATCCTTCAGACATCCTGAATCATCGCGTGCTAAATCATCTCTCAACTTGTGACATTTTTAAAACCAGACCACATGTCTTATACGAAATGTCACAATCCTATCACTTGCCTTAGACAAGTAGGGGCATCGTCGAAACCAGACCAGGCATCTTATACGACATACCTCCCATCCTGAAACCAAGAATCATTCAATCTATCATAGCCAATCAAAACAAAAACATATCACTTGGCAAAAGATCCAAATGGCTGTTGACTTTGCTACTAGTATGTCTTATTTTACTAGATTGTTTTTCTATCTCATTCTTATGCTTCTCAAGGCAGTCCCTAAGTGATGAAGAGAAGCGAGGATAGAGAGGGACCTTTTTCTTTGATTTATGTTTGTGGTTTGTCTTGTTAAAATGACTGGGGTAACTAGGTTCCTTGCGTGTGATCAAGATTCCATTTGGTGTGAATCAAAGATATCCCAATGCATTAGAAAGATTAAATGTTTCCTTGCATAAGGACTTGCATACCTCAAGGTTATCTCATCACAAGTCCTAACAAGGTACCATAGTTACTAGTCTGAGTCAGGTATTCCTTATCTGAGTCAGGCATTCCTTGTCTATCATGTGCCTATTTCGCAAAGGACCACAATGTACACTTTGGCCTATGACTTGCCATTGTGTCTGTCATCCCTTGACATAATAGGTTCTATGATGATAAGCAGAAACTGCAAGTGAGAAGCTCAAAAATCTATCAAAGAAAGATCTTATTCCCATTCCTCCACCATCTCTCTCTCTCTCTCTCTCTCTCTCTCTCTCTCTCTCTCTCTCTCTCTCTCTCTCTCCATTTCTTCTATTCACTCTACCGTGATGGCATACTTTTTAGGAAATTTCCCAATTTTTTTGAAAATTTGCTAAATTTCCTAAGGGGGCACACTATCCTACTTCATCTAGGGCATGCTCGGGCATATTTTTGAATTTTTCTTTGACACAATGTCAGAATTGACATTGTATCAAAGAGGGACAAAATGTAGACACTTAAAAATGTCCTCAACTCGCAAGCGCCACATTCATACCAATTTTCTTCCAAATTCCATATTCAACTATTAATTAAATAATTTTAATTATTTAATTAATTCAATTTTCTCCTTTATGATCATTTGTCTATTTTCCCTAATTTTCCTCTATGGTTAAATAATTAATTTTAATTAATTAATTATTTAATTATTTACATTCCAAATATCCCCTTTCACTCAATTGATTTAAACAAATAAACATTTGTTTAAATACCCCTCACTTAAATAAATCTCATTTGTTTAATTAAAGGTTCACATGTCCCACTTCAAATAAATTAAATAAATTGGGCAAATTTATTTAATTTAAACTCCCTCACACTGCATCATATTTTTGAATTTTAAATTCACTCTTGTCTTGTAGTGGAGGGAAACCCTAATCGATCTCCACCCTTCATTTTGCTCTAAAGTCAACATTGAATCTGAGCCATCCATTCAAACATGCTCTTCTATAAAACAATCTCTACAACATCATTTTGCCCTCTCTCTTAGCTCACAACTCTCTAATATGTTGTATACTCTCCGATATTTTGCTCAATCACTCACTAGAGCTTCTCAAGATCATTGAAAGCTTGCAAAATCTGAGAACAAATGGAAAAATTAAGGAGAACAATGGACATAGGTCAAATGTTAGCTTAGAATCTTAGTTGTTTTATGTTAATTTGACTATTTTCTTTGCTAGTTTGCACTCGGGAGCTAGGGTTTGCTGCAGCTTGTTTTTTGCATACTTAAAGGTTTAAATCCTATCTCAACTACAATATTTGAAGCAAGTTGCCTAGAGTGCCAGAGAGTGAAGGTTGAGCATCAACATCTAATAGGACTTCTCTATCTGCAAAATATTCTAGAATGGAAGTGGCAGGTCATTAGTATGGACTTTGTTCAAGGTCTCCCAATGTCTCAAAATAGACATGTTATTTTAGTGGTGGTGGACAAACTCACCAAGGTATCTCATTTTATACCTAGGAATTTAACAGATGGAGAATGAGTTTTAGCTCGTAAGTTTGTGCAAGAAGTGTTTAGATTGCATGGAGTTCCTGATAAAATTATCTCAGACAGAGATGCGTACATGACGTCAAGATTTTGGAAAACTTTGTTTTCAGCACTAGGAACTCAACTCAATATAATCTCAACTTATCACCCTGAGACAGATGGTCAGATTGAGAGGGTAAATCAAGTTCTAGAAGATTTGTTGCAGATGTATTGCATGGATCAACAATACAAATGGGAAGAATATCTACTGCTTGTGGAGTTTTCTTATAACAACTCCTATCATTCTGCTATTAGGATGGCTCCATTTGAAGCATTATATAGAAGAAGATGCCAAACTCCTATAGGTTGGGATAAGCTAGAAGATAGGATTAACATTGGTCCAAAAATGGTTTCAAAAATAGAAGAATAGATCAAGCTGATCAGAAATAGATTGGCGGAAACAAATGATAGATAGAAAAGTTACGCAGATGCCAAGCAAACGCCAAGGAAATTCTTAGTTGGAAAAAAAGTTCTTTTGAGAGTTAAACCTTAGAACAGTTCCATAAAGTTTAGAAAGTCTTCCAAACTAGCTCCTCGATATGTAGGACCATTCTAAGTTCTTGAAGTGATCAATCTGGTTGCCTATAGAATTGCTCTACCACTAGCTCTTCCTAGGATGCACAATGTTTTTCATGTTTCATAATTGAAAAAGTATATAATAGGTGATAACCATATTCTTGATTGGAATGCATTGCAAGTATAGGACCCAGGAGTGGTCATGATCGAGCCTCTCAACGTGCTCGAAGTTCGCAAGCTCCACTTGCGTAATAGAGATGTTACTTAATGCAAGGTCCAGTGGGACCAATATGTAGAGGATAGTGCCACATGGGAAGATTACCATGAATTTATTAGAGATTTCCTCAATTGTTTTATGCTTTTCAAAGTTGAACAAAAACTTTATATTATTGTTTTGGATACATTGAATCATCGAGGATGACGAATCTTATGGGGGGAGATATGTCACACCCCAAATTTTGACTATATTTTACTTTTTACTTGCATGTAATTAGTAGTTTACTATGCATGAATTAACGATGCACTATCCCAGTTTGGTGATTGCAAGTTGTAACCTGGAAACAAGTTTTTCCACCCTCTGAGAAAGAGAGGGAGAGCATTATCAGAGAGGAGAGAATATACGTATAGAATAGATGTATGGATAAGAACAAATTGTTGCCATCTAAGTCTCATGTGTTCATAGTTTACTAAACCTTCGTCGAGTTGGTAAGTTGTGTTTGACCTATTGGTTTGAGTTTCGTTTTGACTCGACAAATCATTGATTGTCAACTAGATCCATTAAGCTTAGGTTTTGTCAAAAACTAAGTCGAGATAATATGACCGTCGATAAGGAAATGGTTGAAAGTCATTATTTCTTTGTGTAAAGTAATATAGATTATATTACAAGTGCAAATATATGCTAGTAGATAAACTATTTTATTTTTAGTAATTCTTGATTGGAATTCTATCATGTTATTTTGTTTATTTCAACGTTTACACAAGTTAGAGAGGGGGAGAATACCTTGACCCCATTCTCATATCATGTCGAGAGTTAGAAACAATGCAAGTATACGTTGTATACACCAATATTATGTTGTTATATATAAATATTTATTTAGTATGAATTATTAGTTTGAACTTATTGTTTTGTTGTCAATAAGCTTCTTATGGGTACGTGGTTAAGTTACAAATTAAATGCAAACCACTACACTCTCTTATGGCACTTAACTCTTTTTTCTCCGCATCATTTATGGAGCGTATGGAGGAGCTATCGATTAGTTTGGGAGTGGTCATAATGACCAATTACTCCAAAATCTTTTGCATGTCTTTTGAGAGTGGTAAAAGGCATAAATTTAGGAAGGATCTTTGCCTGTATGGGGAGAGAAAAGCCTTGAAAAAGGCTATATTATCAATGCATAGGGATGTGTTGAGGGACTATTTTGTGAGTGACTCCAAATGCACAAAGAAAGTGGGGGATTGCGTTTGTCACGGAGCTATATATTGTGCAAGAGTTTGCAAGGGCAAGGGATTGGTGAAACTCAAGAGAGATTTGTTATCATTATATAGTTGAGAGAGAGAGAGAGTTATGTTGTCTTATAGAATCATGTGTGAGAGAGAGATTTGTATCATCCGTAGAGGGAAACAAACATAGTGGAAGTGATACGATAGCTCAGATAGTAGTGGTTGATGAAAGTAACTGACTTAGGTTTTGGATGACTATCTATATATAGATGTAAAGATACCTCTTATACATAACTCATTACATTTTAAAACTGCAATATTGCTATTTTGTGTAAACATTTAAATATAGGATGAAATCACAGAATGCTTGTTATAGTTGAGAATGAATTTGTGATAGCAATAATGTCTTCAGATAGTAGTACAAACTATAGAAGATAAATGTTAGAATGTTTTTTTTTATCAACAAGAGATACTGGGGTAGTTAACTCTTTTTCATGCCATCAATTTATCTTCAAATTCATAGAGTAGATAGGTAGTAAACTTGTCATTTGATAGACATCAAATATGGCAAAGGTTTTGAATAATTTTATATATTTAGAGGGTTTCAATCTATCTATAGTTATCTCTTACCTATATATATTTGAGCAAACATAGGATGCAGTTGTTGTCACAAAACAATAAAAACTTTGTAGAATCTATCTTATAGATTGCATAAACTTAACCTCTTGAGAACTCTGTTTTAGACTTAGGAGTCGAGACTAGTAAGTTTAGATAGAGATGGATTTATATCTCACAATTTTTTATGTATATAAGTTTTATTGTTTTCAATCAAAATATTTTGTGATATATATTCACTTATTTTAGAGTATATAAAAATGATATAGATATCATTAGAAACACCTAGGGATAGTGATATATTATCACATATGCATTCTACAACCATGTTAAGTATTTTCATTATATTCAAGGATGTTTTACATGAGTTCACAACCTATTATATAATGAAAGTCGATGGACTTAAGAAGACCAAGAGGTTGAAGATATTGTATTATTATTTTTGTAGACTCAAACCTATTTAGGTTAAAAGATCAAACTTAGTCAAGAGTACTTATGATAATGATTGTATTCCTCAAGATCTTATATGAATGAGGATAAACCTCGTGTTCTATGTTTATACATGATTGTTACGTTAGAAAATGTCCCCTTGGGGGCTTTTCCCTCTCAAGGTTTAGCTCCTGGGTCCTGTTTATGCATTTAGAGCATTTTTCATGTTAATTTGACATCCTAATGAGAAAACCCTGAAGTTTCATGGAAAATGGGACTTAGGGTTTGCACTTAACATGATTCCTACCTGAAATAGGGGGATAACTTGGGCACCCGCACCCTAGTCTTGCCCTATTTTAGGTCAGGACCAATTTTTAAGTGTCGGTTTATGACCGTTATTTAGGTCCTATGCCGACACGGTAAGTTTCAATTACGAAATTCTTAGCGGGAATGTTGTAGTTGCATATATAAGCATGATTAGTGATTCATTTGTAAAATATATGGCATTTTTTATTCATGAGATTAGGTCAAAGTGATTCAAGGCATTCATTGTGTTGCAGAGCAGAATTTGTGTTGTTATTGTGTTTGTATTTGCAGATTTGGTAGCCATCTCCTCATGGCACGAAGAGCTTCTTCCTTCCATGAGATCTTCACTAGAAGGTGATATCAATTATGTTTTCAATCATTTATCATTTAGATTTTTCCTCTATCCCACAGGGATACACACTCTTTATCTGACAACGGTGTTAGGAAGACTTGAATGTCTCTCTGGGGCTTGATTGAGGCAAGCCTCTAAACACCACAACCCCTAACCCATTTTTCTGTGATTGCAGGTTACAGGTTGCAAGAGAAGAAAAAGTGGAGTTGTATGAGAGCAGTGCAGACTGTCAGAATTATAGATCAGAGAAGAAAATCAGACCTGGACTCAGGTGCCCACTCATTAGTCCTCTAGATCTCGCAATAGAAAAATCTCTGGAACAATAGGAACAGGTTGTAGACAAGATTCCCAGATCCTGACAGAAATGGTGGCACTAGACTAGGGCACCCACTCATTAGTCCCTGACTTTTTTATTTTTCAAACTTTGAATTCTAGTACGCATTTGATTGTCATTTGATATCTTTATGTGCGAGCATTTTCTATGATTTGTCTATTTGCTTCTGAATTTGCATAATTAGGGTTTTGAGAATAAGTGGACTTAATTGAATAGATAAATCACACAATTCCATTTTTCCCCTATATTCTGAGTGACCAAAGGCTTGTAGTGGACTTCCTACTCGGCTGAAGTCCTTGAATGTTTAGAGGTGAAAGGAAGATTTATACAAACGAGCAAAATCAACCCTAAACACAAACAAATCCTCTTCATCATTTTTCACCCTAAACATTTTGGTGAACCCATGTTTTTAATTAATTTTGCACCTTGCTAAGTTTTGTGATTCATATTTACATTCATATCATTGTTCATCTTATTGCATTTGAAAAATTACAAAAAAAATTGAAAAATTTGCAAAATTTGAAAAAAAATGGCATTTTTGGCTTGCATTTTCAAATAATTTAGATTAATTGGAATTTAATTTCAATAAATTTCTTTCATCAGATCTGATTTAAACGACATAAATTTTTCATTCATCATTAATTTAGATTGCATTTTCATGCTTAAATTGATAAAAAATGCTTGAAATTGTGCATTTTTTCATATAACCTAGTTTTGCAATAACTAGGGTTTGTAGTCAAAATCTTGTTTCAAATTTTACTACCCTTTTAAAACACTCATTAGGATTTATTTCTAACTTTAGTGTTTTATCATAGTGGTTTGCTAGAAAAATTTCATGCCTAGGGTTTGAAAACCTCGATTTTTCACTAGATTTGGCCTTATCGTCTCTCTAGATTTGCACCATAGGCATGTTGTAAAGGATTTTTCTGCACTAATTGGTTTTTATAAGGGTTATTATCTTCTTCCCCCCCTAAAATTCTTTACACGCCTTTCTATTGGCCTCTTACAGTGGAAATTTGGTGAGAAAATGCATATTTTAGCTATATTTTCCCTAGGGTTTAACCTTGAGTTGCACTATAAGCATGTTGTGATGGATTTTTTGGAATTAGGTGGATTTTATTATTTTTATAATCTTATTTCCATCATAATTTTCCTCACAACACCCTTTGTCATACTCTTTTGCATTGAAATTTTGTGAAAATTTGCATATTTTGGCTATATTTGCCCTAGGGTTTGACATGGATTTGCACTCTAAGCATGTTGTGAAATATTTTATGGATTTAGGTGACTGATATTACTATTATAATCTGCTTCAACTCCTAAAATTATTTACAACACCCCTTTTATTGGGTGTTTGCATTGAACATTTGTGAAAAATTGCATGTTTTAGTGTATTTTCACTAGGTTTTCACTTGTCATCATCTTAGATTTGCATCAAAAGTGTGTTGTGAAGGAAATTATTGTTTTATTGGACTTATATCAGATATATTACTTGCTTCACTTCATAAATTTCCTTACAACACTTTTTATTTCACTTATTTGCATTGAAAAAGTTTTTAAAAAATCAAGCATTTTAGGTCATTTTTACACATAATTTGCACTTGTCTTTTGCATAACTTTTGAAAATATTTTAAAATCTGATTTTACGTTGATGTTACAATAAATTTCACCATGGCATCTTCATCTCATTTCTCTTTGGTATCTTTACATGCATATATCAAAAACTTTGAGAGTTTCTACAAATTTCTTAATATGAATCCTCACGTTCTCACTTACATACAAGCTATGTATCACAAGGACATATTTAAATGCTCTTTATTTGAAATCCTTGACTATGTATCTGATTTTGAAAACTTCACATCTCTCATGAATATATACCCTTGGGTAGTAGAAGATTTAACAAGACACATTGAGAATAATGAGTGTGAAACTCCTCTTAATGCGTTGGAATTCATAGCTAAAACATGTGATGATGATATAGAAAATGATTCCTCCTATGAGGATATATTAACAAAAGAGGATGAAATCATTGACACATTCTTAAACATTACCATACCATCTTTGGAAAATGAAACACCAATGGATAAAGGGCTCCCTCTCAAGAAGGATTCTTCATGGGTGGAAAATGGCTATTCACCTAATGATCATTTGGTACATGAGACCTCTATGGATAATCCATTAGACCTTCCTCCTTTGATTGAAAACTCAAGAACCTTCGATGAGAAGACTATGGATAGCTCTATTCTACCTAACAATACCATACCTTCCTCTCATCTCAATGCTCTCCCTGGCCAAGATGTAGCATTAGTGGATGAGAAAAGGTCTCTCACATTAAATCCTCTAGGGATAGATGTTGGGTATAATCAAGAGGAAAACAATGTTAATTCAATCTTCATTAATAGATTTTGTAGCAATATTCCTAAGATGATTTTGTGAGGGGTACCTAGTGCACCTTCTTGATTCAAACTAGTGATTACGGTTCAAGGTGCTCAACAACCACACCATAATGTGATCGCTCACACATACAACACCTGTAATAAAAAGCAAAGTAAGCAAGAACTGCATGTTCCTATCTCTCTTCCATGTTCTCAACCTATGCTCCCTCCACCACCTCATCTTACTCATAAAAGTGGTCAAGAATATGATCTTGTCGAACAACTTCACGCTACTTTGGCTAAGATCTCTCTCTGGGATTTGATACAAACATCGCCTACATGCCATGGAATGCTCCAAGAAGCTTTACAAAAGGTGATTTTCTAGCTATTGCTAAGCCTAATCATGTAGCAGCTCTGTTAGATTGTATACATGCAAAAAAAAAGATATTATCTTTCAACCACACGAATTACCATCAATTGAAGTTCAAAACCAATATGATCCACTTATAATCTTTGTCACAATAAATTAAATGTTGGTAAAATGAGTTATGATTGACAATGGATCAGCTCTTAATGTTTGTAGCATTGATGTACTACACAAAATCAAGGTTGATACATCACAAATCAAGCTAGATAAACTTAGGATTTGTGGCTTTAATAATCATGATAGTAAATCAATTGGCACTATAACCTTACCTATCAATGTGGGTCCTGTGATTGTACCTACCTTGACTCATGTCATGCCTGGTTCTTTATCTTACAACATGATTCTTGGTAGACCTTGGATTCATGCATTGGGGGCAGTCCCTTCCACCCTGCATCTTTCAATCAAATTTATATTCAAAGATAAACTCCATACTATTCATGTCGATCCTAAATCGGATAACTATTTACATATTGAAAGGCAAAAACCAGTTTACAATCATATGAGCTTACACAATTTACGATTTGATCCATCAATATCACTTTCCACGGATAATGTTGTGCAAGACTCTAAACCATCGAATGCACTTTTTGGTGATGATTGGAGTTCATTAGATTTTACTCCTTCCTTTAATGGGGAATATAAAATTAATAACTCTGACACATCCAAAGTTGCATCGATCTCATCTAAACAATCTTTGGAAACACCTAAAGTCTCTTTGGTAGCAAATAAAGACAATACTTTTACTTATACTACAAATTATGATACCTACGAGGCTTCACCTTCTTCTAAAGAAATGGACTCTCTATATGGTCATGGATTTCAAATTTTGTACAAAAATAACGATTATGTAGGTAATGGTTGCAGTGTAAATCAACAAGGAATCAAAGTACCTTTACAAGTTGCTGGAATTAATTACACAACCAGTATAGGATATCGCTCTTTGAAACCCACCAAAGCCTCTTGTCGTCCCAAACTCAATGTTAACACAATTTCAACAAGACCAAATCAACATGTGAGATATATTGAGTTGATAGGCCACACTCATTGTAGCAATTATTATAGTTGCTCCCAACAGTGGCCTCCTCTTAGATATGTATGTTCTTAACATTGGGATTTATCAAGTAAGTATTTCTAACCCTTTATCTCTTGTGATGTGTTTCCCCCATGATGTGTTATGTGTTGTTTAGGCCTCTTGGGATGACCCTTGATTCTCTTGTAAGGTCCAAGATACCAGGAGACCACCTCTATTGTGACCCTTCTTCTATTTGTATCATCATTCTTCTATATTGCTTCTCCTCTATTTTCACTGTTGTGTGTTGTGTCTTATGGACATAGCTTGCGGTTGGTGACTTGGGGGCACCCTCCTATGTGACCGTCCCTAAGGCAGCTGTTTCTCCTCTCTTGATTTATTGTTTCCCTTCCTCTAGTGTTTCTACCTAGTGGGCAGATGACGAAATTTTTTTTATACTGATGCAAACCTAGTGTCCCTTTAGCGAGAAATCAAAAATTAGACTTAGTTCCTATATGACAATGGGGTTGTTATATATTATCCAATGCTTGGCTAGTAGAATCACTCTGTGCACTTTGTCATGTGATCTTGATGGTGTCTTATTGCACTTACAAAACATAGCAATATTGTTGCTTCATGCACTTTGTCTATCTTGATTCGTGCATTATGCATTGTTGTTTATCATGATTATATGGACACTAACACTTTTCTTGCAAGAATGTGTTTGTGGGAATATTTGGCGATTGTAAGGTACATGTCACCTCCAGGGGGCATGGGTTTTGTGAGAGTCTGTGTTCCCTTGTGTGTTTTCTTCCTACTTTAACGTGCTTGATATCAACCACCTTAAGGTGGGGGCATATATAAGGTAAGTTGTCTGTTGCAGATGTTAGCAATGTGCTTGTTCTTAGGTACAATCTTAAAGACTGGTGGTGACGAGTCCCTCCTGCACTCTGAGATTTGTTTGCAATTATTTAAGCCCTCATCATGAGGTGGGGATATCACATCCCTTTTCTATTTTAAGCCCTCATCGTGAGGCGAGGATGGTGTATTTCTCGAAGAGAGTGCACATCCTGTCATTTTTAAAAGTCCTCATCACAAGGTGAGGAGCAATTCTGTGACTAACTCAACCCTTAAGCGTGTCTTCAATGATTGTTGTGGTGAAGCCCAATTGTTGGTGTGTGCCTGTAATGTGCCTGAGATGGTGATGAACCTAGAAATAAGAACACTCCATCACTTTTCTGTCGTGTTTTCTACATGTCTTCCAAGTGTGTGTGTATTGTGTGTTTGTTCCCGAGCATAGTCTTAAAGATCAGTGGCGATGAGTCCCTCCTATGCTTTGGGATTTGTATGGTGTGTTTGATTTGTATGGCATGCTTGATTTGTTTGGTGTGTTTCTTGCCCCATATGCAGTCTTAAAGACTGGTCGTGATGAGTCCCTCCTGCATTATGGGTGGTGTGTTTACTTTCCTTGTAGTTGCATCTGCATTTCATATATATGAGAAAAAAAATCGTCACTGTCTTCACTGCATTCACTGTGTTTTGTGTGTCTTCAATGTTGTCTTCTATGTGTTTTGTGTGATTGTAATTGTCTTCTCCATGTTTTGCATGTTTGTTACCGTCTTCTCTATGATTGACGTGTCTTCTTTGTGCTTGGCGTGTTTGCTATGTTTGTTGACCGTACTTTAATGCATGTATTGGCCATGTGTTCATACATACATTAAAGTGGGGGCTAAATGTTACATCAGAAAATGTCCCCTTGAGGGATTTTCCCTCTTAAGGTTTAGCTCTCAGGTCCTATTTATGCGTTTAGAGCATTTTTCGTGTTAATTTGACATCTTGATGAGAAAACCCTAAAGTTTCATGGCAGGCGCTCGCACCCTAGTCCTGCCCTATTTTAGGTCAGGACCAATTTTTAAGTGTTGGTTTATGACCGTTATTTAGGTCCTATGCCGACACAGTAAGTTTCAATTACAAAATTCTTAGCGGGAATGTTTGTAGTTGCATATATATGCATGAGTAGTGATTCATTTGTAAACTAGATGGCATTTTTGATTCATGAGCTTAGGTGAAAGTGATTCAAGGTATTCATTGTGTTGCAGAGTAGAATTTGTATTGTTATTGTGTTTATATTTGCAGATTTGGCAGCCATCTCCACATGGCGTGAAGAGCTTCTTCCTTCCATGAGATCTTCACTAGAAGGAGATATCAATTGTGTTTTCAATCATTTATCATTTGGATTTTGCCTCTATCCCACAAGGATATGCACTCTTCATCTGACAACGGTGTTCGGAAGACTTGAATGTCTCTCCAGGGCTTGACTGAGGCAAGCCTCTAAACACCACAACCCCCAACCCATTTTTTCGTGATTGCAAGTTACAGGTTGCATGAGCAGAAAAAGTGGAGTTGCAAGAGAGTAGTACAGATTGTCAAAATTGTAGATCATAGAAGAAAATAGGGACCTGGACTCGAGCAACCGCTCATTAGTCCTTCAGATCCTACAACAGAAAAATCTTCAGAATAGCAGGAATAGGTTGCAGACAAGATTCCCAGATCCTGACAGAAATGGTGGCACTGGACTAGGGCACCTACTCATTAGTCCCTGACTTTTCTATTTTCTAAACTTTGAAATTTGGTACACATTTAATTGTCATTTGATATCTCCGTGTGCGAGTATTTTCTGTGATTTGTCCGTTTGCTTTTGAATTTGCATAATTACGGTTTTGAGCATAAGTGGACTTAGTTGAATACCTAAATCACACAATTCCAATTTTCCCCTATATTGTAAGTGACCGAAGGCCTGTAGTAGACTTCCTACTCGAATGAAGTCCTTGAATGTTTAGAGGTGAAATGAGGATTTATACAAACCCTAAACACAAACAAATCCTCTTCATCATTTTCACCCTAAACAATGATATGAGAAATGTGAATGCGAACAATGCCAAGTGGTCAAGAGTAGACTAGTGGTTATTTTATTCATGTGATATTATTATAACTTATTATCTTTGAAAAAAAAGGGTATTGATATTTCAATGTATTGGGTTAGAGAAGTTAAAACCCTAGAAACAACCCATAAGGGTTTAGAAAACTTAAAACTCTTAAGTCAGTTATGACATTGTTTTTGTATATTATGGTCGACAATGAATGGTCGAGAAACCATAGATCAAGATAGTATAATTTAGGAAGAGTCTAAGAAGCACTTTGTTAAATTTTAAACAATTTATTGATAGAGTCGAAACTTGTTATATTACACAAGAGTGTTCTATCTTTGGGTCATTGAGTAGAATGATAAGAAGTCATAGACCTTGGTATTTACAAGTATGCAATGAGGGACTCCCTGAAGAATTAAAATTACCCAAACCTACATATTGCATGTATATCCTAGATTAAGGATTAAATTCTAAGTCATATTGACTAGGATTTGAGTTTAGTCAAGACAAAATATGTCTTGAGATACTTGTCAAGCTAGTCAAACTGTAGGATGAGATAGTTTCCAAGTTGAGTTACAGGTGTGTGAACACATGACTACATTTATTGCAAATGTCTATTTATATAGAAACTTTGGCCAAAGTGATGCATTTGTCTCTGCATGCATTAGTTGGTTCACCGTGTCTAGATTGCATGACCTATTAGAATGATCATACCTAGATAGAAGATTGTCTAGAGTTGTATGATCGATTGAGTTATGTAGGACACATCACTAGGACATAGATGGAAACCTATTGGTTCTTTATGTCTATACTCTTTGTGAAGTGTAGGGCCACTTGCAGGAAGGATGGTGTGCGATGGAGCACTGGTCTATGGTTGGAGGAAAAGCACTTGGATGATGCTCTCCCTCTGCAGCAGAAGACTCACCGAGACTTGTGAGACAGATATCAGATTCTAGATGTAGTACACTTCATGATTGACTTATGATATTCAAACTTATGTAAAATTGTTCATATTGCTTAGTGTAAATTTTTTGTATATATAAAGTGATATGGTTTCACTATGATTTTATCTTTGAATATATTGTAATTTCAAAGATGAAAAATATTCAGAAAAGATGTACATTTCATTCTATGTGTTTATGCAAATGTCAAAAAAATTCCACTCATGTTTAAACATGTTCATTTACTTTGTTAGTAAGTTTTGTGAATAATTCCAAGTAGTATGAGTTGGTATGTTACATTAGAGGGGTGACCGAGCATTCTAGTTCTCATGTATCGTTATGGCATATAGAGCTTTTGAACTACCCTCTATGAGAAAGTATGCCATTAAACAGACTTGAGAACTTTTTGTACCATAACTCACAGTGTCACTCTCCTCTCACGTACCATTTTGCTCTCCCGTATTGATCTAATTTTACGTGTTGTTGGGTATATTGGAAGGTTTGGTATATAGAGAGGATTGCTTTTATGTGTCATCACTCTTCCCCATACTGACTTGTATATAGAAATTGTGATATATTGGGTAGTTTGGCTATCAGGGTTATATGTATATTGAAAGGTGGGAGTGATAAGTTGGACTAATAATAGTTTCTTCTGGAAGTGTTAAGGGAAAACATTAAACATTTGAAACATGTCACAATTGGACATAAGCACCATTGATAAAGTGGTTTTGCTTGACAATGAGAACTAGTTTGAATGTAAATGCAACATGACAAGTGTTTTGTTAGAACATCTATTTTGGGACATTGTTAGCTAGGATTCAACCAAATTTTAATTGCCTATAGACCATTTGGTGTAGTATTTACATTTTGAATTGTTAAAAGGTTAAAGCAATGTTGTTGAAGTATGTCATTGTTCCCATCAAGACACATATCATTAAGTGTGGCACTCCATATGTGATTTGAGACGAATTGCAAAGGATGTATGAGATCAATGACACCTATTTCAATTGTGACACCAGGTAATATCATGGTTGAGGATGAACACAATAACCTTGTCTATTTGAATAGTTGGAATAGTACAGATCCAAGCTCGTGGCTTCAAGAGAAACCTCTTGGTGGGACGATAAGTGGATGTACACCCTAGTTTTGCAGAATCTTCTTGCACCATGTAGTAATTTCTTGATTCTCATGCAGGATAATAATAAAATGAAGAACACATCACAAGAGGATCACAAGAAACATGACATGGCAAAATGAAATAAGTTAAAATAGTTGGATTTTCTTAGATCATCATCCCCACAAGCTCTTGTGTCTACATTTAAGGGCTCACTCAACTTTTCAAAAGAAGAATGAGAAGAACAAGAAGCAAAAAAAGGTAAGAAAGTAGAACAAAATAATTGAGTTGATAATTAGGAAGAGTTGGAGTTCAAGGGCATTTGTTATTATTCCAAAAAGTTTGTAGGTAATTGGAAATTAGAATGTCTAGTTTATCTTGGAAAACAAAAAGTAGGTAAGATAGTGGTTGGGTTTGTTGCAAGTCTGTTTACTTATTGTGGTGGTGGTGTTGGTGGCATGACAGTGTTGGTTACTCCATTGAGAAGGCATCATAATGGAATATTGATCTACATGTGTTCATAAGGACATTACCCATAACAAGTGATATGAGGCCCAAGGGTAAAGTTTGGTGGACAACTCTCTAGATGAAAATCTAGTTATAGCATATGCAAAATCTTATGAGACAAAATAGAGAAAAGACACAATGATATAGAACTGAAACAATGGATGTATTTTTATTTAGCTATTCATTTTGTACATGGAATACCCTTGAGAAAGATGTATGGTTGTTATCTTCTATTCTATTTGCTATTTTCTATCTATCTATCTATTTTCTAATTTATAGATATATATATATATATATATATATATATATATATATATAATTTGCATAGATTCATGTTGTGAAGAATGAGAACCATTTATAGAGTTGAACTATTCCATGTGTGGCCCTTCATCTTCTAACAATTGAGTGACATGGTGTTGAATTGTTTATTGGTTATGTCATGTGCTAGTGGATGACTTAGCATAGTGCAAACCTCAAAGGTTCCACCTAGATCACTGTAGGCCTTCGGAGTGTCACTCAGATCACTGAAACAACTATATTTTTTGATAACCTTAGTGTGATGCTCAAAATGATGTGATATGAACTCATTTGAATTATACATTGTGATTTGGCTTGGAGGTGTACTAGACCCTACAAAGGCCATGGTAGACATTGTAGTCTATTTAGGTTTAGTATGGTTACTACTGAAGTGTTTGATTCTATACAAAGTACTATTCACCATTGCTAGAGTGTGTACGACACTTATTGGAGATCAGTTGAGGGTTCTTGCATTCTAGTGAGCATCTAGGAGGTCCTCAGGTGTATTGTAGATGTGAGGTATCCTTACAGTTATTGCAAGCCATGATAATCACATATGTGTTATCATAAGTATCACTATTGGTAGATCCTCCTAAATTTGTTTTCCCTCCTTGTAAATAAATACTACCAATTATTTTGATCTAGGAAGTAGGTTCCAAACCCTAGATTTTACTTGTTTCTTGGTGAACCACTTGGCTTGTTGAGGAAGCTGACCCTTTTCTAACAATTTTGTAGACATGCATAAAATAGTTGTGTAAACATGGTTTCCACAATCTAGCATGTCTTTGCTACAATAAGTCATTTTTTAGTTGGAGGTGTGGGGGTTGCTTGTGTAGTGACTAGAATGTCAAGATTTGTGTCAATGATTCCTTCTAAGGGCTTGACTCCATCATCCTCTATTTTTGCTCATATCAACAAAGTTAGCATGACACTCAATGTTGAAGTGATTACTGCTCCATGTACTTAACTGAGATGGTTTGGAATTGTCTAAAGTGGGTATTTTCATTGGCACAATGATTGTTTCCCATTCATCCTCAAACACTAGAATGTCTAGGCTTACTCAAAAACTTAGGGGGGACTTGACTTGATAGTGACGTCGATGGAAACACCCATTAAAGGAGTTTTACAAACTAGCTAACTAGAGATCTTTGTTGGTCCATGAGTGCTTCTAGAATTGAATTCTTGATTGTTATGTGTATCTCCTCTTGTGTTGATTTGGCCATCTTAATGACTTGGTAGGTTATGCAAGAAATAGAGAAACCACTTTGATATATTGGTATTATTCCTAATGAATTGATGCTCCTGCTATAGATGTTTGTAGATACTAAGCGATGTGGTTCCCTATACTCTACGTTGGGAAGAGGGTGTATGTTTACCCTAGCCGCCTCCTTAAGGGATGTGTGAAAACTCCTTGTGTGTGAGTGTGGATTGTAGAAAGATGCATAGGCGAAGAACACAATGAGTTCAAAAAATATTTATTAGTGTGGTTGTGGATGGTGTGGTGTATCAAAAGATCAAAGGTTTGATACTAATGATTTAGGGCCTAGGTGTAAATCATGGTGGACAACTCTCTAGATGAGAAACCTTTTGGTTTTTTCCCTGACTAGATGTTCATTCCCAGATTTCCCGACAAGGTAGCCATCAATGATCAACAGGATCTCTGGGCCAGGGGCCAACAGTGTAGGAGATAGACTCTATTTTTATCTCCTCTACTTCTTCAGGCTCTGCAAAACCTAGGGGGTATTCCCTATTCAACATCCATGAGAATATGCTTGTGGGTTGGCTTGGGATGTTGATACAAAGCAAATAAATCCTCCTGTATGAAGACCAAAACTGTGGGATAAGTGCAAAGGGGCTAGCTTTGGGCTTATGTCCAGTTGTGAATCAGAGGATCTTGGTCCTAAACTACTTCTAAGGTCCTAATGGTTTGATTTGGTAGTAGGAGTTTGATTTATGTGTTTGGATGCAAAACTAGGACCTAGTGTGTAATCTCAACACAGAGCTAGATTGGTGTCTATCCAGGGCTTGGAGTCAATAGACATACACCTGTGAATGATTAGCATGAACACTAAAACTAGATTTCAAGGGGATGTTGTGGTATCTGCCTTACAGATACCTCCCAAAAATAGAGTGTTAAGTTATCCAATACTTATGGCATCCCTATTGCAGTATATCTTTCCCAACACTTAATCTGAAAACAATTTAATCTACCCCTTGAGCAGAAGTTGAAAGATCAAGCATTCAATACAGGAATTCTATATTCTAGAACACTAGACACCCCTTAGATATCTAGATTCAGAAGAAAGACACATGCAATACTGGAGACAGAATTAACAAAACACATGCAAATACAGCATTACTCATATAGAATCAATCATGAAATCAGTAGATTCATGCATGAGACATACAATAAGAGATACATAAACTCACAAGACCTCCTACACAGAGCAACCAAAACCAGTTGTATCTTATTACAAAGCCAGATATGTCCAGTTTTCAACAACCAACAAATGAGCAACACAACCCTACTTATACAGCAAGGAGGTGCTCAGCCTTAACCACCAGGCAAACTCAAAATTTGCCAGATACAGTACATTGAGAAAATGGCGCTCATCGCATTGAATGTAGCAGGTACGGGAGGAGACATGAAGAGATCTCGAGCCCTGCGCCGCCGCCTAGGGATTCACATCTTCAGTCAGGTACTAGATCCGTCCATGCCATCGCCCATACCTCTGCAACAACCACCATTAATGGCGCACCAACTCGCGGCCTTGGGAAAAACATCATACCGTGCATCGCAAACCTTTCTTGCCAAAATGTATCATCCTGATATTTCAAATCATGCGGGATCAAATTATCCCACATGTAGCCCGCGACAACCTCCTTAACACTTTATATACTAGGTTGTGAGCACATATAATGTCGGTGATTTTGCTCCCGACAGCACCTAGTATAAGCCTCATCATCATCCTCCCGCATGATATCCAGATACTCAATATCACCCTAACGTCAGCATCATCATCTGCATGAGTTCACCCTGATAATTCACATCACCCCGATGTGAAATATCACCCCGCAGAAAATATCACCCTGCGGGAAAGTATCATGCCGTCTGCATCACCTGATAAAATATATCACCCTGATGCAAGAATATTAGCCTGATGACCAACCTTACCTTCGCGTGAGATATCAACCTGATATTCACCTTCATCGGCACAACCTGATGCATCGGAGGAAGATCCTCCTGCATTGCCGATATAAAATGTCTCTCTGATGATCCTCCTGATCATATCCGCAAATGTCCGGATGACATCATCATCATATTCGCAACATCGAGGGATCTCCATAAAATGACTGATGTTAAAATATGACCCCCGGACCTTGATGACGTCACCACCATGTCGGCATCAGGATGATATTCAGAAGATAACTGAATAATTGGAAATATCACCCCCATGCACAAATATCATGTTGCACTGTAGCTCCACTATAAGATTGGGGTGATATATGAATATGACGGATATTTGAGATGATCACCATCCTCCTTCAGAAATATCATGATGCAAACAGGTAGAAAAGCGGATATCACCCTGACATAAGAATGACGTCAGCATCATCAGGGTGAGAAAACAACGAACATGAAGTGATAAAACAACATCAGGATGATCTTAACAAAGATCACCCGATGTTTAAATATGATGACCCTGATGAATATCGGGTCATACTTAAAAACTTGTAGCAACATCATTAGGATGATCTTAAGTAAGATCACCCGATGTTAAAATATCACCCTGGCAAAAGATCATGCAAGCAAAAAATATGATGATGACCCCCGCGAGAAACAATAGGGTGATGACTGGAAACATGATGATGATGACCTCCTCCTCTAGAAATATGATGTTGATGTTAAAACATGCTGAGGAGGCCCAAAGACTTAGAAATTTTTTGGATTTTTAGGGAAGAGCACATCCTGTAACCTTAAACATAAATTATTACCAACAAAACCAACTGAGTTATGGCACATGCAGAAGCTTATGAGACCAAATAAAGAAAATACATACATATAGAATTGAAACAAAATATATTTTATTCATTTGTTTGTTTGTACATGGAATACCTTTGAGAAAGGTGTATGGCTACTATGTTTTAGTCTAGTTGTTATTTTCTATCTATCTCTCTAAATATTTGCTAAGTTATAGGTAGTACATATATAATTTACATAGATTCATGTCATGAAGGTTGAGATCTAGTTATGGAAGTTGAACCAGTTATAGAAGTTGAATTGTACCATGTATGACTCTTCATCTCTTGGTGATTGAGTGATTCAATGTTTAATCATTTGTTGGTTATGTGATGTATTGGTGGATAACCTCGTATAGTAAAAACCTTGGGAAAGCGACTTGGATCACTACAAGCCTTAGGAGTGCCTATAATATGCACCCTTGTTCTGCCTTAGTTTTTTTTGTTTTGTTTGTTTGATGTGTTTAATAGAAGAAGATGGAAATGCAAAAGGTGTTTTTTTGGGTAATACATAGCAGAAATAAAGTAACTTGTAGCAATTAAATGACCCAGAAATATGGCAATGTTTAAAAATACATATAGTAGAAAATTCCAGATTTAATTTATAATTTGAAAATACAAATTTCCTCAATTGTAAGAGCAACCCAGTTCATCAAATAACATTACATATCTAAATCAAACATACCCATAAAATTTAATTGACTTTGATAATTTTCTGCACTTGCAACCAGCTCCTGCAAGCTCCTAGAAATGAGCGCCACACCTCCAAGACTGAGTATAAATGCTCACAAATGATGGAAATATGTGCCACAACCCTCGGTGTCCATAATACAATAATAAATTGCCCAAAACCCTAGGCATCCAATTCCCTAAAATCCCACACCCCTGTCAAGATGGTATGACCAACTATGGAGACGTACAACCAATTTTTTAAAATCAAAACCACAATAAAACTCTCCCCATTCACCTTCAATCTATCATGAAAAATCAGATATGCAATATTCTCCTCCAAACTGAAATGAAAACTCCACAAATATGTCTAGTTGTGATCTTCGTAGTGAAAACACCAAGAAATCCTCCAGATTGTGTCTTTCAACAATGTAGAGAATGTCACCTGTAAGGGATTTCATCCTCACAAACCTAGAAGAAGAACCAACTCCGCCAACAAAGAAGAAAAACAAATATCAAGTCAAGCATAAACAAGAATGAGCCCTCAAACTTCTTTTGTATGCCTCCTCCAAACCCCACGCCTCAATTTGCATTAAATGCACTTTTTATTAAATTTTAAATGTCCCCTTATTTATTCAAATGAGGCATCCAACTTTAGGGAATACTTTATCAAATTTAAATAACTTCTTATGTCTTCCAAAAGTACCCCTTCATAAAGTCACTTTATAATATTAAATAACGATAAAGTTAAATATTTAATTCAACTTTATAAAGTATCATTATTTAAATTAAAACAGTGGACTTTATTAAATATTTGGATACCAACATTAAATGCCTCCACCGACATAGCTAAAAATAGAAATGCTGACAACTAACCCTGTCAGTGCCTGAAACTGACTTACTAAAAATAGTAAGTATAGAAGAAATCATCTAAAACTACCATAGAGAGTGTTGTGCCACACATTATAACCTTCGGAGCTCAAATAATTGCCTGATATTGTCAACCCACTGGATTCAACTAATTAACTCCAAGGATTCCCTAATCCTAACTCATTAGCCTATGGGAACCCACTAGATAGGCTAACTGTGCACCAAACTGAATTGATTAGGAAGAGGACATTATAGTCCTCTCTTCCCAAAATTTCTTTTCCTCAAGCAATCTTAACTCTAGATGTTGCAAAATTTGCTCATTCTCTCATGTTACATCCTCTACTAGCAAGTTCTTCCATTTGACCAAAAATTCCTTAATGACCCTCTTCTGAAGAGTTTGCTCTTGGGAGTCAATAATGGCCTCTATAATTAGTATCAACTTCCCCTCCTCATCTTATGGTGGAAACTCTGATGAGGGAACTACATTGTGTTTGAGTGCCTTCTTGAGCCTGGATACATGTAAGACATTATGCACTCTGATACTAGTTGGTAATTCAAGCTCATAGGCAACCTCTCTAACCCTCCTGGACACTCTGAATGGACCATAGAACTTGAGCTTAAGCTTCTCTGCTCCACTCTTCTTGAGAGTATACTATCTATATGGTTGAATCCTCAAATAAATTGTTCCCAACCTTAAAACTATGTTCTACCTGATGCTGATCAACATACAACTTCTGTTGATTATGTACCTATTGCAAATTTTCCTTCAGTGTCTTCATTATGTCCTGACACTCCTACAATAAATCCTTTGCCTTAGGCACTCTGCTATCCCCAAATAGTAAATCCATGAAGTTGGGTGTCTAATATCCATAAAAAGCCATAAATGATGGCATCCTGATGGACATGTGATAGGTAGTATTATAGCAATACTCCCCAAGGTGCAGCCTATTGATCCAAGCTCTTTGTTGTCTAGAAACATAGTTCCTGAGATACCCTTCCATTTGTTTGCTATCTCCATCCGTCCATTCGTCTGTTGGTGGTAGCTCATACCAGGGGTGAGCTCAGTCCCACTTAATCTGAAGAGCTCCTACCAAAAGATACTTAGGAACTTGTCCCTATCATTCACAATGATCTTGGGCATCCCATGCAATCTGAATATCTTCCTAAAGAATAATTCAGCTACCTGTACTACAGTATGTGCCACTAAAATAGCAAAGAAATGTACAAATTTGGTCAATTTGTCAACCACAACATATATACAATCTTTGATCTATACCTTAGGTAGTCCAGTGATGAAGTCCATGGAGATACATTCCTATTTTTTATTAGGAATGGGTAAAGGCTGAAGCAAACCAGCTAGATAAGTGTGCTCATTTTAATTCTACTGGCAAGTGGGGCACTCTCTGACATACTTAATGAATTCATTCTTAAGTCCTTTCCAAGTAAATCACTCCCGAATCTACCTGTAGATCTTGAAGAAACTTGAGTGACCAGCCATAGCTACATCATGAAAAGTCCTCAATGTCTTCACCTTCACTTGTGAAGTAGGCAACAAATAGATTCTCTCCTTATAAATAATGAGCTCATTGAGCACCATGTATCTGTCATCATGAATATTTCCCTCAATGATTCTTGTTGCCCAAGAATCCTTAGCATACTCTGTTGAAATCATCTCCCTCCAATCAACAACAATCTCAACAAATAAACACAAACAAGGCCTCCTAGAAAGTGCATCAACAACTACATTATTCTTCCCCTTAACATAGACAATGTCAAAATCATAGGCATGTAGTCTACTCACCCACTTCTATTGCCTATCATTGTGATCTTTCTAGTTCATGAAATATTTGATGTTATTGTGATCCATTTTGATGATGAATTTGCCCCCCGCCAGATATGGTCTGAACTTGGCCAAAGCATGCATGATGGCAAACATCTCCCTGTCATATATGGACTAGCTCTTCTTCACACCTCTCAAATTCCTACTCTCGAATCAATGGGATGCTTCTTCTACATCAAAACAGCTCCAATTCCCTCTCCATAAGCATCACACTCCAACTCGAAAGGTTTGGAGAAATCTAGGATTGCCAACACTAGACATGTAGACATCAAGTGTTTGAAATGATCAAAACACTTTTGTGCTAAATCATACCACACAAAGGCTCCTTTCTTCATCAAATCTGTAAGTAGAACTGTAGTGTGTGAAAATCCCTTAACAAACCTCCTATAAAAATCACATAACCAAAGAATCCCTTAAGTTGAGATCATGGCACATTAGATCATGGCTTATGGTATCCAAAGGATAATAATTTCACTCTTAGTGCTTATACAGATGCTGATTGGGACGGAGATGTTTATGACAGGAAGAGTACAAGTGGAGGTGCTTTCTTTTTAGGTAACAGGTTAGTTTCATGGTTGAGCAAGAAAAAAGATTTAATCTCCTTGTCAACTGCAGAAGCAGAGTATACTACAGCAGAATGTTGTTGTACTCAAGTGTTATGGATAAAGCAGACTTTGAGGGACATAGGAGTTGTATATGAAAATATAGTTGCAATCTTCTGTGACAATACAAGTGCTATAAATATTTCAAAGAATCCAGTGATGCACTCAAGAACAAAGCATATATCTATAAGGCATCACTTTCTGAGAGAAAAAGTGAAAAAGAATGAAGTAAAGTTGGAATGTGTCCACAAAGGAACAGATTGCATATATCTTCACCAAGCCTCTGCCTAAGGATACTTTGGAGTATCTTAGAGAAAAGTTAGGGGTCATTACCCCTCCTAACCTAAACTAAGACGCATGGGAATGCATCAGTCCAGTGCTGCTAAATGTCTCATTCTTTGATCTGGATTGATGTTTTGAGTGCTACCTCTCAGGGGGAGTAGTTAGATTGTACCGGTATGAGCTCCTGATGAAGAAAGTATTGATAACAGAAAAGGTTCAATTGGTTCAAAATAGCAGAATACAAGTATGTGCCCTTTTCCATTGATGTCAAAGGGGGAGAGAAATCATGTGAAAAAATCAGGGGGAGAAAGAGTGTAGATGTGTAAGGAGAAAGGGAGAGAATATTGTCTTGATGGTCTTTTCAATTTTTCACATCATATGCTACCATCAAAGACAAAGGGGGAGATTGTTGCAAGTATGTGCCTAATTGGTGTTGTCATTGATGTCAACATATCCGTGTTGTCATTGATGTCAAATGTGCTCCTAATTTGATAAGTTAGATGCTTTGTATTGACTCATGTAAGTGTTTGTGAAAATGAGTAAGTGATCTAGATATTGAGCTTCCAAGTGCTTCTGAGAAAATTGGCTCCTCCGGTGGAAACAATGTATGGAAAAGTATCCTTGTTTATTGAAGAACAGTCTGGTAGATTGCTCCTCATTTCCAGTAGAATGAATATCTTTGTCTGTGGATTGGAAATTATTTAGAGGCATGTCTGAAGATGCTATATTCCAAGTAGGAGCCTCCGGTATGAAGATTTGAGTGAACCATGTTCACCAGAGTGAAAATTGCTTTTCTATATATTTGATGGTGACAGGGAGAAAGTGTTATGCTCCACAATCCTCCGCATTGAAGTATTTTTGTCTGTGGTTCTAGAGTTAAGTCTAATATGATGTTATGTGCCTTCAACTCTAATGGTTCATGATCTGGTAGTCTGCAAGCGATCTTTTCTTTATGACAGTAGTTGGCAATGGTGTTTATGTGCTCTGGTTTGAAGAATTTTCTTGACTGGTGCAGGAGCACCTAACACAAGGTGGCCTCTGTGAGGCATTTTAAAACATGTTTGTTTGGGAAAAAAGGTTTTGTGTTGTAATAAGGTCTATACGACCAATGCATTTGTCCTTTCTATTTGTAAGTCCCTAGTGACTTAGGCCACTTTTGTCAAGTTGTTAGTTTTAGACGGTTGGAATCAGTTAGTTTTCTCCCAGCCGCTTGAAGTTAGATAGTTTTCTCCCATCTGCTTGGAATAGGGTTAGCATTCCTCTGGCAAGTTTATAAAGCCAGGGAGATGAATAGAATCAATCATTGATGATATTGTAATTGAATGCAATTGTGTGAATGTAATCGAGCATTGTGTTAAGGAGAAAGCGAACTATTTCTATGTTGTCAATTTGTTTTCCATTCTCTATAATTACAAACTATGTAGCTGTAGATTTCTTTTCCTTTCTGTAATTTCATTGTTGCAAAATGTTGATGTGAAGCATTCCACTGGTGAGATTTCTGTCGAAATCAGTGGAATGGCTTCATTGTACCATATTCGTTTGTTTCCTATTTTGTTTTCTTGTTCAGAGGCGCAGAGGATCCAGACAGTGTGAGGTGCACAGTAGATCACCTAGCATCTCCATATGCTAGGATTTGGATTGGAGGAGTTTGGAACTATTATCAATGAGATAGAGGCCATCAACAAAATATTTTTCTCTCAAAGTGATAAGGATAGCCTGGTCGAAGAGAGGTTCAAGCCATTGAATAGCAGTCGTGAACTAAGATTCAGATCGGGGTGACAAGAGCCAAGTGATATCGACGGAGATCCATCAGGAGGAATTAGCTGGCAGCAAGATATCTTAGGGTTTGGTTGAAGGCATTCGTCACACCGATGAGTAGTTGGTCCATCGACACATCGGCCTAAGTGTGTAAGCATTCGCCGAAGACAAGAGTCTCACCAAATGTATATTGCGAAAGCATATCGCAAAAGCATGTTGAGAATGTATGTGGAGAATGTATCTTTCGTTGGATACAAATGGTGACTGGTCGTAACAATGAATCAGAGGTATAGAAACTTTAGTCCACCAGTAATAGCAAGTCACACCAAGCATATGCTAAGTTGGTGTATCAGTGTATCGGCAATAGGTTGTAAGTGTCCGCTGATGGTAAGGGTCACAGTGATGAGAGTTTGGCGACGGTTGAACTGACTATCAGCCCGAGTGAAGAGGGAGTAAGTCTTACCGACTTAGGCTCCCCAACATTGACAGATTGGTTAGAAGTTGTGCGGTTGTTCCTGATGATCTCAATGTGCTTGTGGATGTCTCTTGATCATGTTCCTACCCTTGGATTGGTCTGCAAAGAGAAAATTGGATCATGGATGAAGAATGTTCTTAATAGACCTAGTGTTCTTACTAGTCTTAGCAGACTTCGTTGATTTCACTATTTACGGAGATGCCTTGAAGATTGTAGAAGCGTGTTGTGGCGTGAAGGATTATGTTCGAGTCCCAGCTAAGGTGTGGCGTGATCAGCATACATCTTTACATCTTTCCCTTAGCTAATTTTTCTAATAGGTGCAAACCTATTTCTATGTATGTTTTTGTAATGCTGACCTTGGAGATTGTTCCAATGGTTGATGAATGTATTGCCGACCTTGATGTACATTCCAAGGTTGATGACTTGTATAAAGACTTGTAATGTAATTGTGAAAAAGGTGTGTGTGCAAAAATGAAGAGATAAGTGTGAAGGTGTAGAAGAGAAGAGTAGAGAAGTTATATTGTGCTTCAATGGAACTAAACCCAGGCATGGAGTAGATGCTACCAAATTAGTTCACCATCTTTTGGTAGTGAGCCACCTCTTGACAGTGAGTCATCTTTGGTAGTGAGCCTCATCATTTGTAGTGAGTAATTTGGGTAGTGAGCCCCGTAGGCAGTGAGCCTCTATTTTTTGGTATTGCTATAACTTACATATCTTGTGGGCTAACACCCACCGTGGCTTTTCCCTTATAGGGTTTTCCACGTAAAAATCTGGTGTCTCATGTGTTGATTATGTTATTGTGTTGAGCTTCTTGTTTCATGCATTCATTGTTAAATCTGAACAATAGTAAATAAGTGTTTGAAGAGTTGATGTTCATAATTGTTCAAAGTTATAAGGACAACTGATTCACCCCCCCTCTTAGTTGTCTAGTGCATTTCAACAATTGGTATTAGAGCATGTTCCTCAGAAGAAAGCCTAATAGCTTGAGGAAAATCTGAGATGTCTTTTAAAAAAGAAGCTCCACAGTTTGATGGGACAAACTATGCTCTATGGAAGGTACGAATGAAAAGCCATCTCCTTTGTCTTGGTTATAAAGTGTGGAAAGTTATAGAGTCAAAATATACCATGCCTCCAAATGGTTTAACAACTAAGGATGAAATCAAAGAATATAAATTGAATATAAAAGCTAGAGATGCCCTAATAAGTGTCTTGAATGACACTAAATTGATAAAAGTCATGGATCTTGAATCTGCAAATAAAGTTTAAGAAAAGTTGAAAAAATTGTATGAAGGAGATGATTCTGTAAAAGAAGCTAAGCTACAGGACCTGAAAGCAAAATATGAGGGTTTAAAGATGAATGAAGATGAAAACAAAATGACCTTTATGCAAAGGGTTTATGAACTTGTTAATGGAATAAAAGGTATGGGAGGAACTATTGGTGATAAGGAAGTTGTGATGAAAATTCTTAGATCACTACCAAAGTCCTATAGTCACAAGGTAGCTACAATTGAAGAAGTAATGACTGTAAAAACTATTGACAGAGATCAATTACTTGGAAAGCTTACAACCTTTGAGATGAGAGAGTTTGGTGATGCTCTGTCGAAAGTTGAGACTATTTTTAAAGCCACTACTTCAAAAAGATATCCAGAGCTGAGAAATATAAGGTGGAACCTGACAATGACTTTGATGAGATTGAAGCTAACTTTGTTGACAAATTACAAAGAGGTTCTGGTAAGTTCAAAGGCAAATTACCTTTAAAATGTTTTTCATGTGGTAAAGTAGGTCATTATGCTTCCAGATGTCCTGAAAGAATTGAAAGGAATAGAAAAAGATTTGAGAACAGGCCTAGAGCTCCAAAAAAATGCTACTATGTTAGAGATTTTGATGATGAAGGTGTGATTGTGTATGAATCTGATGATGCTAGTACTAGTGCAAATGAATGCTTTTTATTGCTATTAAAGAAGAGCCTGTCTACTAATCCTGCTAGCTGTGTGAAGGAAGAAAAACTAGTTGAAGAAAGTGCTTTGGTTGTTCAAGTTGAGAAAGATAAGGATGAATGGATTATTGACAGTGGATGCTCACATCACATGACCAGTGACAAAAGTAAGTTTGTAAGTTTGGAAAAGTATGATGGAGGACTGGTTAGGTTTGGAGACAATGCAACTGGTAAGATTTGTGGAAAAGGATCTATCTCATTTGATGGAAAGCATGATACTGATAATGTCCTATATGTGAAGGGTTTGAAGCATAATATTTTGAGTGTTGGTCAGATGTGTGACAAAGGTTATGATCTGAGATTCAAGGACAATGGGTGCAAGATCATGGAAAGATCCAAAACTGTGATTGCTACCGGTAAGAAGACCAGAGGTAACATCTATCAATTAAGTAGAACTAATTATTACTGTTTATTAGCCCAAGCAGATGAGAGTTGGTTGTGTCATAGAAGGATGTGTCATATAAACTTTGATAATCTGGTAAAGATAAGTTCAGGTCAGACTGTGAGAGATCTACCATAACTTGTGAAACCTACCAATACCATTTGTGAGGAATGTCAGTTGGGGAAGTAGACAAGAACAAGTTTGAAGAGCAAAGAGTAATTTTGTAATGGTTTGTTGGATCTAGTACATACAGATCTATGTGGTCTTACAAGGATAATAAGTCTACAAGGTGACAGGTACTTCATGTTGCTTATTGATGATTATTCTAGAATGACTTGGGTTACTTTTCTAAGAGACAAATTTGAAGCCCTAGAGAAGTTCAAATCCTTCAAGGCAATGGTTGAGAATGAAATAGAGCTGAAAATCAAATGCTTGAGGTCTGATAGAGGAGGTGAGTTCACATCAAATGAATTCAACATTTTCTGTGAAGAGTAAGGAATAAAGAGACAATTGTCTGCACCTAGGACTCCTCAGCAAAATGGAGTTGTGGAAAGAAAGAACAGGACAATTCAAGAGGCTGCTAGAACAATGATGAAGGAAGGAGGTCTACTGGAAGTTTTTTGGAAAGAATCTATACATACTACTGTTTACATTCAAAACAGAGTTCAAGTGAAAGGTAATGGTACTAAAACTCTTTATGAATTGTGGTATGGAATAATTCCTATAGTAAAATATTTCAAAGTCTTTGGAAGCAAATGCTATATCAGAAGAGATGAAGATCTAGGGAAATTTGATGCAAGATGTGATGGAGGAATCTTCCTTGGATACTCTAGCAAGAGTAAGGCCTAACGGTGCTACAACAAAAGGCTGAAAAAGATTGTTGAGAGTGCAAATGTGAAGGTGGATGAAGAAAATAGAAGAACATCATATTAGAGTGGATATAAATTAGATGAACCTGCTACTATAACATACAAAGAAAATTTTGAACAAGAAGACAGTCAAGATGAAGAAGAAAAGGCTCTGAAAAGTGCTGCTAAGGCCTCCAGGTATATAAGAATCAATCACTCTGAAGATCAAATTATTGGAGACAAAAACAAAGGAGTACTGAAAAGGAAAAGAGCTGCAGAAGAACAAGTGAATTAATGTTTGCTCTCTATAGTTGAACCAAAAACTGTGAATGAAGCCTGTAATGATGAAAATTAGGTAAAGACAATGAAGGAAGAACTAATACAGATAAAGAAGAATGAAACTTGGGAACTAGTTCCTAGACCTAATGATAAAAATGTTATTAGAACCAAATGGGTTTTTAGGAATAAGCTGAATGAAAATGGAGAAGTTGTAAGGAATAAATCAAGGGTTGTGTGCAAAGGATATTCTCAAATTGAAGGAATAGATTTTGAAGAGACTTTTGCTCCAGTATCTTAGATTGAAACAATTAGAATGTTTCTGGCATTTGTAGCTCACAAAGATTTCAAAGTGTATCAGATGGATATGAAGTCTACATTTCTGAATGGTGAAATGGAAGAGGAAGTCTACATTGAGCAACCGAAGGGATTCCAACTATCAGAGCAAAGTGATATGGTATGCAGGTTGAAAAAAGCATTGTATGGACTCAAGCAAGCTTCTAGAGCCTGGTATGCAAGATTGGATAAGTACTTATTGCAGTTAGGGTTCAATAAGGGTACTACTGATAGTAATCTCTATTTCAAGATTAATGGAGATCAAATGTTGATTGTTGAAGTCTTTGTTGATGATATCATCTTTGAAGGCAATGAAGGTATCTGTATGAAATTTACAGGTGAAATGCAAAAAGAGTTTGAGATGTATATGTTTGGTGAGATGAATTTCTTTGTGGGTCTGCAAATCAATCAATCAGATAAAGGAATCTTCATATCTCAGTCTAAGTAAGTGAAAGAATTATTGAATAAGTTTGGGATGGAAGACTCTAAACCGGCATGTACTCCCATGGTGACTGGCTGCAAGTTGAGAAAAATTGATGAATCACCTTAAGATTGATAAGAAAAAGTACATATCCATGATTGGAGGATTGCTTTATCTAACTCAAACCAAACATGATATTATGCAAGCAGTTTGTCTTGTTGCAAGATTTCAAGAAAATCCAAGAGAATCACATGTGATGGCAGTAAAGAGAATCTTGAGGTATTTAAAAGGCACACCGGATCATGGCTTATGGTATCCAAAGGATAATGATTTCACTCTCAATGCTTATACAGATGTTGATTGGACTAGAGATGTTGATGACAGGAAGAGTACAAGTGGAGGCACTTTCTTTTTGGGTAACAAGTTGGTTTCATGGTTGAGAAAAAAACAAGATTCAATCTCCTTGTCAATTGTAGAAGCAGAGTATACTGCAGCATCATGTTGTTGTACTCAAGTGTTATGGATGAAACAGGCTTTGAGGGACATAAGAGTTGTGTATGAAAATCCAGTTGCAATCTTTTGTGATAATACAAGTGCTATAAATGTTTCAAAGTATCTAGTGATGCACTCAAGAACAAAGCATATATCTATAAGGTATCACTTTCTGAGAGAAAAAGTGACAGAGGATGAAGTAAAGTTGGAATATGTGTCCACAAAGGATTAGATTGCAGATATCTTCACAAGCCTCTACCTAAGGATACTTTTGAGTATCTCAGAGAAAAGTTAGGGGTCATTACCCCTCCTGCCCTAAACTAAGATGCATGGGAATGCATCACTCCAATGCTACTAAATGTCTCATTCTTTGATATGGATTGATGTTTTGAGTGCTACCTCTCATGGGGAGTAGCTAGATGTTACCGGTATGAGCTCCTGATGAAGAAAGTATTGATAATAGAAAAGGTTCAGTTGGTTCAGAACAAAAGAATGCAAGTATGTGCCATTTGCCATTGATGTCAAAGGGGGAGAGAAATCATGTGAAAAACTCAAGGGTAGAAAGAGTGTAGATGTGTAAGGAGAAAGGGGGAGAATCTTGTCTTGATGGTCTTTTTAGTTTTTCACGTCATATGTTGCCATCAATGATAAAGGGGGAGATTGTTACAAGTATGTGCCTAACCGGTGTTGTCATTGATGTTAACATATCCGTGTTGTCATTGATGTCAATTGTGCTCCTAATTTGATAAGTTAGATGCTTTGTATTGGCTCATGGAAGTGTTTGTGAAAATGAGTAAGTGATCTAGGTATTAAACTTCCAAGTGCTTTTGAGAAAATTTGTTCCTCCGGTGGAAAGCTCCTGATGAAGAAAGTATTGATAATAGAAAAGGTTCAGTTGGTTTAAAATAGAAGAATGCAAGTATGTGCCCTTTGCCATTGATGTCAAAGGGGGAGAGAAGTCATGTGAAAAACTCAGGGGGAGAAAGAGTGCAGATGTGTAAGGAGAAAGGGGGGGAATCTTGTCTTGATGGTCTTTTTAGTTTTTCACATCATATGTTGTCATCAATGACAAAGGGGAGATTGTTGCAAATATGTGCCTAATCGGTGTTGTCATTGATGTCAACATATTCATGTTATCATTGATGTCAACTATGCTCCTAATTTGATAAGTTAGATGCTTTGTATTGGCTCATGGAAGTGTTTGTGAAAATGAGTAAGCGATCCAGATATTGAGCTTCCAAGTGCTTTTGAGAAAATTTGCTCCTCCAGTGGAAATAGTGTATGGAAGAGTATCCTTGTTTACTAAAGAATAGTCTGGTCGATTGCTCCGCATTTCCAGTAGAATGAATATCTTTGTCTGTGGATTGGAAATTATTTAGAGGCATATCTGAAGATGCTATATTCCAAGTATGAGCCTCCAGTATGAAGATTTGAGTGAACCATGTTCACTAGAGTGAAAACTACTTTTCTGTATATTTGATGGTGACAAGGAGAAAGTGTTATGCTCTACATTCCTCCACATAGAAGTATTTTTGTCTACAGTTCTAGAGTTAAGTCTAATATGATGTTATGTCCTTCAACTCTAATGGTTCGTGATCTGGTGGTTTGCAAGTGATCTTTTCTATATAACAATAGCTGGCAGTGGTGTTTATGTGCTCCGGTTTGAAGAATCTTCTTGACAAATTGGTGAAAAGTTGTGTAGTTGTTGCTGATGATCTCAATGTGCTTGTGGATGTCTCCTCATTGTGTTCCTACCCTTGGATTGGTTCGCAAAGAGAAAATTAGATCGTGGATAAAGAATGTTCTTAGTAGACCTAGTGTTCTCACCAGTCTTGGTTGACTTGGTTGATTTCACTATTTGCGGAGATGCCTTGAAGATTGTAGAAGCATATCGTGGCGTGAAGGATTGTGTTCGAGTCCCAGCTAAGGTGTGGTGTGATAAACATACATCTTTACATCTTTCCCTTAGCTAATTTCTGTAATAGGTCTAGACCTATTTCTATGCATGTTTTTGTAATGCCGACCTTGGAGATTGTTCCAATGGTTGATGAATGTATTGCTGACCTTGATGTACATTCGAAGGTTGATGACTTGTATAAAGACTTGTAATGTAATTGTGAAAAAGGTGTGTGTGCGAAAAATGAATAGATAAGTGCAAAGGTGTAGAAGAGTAGAGCAGAGAAGTTATATTGTGCTTCAATGGAACTAAGCCCAGGCATGGAGTAGATGCTACCAAATTAGTTCACCATCTTTTGGCAGTGAGCCACCTCTTGACATGAGCCATCTTTGGCAGTGAGCCATTCTTGGCAGTGAGCCTCATCATTTGCAGTGAGCAATTTGGGTAGTGAGCCTCGTAGGCAGTGAGCCTCTATTTTTTGGTATTGCTATAACTTACATATCTTGTGGGATAACACCCATCGTGTTTTTTCCCTTATAGGGTTTTCCACGTAAAAATCTATTATCTCATGTGTTGATTATGTTATTGTGTTGAGATTCTTGTTTCATGCATTCATTGTTAAATCTGAACAACAGTAAATAAGTGTTTGAAGAGTTGATGTTCATAATTGTTCAAAGTTTTAGGGACAACTAATTCACCCCCCCTCTCAGTTGTCTGGTGCATTTTAATAATTGGTATCAGAGCAGGTTCATCAAAAGAAAGCCTAATAGCTTGAGGAAGATCCAGGATGTCTTTTAAAAAAGAAGCTCCACAGTTTGATGGGACAAACTATGCTCTGTGGAAGGTACGAATGAAAAGTCATCTCCTTTGTCTTGGTTATAAAGTGTGGAAAGCTGTAGAGTCAAAATATACCATGCCTCCAAATGGTTTAACAATGGAAGATGAAATCAAAGAATATGAATTGAATATAAAAGCTAGAGATGCCCTGCTAAGGGCCTTGAATGACACTAAATTGATAAAAGTCATTGATCTTGAATCTGTAAATAAAGTTTGGGAAAAGTTGAAAAATTTGTATGAAGGAGATGATTCTATAAAAGAAGCCAAGCTACATGACCTGAAAGCAAAATATGAGGGTTTAAAGATGAATGAAGATGAAAACATAATAGCCTTTATGCAAGGGTTGATGAACTTGTCAATGGAATAAAAGGTATGGGAGGAACTATTGGTGATAATGAAATTGTGATGAAAATTCTTAGATCACTACCAAAGTCCTATAGTCACAAGGTAGCTACAATTGAAGAAGTAATGACTATAAAAATTATCAACAGAGATCAATTACTTGGAAAGATTATAGCCTTTGAGATGAGAGAGTTTGGTGATGCTCTACCGAAAGTTGAGACTGCTTTTAAAGCCAGTGCTTCAAAAAAGATCTCCAGAGCTAAGAAATATAAGGTGGAACCTGATGATGACTTTGATGATATTGAAGCTAACTTTGTTGATAGATTGCAAAGAGGTTCTAGTAAGTTCAAAGGCAAATTACCTTTAAAATGTTTTTCATGTGGTAAAGTAGGTCATTATGCTTCCAAATGTCCTGAAAGAATTGAAAGGAATAGAAAAAGATTTGAGAACAGTCCTAAGAAATGCTACTATGTTAGAGATTTTGATGATGAAGGTGTGACTAATGATTAATTTGATGATGCTAGTACTAGTACAAATGAATGTATGTTTATTACTATTAAAGAAGACCCTGTGTCTATTAATCCTGCTAGCTGTGTGCGCACAAAAATGAAGAGATAAGTATGAAGGTGTAGAAGAGCATAGTAGAGAAGTTATATTGTGCTTCAATGGAGCTAAACCCAGGCATGGAGTAGATGCTACCAAATCAGTTCACCATCTTTTGGCAGTGAGGCACCTCTTGGTAGTGAGTCATCTTTGGCAGTGAGTCATTCTTGGCAATGAGCCTCATCATTTACAGCGAGAAATTTGAGTAGTGAGCCCCGTAGGCATTGAGCCTCTATTTTTTGGCATTACTATAACTTACATATCTTGTGGGCTAACACCCACTGTGGTTTTTCCCTTATAGGGTTTTCCACGTAAAAATCTGATGCAGCACACAACATACACTCAATAGAATTGTGCCATTAAACATATGAGAGCCAAAGATTTGGAAGCTGGAACATAAAAAAACTTCTATTCCTCAACTCTGCTGCTACAATGAGAGAAAACTCTCTTATATCCAAGAAAACAAAAAAAAACAAAAAATTACCTTTTTTGGCAGATTTCGACAATTGTCAAATTTTGCCATTTTAGGTAATTTTACAATCATATCTTGAAAATCCTATTTTTTCCACAAAGCTTCCTAAAACTAAGGTAGGATGATCGGCCAACTAATATTCTAAATTTGAAACATGAGTTTTGAGTTATTACAAAAGCAACTTTTTAAAAATCTAGAAAAAAATACTAAATTATCATTTTGAGGGCCAAGATAAAAGTTTCAAGCCCCAAAAAAGTGCCAAGACAAGGCCCAACCCACTAGGGCCGATTGGGAAACCACTGGCCATCTCGTAACGCATACACCTATAAAATTTCGTAGAAAACCCACATTCGAGTCAAAAGTTATGACCTTCGGAAGTCCCTGCATCATTCTCCTCTCGTTGGAAAGACCGTAGCTCATGCAAGTGAGTGTCTTCAAACTACTGCAATCTTTTCCTTCTTCTTATGGGGAATGTGGTGGTGCCACACCACTTCCGGTTGAATATCTTCATCATCATCCTCACCATGGAATGCATATAAATCAGAAACATTAAATACAAGAGAAATATCGAGATCATCTGGTAAACTAACCTCATATGCATTATCATTGATCTTCTTTGTAATTTTGCAAGGACCAATTTCTTGTACTTCAAATTGTGGTATGTTTCAGTAGGAAACCACTCTTTTCTCAAATATACCATCACTAAGTCACCTTCATTGAATGTCTGATGTTGCCTACTAGCATCCACTGTATTCTTGTACCTCTCATTACTGTCCTACAACTTCTGTCTCACTTCATTTTGCAACTATTGAAGGTGTTCTGCAAATGCTTCCCCATCATCACTGATCCTATCTTTCATTGGTATCTGTACCAAATCTAGAACACCTTGAGGATTCCTGCCATACACAATCTGGAAAGGGAACTTTCCCATTGATCTGTTAACAGAACTATTATAGGCAAATTCAACCTGGGGTAATGCCAAGTCCCATTGTTTTAGCTTTTCTCCAACAATACACCTCAACAAATTTCCTAGACTCCGATTGACTACCTCTGTTTGCCCATCCGTTTGAGGATGATAGGCACTACTAAACTGTAACTTGGTCCCCATCTTCTTCCATAAAGTCCTCCAGAAATGACTGAGGAATTTGGTATCCCTATCAGAGGTAATAGTCTTTGGAACACCATGCAATCGAACAACTTCTAAAAAAAATAACTCTGCTACCCTCGTTGCATCATTAGTTTTCTTACAGGCAATAAAATGAACCATCTTGGAGAACCTATCAACAACTACAAAATGGAGTCATTACCTTGTTGAGTATGTGGAAGTCCCAACACAAAGTCCATGCTCAAATCTATCCATGGTGCAGCTGGTATTGGTAATGGCATATACAACCCTGTATTCTGTGAATGTCCCTTTACCACTTGGCGATTCTACACCTTGTTACATACTTAGTTATATCCCTTTTCATCTTTCGCCAGTAATATTTATCTTCTATCAAGGTGATTGTCTTGTCCTTGCCAAAATGTCCAACCAACCCACTACTATGAAATTCTCTGATAATCTTTTCCCTCATAGAGCCAGTTGGTATGCATAGTTGTTTTCCTTTAAATAGATACCCATCTTGCATAAAATATTCACCCCTAAAGTGATCCAAGTTACCAGATATTGGTGCCTTCAATTGTTCCACAATCTCCCAAAAATCATCATCAGACTCATACAAATTTTTGATGGCATCAAAACCAATCACCTCAGTTTCCATTGTGGTCAAAAGTGCAACACGCCTACTTAACGCATCTGCAACCTAATTTTGTTTTCCAGACTTATGCTTCAACACAAAATTGTAACCCTGCAAGAAAGAGACCCACTTAGCATGCCTACTATTCAACTTTTTCTGTGTGTTCAAGTATCTCAGTGCAATATGATCTGTAAACAATACAAACTCCTGGGGAACTAGATAATGTCTCCAATGCCTCAATGCTTGAACAATTGCATAAAATTCCAAATCATAAGTAGAATAATTCTTTCTCACTTCATTCAGCTTTTCACTAAAGAAAGCTATAAGTTTTCCAGCTTGGCTAAGCATAGAACCTATTCCCACATGGGAGGCATCACATTCTACTTCAAATACCTTATCAAAATTTGGCAATGCAAGTATAGGTGCTTCTGTTACCTTTTGCTTCAAGTACTTAAATCTCTCCTCAGCATCCTTGGTCCATACAAACTCCCTTCCTTTGGTGCAATCTGTTATAGGAGCTACAATACTACTAAAATTTTGAATGAACTTTCGATAGAAAGTGGCCAAGCCATGAAAACTTTTTACCTCTGTGATGCTGCTTGGACTAGGCCATTCTAGAATTGCCCTGACCTTTTTTGGATCCATTCTGACACCATCTTTAGAAATGACAAAGCCTAAAAAAACTAAGCTGTCTTGCATGAACCTACACTTCTTCAAATTGGCATAGAGCTTCTCCTTCCTTAACACACCAAAGATGATCCTCAAGTGTTGTAGGTGCTCTTCTCTGCTATTACTAAATACCAAAATATCATCAAAATAAACTACCACAAACTTACCAATGTAAGGGCATAGAATAGTGTTCACCAGTCTCATAAATGTGCTAGGTGCATTTGATAACCCAAATGGCATAACCATCCACTCATATAATCCATCTCCAGTCTTAAAGGTTGTCTTCCACTCATCCCCTTCTCGAATCTAGATTTGGTGGTAGCCACTGCGTAGGTCGATCTTGCTAAAATATTTGGCCCCTGCAAGGACATCTATCATGTCCTCCATACGAGGTATAGGAAACCGATACTTAATGGTAATCTTATTAATTGCTCTACTATTAGTGCACATCCTCTATGTTCCATCTTTTTTTGGTGTCAACAATGCAGGTACAGCACATGGGCTCATGCTCTCTCTCACCACACCTTTACTTATGAGTTTTGTTACTTGCTTATTCATCTCTGCATGTTGTGTTGGATTCATCCTATAAGCTGCTTGGTTGGGTAGAGTTGCTCTTGGAATCAAATCAATATGATGTTGAATATCTCTCTTTGGCAATAGACCATCAGGCAATTCATTAGGAAAAACATTAACAAATTTTTTCAATAGCTCTGCTACTTCTGGGGGAACTGAAATGTCTTCCTCTTCACCCTTTTTCACTACTAATGCATAGCAACACCCTATAACCTTCATTTCTTTAACAAGATCTCTTTCAGACAACATGGTCTTACCTTTTCCTTCATCCTTAAGAGGCAATAAAATCACCTTAGAGCCATCTTTCCAAAAGGTGTATGTGTTTTTCTCTCCATCATGCATGACTTTTCCATCATACGGCCATGGCCTTCCCAATAACACATGACAGGCATCCATTGGGACAACATCACACCATATCTCATCCTGATAGATCTTCCCTATGCTAAACTTAATTAGGCATCTTTTATCAATAGTGACTTCATTTCCCTTTTTAAACCATGCAATGCGGTATGGATGAGGATGTTTTTCACAGTGTAAATTCATTTTTTCTACCATTTCTTTAGAAACCATATTTTCACAACTACCTCTGTCAATAATAACTTGACATACCTTGCCACTCTAAGTGCATCTGGTTCTAAAGATATTGGTTTGAAGCCATGAACCATAAGAGCTTTTTGCTTGTGTTTTCTCCTTCTCTGGTATCACCATTGTTCTTCTCATCATGAGACTTTCTCCCACATCTAGTGGAACCTCTAGTTCTGTCCCTTCCACTTCATGTTGCATTTGAATCAAGTTCACCCTAGGTTGTCCTCCTTGATTTCTTTCTTGCATGTTATAATTTGAGCATTCAAATGCCCTATGACCTTCTTCTCCACATCTGAAACAAGTGAAAGGCCTTCTCTAGTTTTCCCATCCTCTACCGCTACCATAACCTCTACCTCTTTGAAATCCCCTTCCTCATTCTTGATTCGGAGGATCTTGTCAAGTGTCTACTTATTTTTCCAATCCATGGGATGACTCTCCCCTACCATAATTTGAACCTCCTCGAAATGAGGTTGATGTACCCCTTCTTCCTCCTCTATTCCTCAAATGGTACTGTCTGTTTTGTTTTTCTTCAACGTTTAGAGCCAGTTGGTAAGCCTCTTCCATACTATTGAGTCGATGCATGCTCAATTCATCTTGAATAGAAAATTTCAAGCCATTCACATATCTAGCAACCATCTATTTATCAGTTTCTTGATGCTCTATACGTATAGACAACGTATAAAACTCATTTGTATAATCTTGCACAGAAGAGAGGTTTTGCTTTAAATTTTGAAACCTATGAAAAAGGGTTTGCGCATAATCTATGGGCAAAATTTTTTCTCTCAACTTCTTCTCCATTTTATTCCATGTCCTAATCTTATCCTTGTCTTTCCTTGTTCGTTCCTTTTGAATATGATCCCACCAAATCATTGCATGACCCTTTAATTTGGTGCATGCAAATTTTACCTTCTTCTCCTTTGTCATGGATTTCCATTCAAAAAAATTTCTCATGTCATTCGACCAGTCTATCAACTCCTCTGGTTTAAGACTACCTGCATAATCTGAAACATCTACCTTGATCCCTTCACTTTTCCCTTCTAAGGCCTTGAGCATCCTCTCTTCAAAACTCATGCCTTCTAATTCTTCTTCTTCTTGTTATGTATCTTGATTTGCACCTCCTTAATCTATCTCTTCATCAGATTCGTCTCCTCCTCTACCCAGTCTTTGGTTTTCCATCCGTCTTGTAAGTTCTGCTATTTGCCTTTGCAGATTTTATATTTCTCTATGCATCTGTGCAAGATCGCCTCTTCCTCTTCCTCTCCTAGCCATCTTCCTGCTTTGATACCAGATGATGCAACACAAAACATACACTCAATAGAATTGTGCTATTAAACATATGAGAGCCAAAGATTTGGAAGCTGGAACATAAAAAAACTTCTATTCCTCAACTCTGCTGCTACAATGAGAGAAAACTCTCTTATATCCAAGAAAACAAAAAAAACAAAAAATTACCTTTTTTGGTAGATTTCGACAATTGTCAAATTTTGCCATTTTAGGTAATTTTACAATCATATCTTGAGAATCCTATTTTTTTCAAAAAGCTTCCTAAAACTAAGGTAGGACAATCAGCCAACTAATATTCTAAAATTGAAACATGAGTTTTGAGTTATTACAAAAGCAACTTTTTAAAAATCTAGGAAAAAAACACTAAATTGCCATTTTGAGGGCCAAGATGAAAGTTTCAAGCCCCGAAAAAGTGCCAAGATGAAGTCCAACCCACTAGGGCGAGTTGGGAAACCACTGGCCACCTCATAACGCATCCACCTATAAAATTTCATAGAAAACCCACATCCGAGTCAAAAGTTATGACCTCTGGAAGTCCCTGCACCAAAATCTGGGGTCTCGTGTGTTGATTATGTTATTGTGTTGAGCTTCTTGTTTCATGCATTCATTGTTAAATTTGAACAACAATAAATAAGTATTTGAAGAGTTGATGTTCATAATTGATCAAAGTTTTAGGGACAACTGATTCACCCCCCTCTTAGTTGTCCGGTGCATTTCAACAATGGTAGCCTGACCTCAAGTCAATCTTCAAGAAATAACAAGCTCCATGTAGCTCATCTATCAACTCAACAATCCTAGGAATGGGATACCTATTTTTAATTGTTTTTTTATTTAAAACTCAGTTATCAATGCACATTTGTATTTCCCCATCCTTCTTCTTCACCAACACTATTGTTGAAGCAAAAGGGCTCTTGCTAGGTCTAATGTGCCCCATCTCCAATAAATCCTTAATAGTCTTTTATATCTCATACTTAAGCCTCTTAGGATGTCTATATGGTGTAGTGATTACTGGTTTGGCACCCTCTTCTAGCTCTATCACATGATATATCCCTCTATCGGGTGGTACTCTAGCTGGAATACTCCCAAACACCTTGCTATGCTTCAATAGTAGCTTCTGAATATCTGGATGATAATTATTCTTCTATTGATCCGGAACTGTAGGCATGATGAGACACTCTACTACCCACAACTCTAATCATGTCTAATCAAATGCTCCATCCTCTTGAGGGACACAACTCTGGGGCCACCATCCGATAAGGCTCTATGTACTATCTTTTTGCCATTAGAGTCAAATTTCATTTCCATACTATGAAAATTCATAGTGAATTCTCCACATACCAATGCATACCAAGTATTGCATAAGTATCACCTATGCCAACCACTAAGAAATCATCTCTTAGCTCATATTCACCCAACCATATACTTATGCCAACAATTTTGTAAGTGCATGTGAATTTGAATCCATCTGCAACCATTACCTTAAATCCTTCAAACTGTGTTTTGAGTCCCCTCTTGGCTACAAGCCCCTCATCAATAAAATTGTGTGTGGTATTGTATCAATGAGAGTTATTATATGTTGTCCACAAAGTACTCCTCTAACCCTGAATGATCCATTTTTTGAAAACTAGAGAGTTAAACCATCACTCCTTCACTATCATGTTCCTCATTTGACGAATTTTCTTCTTCACTACCCTTTGAATCAGAATGTTGATATGATTTTTCTAAATTTGTTTCATCGGCTGAAAAGTACTCTATTTATTTGGCCTTTGCTTTGATATTGCATTTATGAGATGGGTTCCTTGGCTCTCTACAATGAAAGCACAATTTCTTCCTTCTAAGCTCATTGAGTTGATCACTATTCAATTGGTTTGTCTCCTTTTTGAGATGATTGGAATCTCACTGAAAATGTTTTTTGTCTTTATCCTTCTTATGCAAGAATCCCTTGGATGGAAATTTATTTCTTGAAGTGGATGATGTTGAATTTAGGATAGACAACTGAGAGGGTGGGTGAATCAGTTGTCCAAAACTTTCTTCCAATTAATCACTTAAATCCTTTACTTAATTCAGCAGCATAATAATAAATCAATCATGGAAACATAATACAATAATTTAAGAGTAGAAACACATTAACACATAAGACACCAAGATTTTTGACGTGGAAAACCCGGTTAAGGGAAAAACCACGGGGTGACTAACCTAAGATTGTATTCTCTGTTAGAAGAATAGAAAGAACAAAATGGCACATACCAATTAGGGCTCACTACCCAAGCACACTGCTCACAAGAGGCCCACTGCCTATAGGAGACACACTGTCTACAAAATAATAAGTATTACATACTTGTACTGAAGAATAGCATCTTCACCATGCTTGAGTCAGTTCCATTTAAGCTCAATACTTCTGCTCTACCTTTTCGCTCTACTCCTCTCTACCACACTCTCATCTCAACAAGATACCTTTGAAATGATTTTACAACTCCTTATTTATACAAGACATCGACTTAGGGATAATTATCCAAGTCGGCATACATTACAGAGCAAATACATAAGTACAACATAACTAATTACAAAAAGTCTTCACGCGGATCAACATACTATCGGCCACAAAGATCTGAGACTTCAATCTACCTTTAGGAACACACCATTCTCCATAGAACATCTCCAAGATCATCCGTAGGATGTGTAACTCATATGGTTGGCCAGACTTAGGAAGAACATCATCATCCAGAAGTAATTCTTTAATTACGAGCTCAATCTTCAATGCGAACCATCAACATGAATAGGACAATCCAAAGACCTCCACAAGCTTTCCTGAATCACCAGAAACATCCACACTACTTCTGATCATTGAAATCATTTTGTCCTTCATCTGGAACCTCAAGAACACAGTCTGACATCACTGTCATATTGAAATAGATGCTTGCGGACCTCCAGACCATGAACCAATTGAGTTGTCAATTCACATTGACTTCCTAAACACTCCTCCAACTTTGCAGAACAAGATATTGCATTTCTGGATCTTATTGGACCTATATGTGTCACTCTGTTACCTCTGAACATCTGCTAGAACCAGTTTTGCTTAAGTGGCCATAACTTCTTCAGATCTTCATGCAAACCTCTAAAATATTTACTAGATCATCTTAAGACACATATCTACAAACCCTTTGATGCGCATCCTCTGATCTTTAGCTTAGCTGGGATCTTTACCTCACTATCTTCACTATTCTTCTATGTTCCTGATAGGGCTAATTTTCTTAATATCCTCAGCACACAGCTCATCCAATCTTTATCATTAATGCAACGGGACTATGTTGACATCAATGACAACATCGGTTAGGCCAATACTTGCAACAATCTCCCCTTTTGTCATTGATGGCAACATATGATGTGAAAAACTATTTTAACCATCAAGACAAAAACTTCTCCTTACTATCACAACTCCCCCTATCAATAACAACCATTCACATGTCTTCTTTTCCTTTCTTGCTCCCCCTTTGATCAGCAATTACTTGTTTTTCACGTCTTCTCTCCCCCTTTGACATCAATGGCAAAGGGCACATACTTGCATCAATTTAGAATCATACCAGCTGCTCCCCCTGAGTAACAGCTTCCCAGACATCAATCCGGACCACAAGATATGACTGTGAGATCCACCGGACTAATGCACATCAATGCACCTTAATTCAGAACTGGAGGGGTAATAACCCCTAGCTTCTCTCTGCGATGCTCAAAAGACTCCTTAGGTAGAGGTTTAGTAAAAATATCTACAATCTGATCCTTGGAAGGCACAAACTCCAATCTGACTTCATTCTTGTTCACTTGCTCTCTCAAAATGTGAAACTTGATGGATATATGTTTGGTCTTTGAGTGCAACACCAGATTTTTTGATATGTTAATTGCACTTGAATTATCACAGAAGATTATGATAGGTTCTTCATACTCCACTCTGATATCTCTTAGCATTTGCTTCATCCACAATACTTGAGTGCAACTACCTGTTGCTGCAATATATTCTGCTTCTGCAGTGGACAGAGATATTGCCTCTTGTTTCTTGCTCAACCAAGAAACCAATCTCTTCCCTAAAAAGAATGCTCCACCACTGGTACTCTTCCGGTCATCCACATCTCTTGCCCAATCCGAATCTGTATATGCATGAAGAGAAAAATCATGATCTTTGGGATACCACAATCCATACTTAGCTGTCCCTTTTAGATATCTAAAAATCCCCTTGATTGTCATGACATGAGATTCTCTAGGATCAGCTTGGAATCTAGCAACAAGACCAACAACATTCATAATGTCAGGTCTAGTTTGAGTGAGATACAATAGTCCTCCAATCATTGACCTGTACTTTTTCTAATCAGCCTTAGGAGAGTCATCATCTTTGCTCAATTTACATCTGGTTGCCATGGGAGTATTCATTGGTTTTGAGTCTTCCATCCCAAATTTCTTCAACAATTCTTTCACATATTTGGTCTAATAAATGAAGATTCCTTTCTTTGTTTGAGTGATTTGCAGACCCAAGAAGAAATTCATTTCCCCAAACATGGACATCTCAAATTCTCTTTTCATTTGATTTGCAAAGGTTTTGCACATACTATCTCTTCCTCCAAAAATGATATCATCAACAAACACTTCAACAATCAAGATATTTTAATGATCAATTTTGAAATACAAATTACTGTCAGCAGTACCTTTGTTGAAACCAATATTTAAAAGATGCTTATCCAATCTTTCATACCAGGCTCTTGGGGCTTGCTTGAGTCCATACAGTGCTTTCTTCAACTTGTAGACCATACCATCATGATCAGACAATTGAAATCCATCTGTTTGCTCAATGTAAACTTCTTCTTCCAAGTCACCATTCAGGAAGGTAGACTTGACATCCATCTAATATACTTTGAAATCCTTGAAGGTAGCAAAAGCAAGAAATAGTCTGACTACTTCAATTCTTGCCACCAAAGCAAAAGTTTCTTCAAAATCAACTCCTTCTATTTGGGAGTAACCCTTGCAGACCAATCTGGCTTTGTTTCTGACTACTTCACCATCTTCATTCAGTTTATTCTGGAAGACCCATTTGGTTCCAATCACATTCTTATTTTTAGGTCTAGGAACAAGATCCCAAGTGTGATTTTTCTCAATTTGCATCAGCGCTTCCTTCATTGCTTTAGTCTAGTTTTCATCATTGCAAGCTTCATTCACTGTCTTAGGTTCAATCTTTAAAATCAGACAATACTCTTCTGAATCTTGAGCAATCCTTCTTCTTCTTTGTACACCTTTGCTTTTATCATCTATGATCTAATCTTCAGAGTGATTCAGTTTTACATACCTGGGAACTTTGGGAGTTTCTTGCACTTCTGATTCTTGAACAGGTTCATTCAAACTTATCTCTTCTTCCTAATTTCCTGGATCAGTCTGAATCTGAATTTCAGAGGGAGCTTGGACTTCTTGAACAAAAACATCATTTTGATCATCTTCATCATATTCATAAAACCTTGAGGGTTTTTCAATACCTTCATCAACCTTCACATCTGTACTTTCTACAATCTTCCTTAATCTCTTGTTATAACATCGGTATGCTTTGCTTTGAGTAGAATAACCCAAGAATATTCCTTCATCACTTCTAGCATCAAATTTTCCTATATCTTCATCTCTTTTAATGTAACATTTGCTACCAAAGACTCTGAAATACCTCATAGTTAGAGTGATGCCAAACTAAAGTTCATAAGGAGTCTTACCAGTATTGCTTCTGATTTGTACTCGATTGAGAGTATAGACTGCAGTGCTTACAACTTCTCTCCAATAGATCTGAGGAACATTTGCTTCCATCATCATGGTTCTAGATGCTTCTTGGATGGTTCAGTTCTTTCCCTCCACTACTCCATTCTGCTGTGGAGTCCTAGGAGCAAACAACTATCTTTTTATTCCATGTTTCTCACAGAATTCTATGAACTCACTGAATGTGAATTCTCCACCTCTATCTGACCTCAGACATTTTAATTTTAATCTAGTTTCATTCTCTACCATAGCCTTGAATATTTTGAATTTCTCAAGAGCTTTTAATTTCTCTTTCAGAAAAGTCACCCACATCATCCGAGAATGGTCATCAATTAATAACATGAAGTATCTATCACCTTGCACACTCCTGATTCTTGCCAGACCACATAAGTCAGTATGAACTAAGTCCAATAATCCGGTAGAAGATTGTTCCTTGCTTTTGAATGAGATTCTACTTTGTTTACCCAGTTGACATTCTTTGCACAAACCATTTGTAGGTTTCACCAATCTTGGAAGATCTCTTACAACCTGAGTGTCGCTTATCTTGATGATATTATCAAAATTCACATGACATATTCCCCTATGCCACAACCAACTTTGATCAATTTGAACAAATAGACAACTTTTACCAGTACCAACTAAGTGGAAGATATTACCTTTTGTTTGAGTACCGGATGCAATCTCTGTTCTGAAACTTTCAAAGATCTTGCATTTTCCATTCTTGAATTGGAGATCATAACCTTTGTCCACCAATTGTCCAACACTGAGAAGATTGTGCTTCAGACCTTCAACATATAGTATATTACTGGTTTTGTTCTTTCCATCAAAAGAAATGGTTCTTCTACCTTTGATTCTGCTAGTAGAATTATCACCAAACTTTACCACTCCTTCTTCATACCTTTCCAAATCTATGAACTTATTTTTGTCACCTATCATATGGTGAGAGCATCCACTATTAATGACCCAATCATCATTTTCTTCAACTTGGGTAGCCAGAGCTCTTTCTACAATTTTATGATTGATAGATTCAGAGGGCATTGGATCTTCTTCCTTGATGGCAATAAACACCCAGTCACTTCTGGATTTGTTTCCTATCTCTGATTCATCATTTGTAACTCATGTTCGGTCTTTCTCTCCGAATCGGTAGAGGGTTTGCCAGTTCCAATGCACAACCAGATTCGGCCAACAAATATAGGAGGTTGCGTGAGATGCCTCCCCTTCACTTTTTGTTCTGCCACACCAAGGGGGGTATCCCTATAGCTAAAGATTTTGCTTTGGCTCACCCAATAGAAAGATTTAGCTTTTTAGTCATAGGCAGAATACTCTCATTTGTGGACCAAGATTTGCATGATAAATCACAAGGTTGGCAACATTCTTGGACATATCCAACTGGTTGAGGAATGAGAGTATGCAAGGATTCTATTTCTACTCCTACAAACTAACAGGTTGGAATTATGAAATTATTTGTTTTAATGTTTTGGATGCAAGACAGGAGGTTTTGGATCATAACTACTACACAAGGGCAAACCAGTGCCTATGTCAGGGCAAGGAGTCAACTAGACATATACAAATGAATGATTTGCATTAGCATTCAAGTTTCAAGGGGTTAGGACTGGTATTTGCCTTACAAACACCACCCAAGACTGAGTATTTAGCTGCCTCTACTTATGAATATCCCAACTGACATACAATCTTTTTCATACTTAACCTAAAATAGTTTAATCCACTCCTTGAATGGAAGTCAGAGATCAAGCATGCAATACATAAATCTATATCCTAGAATCTTAGTAACCCCTAGCAACCAGATTCAAAAGAAGGGATGCATACAGCAATAGAGACAAATAACTAAACACATGCAATAAAGTATTTTTCATATAAACACAACATGAAACTGAGCATATGTGCAATGTGCACTCAGATGCAACTCATAAACTCCAAAATAGATAGAACAACCAAGAAATGCTCTATTTTTCGTTATTTCTCCCAAAAATTTGCCCAAGTCTTCAACAACCACAAAAATGAGTAACACAATTTGTTATATAGCAAGAATGTGTACTCAGCAATTAATTACATGGCACTTTCAAAATGCTGCCAGATACAATGCACCATCAAAATGGCACCCAAAACGTTCAATGCTCCAGGCAGAAGAAGAAGGAAGAGCAGGTGAAATCGGGGAATGTGCAGCTGACTAGATATTATCCCATTAAAAATGGTAGTTGACCTATCCATTCGACCCATACCTCTGTAATTTTGCCATTAATGCCAACCTACTAATTTCAGAATGTAGCAACAGTTTGCGTGCTCCTGAAGTTTCTTCTATCTGGAATGCAGCCGCGAACACACAGAAATTCCTCATTTCGTGAAAAATTGAAGCAGGTCGTCGATTCCTTTCCTCCCGCCAAGATCTGTGGCTTCAAATCATGTTGACTGGATTTGAGAATCCCAATCACCTACGCTGAAAAGTCATCGGCCAATGAGATCGCACCATGCAGGTGACTTTTGCTTCTTTAACTTTTCGCAGCGTGAAGATACATTTTGCTTTCTCGCCCATTTTTGCCTTTTTCACCTTTAAATCCTTGTATATGTAGTTGTATATACATACAACTGACTTGGACACATGTCACCACCTAACTAGTTCTCCATCGTTGTGCATTTGTATGTTCATCGACCGTCGGAAAGACCCTGGAAGTGTCCGCCGATAAGCATTGCATCAACCTTTGTATCTTGCATTTGTATATGCAATTGCATATACAAACAATCACAATGCATACAAGCGGCAGACCCCAAATTTTTATGAAACAAATTGAAATCGCATTCAGGTCCGACTTGTATCTCCTTCCTTATACATCGCCTTGTATATTGCACATACAATGTGTAATATACAACCCACGGATCCCATATACCTATCCGCCATAACATATTCTCCTTTCGCGTCCAGGTTGTATCTGCACTTTTGTACATTGCATTATATATCGCCTTGTATACAACCCACAGAACATACAACTGCGTGGGGCCAACTATGCTTTTGAAGACCGTTGACTTTGACTGCTCCTGCCTTGTATATTTCTTTGTATATGCCCATTGTATGTCTGATTATATATTGGGAACATACAACCCCAATATACAATGGCGGATTTCACCCATCTCATAAATGCAGATAGTTTTCACTTGTATCTTCACTTTGTATGTTTCACTTGTATCTTCACTTTGTATGTGTAGTTGTATATGAGATACAACATACAACGCCCTTTGCATATACCTGCGGGCCCGACCACCATTCAACCTGATCTGAATCTTTTTGACGTCCAACCGTTGTATCTAGCTGTTGTATATCGATTATACAACACAATATACATGCAACCTTTACATACAAGCGCAAAATATTCTAGGAATCTACGACATACAACCACTCTTGCACGCTCAGAATTGCACTTGAATGCCGCATACAAACCTTATATGCATACAACCATTTTTCACCCTTTTCAAAGGTCGATTGAAATTTCTTTCAGGTCTGGCCTTGTATATTTGCACTTGTACATACAAAGACACATACAAGCGATCATATACAAAGATACATGCATGTAATTTAGGAGGCCGAGGGACTTAGAATTTTGGGTTTAAATGAAAGGACCAATAGATTTTCAAGCTCGAAACCCTAATCCAGGTGCAGGCACCATCAACTCCTTCATTATCATCATTTTCATGACCATAGTAATTATTCTTTTGGAACCTTGATCTGTTAGGATTTGGCCTTGAAAATCTTTCCAGACACCTTGAGGCAAAATGACCAATCTTATTGCAATTAAAACACTTAAAAGGCAATTTCCCCTCATACTTACTAGATCCTCTTGGTAGTCTTTTTGCAATAAGGGCTTCAAGCTGAGCAGCTTCTGCTTCATCCTCTTCCAGGTCTTTTCTTGCTTTTTCATACCATGATAGTTTCCTTGAAGAGTTCTCTCTCGGATCAAACTTTTGTTTTCCTTTTACAGAGGAACTAGCTTTGAATGCAGATTCAGTCTTAAGGGGTGCATCTCCAAAATTGGTCAGTTCAAATGCAACTAATTTACCAACTAATTGATCTCTGGTGATACCTTAGAAGGATCTGAATTCTTCAAAGCAGCAACCTTATATTTGTAAGAATCAGGAAGAGATCTAAGAACTTTGCCAACAATCTCATCTTCATCCAAGATTCCACCAACACATCTAATACCACAAACAAGCTCATTTACTCTTGGCATAAATGAAGTGATATTTTCATCTTCTCTCACCTTCAGGTTTTTGAATTTTCCTTTCAGACTCTATAGCTTGGCACATTTAACATACTTGTCTCCATCATGCAGAAGTTCCAGTTTTTGCCAAATCTCATATGCAGTTTTTCGATCAATAACATTTGTTAGCTCTGTATCAGATAAGACACTTAGAAGAGCTTCTTTAGTCCGCGAATTGTTTTCAGCATCTCTGATTTCATCTACGGTACGCGAACCATTCTGTGGAGGGTCATATTTCTTTGAAGCCATGATCCAATACTGCATTCCCATACATTGCAAGTGGCATTCCATGAGACTTTTCCAAAGAGTGAAATTGGTTTCATCAAACCTCGAACTATCCTTCTTGTAGGATGACATCCTGGATCTCCTCAAGTGGTTAAGCTCTTTTTAGAGCAACTTGGCTCTTATACCAATTGTTGAATTTAGGATAGACAACTGAGAGGGGGGTGAATCAGTTGTCCAAAACTTTCTTCCAATTAATCACTTAAATCATTTACTTAATTCAATAGTATAATGATAAATCAATCATGGAAACATAATACAATAATTCAAGAGTAGAAACACATTAACACATAAGACACCAAGATTTTTGACGTGGAAAATCCGGTTAAGGGAAAAACCAAGGGGTTACTAACCCAAGATTGTATTCTCTATTAAAATAATAGAAAGAACAAAATGGCACATGCCAATTAGGGCTCACTGCTTGAGCACACTACTCACAAGAGGCCCACTGCCTACAGGAGACACTATCTACAGAATAATAAGTATTACATACTTGAACTGAAGAATATCATCTTCACCATGCTTGAGTCAGTTCCATTTAAGCTCAATACTTCTGCTCTTCCTTTTCGCTCTGCTCCTCTCTACCACACTCTTATCTCAATAAGATACCTTTGAAATGACTTTACAACTCCTTATTTATACAAGACATTGACTTAGGGATAATTATCCAAGTCGGCATACATTACAGAGCAAATACATAAGTACAACATAACTAATTACAAAAAATCTTCACATGGAATAACATACTGTCAGCCACAAAGATCTAAGACTTCAATCTACCTTTAGGAACATGCCATTCTCCACAGAACATCTCCAAGATCATCCGCAGGATGTGTAACTCATCTGGTCAGCCAAACTTAGGAAGAACATCATCATCTAGAAGTAATTCTTCAATTACAAGCTCAATCTGCAATGCAGACCATCAACACAAACTGGACATAATCCAAAGACCTCCACAAGCTTTCCTGAATCACCAGAAACATCCACACTACTTCTGATTACTGAAATCATTCTCTCCTTCATCCAGAACCTCAAGAACACAGTCTGACATCACTATCATATTGAAATAGATGCTTGTGGACCTCCAGACCATGAACCAATTGAGTTGTCAATTCACATTGACTTCCTAAACACTCCACCAACTTTGCAGAACAAGATATTGCATTTCTGGATCTTACCAGACCTATCTGTGTCACTCTCTTACCTCTGAACATCTACCAGAACTAGTTTTTCTTAAGTGGCCACAACTTCTTCAGATCTTCATGCAAACCTCTGAAATCTTTACTGGATCATCTTAAGACACATATCTACAAACCCTTTGATGCGCATCCTTTGATCTTTAGCTTAGCTGGGATCTTTACCTCACTATCTTCACTGTTCTTCTCTGTTCCTAATAGGGCTAATTTTCTCAATATCCTCAGCACATAGCTCATCCAATCTTTATCATTAATGCAACAGGAGTATTTTGACATCAATGACAACACCGGTTAGGCCCATACTTGCAATAGATGATTTCATATCTCTCTCTTTCTTCAAGGCATCCTATAAGGAAGGTGGATTAAGTTCCTTAATCCAGCCTCTCAATGGATTTGAAAGACCATCAATAAAGAGAATCATCAACCTCCTCTCAGAAATGTCAGTTACCATCACATATAGCTTTTGGAATTCAGAAATGTAGGTGTCCATTGAACCCCACTGTTCCAACCAAGCCAACTCCTTAAACTACAACTCAGGATCCTTTTTATCAAACCTATCCATCAACCTCTTAGTAAACTCTACGTAAGAGGTAATCTGATCATGGCCCAAAGTGACCATAACATGGTGCCACCACTCGTGGGCACTAGCATCTAGATGAAGAGCAACATATGTAATAGCCTCATCCTCCAGCATGGGCCGAAGCTGAAGGAAGCTATCTAATCTTTGTACCCACACCCTAGCGGCAGTGTTTCCTGAGCCATCAAAGTAAGGAATGGTTAATTTACTCACTTTCTTCTGTAATTCCTTGTTATGAAGTCTGCCACCTCCACCTCTATGGGGTCTATGCCTCAATCTGAGATCCATGTAATCATGAAATGATATTTCAACCTATAACTCTACTCTTGAATCCCTCCAATTCCTCATAATATGATCCTGCAACTCATGTTGTGTGGGTTCATTAATCACTGGAGAATTATACTGTGGAGGAAAGGTAGGCATACAAGGTCTAGTATTCATTGTCCCAGCCATTGAATGTTGATTTCCAGCCCTGTTATTAACTGAATCCTCCCCGTTATCACCGTTCCTTTCATTTTCATTACCATATCCATGTCTCCCATTGCCATTTCCATTAAAATTATTGTTGTTATTGTTGTTTCCCTCAATCTGCCTAGCCAAAAGGTCACAAATTTGATTCATATTCTACTATAACTCTTATTGTCCCCTAGAAAGATCATTTAATATATCTCTAGTGCTCGTTTCACCATGATCTCTGTCACCCATGTCCACTTCAACCCTATCAACACCTATAAATGGATCTATATGTGGTGGAAATTCAAGGTTTGGGTTTGACCTGTTTCTCCTCAACTAATACTGATGTGTGTTGGTTTGCATCACTCAATGAAATCACTACATGTTTACCACACAATTGCACAGGATGACAAGAAGAGTTGAGCTCTGATACCACTGTAATATGCACTCTTGTTCTGTCTTAGTTTTTTTTGGTTTTGTTTGTTTGATGTGTTTAATAGAAGAAGATGGAAATGTAGAAGGTGTTTCTTTTTTTGTAATAGATAGTAGAAATAAAGTAACTTGCAACAATTAAATGACCTAGAAATGTGACAATGTTCAAAAATACATATAGTAGAAAATTTAGATTTAATTTCTGATTTGAAAGTACAAATTTCCTCAAATATAAGAGTAACCTAGTTCATCAAATAACATTACATATCTAAATCAAACATACCCAAAAAATTTAATTGACTTAGATAAGTTTTTTGCACGTGCAACCAACTCTTGCAAGCTCCTAGAAATGAGCACCACACCTCCAGGACTGAGTATAAATGCTCACATATGATGGAAATTTGTCCCCTAAACCTAGGTGTCCATAACACAACAATAAACTTCCCAAAACCCTAGGCGTCCAACTCCCTGAAATCCCACGCGCCTGTTAAGATGGTATGACCAGCTATGGAGAGATACGACCAGTTTTTTTGAAATCAAAACCATAATAAAACTCTCCCCATTCACATTCAATCTATCATGACAAATCAGATATGCAATATTCTCCTCCAAACTAAAATAAAAACTCCACAAATGTGCCCAGTTGTGATCTTCATAGTGAAACCACCAAGAAATCCTCTAGATTGTGTTTTCAATAGCATAGAGAATGTCGCCTGTAAGGGATTTCATCCTCACAAACCTTGAAGAAGAACCAACTCCTCCAACAAAGAATAAAAACAAATATCAAGTCAAGCATAAACAAGAATGAGCTCTCAAACTTCTTTTGTATGCCTCCTCCAAACCCCACACCTCAATTTGCATTAAATGCACTTTTTATTAAATTTTAAATGTCCCCTTATTTCTTCAAATGAGGCATCCAAATTTAGGGAATACTTTATTAAATTTAAATAACTTCTCATGTCTCCCAAAAGTACCCCTTCATAAATTCACTTTATAATATTAAATAATGATAAAGTTAAATATTTCATTTAACTTTATAAATTATTGTTATTTAAATTAGAACACTAGACTTTATTAAATATTTGGATACTGATATTAAATGCCTCCACTAACATAGCTAAAAATAGAAATGTTGACAACTAACCCTGTCGGTGCTCGAAACTAACTTACTAAAAATAGTAAGTATAGAATAAATCATCCAAAACCACCCCAAAAAGTGGCATGTCGCACATCATAACCTCCAGAGCTCAAATAATTGCTTGATACTGTCAACCCATTGGATCCAAATCACTCCAAAGATTCCCTAACCCTAACTCATTAGCATGCGGGAACCCACTAGATAGGCTAACTATCCACCAAACTGAACTGATTAGGAAGGGGACATTATAGTGCCACCTAGGTCACTATGGTGACTACATCGTTTGATGACCCATGCGTAGAATGATGTGGTAAGAACCCATGTGAATTAGACTTTATGGTTTGACCTAGAGGTGTACTAGACCTTGCAAAGGCCATGTATCAATTGCAAAGTGTTTGGGTTTCGTATGGTTACCATAAGAGTGTTTGACTCCATGTAGGGTGCTTTGTACCACTATTGGAGTGTGCGTGGAACTTGTTGGAGATTGGTGGAGATTCCTTGTGCTCTCCTACACATCTAGGAGGTGATTAAGTGTACTGAAAACTTGAGAGGTATCTCTAAAATTATTGCAAGCCATGAGAATGACTTGCATTTTACTACATGTATTATAATTGGTAGATCCTCCTAGATCAACAAAGCTAGTTTTGTTTATTGGAAACAAGGAAGAAGTTGTCAAAATGTTGTGGTTGGTGATGGTACTTCAGTACTAGTGCTTGGTGTGGAAATAGTGAAATTCAAGAATGGCTTCTTTCACAATGTTTCATATGCTCTTGGAATTGTGAAGAAACTTTTTCTAATGAGACAACTTGCTTTAGAAGGATACAAGATTGAGTTTCTTTGAAGCATGTGTTGGATGGAAGATCTAAATAGAAAATTATTTGCTGTGGGCATGTACAAAAAGATGGAAGACCAAAAAGTAGCCAAAACCACTTTTTGGTCCAAACAAGATATACTATGAGCACATTATCTCTACATAGAAATAAAACTCAAAAAGACAACCCACGGGTCATTCTTCTCAACAACAACAAAACACGATTGAGGTTTTAGTGTGAGCGTGTTTTGGAGGAACTAAAGGAAAAGACACTCAAACATAATGTTTTTGTGACATTCTCGCACTCCATGACATCGTTCATGAGCTCCATGGGGTAAACAAGCTCAACAAGGTACTATTTCCATGTTTTTTCTAATTTTGAAAATGAATCATTTGTTTTACAATATTTTGATTCATTTTTTTTTAATTTTCAGCAAATGAACTCCCTCAAATGCCCGCAAACCATAATTCACCAAATAGAGGGCATGATCAAATTCTAGTTGAAGAGGGGGCACAAAATAACCCTCCCCAAACTCCTCCTTCAATTTCCCAACATCCTCATGAGACACATGAACATTTTAGGGTAAATCAAGGAGAATTAAAAACAACTTGAGACCTTGATTGAAACATTGGGAAATCCCAATGCAACCAATCCACACCAAAGATCCCTTGCAACATCCCTTGAATCATTTATTTCTCACATAGATACTATGACTAGCCAAATCAACAAATGGTTAGATTAGAAGGAGAATTGTTGGTAATTCTATTCAATAAAATTGTCATACAAATAGGTGAAAGATACATTTTTTTGAAATCCAATCTATGTGTCTTATTTATCGATCCTAGAACTAATGAGTTGTTGCATTGGATTTGCAAAAGATTCTCCCATTCGTTGGTGCCAATACGAAGCAATAGCTCAAAATTTTTGGGATAGGTGGTGGATGGTGTTTGATGATCCACCATGCAACAATAATGAGGTCCCACAATATTTTTTGAAGAAATTGTATTGCAAGTTTATCCTCAATGAGATTCTAAATTATTTTGACATGCGGGATTTCCAGGGCAGAGGCAAAGACTTTGCATAGGATAGGGAGGGGGCACATCATGCCTAGGACATTTTAGTGAGACCCCTAGCCAGATCATATTTTCATCACGTCACACTCCCTTCTACCATGAAGAAGAGTGTTGAGGTGGAGACGCTACCATTTGTTAGTTCCCTCACATAGTCTTGATTATATCATGGTAGCCATCTTTCACAGGTTGGTGAGGGTGAGCCTACTAGGCATTAACGGTCCCCACATATTTTATATTCCTATAGATCTCTATGTGATTATGGGTGTGAGGATTCTCGTGATATAGATATTAGAGATGATGCTCCACAGTTTCAATAGTATGCCACACATGGGAAGGAGTAGGAGCATGACACATCCATATTGGAAAATATGCTAATAATAGATGAGTTGCTAAATAGGACCTTTGGTATTGACGCATAGGTAATTTTCTATAAGGTTCTCCAATTTATTATATCTCCATTTGAAACCTATAATTAACTATATTAATCTATTATAAGTCAAAATCAATGTAAATAATTGTATGTATTATGAAATTTTAGGGTCAAAGTACTCATTCTACTTCTATCAGCGATCTAATGCAAGGTTATGAGGCGATGTTGAGTCGACATGTATATAATTTGTAACAAAATAGTAAATATAGTACATAACATTTTGTCACATATCAATGGTAATCTTAAAATGACAATTTGATGATGAACATGTGGATGTTGGACCTCCAACATCAGGAGGAGTTGGTGGGGCCGATCATAGATCAAGTTTCACTGAGGCAAATTTTACTATTTTTAATCATTATGCATTTAATAATGTTATGTAGAGTTTGGTCAAATAACGTTGTTCTATTTTTATTTGATGACAACAATTGAAACTCCTCTTGATATTTGTAACACAATAGAGGTGGGCATTGTTGCAGTTATTTTGTCTTCAATTCCTTTGATAGAGATATGAGCTAGTAATGTAAGTTTCATTATGCATTTCTTGTTTTATCTCACTTCAATTAATGTACATAAACAATATTCATCTTTACTCTAATTTGCTTCTTCATGTTTCTCATGGGAGGTCACAACTCTAGTTCATGCACTATAGATGAAGAGAGGCAACAAATGACTAAGAGGAACATCAGTTTGTGGTAAGTGATTGGTTATTTATGCCATGTTGTATATTTCATGTTTTCTATATTAATTTGGATATTGTATAATTATATTAATAGGCGAAGCTCCAAAAAATTTATGACAGGAGGTCCAGTCGATGGATGAGAGAGCATGAATCGTTGACTGCTTCTCCACCTTCACGACTAAGAAAGGGTCATTGACTGTTCGATAGCACTCCATAGGACTTTTGATATTGGGATATTTTGTTGTATGCCTATATTGCTTTGCAAACATACATTTCTATTTACTGATGATATATCATTATACATGCCTATATGACATTATATATACATTATATGGCATTTTCATGACATTATGTATAGACATTTTACATTATATATATGATGATCAATTATGGTTATAGGATAGATAACGTGTCATGTTTAAAAGTTTTGATATTGCCTACTTGTTCTTCAATGTTTCCATGAACTTCTCTAGTGAAGAATGTCTCACATGCATTAAGAAAAAGATTATTGTGAAGCATTTACAACATTTATAGTTCTACAAAACTAACAAATTCTTAAAGCGTACATATCAATAAATGTGACATTACTAAAATTGTATCACAAGATCCCTTAAGAAATTCCTAATAGTCATGGAGACATCTGATCATGCAACTACCTAATTTGATAATATCTTCCTGTAGTTCATATAAAAAAAAACCCTTCCTTTATAGTACTACAACCTGCAATGATTGTTGGACATATTATCATTGATGTCAAGAAGATAGTCACAAACAGACAAGAGTATAATAACATGTTATCATTGATGTCAAGAAGGTGCATGAACAAGATTGGTATCACTAATGTCAAAGACATAAGACCAAGACCGTTGGAAAGAAAGGCGTATAATGAGATCGTTGGGAGATTGTTGAAAGTATTGTCATTGATTAAATACACTGTCAAAGATTGAATACATTGTTTAAATTAAAGATTTAAAAAGTCATCTTTATGTTGGTGGATGATTCCTTTGTGAGTATAAAATATAAAATAGACCTCAAGTAATATGATCTAACCCATATTAAGTACCTTGGTGCCAAAAGAAACAAATTAAAGATATTAAATATTAAAAAATGGTTGACTCCCAAATAGAGCCAACTCACCTAAGGTGAGTGTTATAAGACATAAGTAACATATACATAGGAGGTCAGTTCTGATTAAAGGAGCATTAGAGGTGTGATTAACATTAAAAAAAAAGGAGAGTAGTGATTAGCATAGAGAAAGAGTGGTGATTCTTATTAGATGTTAACGATATGCTTTATGAAGGAAGACAAGTAATATATAAATGGCTAACGACTCTTATTAATAGAACAACGATTTAGTTTAAGTGGGCAACGATCATTTTGTTTGTGTTTTATTTTACAAAGAGGTGCGATTAATGAAGGGGCGGTAGTTTGGAAAGTCATCATCTTTAGAAAGAGATGTATCTCTTCATCAACATATGAAGGTATATATATTTGTTTTGGTGATTGATATTTAAAGTGTGAGAGAAGAATAAATCAGATATATCTATAAGACTCCTAAGATATGCATATGAAGTTTAAAGAGGAAGAATTATAAAAAAAAATGTAGATATAAAGAACTATATGTAGATATAGAGAGAATAAAATACTGATCTAGACAAAGAGTATGTTGATATAAAAGAAGAAGATCTAGCAGAAATAAAGAAGAGTTTGGGCAGAAATATGGAAGAAGTTTATACAGAGATAGAGGGCAAGTTTGGATCAGATTTGAAGGAAGAGAGTAATCATATTTTGGATTAGACTTGAAAGGAAGAATATTGTGTGATTTGGATCAGATTTGTGAAGAAAGGATATTCTGTGAGTTACGATCAGATTTGTAGAAGAAAGTGATCAAGATCTGTAGAAGGTTGGTGCCTTAACAAGAGATTGGTGTATCTTACTGGGTTAGTGCTCAGTTGCAGATTGATGCTCACGAAATCTACAAGCAGGGATTGGTGTCTCCAGTGGGTTGGTGCTCACAAATCATATAAGAGGGGATTGTGTCTCCTGTAGGTTGGAGCCTACAAAGATTATAAAAGAGATTTATATATAAGCAATATTTTGTCGTGGTTTTCTCCCGTAAGGGTTTCCACGTAAATCTTGTGTTCTTGTGGTGCATCATTGATAGATCTTGTGTGATTGATATTGTTATGATTGTTAAGTTGTGAAAAAGTAAAAGTTTGTATTATACTGATTCCCCCCCCTCTCAGTATAATTATGTGTTCTTCAATTAGTATCAGAGCAGGTTCCTTCAAAAAGCTTAACTGCTTGAAGGTAGATTGGTGCAGGAGCACCTTGGCAAATTAATATTGCCCTGTAAAAATCTTTGAGTTTGATTAAATTTGTATGCTTCCACATTGTAATGAGGTTTATCAAGTCATTTTTATGTGTTTAGGTCATTAGGAGTTTCAAAAATGCAAAATATTGCAAACCATGTAAAGGTTGTCAATGTAAAATTGGGAAAAAGATGCAAACTTGGAAGGTGAAGAGTCATTTGGCTCTTGGTTCACTCCAAGACAGTGAGAAACTAAAAAGACATGTCTAATGCCTTTAAAAGACCTTGTAACCTTCACAAATGGGGGAGTGATTGAATAGATGTGAATTGGATTGAAAACTTGTGATTTTAAGCCCTTATTCTGTAGTTCTAACTATTTTTTTCTCCGGTTCCAGGCCTTGTATGGCCATGTACAGCCTAGAACCTATAACATATTAATGTGATATTGAAGTAGGATGAATAAGATTTATTTTTGTTCAAGTCTCATCGAATTTGGTGCAATATTGAGGGTGATATGAGTGTTTTATGGATTGTAATTTTCTGATTTTCCCTGCAACAATTCTGTTGCAGCATTTGGTACGGTTTTGTACAGACATATACAGGAGAAAACCATATATGGTTGGAAAGAGTATTGAGTCTACTTTCCATTTATTTTTGTTGCATCAAATTTCATTAAGATTTGAATAAGTTATGGCATTTTTATTGAGGGTAGGTCTGCAGAGTTTAATTTTCTAAAAATACAGTCTGACAATTATTTTAGTTTGGTATAATTTTATTAAGTTTTGTGAGAGATATTGCAATTTTGGTGAGGGCAGGTCTGAACGCTGCCTAGGGTTTGTAGTTTTGGGAAAAGAGTCATAACTTTCTCCCCTACCATTGGATCTTCATGAAAATTGGAGGAAAAGTATGTATTAATGTTCTCTTAAACCTGACCAAAGCAATTGGATTAGTTCTTTTATTTTTTAATATTATTGAGGATAGTTTTGGTCCTCCTACCTCTGCATCAAATTGGTATCAGAGCTGGCGAAAGATTTGGGTGGTGTGTATTTTTTTTTTCTGTCACTGAGAAGGCAGGTGAAGAGCGAGAAGATCTTGATTGTGTAGATAGATCACCGAGGGAGGCAATCTACACCTTTTGGATTTTGTGTTGCTCAGTTGTTTGGTTGTAGGTGCTTATCCATCTAGCTGTAGAAAGATGTTTTCTGAGGTTGTGTGTGGGCAGACAAGATGAGGTCTGTCATGACCATTCTCCAATAGAGATTTGGCTGGAGAAGGATGCATAGAGAAACCACTGAGGAGAGAGTGGTAGGTGCATCACCAGGATCTACTGTTGGGTGAGATGGATGGTTTGGTGAGTTGGTTTGTTGTGAAGCAGTGAGAGAGATGGATACCTGTAGAAGCACTTGATGTTGCAGCCTGAAGAATACTCCATTGATGAGAGTAGAAGGAGCCTGAGGATGCTCTGTGAAGATGGTAGTTTGTTTTGTTGGTTGGTTGGTCACCTTTCTTGATGTGAAGATTTAGAAGATTGTAGCTGAGAAGATTGAAGAGACAGACAGAGGAAAGAGACTTTTATTGCAGATACATTTCCAAGGGACTTGGAAATTTTGTTGGTTGGTTGTATGGTGCAGGAGCACCTTGGAAAATTAATATTGCCCTAGAAAAATCTTTGAGTTTGATTAAATTTGTATGCTTCCACATTGTAATGAGGTTTATCAAGTCATTTTTATGTGTTTAGGTCATTAGGAGTTTCAAAAATGCAAAATATTGCAAACCATGTAACGGTTGTCAATGTAAAATTGGGAAAAAGATGCCAACTTGGAAGGTGAAGAGTCATTTGGCTCTTGGTTCACTCCAAGACAGTGAGAAACTAAAAAGACATGTCTAATGCCTTTAAAAGACCTTGTAACCTTCACAAATGGGGGAGTGATTGAATAGATGTGAATTAGATTGAAAACTTGTGATTTTAAGCCCTTATTCTGCAGTTCTAACTATTTTTTTCTCTGGTTCCAGGCCTTGTATGGCCATGTACAGCCTAGAACCTATAAAATATTAATGTGATATTGAAGTAGGATGAATAAGATTTATTTTTGTTCAAGTCTCATCGAATTTGGTGCAATATTGAGGGTGATATGAGTGTTTTATGGATTGTAATTTTCTGATTTTCCCTGTAACAGTCTTGTTGCAGCATTTGGTACGGTTTTGTATGGACATATATAGAAGAAAGCCATATATGGTTGGAAATAGTATTGAGTCTACTTTCTATTTCTTTTTGTTGCATCAAATTTCATTAAGATTTGAATAAGTTATGGCATTTTTATTGAGGGTAGGTCTGCAGAGTTTAATTTTCTGAAAATAAAGTCTAAAAATATGCATGGTACGACTTGGTACGGCCTCACATTGATGCATATAATAGATGGATGGAAAGATATGTGTTTCTAGTTTACAATTATTTTAGTTTGGTATAATTTCATTAAGTTTTGTGAGAGATATTGCAATTTTGGTGAGGGCAGGTCTAAACGCTGCCTAGGGTTTGTAGTTTTGGGAAAAGAGTCATAACTTTCTCCCCTACCATTGGATCTTCATGAAAATTGGAGGAAAAGTATGTATTAATGTTCTCTTAAACCTGACCAAAGCAATTGGATTAGTTCTTTTATTTGTTAATGTTATTGAGGATAGTTTTGGTCCTCCTACCTCTGCATCATAGATCATAAGAGCACATATGGAAAAAAGAAAACGAAATAAGGCAAAATAAAATACCAAGCAAACCATAGGTCAACAAGCACCAACAACGCCAAATGCAAATAATGCTAGATATGCAAGAAAAGGTGATGGGATGACAAATAGAACAAACATGGCAATAGAAACTTGCAATGATGTTGTGTCAGATGGAGAAAACTATGTGAATAAAAGAGAAGAAGATGATGAAGGTGTTGGTGCCTGAATTGCCTCTCAGTTTTGGAGCAATTTTCATGCAGGCACCTTCCCAAAAAATCTAAAAAAATTTAGGTGTTGGCACCCCTTCAGTGTTTTGCAGCATCCACATCATCTTTCTTGATGGAAGGGGTCATCATGTTCTGCCCATCGACATGAGTTTTCATGTGTCTTGGCGATCATATCAATAGCGTGGTGTGTTCTTTGTATATCGCCAAGACTTTGTGCTATCGGCGAAGGAGATTGTGGTTCCACCGATGGTGTCGGTCATGCCGATGTGGGCGATTCATGTGTTCATCGCCAAGACTTTGGCTATCGGCTGCGACGTTTTGCAGTTCACCGATGAAGGAAGTCACCCCGATGGAGAATGCCATCAGAGTGAGATTGTATATCGGGCTAGCATTGTTTTGATATGCCGATGTGAGGAGCTTGGCCGATGAAGAATCATCGACGTGTGTTTGGCTGACGGAGGGATGAGGCCATGGTTCATCGACGCGAGTTGTATTGTCGGCGAGTGTCAATTTTGCTTGGCCGATGGTTCATGTCTCGGCGACGAGTGTGTTGTGTGGTTATTGATGTGACTCATGCTATCGGTGGAAGTCTGGAGGGCTAGCCCGATGGTTCTTCTCTGGCCGATGATGGAGTTGATGGTGTGATCGGTATGACTATTGAGCGCGGCGAGAGATTTTTGGGGCAGGCCGACGGTGTTGGTTTGGTCGATGGAGGGGAATGTGAAGTAGGCGTCGGCGTAACCTTTGAGATCGGCAGGAGAATTTGGGAGTTGGCCGATGGCTTGTGTCATGGCGATGGACTTTTGATGAAGGCATGTGTGTCGAGCGCGGAAAAAGCGCTCGACACTTGGTATGTATGCGACTATGCTTTTAAAGCGCTAAAGTTATCTCTGTGCCATGCATGTGGGATTATTCCCCTATATATTTTGAACCTGCGATAAAACACATTTTGGCGGGTAGTTGTTTTTTGAACGCAGCGACGGTTTTCAAGCGGCTGCGGGTGGTTGAGCCTTTAATGGCAACAATGCAGAGATATGGACAATGGTACAAGCGATTAAACTGCCTGATTGTGAATGAAGACTCCCAGATGGCGGCGCAGGGCTTGAGGTCTCCCCTGTCTATTGCAGTAATAACTTCTAAGCGCCATTCCCTCTGATGGATGTATCTAGCAGATTTTTGACTTCTAGCCCTGTAATTAATTGCTGTGTGTACGCAGTTCTATATAAATGGTCTGGCTGTGTTACTTTTTAGAGGTTGGATGTTTTTTGGGCTTTCTGCTCTGACTCTGAACATAAGGTGTTCACATTTTGAAAGGCATTTTTTGCTACAGATTCAGTCCTTGTTCTGGTGTACTAATATATCTTGTCTTGTAAATGATAATTTTCTCTGTGATGGCCTTCTATGTAGATTGATTTTAAATGAAAAACACCTGTGTGTGTATTGTTTCTGATTGTCTCCTGTATGTCATTTGTTTTCCTTTCAAACAAGGTTGTCAAGGGCTTCCAAGTTTTTCAGTATATGCATACTGTGTGTCTGATTTATTGCATCTACTCAAGGAGTGGTTAAATAGGCTTTTGATCAGATATAAAGGGAAATAGATTGCATCATAGGATCTGTTAAGTATGATCATTAGTAATACTCTTTCTTGGACATGTTGTTGTTAGGCAGTAGCATTCTTCTTAGGTCCTCTGGATATGAATTTATGTTGTCATGGGGAGACATTTACATTATTAGATATGACTCTGCTGCCCAGATAAGGCACTGGTTTGGGAATCTGTCTGTTCAATGGGTCTCGGAAAGTCCCATAACTCCAAACATCATTTCAAAACCATTTCATCCTTTCATCTGTTAGTTGTAGGATCATACCCAACCAGACATTATGTCCAAGAATGTTGCCAACCTTGTGATTTGTTACACAAATCTTGGTCCATACATGAGAGTATTATGCCTGTTGTTGTCAAGTTAAATCCTTCTGTCATTGAGCTAGTCAAGGTTATACTTTTATCAAATAGGGACACCCCCCTTGGTGCGGCAGAACCAGAAGTGAAGGGGAGGAGCTCACGCAACTTCCTGTATTTAGTTGGCTGAATCTGCCTGTGCATTAGAACTGGCAAACCCTAATGCTGATTTAGAAGAAAAACCAACAGAAGGAGTGGTTGATTTGGAAGGAGAATTGATTTCTACCCTAAGTGAAATAAAGAGACTTAGGAAAGAGAATCGGAACCAAAAAGAGCAAATTCAAGATGATAGTGAATTGAAAGCAAAATTATTAAATGACCTTGAAGAATCAGAGAGGATGATTATAGATCTGAAAGTCCAAATCGAAGAAGGAACAAGGTTTGAGAAGGAGATAAGAATTTAGGTAAAGGAAAAGGAAGAGATTTGTGAAAGGCTAGAATTTGAAATTGTCTCTTTGAGAAAGGAATTGGAAAAAGCAAATAATAGGAACCTGAAAAATGAGAAAAGTACGGAGATATTGGATAACATTATCAATTCTCAAAGGCCAACTTTCAATAAAAGTGGTATTGGCTATGAAGAAGGTCAAAGATCAAAAGCCACATAATCATCAAAGAAGACAAATGAAGAAAAATCAAAGGGTTATGTTGATGTTCTTCAAAGTACCATAAAAAATGAAATCAGCAAGAAGGAGAACTAGAAGCAGAGCATGGATCTAGAAGCAAAGAATAACATATTCAGGAAGCCCCTTCAACCAAGGCAAGCACACATGGAAAGGTTATATCATTCTTTTTATGGTTGCTATTCTTGTAATAACTTTGGACATAAAGCAATGGATTATTGGAAACATGTAAGAAACTTTGATTGGACCAAGAATAGAGGTTCTTATGGGTTGCCAAATAGAAATAACAATATTATATGTTATAAATGCAACAACTTGGGTCACAAAGCAAGAGATTGTAGAACTCAAGTGAGACATGTTGGTTGGAACAAGAATAGGAATTCTTATGGGTTCTCAAGAAGGAACTATAACTCCTTTGCACCTTTGGCAGATTATAATGTCATATGCTACAAGTGCAACAACTATGGGCATAAAGCAAGATTCTATAGAAGTGGTTTTGTGAAACCATCTAGACAACACAAGATGGAGGATACCATAACCAAACAAGAGGGAAAGTATACAAAAGTATGGAGAAGGAAACAAGAGAAAAATAATGAGAAGAAGGAAGAATTTATGCTTATGCAAAATGCACCCCATGAGAGCTATCACTAAGTTCATAAGAAGAAGCACGAGTTCAGGAGGAGCTAACCATTGCATTATCTTTTAGCTCCATGGAGAAGACAATTTAAGATAGATCAGCTAAGGCATATTCTATATGAGCATTTCATTGTCATTGATCAAGGGAGAAAATTATTAGAGAAAGAGATCATGATGCTATGGGTGAGAGAGTAGAAATGAGGATCACAGAGCTTCAACATTTTGTCATGAGAAGATGTGAAGAAAATTGTGATAAAGATGTTTGTATCACTAAACTTGATGAGAGAGATTTCTAAAAGTCTGTCAGGAAGATGATAACAATCGAAAGAAGTCCTTGCTTGAAAAGTATTCTTGTATATTTGCATTTGACAATTCTCTAGAACATGTGTTGGCAAAAGCAAAAGATATTTATAGTGGAAATTTGGATGATTGTGTTGATACTTAAGTTTGACTTCACATTAAAGGAGTTTCTCTTGATGTAATGATGTCATAGAAGACAGTGGATGAAAATATGATGAACATCCCTTTACCATTAATGAAAATGGAGTAAAGTTATAGAAAGAGGGAGAGTTATAGAAAGAAAGAGGAAAATGATGCCATTAATTTCAAGGAGTCTTATAAACAGGGGGAGATTCTTTGTGAAAAGTTGAAGCCATCTTGTAAGATGCATAGTGAATGATGGGATAACAAAGCCAGTTCCTGATTTATCAAACTAAAGAAGATCATCCAAATTAAATTGTTGGACAACTATAAAGGAAGCACATTACCCAAGTGACATAAATACAAAAGGGAAGCCTTATAGATAGGGGGAGCATCACAGAAAAGAGAGAAACATATCATGAAGACAAGAGGTTTACTAAGTCTCCCTTTTCCATTGATGTCAAAGGGGGAGAGATAAAGGAAGGGGGAGCAATGCAAAAAGAGAGGATTATGTTTGTGTTGCCATCAATGACAAAGAGGGATATTGTTGGACATATTGTCATTGATGTTAAGAAGACAGTCATGAACATACGAGAGTATAAGAACATGTTATCATTGATGTCAATAAGGTGCAAGAACAAGATTGGTATCACTAATGTCAACATGACATAAGATTGAGATCGTTGGCAAGAAAGGTGTATAATGAGATCATTGGCAAGAAAGGCGCATAATGATATCGTTGGATTGTCATTGATTAAATTAATTGTCAAAGATTGAATGCATTGTTTAAATTAAAGATTTAAACAATCATCTTTATGTTGGCCGATGATTCCTTTGTGGAGCATAAAATATAAAATAGACTTCAAGTAATATGGGCCGACCCATATTAAGCACCCTGGTGCCAAAAGAAACAAATCAAAGATATCAAATATTAAAAGGTGGCCGACATCCAAATAGAGCAAACTCACCTAAGGTGAGCGCTATAAGACATAAGTCATATATACATAAGAGGTCAGTTCTAATTAAAAGAGCATTAGAGGTGCGATTAATATTAAAAAAGGAGAGAAGCAATTAACATAAAGAGCTCAACGATTCTTATTAGATGCTAGCGATTTGCTTTATGAAGGAAGACAGGTAATATATAAATGGATAACGACTCTTATTAATAGAGCAATGATTTAGTTTAAGTGGGCAATGATCATTTTGTTTTTGTTTTATTTTACAAAGAGGTGCGATCAATGAAGGGGCAGTAGTTTGGAAAGTCATCATCTTTAGAAAGAGATGTATCTCTTCATCAACATATGAAGGTATATATATTTATTTTTGTGATTGATATTTGAAGTGTGAGAGAAGAGTAAATCAGATATATCTATAAGACTCCTCATATATGCATATGAAGTTTAAAAAGGAAGAATTATAAAAGAAATATATGCAGATATAAAGAAGAACTATATGCAGATATAGAGAGAAGAAAATATTGATCTAGAAGAAGAGTATGTTGATATAAAAGAAGAAGATCTAGCAGAAATAAATAAGAGTTTGGGCATAAATATAGAAGAAGTCTATATAGAGATAGAGGGCAAGTTTGGATCAGATTTGAAGGAAGAGAGGAATCATATTTTGGATCATATTTGAAGGAAGAGAGTAATCATATTTTGGATTGGACTTGAAAGGAAGAATATTGTGTGATTTGGATAAGATTTGTGAAGAAAGGATATTGTTTGAGTTATGATTAAATTTGTAGAAGAAAGTGATCAAGATCCGTAGAAGGTTGGTGCCTTAACAAGAGATTGGTGTCTCTTATTGGGTTGGTGCTCATGAAATCTACAAGCGGGGATTGGTGTCTCTAGTGGGTTGGTGCTCACAAATCATATAACAGGGCATTGGTGTCTCCTGTAGGTTGGAGCCTACATAGATTGTAAAATAGATTTATATATAAGTAATATTTTGCTGCGGTTTTCTCTCGTAATGGTTTCCACGTAAATCTTGTGTTCTTGTGATCCATCATTGATAGATCTTGTGTGATTGATATTGTTATGATTGTTAAGTTGTGAAAAAGTAAAAGTTGTATTATACTGATTCACCCCCCCCTCTCAGTATAATTGTGTGTTCTTCAATTGGTATCAGAGCGGGTTCCTTTGAAAAGATTAACCACTTGAAGGCAGATCATAAGAGCACATATGGCAAAAAGAAAAGTAAATAAGGGAAAAGAAAATGCCAAGCAAAGCATAGGTCAACAAGCACCAACAACACCAAATGCAAGTAATAATAGATATGCAAGAAAATGTGACGTGATGACAAATAGAACAAACATGGCAATAGAAACTTGCAATGGTGTCGTGTCAGATGGAGAAAACTATGCGAATAAAAGAGAAGAAGATGATGAAGAAGGAGTGGTTGATATGGAAGCAAAACTAATTTCTACCCTAAGTGAAATCAAGAGACTTAGGAAAGAGAATCGAAACCAAAAAGAGCAAATTCAAGATGAAAGTAAATTGAAAGAAAAATTATCAAATGACCTTGAAGAATCAGAGAGGATGATTATAGATCTGAAAGTCCAAATCAAAGAAGGAACTGTTATGTATGAAAAGAGGATAGCGTTGAAATGTAGTTAAACTAGATTCAATCAAACCCTCCTTTCACAATAACATTCAAGGACAACAATCAAACCAAGTCACTATAGATGGAGAGGACTTTAGCTACAAGTTGATGTCACTTAGGAATAATATGGAAAGATAGAATAGATTGTTAGATATGTCAAACCCTAGTTTGATTAAGCCTTAAACCCTAATTATATAAAATTTTGTATAGATGAACAAGATACAACAAATGATCACACAAGAAGGCACTAAATATATATTAGAAACATACCAAGATTCATGTTTTCAAAAGCAGAAACTTTGGGACACTGGGGCAGGCACCCAAGTCCAACATGGTAGTTTTTCTATAGATCTGGGATAGTGAGGTGTGTAGGACTGCAACCTACTTTAGGGTTTCCAGAGATGCCAGTCAGGAGGACTACGGGTTGGGCACCCAAGTCCAATAGGTTAAGTTTTTTGCTATTTCTTCTCAGATCCTGAATCTAAACACTCTACTCAGCTTCTCTGCAACTCTACTTTGCAAACTCTCACACTTGTAACCTACAATCACAAAGAGAGGGGTTGGGAGTTGTGGTGTTTAGGTGCTTGCCTCGGTCAAGCCCCAGAATGGCATTCAAGCCTTCCAACACTATTGTTAGATAGAGTGCATGTCCTTGGTGGACAGAGACCAAATCAAATGTGTATACACCTAAAAATGACACGACTCAATCTAAATAAATATTCTTAATATTTATTCCATTCTAATTCCTCTATCAATAAATAAATACACAAATTTATTTATTTGATTCACATTCCTCTAAATTAATTAAATATCAAAAATATTTAATTACCTCTTCTAAAGTCAAAATTAAATAAAATCCTTTATTTAATTTTATTCTTCCAAACAATTAAATAATTCTTAATTATTTAATAAAGTCAAATTCTTCTTCCAATTTAAATAAATAAATCAAATTTATTTAAATTCTCTCAATCTCTAAAAATAAAATATAATCAAATATTTTATTTATTCTTCCAAATCATGCACAAACAATTAAATAAATTTATTTATTTTAATTTGCTTTCTTATCTTCTAAAATCTTCCAAATCTTCTAAAATAAGTCTTCTTCATGCACACAAAATTAAATAATTTATTACTTAATTCCTCTCAAATCATGCAAAAGCAAATCATGAGTTAATTAATTGATTCTATCTTGTTTTTATCAAAAACTCCTAAAATAGAAAAAAGCTTTCTAATTTATGACAGCATATCTTATCTGTAATAAAAGAAAAAAATAGTTAACTCAAAATAGCTTTTGTGTGACACTTGTCTTCTTTCTATTTGCGCACATTCTCTCATTCTTTCTCAACCATTGATCTTCTCATTCTTTCTATACCGTTGATCGCCTCTCTCATGAGTCTATAAATTGAACCCTCTTCTTCCATTTCAATCATCCAAGCTTTTAGTATTGTTACTCTGTAGGAATCACAGCGTGCCTTTGGCACCCATGTCATCTCATTCGCTTGTGATCAACTTGTTACCATATCACCATTACCATTGTTGTGAAGCTCATCTTCATTGCAATAAACTATCACGGCCATTCTCATTTGACATCTTGGAATAGCAAGGAAGTGCACCTTCTGAGGGCATATTCATACACAAGATCATTTGTGATAGGCCATTAACAGAAGCCATGAGGTAAAGAGGTTTGTTGAGGTATTGTTCATTGTTTTAGATCTTCTTTATTTCTATATTTCATTGAGTTATGGGTATTATTGATATTTATGCATAATTTTCCTTAACATTTTTGGCGCCCACATTGGGACCTTGCCCTGATTTAACCTAAAAATTAAGTTTTTTGTGCAAAGGTTCTGTACACAGGAGGATTCAGCACATCTGACCCATTCTAATGTGCATTTGAGCTTTGTTCCGGTGCATCTAATCTTTTAGCGCATTTACCTCCCGAAGTTGTGCATCCATGTTTTGTTATGACGCATATGTCTAACAGCGCATATACCATCTGTTTCAACACTTTTACCTTCTGTCTCTGCGCTTTTGAATTTCCTACACTTCTGAGCTCTATTTCTGTGCATTCAGGCTATGAAGCTGCACATTTGTTCTGAACAGTGATTTTTAGGGTTTTCCTTGTGGTTTTTGCTAACGCTAACACTTTTTTCATAGGAATATTCTCTCATCTACTTGTAGGATTAGAGATTGGTTTAATCATTCTAGTTGCATTGTTAACACACATTGTCTTTTTTAAGGATAGTAATCAGATGCTCATACAAAATCACATCTAGATCTAACTAGGAAGGGAGTAACTTGAATCTTGTTGCATCAACAAATTGAATCTAGTCCCAATGCTAGCAGGATAAAATTAAACCACTGCTATCTTGCTTTTCAAAGTTAACAACTTGTGTGTGTGCCCAAGTAGATAGCTCATATAGTCTTTTTTCATTTTAACTAGGGGAAAAGAAGAACTGTCTTTCATGTTTTGGGGAATGATACTAGGCTTATGCTTTCCCCTATCCTAGGTGACCAAAATGCCAGACGTATCATTTTTGCATGTGTTAAACCCTTATAGAGGCTTACCCTTGGATATCCTTCCGTCCAAGCGGGAACGACCTTAAGTGGTAATAGGCTAAAGCCAAGCCCTATCGAGCCACTATAAATAAATTATGTTTGGAGTGAAAGCTTCAAACAATGAGTGATGTTGTGTTATACCGACAACCAACCTCCCCCAAAACCCTCCAAGGTGTAACCCTTGAAGGCTGGGAGACTCCATAACGAAGAATAGTGTTGCCACACGTATAACCACTCAAACGGTTGCCCTTACTAGTCATCCTTTGTTCTAGCAGCCCAAAAACCTTCTATTTGTTGGCACAGAAGGTAGGACCTTCGAAGCCACCCCTATTCATGTGGTTCTTAGTAGAGATAGCAGGGACAATCTTAAGGTTTGGTGGGGGTACGAGCCTTAGGAAACCTAGATCTTGGTATGCGTGAGAAGTGAGTGTCATGGAGAGGATCTGGTGCTAGCAAGATCCTAAAGCTATCCACTTTGAATATGCACAGCTAGGGGATTCAACAAATATTGCCTTTACCAGCCTATGATTGTACTTAATTTTGTGTCAAAAAAGAGTCAAAAAATTACAAAAAAAAAAGATAAAAAAAAAATCATGAAAACTTCTTTGTGTTTGCTATGTTTTATTTGCCATAATTGAGAAAATCATATCAAAAACACCAACTTGCATCCAAGAAACCAAAAAATGTGCCAAAAATTACAAAAACAATCAAGAAAACCAGAGCTGCGCATACGTCCTGCAGAGCGGCACATATACCTCGACCTGCTACGCATACATCTAGACTTACTGTGCATTTATCATCTGTTACTATGCCTTTAGATTTCACCAAAACTGTGCTTTTGTCCTGACTTTCTACACATTTATCCTTTGTTTCAGCACTTTTGTTTCTGTGCATCCACAATAATGAGCATTTGTACATATTTTCAGAGAAAAATTTTAGGTTTTCCAGATACCCATTTCAACCTTACTCTATTTTTTGAGATCAGATCTACCGTACAGTCACCTTTTCCATCTGTTTCCATAACGTACCCTCTCTTTCGTCAGTCGTCTCATCCACTTTCTACTAGGTCTTTCCAAAACAAAAGTCAAAGTTCCATATCAGATTAGTGCAAGACCCTTTTCAGATCATTTCAGATTCAAGTAAACCTATTAGGTCACAAAACTTCGCTAGTGGTCTTGGTGCAAGACTAGTCTCTACATAGTAAATGGGTACCTGATATCCTTACTTGTGTCTATCATCTTGTGTCGACCAACTTACTTGGAATCATTGATCAAAAGAGTCCCTTGTTCAAATCTCATCACAAGTGTCCTCTTCTCAACAATCTCCACCACCTTACCAAAATCTCTAGTTTCATCCCACCTCTTCCCATGTCACTTCGCATGGTTTTAACTAGATCTCAATACCAAAAACAACTTGAAATGGCTAGATCATCCAACCGCATTGTCACCCCTCACGATAGTGATGAGGAAATCTCTTGTGAAGAGTACCAAGGAACCCTCCAAGATCAAAAATTTCAACACATGCTAGAAAAGGTGCTCCACGAGGACCCTCACAAGTACTTTCTTCATCTTGCAAATCTAGGACTTAAACTCCCCTCAGACTTTGATCTCAACAAACTAAAAGAGACTGTAGAGGAAAATCATGAAAACCACACTAGAGAGGACAAAGGAAAGAAAGTTGTAGACCCAAACATACCTATGGAAGAAATGAGGAAACAAATCAAGACCCTAATGTAGCAAATGGCAAATCTCAAAGCAGGGTCGCCCACTAAAACTTATTCCTTGGAAGACATCGCACCGTATCCCTTTGATAAAAGCTTGAACATGGTACCCTTCCCCTTTCGGTTCAAAGTACCTAAGTTTAAAAAGTACAAAGGAAAAGGGGACCCAAGAGATCACATTAGGGAATTTAACATCGCATGCATGGAAGTAGCTCACAATGAAACTTTCTTAATGAGATTATTCCCTAGATCTCTAGGTGGTCAAGCCATGGAATGGTTCTCATGACTTCAACCAGGTATCAAAACTTTTGATGAGTTAGTAAACAAGTTCATCACACACTTCTCATATAACATTGAACACGAAGTCTCCATGCTTGACCTATGCAATACAAATAAAAAAGGTGGCGAATCATTTGCCTCTTTCTTACAAAGGTGGAGACAACTTGCAAGCAAGTGCTCATATGATGTACCTGAGAAGCAAATGATGGAGATGTTTGTCCACAACCTTAACCCCGATCTAAGCTACCAAATCCAAATTCAATGCCCTACCTCATTTTTGAAAGTCATTGAGATGGGATTATTTATCAAGAAAGATATGATCGCCAAGGGGCAAATAAAGTTGTACAAGGACACCCTTAACTCTAACTACACCACGGACAAGTCAAAATTTTGGACAAAGAACAAAAATGTCATCAATGATGGAGTAGTTGATGCCATAGTGGCGGCTCCCAAACAACAACCAATCTTCACTCTCAAAGGAGAAGCAAACAATGCTACGTAAAACAAAACCTTCCCTCGCAAGCTAAAGCCATGGTTCAACTCAAACCCTAGGCAAAGATTTACACCACTAGGGAAGTCCCAAGAGTCTGTGTTAAGAAAGCTATTGGCCAACAATGAGATCACTCTTCCACCAACTAGTGACTATGAACCTCAAATAAAACCTCACTACTGGAAAGATACAAATTTTTGCGAATATCATAGAGGAAGAGGCCACACGACCAACAACTGTATCTGTCTCAAACACATCATTCAAGACATACTTGACCAAAATTAGGTAGGCACTAAAGAACATACCTCTAACGAGACGCATGTGGCATAAAAGGATCCACTCCTCAATCATGACAGGTCATACAACAACAATAACAATCACAATAGGTAGAATCAAAATAACAAAAACAACAATGCAAACTATGTGAGCGTACCATTTGATTATACCGTCAACTGCATACCAGAACACATCCCACAAGCTAATATGGTCACATCCAACCAACAATCAGGACCCAACAAAACTGATTATAGCATCATCACCCGCAATGGTAAAGTCACATTAAACACACTTCCTCCAGGGTCATCACCTTCTCTGTCTAACCCCCATACGTACAGTGTCATAGACCAACTTCAGAAAACTCCTGCCCACATATCTATCTTAGAGTTGTTGTGTCTGTCTCCTTCCCACAAGGAAATTCTCGATAAATCCCTAGTGGAAACAACTGTGCCCACGAACCTGGCCCAAGAGAAGTTTCAAGCCATGGTAGGAAATCTAACCTCCTCAAGCACCATCTCATTCACCGAATAGGATGACCTCTCAGTGTCTCAGCCTCATAACACACCCTTGCATATCATCACCTTCATTCATAGACACAGTATCAAAAGAGTTCTTATTGATGGAGGAGCTGGTTTAAATATTTGCATGCTCAAGCTAGTCCTTACATTGAGGTTCTCTGAAGCTGTAGTGGATCCTAGGAAAAAGATCACTATCAAGGCCTATGATGAATAAGAAAGAACTACTAAAGGAATAGTGGTGTTACCAATACAAGTTGGACCAGTGATTGAGGATGTTGTTTGCCAAGTCCTAGATAGGGAGCTAGCCTATAATATCCTCCTAGGTAGACCCTGGATTCATGCCATGCAAGTTGTGCCTTCTACCTACCACCAATGCATCAAATTTTCTCATAATGGCAAACAAATCACCATCCAAGGTGATCCTGACCCCTTCTAGCATTGCAACACTATCCTCTCAAAGCCTGATTGCATCATTCCCAACAATAGAGCTTCTATATCCCCCATCTCACAGCATGATTCTACCTCCAAAGCTTCCTCATCCAGACCCAAAGAGCAGAAGATCACAATCAAAGAAACAGGGGTAGGGGAATACTCCATCGAGCATAGCCTCAACTTAACCAAACTGCCTCTATCTCCAAGATCCTTTGGCCGACCTACACCTAAAAACATTCCAAAACCTTCTGCTCCTCCCAAAGCTCCTATAGCTCCCTTTGGAAAATGGGGGACCCTATCAAATGAAATAGAAGAAAGAGACATCTTGCAATGGTTCTGTACCCTTCCCCTTATGCATCCTAAACTTATCGATTGGGATTTACAAGGCACACTGCAACTAGACATGTTCCAAAACGATGATGCCTATATTGACTACATGGAACTTAGGGACCACCTACCTACAGGAGATCATAAAGCTGGCTTCGCAATTAAACTCAACACCATGGCTTATTTCAGAGAGGGTGCTAAGCCTTCCAGTCGCAAAAACATCAAAATCAAAAATGGATCTGATGGTGAAAACTGCTCTGTGGCAGTATCAGATCCCAAAATAGTAAAAAGAAAGGACACATCAAATGGTGAAAACCTCTTTGAGGTGCCAGACGATGGAAGGCTTGACACTCTCCCCACTGACATGTATCAGGAGAAGTCTCAGATTGTTGTGGAACCTACAAAACTTGTCAACATTGGAACAACAGATAATCCTAAGATCATTCACTTTGCAAAGTCTCTATCTCTACCAGAAAAGACCAAATTTGTAGCATTCTTCAAGAAAAAGCAAGTCAAATTTGCTTGGTCATACACAGATATGCCCAGTTTAGATCTAGATTTGATTCTACATCTTTCATTAGATCTAGGGGTCAAACTAGTCAAACAAAAGCTCAGAAAGATGCATCCACACATTACATTACTAGTAAAAGAGGAACTCAAGAAACTGTTGGATGTAGGGTTCATCAGGGCAATAGACTATCTAGAGTGGGTATCCAACATAGTGCCAGTCTCCAAACCTGATGGCAGAGTTAGACCATGCAATGACTTCTGAGATCTAAACAAAGCTAGTTGCAAGGATGACTTTTCGTTGCCTAATATTGATATCATAGTTGACTTGACAGTAGGACACACCATGTTACTTCTCATGGATGACTTATCTGGGTATAATCAAATTAGGATAGCACCAGTAGACCAACATAAAACAACTTTCACTTGTCCATGGGGTACCTTCTGTTGGAATGTCATGCCATTTGGGTTAAAGAACACAGGAGCAACATATCAACGTACTATGACCACTATCTTCCATGATATGATGCACGTCACAATGGAGGACTATGTAGATGACATCCTTGCAAAGTCACTAACAAGAGAATCCCACCTAGATGTACTAGAGAAAGTCTTTCAGAGACTAGAACAATTCAAAGTCAAGTTGAAACTGAAGAAATGTGTGTTTGAAGTCACCTCTGACAAGCTCCTAGGCTTCATTGTATCAACAAATGGGATAGAAGTTGATCCTGCCAAAGTCAAGGCTATCATGAAAATGCCACCGCCAAATAACATCACTCAATTGCGGTCTCTACAGGGCAAGTTACAAGCAATCCATCGGTTCATATCACAACTAGCAGATAAGTGTGAACCTTTCAGTCATATCTTACATAAAAACATTCCATTCAGATGGGATGAGAAGTGCGAAGAAGCATTTGGCAAATTGAAGGAATATCTCATGAACCTCCTATTCTCATGCTGCCTATTTAAGGTAAACCGCTATTAATTTACATATCTGCTACACAGATAGCTTTGGATGCTCTATTAGCACAACAAGATTATGAAGGCAAAGAAAGGGCTATCTACTACATCAGTCACACTTTGGTGGGCTATGAACTGCAATATTCTCAGATAGAAAGATCATGTCTTGCTGTGGTTTTTTCTTCCCAAAAACTACGACATTACATGCTAGCACATTCAGTCAAGCTATTGCAAAGATAGATCCACTAAAATACCTATTAAGAAAAGCAGCTCTAACCGGTCGTCTAGCCAAGTGGGTAATGCTCCTAAGCGAATATGACATTGCATATGTAGACATAAAATCTATCAAAGGTCAAATCATTGCTGGTCAGCTAGCAAAAGCATCATTGTAGGATGCCACACCAATGACATTCGAGTTTCCAGATGAATCCATATTCAATATCACAACACACTCATGGAAACTCTACTTTGATGGATCCTATACAAACCATGGATCGGGGGCAGGAATCTTGTTGGTCACTCCTCATGGCAACACCATACCTAAGTCTTACCGTCTGCTATTCCCATGTACAAACAATATAGCAGAGTATGAGGCCTTGGTCATTGGTCTCAAACTGGCAACAGAATGGAAAATCAAAGAGCTACACATCTATGGCGACTCCCAACTGGTAATTAATCAAGTCAACGACGACTATCAGACCAAAGATGAGAAGTTAATCCCATACAAGCGTATGGTTGATGACTTTAAAGAGTACTTTGTGATCATCTCCTTTGAGCAAATACCTCGCATTGAAAACAAAGCAGCAAATGCCATGGCAACCATTGCCTCACTCCTCGAGATCCCAGAGAATGAGTCACGGTATGAATTCTTGGTTGAGATAATCATACAACCAGCTTATGATCTTCCTAAAACCCACTCCATATGCCTATTAGTCATATCTGATCTGCCTTGGTACAGTAAGATTTACACTTACCTCAAGGATAACACCCTACCACCTGACTTGTCTTCTAACCAACGCCGAACCTTCATTCGCCAAACCTCATGTTACACCATTATCGTTGATACCCTATACCGCTGAGGTTTGCATGGTACTTTACTCTGATGTTTAGAATGGGAAGAATCTCAAACTGCCTTACAAGACGTACATGAAGGAATTTGCGGAACACACTCTAGCGGTCCTTCTTTAGCTAAGAAACTCATGTGTTTGGGATACTACTGGCCCAACATGGAAACTGATTCATATCAGTTTGTGAAGAAGTGCAAGCAGTGCCAGATACATGGAAACCTCATTCATGCACCAACTTAAGAGCTACGACCTTGAACGACACCTTGGCCCTTTTCTCAATGGGGACTTGACCTGGTGGGCAAAATTCACCCTCCATCATCCAATGACCACAAATTCATAATAACTGCCATTGAATACTTTACCAAGTGGATTGAAGCCATCCCACTCACCAATGTCACAAGCAAACAGATTGCCTCATTCATCCTCAATTACCTAATCTGCAAATATGGAATTCCCTCATCCATAGTCACAAATAATGGAAGACCTTTTAAGAACTAGGATGTCCAAGACAAATTCAAAATCCAACACCATTTCTCCACCCCCTATTATCCACAAGGCAATGACCAAGCAGAGGCATCCAACAAGATAATCTTGAAAATCTTCAAGAAGACAGTCAACGATGCTGGCCATGATTGGCACATACAACTGAATCCTGCTTTATGGGCCTATTGAACCAGTATACACATCCCCACAAGTGCTACCCCATACACCCTTGTCTATGGATTAGAAGCCATTTTGCCCATCGAGGTCGAGTTACCATCCCTAAGGGTGTCGTTAAAAGGTCTTATCACTGATGAAGACTACAGAGTTTCCAGATTGCAAGAATTAGAGTTGTTAGAAGATAGAAGGCAGCAGGCCTTTAACCATCTCAAAGCATATCAACAGAGGATGTCATGAAGCTACAATCACAAGGTTTATCCAAGGGTCTTCAATGTTGGTGATCTAGTACTTAAGGAAAATCCCCGCAATCAACAGGATCAGGAAAAGAAAGGTAAGTTTGAGCCCAAGTGGCTTGGTCCTTATGTCATCATTGCTGCATATGGATCAGGGGCATATCAGTTAGAAACATCAGAGGGTGAGCTGTTCGATGACCCAATCAACAGTATGCATCTTCGCCGGTTCTATACCTAAGAGAACCCTAATGTAAGGGGGGCTAAAATTCAAAAAAAAAAAAGCAAAAAAGCAAAAAAGCAAAAAATAAGAAATAAAAAATAAAAAAATGGAAAAACCACAAAAAAATCATCCTTTGGTGAAAACCTGGCAAACAGGTGCCTTGGATAGGTACCATGATGAAAACTTGGCAAACAGGCGTCATGTGTAATTTTAGCTTCCGTGCAAATAAAAACAAGTGGTGAAAACCTGGTAAACAGGCGTTACTTGTGATAAAGTGCCTTCTCCATCTTTGGGAAACCAATCACCTTGTGTCCATTCTTCCTACCATCGTCCCTCATCCAATCCATATCTATTCCATAATAAAGCACCTTGAGTAACCTAACGATAACCTATCATGGCTTGATACTTTATCTCTTTTATCGCCTTGTTAACAAAGGTCTTATCCAATATCCTATCCATAGTGTTATCATAGCATAGTGTTTGTCATCAGTATCATAGGGTCAATCCTGAACTACGTTTCCTCTGCGTTGTCATGTAGGCAAGGCCATTTTCAATGCTCCCCCGAGGCTACACTTTCCATCCATCCCAATTCTTGTCGTCTATCCTCTAATCCATCCATGGTCCAAGTCCCTGAACTACGTTGCCTCTGCATCATCACGTAGGCAAGGCCATTTAGTAATGCGCCCCCGAGGCACTAGGTCAGTCCCTTAGGGTTCGTTTCACCAGGAATGCATGCAAACAAAACCTGCTTTCAAAATAGAAATTTTGATGCAAAAGCATCAACCTATCCAAAGCAAAGCAAACAGGTACCAAAAACATCAACCCTAAATGATTCTATCTAAATTATGGCAAGAAAACACATCTAAATGCAAGAATGTTTTGTGTTTGTGATCAGGTTAACTCACATAATGTGAAGCCTTATCTAACGACATGATCGACAAAAGATCATCGAGGACATCAAGAGGTCTAACATGGAAGGGGGCAATCCTTGTCTGTTGATACGCAAGAAATACTCAGGTCATCTTAGTTTAATTATACCTAGATGCTTGTATTACCTTGCTAAATCAAAATCCATGTAATCGATACTCAGGTCATCTCAGTTCAATTATACCTAGATGCTTGTATTTTCTTACATTATTTTAAAAGCCCAATGATGAAATAAGCACTTCAAATTACTTGCAATATCAAGATGGAAAAACCATTTCGCATCCATATTGTATCCATTTACATCCATATCCCATGCAATAAAATTCCTATGCAGAGTATCAATATGAATAGAAGTTTGTAAGTCCTTCTGTCGAGTCATTCTTCCATCAGTCAGTCTTCTACCTATCATTGGGTCATTTATGTGTCGATTGCATACATTTGGACTTAACAAAAACATAACATAAATTGCATATCATATCACATGAGATAGTAATTAACATGATTAAATCATTTACATGCATAATAAATGCATTAGATCATCCATATACATTTGCATCATAATATAGTGTCAATAAAAAATCAAAAACATAGACAAGTACATGTACATCATCTCATAAGCATTGCATAATCATATAGATAATATCCACATTTGCATATTAGATCATTAGAAATCATCTGAGTCTGCATCAGAATCATAGAATAAAAAATAATGTGCATCCATCACATAACATCATATAGACAACATAAATATGTGCTTTGCATAATGAAACATCATAAAATAGAATGCATCCATGACATATAGCATAAACAACTGCATATATAGATCATGAAATAGCTACATCATCATATAGATATAGAATAAAACATGTCCAAATGTACAATATCAAAGTCCATCTCTGAGTCAATCTCATATATAGTGTATACATTACATAAATAGTGATACATGTCTCGGTACAAAAATGATACAAGTATATACCTATCAGGCTATCTGAGCCATAAAAAAGTATACACATAGGCCAAAATCTGTACAAGTGTGTCAGCTAGCCCTACTGCCGTGGGACACTACTCTCAGCACTGCCCTCTCCATCCCCTCCTCTGCAAGCCCCCGACTGCTGTGGAACCATCGCTGAAGCTTCAAACCGTGACCCCCTGCTCTCTAAGAGATACCTGCCACTGACTGGATCCTAAAGCTGGGTACCCTTTGATCCATCGGCATAGCCCCATGATACAATCCTCTATAGTACTGAGTCTGGGCCTACGCCCTAGCTACCTCTGCCTGAACCTGCGCAAGCTGTGCCTGTGCCTGTTGCACTTGTGTGACCAAAAATGCAGTGGCCCCATCTGTACCCAAGGTAGCTAGGGTCGTGTCTCTCTCCACTCTCATAGCCTACACCCTCGCTAGTGCTGCATCATGCTCTGCAACGACCCCAGCTAAAACTTGTGCATCTGACTCTCTCCGAGACTCTACCAATCAGAGATGTGCTCTGAGTTGCCTCACTTGTCCCTGCAGCGTAGTAATGGCCTGCTGCAGTAAGTCAGGCTGGACAGGAGCCTGAGGAGCCTAAACCTGTGGCACCTACTGCTGAGGCACCTGCTATGGTGCTAGCATCTATCCCTGCTGTACAACCTGTGGCTGCACTACCTGCTACTGCTGGGAAGGTCCCTCCCTAGCTCTCCTTTGTTGTCTCTACCTCCCTCTACCTCCATCTCCTCCCTCACCTCCATCTCCACCTCCTCTATCTCCACCATCATCTCCATCTCCTTGTCCTCCTCGTCCTCGTCCTCCGTCTCCACCATCATCTCCATCTCCCCGTCCTCCTCTCATCCTCCTTTGTCTCCTCCTCCTCCTCCCTGCACCATCCTCGTCATCTGAATCCTCCTCGTCTAGGCGAGGCACCAACTCCCTCAGTCCTGAATATCTAGGGAATAGATGAGCAGCTAGCCACTCCTCATAATCTGGATTCATCCCTGCATCTATCACCTCTTTCCTCATTGACCAAGCCACATAAGGCATATGTTGAAACTCTGCCAAGGCCTCCTCATATGATGCCACTAGACCCCATCTGAATCTCTCTACATGTGTCCTTGCGAACCGGGCTTGTCCTTGTGGCCTGCCCTGTCTCCTGCCAAACTGTCTCAGAACCCTGCTAATAATTTGTCTCTCCAATATAAACTGAGTCCTACCAATAAGCCATCGAGTCTGAAAGCAATAGGGCAGGTCGTCATCCTCGTCGTCCCAAGGCTCACACTCCACGTAGGGGTGCCAGACAGGTCTATCAACATTGTCCAGCGCATGTCTCCAGTATTCTAGCTTTCCCAGCTTGTGCTGGAAAATCACACCTGCATATCCATAGCTATAAGGCTCACCCCTCTGCCTAGAAAATGCGCATATCAGCCAGGTGATAGCAATGTGCTCCCATAGCCAAAACTGAAGTAGAGAAATCCCTGTCGATAGACTAACACCCCTGTGGTACACCACCTGATGCATGTCCTGATATACATGTGCCAAAACATAGACACCCCATGCAAAATAGGTACCCTCTGTGATCATCTGCTCCATAACCTGACCCTAACCAATCGAGAATCCATGCAATCTCCTATCGGGGCAGACAACACCCCTGATCAACCCAGCCACTATCCATGGGAAGTAGTCATAATAGTCATGAATATCCTACCACGACATCACCTGTCCCCCCAACTCTGCGTCATCAAAAACTCGCTGGCACTCCGCTAGTCCTGCATCCCACTGCAGATCATACTCTACCAGCTCACCCCGTATCGGCAAGTGCATAATCCTGTAAACATCCTCAAGCGTAATCGCCATCTCACCAGTAGGCAGGTGAAAGGTCTCATCCTCACTATGAAATCGCTCCATAGCAGCAGTCAGTAGGCTGAGGTTCGCATGAACCTTGGGCATGAAGCACACATAATCCAGTCCCATCACGTCAAGAGCCTCTCGATCAATCTCCGTAAGCATGTACCACTACAACAAAGGCAAGGGAAACTGCTCCCATGACATAAGAACATCCCAAGTATCCTCCTACAGTCAAGCAAAGCAATGTGTCAACCAAATCTGCAAAAACTACTCAAAACTATCTACAACATCATATCATTTACTTAACATATCAAATTGGTTAAAACAACATACAACATCTCTTGACTAGATTCTTACAATCTCAGAGATTGCTTATCGAGTGACGCATGCAAGATGTCAATCAAGTTAATTTTGTTAAGTCAACTGACTATCCTAAAGTAAATGTGCCAAACCAGAAGGTACATGCACCATTTCACAGTAAATGCGCCACTTCTGGCAAATGCGCAGCCAATTTGAGTACATGCACAATCCCATATCAAAAGTATAGCTTCTTAACACATGCGCTGGAACAGCGGTCCTATGCGCGACTTCTGCATATGCACCGCTTCCCATATCAAATGTGCTGGATCTTAATGCATGCACTGACCCATACCGTATATGCGTAGAACTTGTATATGTGTCGTTTCATACTGTAAATGCACTGAACCATATCATATGCGTGGTTTCGGAGTGCATATGCACCAAAATGCAGATCGGCGCATCTGACATAGTTAAACTTTCCCTAGCATTTATTGCACTAATAAATGACCCTAGGTGATTTTTTTTGAACTACATACTAGTGGTCCTACCTCAGCTGGCCGATCGAACAGTCAAACTCGCTCAAAGCGGTGCTCCTCGCGTGGAATGTCCATATTTGTCTCAACTGCTCTATGCTCCTGTGCTCTCCTAAGCTCTCAAGGACCTATCAACAAAAGCCAAGTGTGCAAATGACTAGGATTGTGGACCCAGCTCCTATCTATAGCACGTGTACCCTACCTGGCTGTGTGGCAATTGTGACTACTTCCTAAGCCTGTTTCTTCCCATTTCTCCAACCCATGACCTATTTTTCTTCATTTTAACCTATTTTTCACCTTCCTCTTCATGAGATTGTCTGTCTCACGTCCTTCTGCCTTCTTCTCATCCAATCTCCCGAGGGGGCATCCTATCATTAAACCTATACCAGGGGCAAACTAGGGCATGTATCGTTATCAGAAATTCTTATTCTTTGAAGCAACGATGTAAAGTGCATTGCATCAAAGAGGGGCAAAATGTATACACCTAAAAATGACACGACTCAATCTAAATAAATATTCTTAATATTTATTCCATTCTAATTCCTCTATCAATAAATAAATACACAAATTTATTTATTCGATTCACATTCCTCTAAATTAATTAAATATAAAAAATATTTAATTACCTCTTCTAAAGTCAAAATTAAATAAAATCCTTTATTTAATTTTATTCTTCCAAACAATTAAATAATTCTTAATTATTTAATAAAGTCAAATTCTTCTTCCAATTTAAATAAATCAATCAAATTTATTTAAATTCTCTCAATCTCTAAAAATAAAATATAATCAAATATTTTATTTATTCTTCCAAATCATGCACAAACAATTAAATAAATTTATTTATTTTAATTTGCTTCCTTATCTTCTAAAATCTTCCAAATCTTTTAAAAATAAGTCTTCTTCTTCATGCACACAAAATTAAATAATTTATTATTTAATTCCTCTCAAATCATGCAAAAGCAAATCATGAGTTAATTAATTGATTCTATTAGTTAATTAATTGAAACTCCTAAAATAGAAAAAAGCTTTCTAATTTATGACAGCATAGCTTATCTGCAATAAAAGAAAAAAATAGTTAACTCAAAATAACTTTTGTGTGACACTTGTCTTCTTTCTATTCTCACACATTCTCTCATTCTTTCTCAACTGTTGATCTTCTCATTCTTTCTATATCGTTGATCTCCTCTCTCATGAGTCTATAAATTGAACCATCTTCTCCCATTTCAATCATCCAAGCTTTTAGTATTGTTACTCTGCAGAAATCACAGCGCGCCTTTGGCACCCATGTCATTTCATTTGTTTGCGATCAACTTGTTACCATATCACCATTACCATTATTGTGAAACTCATCTTCATTGCAATAAACTATCACGGCCATTCCCACTTGACATCTTGGAATAGCAAGGAAGTGCACCTTCTGAGGGCATATTCATACACAAGATCATTTGCGATAGGCCATCAATGGAAGCCATGAGGTAAAGAGGTTTGTTGAGGTATTGTTCATTGTTTTAGATCTTCTTTATTTCTATATTTCATTGAGTTATGGGTATTATTGATATTATTGATATTTATGCATAATTTCCCTTAACAAAATGATGAAATAGATTGATTGAAACACAAGTAGATATCACCTTTGAGGTGAAACCCTCACGGAGATGAAGAGCCTTCAAATCATGAGGAGATGGATTGATGAAGCTAAATTTGCAATAAACAAACACAATAACAACACAATTCTTCTCTACAACACAATGAATACCTTGAAATCCCTTACCTCAAAGTCACGAGTTCGCATTATCCATCTAGGTGTAAAATGAAGTCCTAAACATGTTTATATATGCATTCCCGCTAACATTTCATAATTCAAATTGAATAGGCCAACAAAGGAAACCATTTTAACGGTCACAAGCCGACATCCAAAATTTAGGTCCCAACAAAATAGGTTTGGACTAGGGCGCGGGTGCCCAAGTCTAGATGGCTATTTTTAGTCATGATTATCATTTAAGATGGGCCCCTAAGCCTCATTTGACATGGGTTTTGGGGGAAATTGCTCTGGTATAAGTTTTAAACATGCACAATGAAATTAAGGGGACCTAGGAGCTAAATTAGGAGGTAAAAAGTCCTAGGGGGACATTTTACGACATAACAGGAATAAGGTTTGAGAAGGAGATGAGAATTTAGCTAAAGGAAAAGGAAGAGATTTGTGAAAGGTTAGAATCTGAAATTGTCTCCTTGAGAAAGGAATTGGAAAAAGAAAATAATAGGAACCTAAAAAATGAGAAAAGTATGGAGATATTGGATAATATTATCAATTCTCAAATGCCAACTTACAATAAGAGTGGTATTGGCTATGAAAAAGGTCAAAGCTCAAAAGCCACACAATCATCAAAGAAGACAAATGAATAAAAATCAAAGGGTTATGTCGATGTTCTTCAAAGTCCCATAAAAATGAAATCAACAAGAAGGAGAACCAAAAGCAAAGCATGCATTCAGAAGCAAAGAATAACATATTTAGGAAGGCCCTTCCACCAAGGTAATCACACATGAAAAGGTTATATCATTCTTTTTATGGTTATTGTTATTCTTGTAATAACTTTGGACATAAAGCAATGGATTGTTGGAAAAATGCAAGAAACTTTAATTGGACCAAGAATAAAGGTTCTTATGGGTTGCCAAATAGAAAGAACAGTATCATATGTTATAAATGCAACAACTTGGGTCACAAAGCAAGAGATCGTAGAACTCAAGCGAGTCATGTTGGTTGAAACAAGAATAGGAGTTCTTATGGGTTGCCAAGAAGGAACTATAACTCCTTTGCACCTTTGGTAGATTATAATGTCATATGCTACAAGTGCAACAACTATGGGCATAAAACAAGATTCTATAGAAGTGGTTTTGTGAAACCATGTAGACAACACAAGATAGAGGATACCATAACCAAACAAGAGGGAAAGTCTACAAAAGTATGGAGAAGGGAACAAGAGAAAAATAATAAGAAAGAAAGAAAAATCTATGATTATACAAAATGCACATCATGAGAGGTATCACTAAGTTCATAAGAAGAAGCACAAGTTCATGGGGAGCTAACCATTGCACTATCTTTTAGCTCCATGGAGAAGACAATTTAAGATAGATCAGCTAAGGCATATTCTATATGAGCATTATGTTGTCATTGATCAAGGGAGAAAATTATTAGAGAAAGAGATCATGATGCTATGGGTGAGAGAGTAGAAGAGAGGATCACAGAGCTTCAACTTTTTGTCATGAGAAGATATGAAGAAAATTGTGATAAAGATGTTTGTATGACTAAACTTGATGAGAGAGATTTACAAAAGTATGTCAGGAAGATGAGAACAATCCAAAGAAGTCCTTGCCTAAAAAGTATGCTTGTATATTTGCATTTGACAATTCGCTAGAACATGTGTTGGCAAAAGCAAAAGATATTGATAGTGGAAATTTGGATGATTGTGTTGATACTTAAGTTTGACTTCACATTAAAGGAGTTTCTCTTGATGTAGTGATGCCATAGAATACAGTGGATGAAAAGATGATGAACATCCTTTTACCATTAACAAAAAAGGAGGAAAGAACAACATAAAGAGGGAGAGTTACAACAAGAAAGAGGAAAATGATGCCATTAACGTCAAGGAGTATTACAAACAAGGGGAGATTCTTTGTGAAAAGTTAAAGCCATCTTGAAAAGATGTATAGTGAATGATGGGATAACAAAGCAAGTTCCTGATTTGTCAAACTAAAGAAGATCATCCAAATTACTGTTGGATAACTATAAAGGAAGCATATTACCCAAGTGACATAAAGACAAAAGGGAAGCCTTACAGACAGGGGGAGCATCACAGAAAAGAGAGAAACACATCATGAAGAAAAGAGGTATACTAAGTGTCCCTTTGCCATTGATGTCAAAGGGGGAGAGATAAAGTAAGGGGGAGCAATGCAAAAGAGAGGATTGTGTTTGTGTTTCCATTAATGACAAAGGGGGAGATTGTTGGACATATTGTCATTGATGTCAAGAAGATAGTCATGAACAGACAATAGTATGAGAACATGTTATCATTGATGTCAAGAAGGTGCATGAACAAGATTGGTTTCACTAATTTCAAAGACATAAGATCGATATCATTGGCAATAAATGTGTATAATGAGATTGTTGGGAAATTGTTGAAAGTATTGTCATTGATTAAATGCATTGTCAAAGATTGAATGCATTGTTTAAATTAAAGATTTAAACAATCATCTTTATGTTGGCTGATGATTCTTTTGTGGAGTATAAAATATAAAATAGACTTCAAGTAATATGGGTCGACCCATATTAAGCACCTTGGTGCCAAAAGAAACAAATTAAAGATATTAAATAGTAAAAGGTGGCTGACTCCCAAATAGAGTTGACTCACCTAAGGTGAGCACTTTAAGACACAAGTCATATATACATAAGAGGTCAACGTTGATTAAAGGAGCATTAGAGGTGTGATTAACATTAAAAAAGGAGAGTAGTGATTAGTATAAAGAAAGAGCAGTGATTCTTATTAGATGTTAGTGATCTGCTTTATGAAGGAAGACAAGTAATATATAAATGGACATCAACTCTTATTAAAACAACAACAATTTAGTTTAAGTGGACAATGACATGTTGTTTAGGCCTAACACTTTAGTTGAAAATGTATCAATTTTATCGACCAGGTTGTGTCCAAGGTTGTATGCAATAGGAGGGGGATTTAGCCATCTCAACATAGCAATAATTTTTCTGAATTTTTACTTTTAAGAAAAGCCTTTATAAAATAAGCCTAAACTTCAAAGCATGGAAATTTAAACTACCAAGCATGGAAATTTAAACTACAAAGTATGAAAACTTAAACGATGAATTGAAAGAAACATTCTAATATAAGAAAGCATATGAATTTCAAATCTGAACTTATACTATTAACTTCTACTAAACTCCAAAAATTTGAACTATGCAGGAGCTCTGGAATTTCTTTACACAGAAGACAAACTCCGAAACTCTGGAAATTTTAAGATGACACACACAAAACTACAAAATTACAATTGCAAGTTATGCTTCACTGAAAGATACTAATCATGGCACCCTTTAGGTTAACACCATTCTATCATAACACTTCATAACATAATACAACATAACAAAACATAAATGCTACAAAAGACAACAAACACATTCACAGAATATAAAAATACTTATCTATTTCCTTCGAGTGGCTAGCTCTTCGGAATTCTTCTATTAACTCAAATCACATTTACCATCAACAAAATTTGATTCAAGTTCGCATGAACACCATACAGTAATCTATATTGATGCAGAGTAATTTTGATTCACTTCATTCCTAATATATCAATTTAAAAAAGCAGAGATAGTTTTTTATAACTTCCAAAATCCTAAAATCTAGGGCGGCCCATTATTGTCACCAAAAGTCTTATAACAAGATAACCAAAAAATTAACTGAACAAATGTCTTTTTAATGCCATAAAATAGAAGCTCCAATTGGAGATTTTAATGTCTCACTGTCTTTAAAATAATAGAAATTTAAATAATTGCCAAATGGATGGGTGGTTCGCAAATGACTGGAGTCCCTTAATTACAAATCTCCTATATTTCTGACACTCTCTAGATCTGACGTTGTTGACTCCAATCTAAATTAATGTCCATCTCCTCCACTCCATTGCCTCAAAAAACCTATTGGAAACACAACAGATCTTTCATAAAACCTCGTAACATTAGTGGTAAAAATTGATCAAATTTAGAACAAAGATTTATACATAATTATTTCAAAAATAGATAACTTTTATCATTAGACTAATAAATTGGCATAATATTTGGGTTGGATTATCATCTCAAAAGGGTAATTAGGCCATTGTTGGGATGAGGTTGTTTGTACCTCATCATTCCTCCCCCTCTTAAGAGTGAGCAGGTCCTGTTCTTTGCTGTGAATGCTCTTTCTATTTTTCTACTTCCCTCTTCTTATTGAGTCCTTCAAACAATGCACTAAGGCCATATATTTCATTTGATTTAGAGTCTTGGTGATTAGGATAATTAATGAACCCTTTATGCAATTTTATTCTAACTTTCCAAGTTTGAAGGTCTCTAGGGGACTGTTCTGTGGTGACTAGGACTTCAGGTGGAAGCTAGAGGAGTAAAGGAGGTCTATACCTCATGCCAATCCATTTAGTTTTCAGCTGTTGTAGTATCTCTACCAGTGCTTCTGCCCTTCTGTATGACCATTTCAAATTAGTAGGAGAAATTATTTTTCTTCTTTTCAAATACATTGGAAGACGAGTATATTTGTCTTCACATGCATTCCATGCCATGTCCACTAATTTGGGTCCATTTATCTTAAAGTCCTCAAAACAAATCCTTAGGCTCTAGTTGTACTTCTCATTCATGGCCTCATATTTCTTGATTCTTCTGAATTGTGTCTTGAAGGCAAAAGATTTATGATATGGATGGCTCATGAGAAGGCCAACTGTCCTTTTTACTTGTAGATTCTCCTTAGTTCTTTCTTGCCAATTGATTTGGTTTTGTAGGTTAGATAAAAGGCCCTTAGTTGAACCTCTCCCACAAAGAGATTAATGAAAAAGTCATTGCATTTTTCTAAAAGCAAATTATGAAGAAAGAATTCACAAAGTAAATTTTGCTGAGCAGGAGGTGAATTTTTGAATGTTTCCAAAAATTGTTTATCATCAAGATCATGAGGAAGATTACAGGAGATTTTGAGGAGTTTCCATCTCAAAGCTTGCTCATTTAGGAACATGGATTACAATCTTGAGGGTTTTCTGCAGGCTAATAATAATTCCCCTATTTTACAAGCCTCTGTTTTTGCTTCATACAGTCTATCAAAAGATTCTTTTAATAACACCAACTCCTTCTTTAATCTAGCATTTCCAGCCTAGCCTGCCTCAAGAAGTAGCATCTTTTTATCCATTTCCTTAGCAGAGGAGGGATATGAACTTGAAACCACTCCATTTTGGTAGGCTCATTTTGCATTTCTTTAGTTTCCATGGTTGGTTTAGTTTTCACCTCATGTAGCTCCTATTCTAATTCCATAGTTTGACTGATAGCTGCATTCAACTCTTGTTTATGTTTCTCTTGCTTTTCTAGAAAGGCTTGGACTAGATTTGTGAATTTATCAGTCAATCTTTTTATTTATCCATCCTTATCAGATAGGGCTGCCATATGTCCTTGATTCTTTTCCTCAGACTGTCTCAGTTGGGTTTGTAAGCTTGAAATGAATTCATCTTTTTGTTGTAACTTATTCTCCAAATCCCCTACTTTTTGTTCCCAAGAATTATTCAATTGTTGTATAATTTCTTCCTTCTGATCAATGTTTTGATTTTGCACAAGAACGAGATCATCACTTTGTTGTATTCTATTTCTTAATTGTACAATTTCCTCTTTCAGCTTATCTAATTCAATTTTCAACTGACTGTATTCTTTAGAATCTACATTTACTATATGGGGTGGTTCAAAATTTTTTGTATTCTGATTGTACAAATCTTTTTCATTTAATTCTCCTACGGGGCTTTGTTGCTCTGTTTCATCCACTTTCTCTACTGGGGTTGCTGCTCAGTCAGCAAGCCTATTTCTACAAGAGTGGTTATTTCTTCTGCTGATGTATTAACCTGGGTTTACTCCCCTGCCTCTTCTTTTTCTTTCTCAACTGGGATAGGTTCTTTCAGGGTTTCTTCTCTATTGTCTTTCTCTAGGGTTTCACTGGTACTCGATTATTTGTCTTATCTCTTCCTCTTTGGTATAGGTGGGTGCTCAAATGCAGTAGAAAAACTTACATCTGTGGCTAGGTGTTTACTTCTCCTTGGAGGAGGGGGTCTTGGTAGACTTTACTTAGAGCATTATTTCCTCACTCTAGGTGGACTAGTTTCCTGCTCTTCTCTAGAATCAATGATATCTACATTTCCTTGATTTTTTGGAGTCTCACCCAAAGGCTCTGAAACATTCTTTGCCCTAGGAAAATTACCAGTTTCCATAGGGTTTGAAGCATTTTCTTGCACTTCTTCCTCCAAACTCCCTTGGGTTTGCTGAGGGTTCGAAGAGATTTCCCTAGGAATTTCAGTGGCTACTCCCAAAGATTCCCCTACTTCATTGTTTCATGGGTGTTGGGGTGTCAAATTTCTGAAGTAATTTTTGCCATTTTTTATTTGTTTTTCTTTGCTTCAGATTTTGATTTTTGCAAATTAGGGTGATCAAACCATGATGTTTGAGAGGGCTAGACCCAACTTTGTATATTTTGGCCATAATAACCAGGGAATTAAATAAGAAGGCAGGAATGTTGATTGTGAGTTCAGGGTTTGTTGCACCATGATGCAAATGGGTAAGCAACCTCAAAGGTGGTCCTACAATTATGGCACATTAGCCATCACAAGTAAAGTATTTAACTATCCATGCAACTACTATTTTTGAGGGTTTTGAAATTGATTTCCTTTGAATCTCTTTATTTTGACCCCTAGGACCGGTGACTAATTGCAGTGGGGGATCCCTTTCTTGAATGAAAAATTCAATCATTTTTTGATAAGATATATTGGTTTCCTCAGCTAAATTTACCCCTTCGTTTAGAATACCAGAAATTTCAGCAATAGTTTGAGCACTTACCTTAAATTTCTTTCCTCGTACTATTGAGTGATCTTCTGAAAAGTTTTCAGCAAATTCCTTGATCAGCTCCAAATGATATCCCTCAAATTTCTTGATGAACTCCAACCACCTTGCTGCTTGGAAGAGCTCTGTGATGTTGTGGAGTGCTAGTAGTTTCTCTGCAGAGGTATATTTTGATTTCCATTTTGCACCCATGGTGTGGCCACTAAAATTGCTTATTGCACTGGTAATGTTGGCTTGAGACAATGCAATGTTGAGTTCACAGTTAGTTGCACTTATTGTGCAATATAAACAATGTAGAGATTTTTAAGGGAGTTAAAGTGATATGACGTCCTTCCACACTTCATCAAATTGCTAGCCTATACCATTGTACCCTCGTCTCATTATTACTTTCCTTATATGTGGAGTTATGGTGCCGCAATTTCCTCTGTTTGAAATGAAGTTATCATGAATTTCTAGTTTTGGGAAAAAAGGGAATATAATGCCAATTTATTATATCTAAATAATAATCATTACCTAATTAAGAAAGAAATGTACATACCTTGTGTTCATAATTTGATTCTAATTCATTCCACCTTTGGTGATGCATGAACACATTATGATTTATGAATCATTAATGTGAAGTTTTGGATGGGATGGCTAATAATGGTATGGGTGGATTTATTGATGGGGTGATGATGTAGGTAGACGAGTTTATTATTTTGATTTTTAAATGATCATAATAATAATAATTTATTATAGTAGGGAGTAATTGTTTGAAGGAATTCATTTTAATGAATCCTAAGGTATGAAGGTATCAGATGACAGGAAATGTTATGAGCAGGTGTGGGCTACAAATTCTAGAGTATTTGTGAAAGGCTAGAAATTTTTTGAAGCGTTGGTCAAAGGAACACATTTGAAATGTCAAAAATAAAGTTATGGAGCATCATTAAAAAGATGTGGCCATAACAAACATGAACAAAGTTCTGAAGCATCATTGAAAAGATGTAGCTAAAATGTAGGAACAAAGTTCTAGAGCATCATTGAAAGGATGCGACAGGAATGAACACGAACAAAGTTCCAGAGCATCACTGAAAAGATGCAACCGAAACACAGGAACAAAGTTCTAAAGCATTCTTGAAAGGATGCAGCCGGAACGAACACGAACAAAGTTTCAGAGCATCGTTGAAAAGATGCAGCCAAAATAGCATAAACAAAGTTTCAGAGCATCGGTGGAGGATGTGACCTAAACTATCACGAACTAGAACAAAGATCCAAAGCATCGGTGGACGATGCGACTGAAACTATCACAAACATGAACAAAGTTCTAGAGCATCAGTGGAGGATGCGACCAAAACTATCACGAACAAAAACATAGTTTCGGAGCATCGGTGGAGAATATGACTGAAACTATCATGAATAGGAACAAAGTTCCGGAGCATTAGTGGAGGATGCAACCAAAACTATCATGATCCTGGGGGTGTTTCTGCAAGAATAAAATAAGTCTAACTAAAATTTAGACAAATAACTTAAGAATTTACACAACAATTTATACAAATAACTCTAGAATTTGCACACATGCCCTTTTTTTTCTTTTTTTTTAACAAAACTTTTTTTATGTATCCCCTGCCAAGGTAGATTAGATACATTGGACTTCTCCTTGTGTTTCTACCATCTTAGTAAACTCCTCTCTGCTTATAGGTTTTTGGTAAAGATGGAGTCTATGACCATTTACTAAAAGTGTTCGAGTGTCACCATCGATGGGTCTGCTCTGTTTTCAAACACTTCAAAAATTTCGTAGGGTCCCAACCAATGAGTCCAAAGTTTTCCTTTTTTATCCTTGTATCTAGAGTCAAATCGTAGTACCCAATCACCATTGTGAAATTTTATTTCTTTTATATGTCTGTCATGCTATGCCTTTCTCTATTGTTGAATCAATTCAGTTTGGTGAATGGCTTCTAGGAGAAGCTCATCAAGTTCACTAAGTTGTAGGACTTGTTCAATCTAGGCTCAGTCAAGGTCTAGGCCTACTTCCATTGTAGTCCTCAGTGTTTGTAGTTCTAATTCAATAGGTAGAACAAATTTATTCCATAAACCAACTCGTAGGGAGTGAAACTAGTGGTCGATTTCCATGTAGTATTGTAGGCCCAAACTGCCTCATGTAGTTTTCTAGCCCAGTGCTTCCTTCTTGATGAAACTGTTTTAGTCAAGATGTTTTCAAGTTCTCTATTTGTCACTTCCACTTAACCATTTGCTTGAGCGTGATAAGGAGATGACTTCTTATGACTCACCTAGAAATGATTAGTGAAGGTTAGTAGAAATTTAGACATAAATTATGGTCCCTGATCTGTGACAATCGATCTGGGGGGCTCTGAATTTGAGGAAGATTTTGTTATAAAGGAAATCTACTACTTGTTCCTCCCTAATGACTTTTAGCACCTAAACATATGCCCACTTAGTTAAGTAGTCAGTACAAACCAAGATATATTCTATACCTTGAGAGGGTGTATCTATGGGCCTGATAAAGTCCAGCCCCCAGTTTTCAAAAGGTTCTAAACTATTTGCGATTAAAGCGGCATTTCACTAGATATAGTAGGTCTCCCTACTCATTGAAATTCATCGCAATGGCAGACATAGTTTTTAACATCTTTGTGCATGGAGGGCTAGTAGTATCATGCGCTTGAGATTTTATGAGGTTCTTTTTACTGAATAATGGCCTCCAGGGCGACCATCATGGCATACTCTCAATATGTTGTATGTTTCATCTGACCTGACACACCAGCGTAAAACCAGATCAAGTCCACTTTTGAATAACCCATTTATCCATTTGAACTGGGCACTTTCTCTAATTAAACATTTCTTTTGTTTTGATGTAATGTCTGGTGGAAACTCAAAGGTGGCTAAATAGTTAGCTATGTCTGCAAACCAAGGCCTTTTAATGGAGATGGCAAGTAGATTTTCATCTGGGAATTCGTCTTGAATAGGGTCACATTCTCCATCATCTTATTTTATCCTGGATAAAAAGTCTGCTACTATGTTAAATTTTCTAGGTTTGTCAATGATAGTTACATTTAATTCTTGGAGAAGTAGTAACCATTTGATTATTCTTCCATTCACCGCAGGTTTATTCATTAGGTACTTAATTGTTGAATGGTCTATAAAAACTGTTACATTGTACCTTGTAATGTAATGTCAAAATTTGTTGATTGCATGAACCATAGCTAAGGATTGTTTCTCCGTAGTGGTATAGTTCCTTTTGGTGGGAGCTAGATTCTTACTTATGAAGTATATAGCATATTTCCCTCCTTTCTCATCTTCCTGGCCTAAAATTGCCCCAATTGCATCATTGGAGGCATCCGAGTAAATATGAAATGGAAGGTTCCAGTTGGGTCCTCGTAAAACTGGAGTAGAAGTAAGTTTTTCTTTAATGATGTCAAATGATGTTTAACATTCTGTAGTCTAGGAAAATTCTTTATCCTTTTGAAGAAGGGAGAACATAGGAGCTATAGTTTTACTAAAGTTTTCTATGAATCTCTGGTATGCCCTAAGAAACTCCTGACACCAGTTTGGTTTTTTGGGGTTTCTAGTTCTTGTATCACTTTTATTTTTAGGATCTACCTTTATCCCTTCTACTAAGACGTGATGTCCCGACACTATCCCTTGTTCCACCATTATTAGACACTTCTCATGAATCAGGGATAGTTGATGTTCTTCACATCACTGCAAGGCTGTTGGTGTTGGAAATAAGCCACACCCGGACCGACGATGGACTGGTCCAAGAGGGGCCAGTAGCTCAGTGGTAGAGCACTCCAGCAGCATATGGAAGGTCCTAGGTTCAAGTCCTAGCTGGTCCATGTCTCAACATGGTATCAGAGCAAGGCCCAGGTTAGGAGCCCCAAGCACACGAGAGGTGTGGCTTAAGGGGGGGTGTTGGTGTTGGAAATAAGCCACACTTGGACCGATAATGGACTGGTCCAAGAGGGGCCAGTAGCTCAGTGGTAGAGCACTCCAGCAACGAATGGAAGGTCCTAGGTTTGAGTCCTAGCTAGTCCATGTCTCAATAAAGGCTTTATCTAGATTTTTAAGTGCTTTTTCAAAAGTAGACCCATATACCATGAAGTCATCCATGTAGACTTCTACATAATCATTGACAAGTTTAGTGAAGATTGCCAAAATAACCCTTTGAAATGTTGCAGGAGTGTTACATAATCCAAAGGGGAGGACTATATATGCAAATGTTCCCCAAGGACAAGTAAAAGTCATTTTGTCCTAGTCTTCAGCTGCCACTTGTATTTGGTTATATCCATTGAACCCATCCAAAAATGAGAAATACTTCCTCCCTACTAAGTTATCCATGACTAAATCTATGAAGGGCAGTGGAAAGTAATCCCTATAGGTTGCTTTGTTAAGTTCTCTGTAATCTACACAAACTCTCCATTTTCCATTTTTCTTTGGAACAACCACCAAAGGCGAGACCCACTTGCTGTTAGAGATAGGGTAAATGAATCCCACTTGTAGGAGCTTTTCAATTTTTTTTTTGAGTATATCTCTAAGAGCAGGGTTAAGTCTATGTTGTGGCTGATGAACTGGTCTAACATCTTTAGTATAGATGTGGTGAGTACAAACACTAGGATGTATTCCTCACATATTAGTATAGTCCCAAGCAAAAGCTTTGGATCTATTTACCAACACATCAAATAGTTTGATCTCATCTGATTCTGTTAACCAACTATTGATATTAAGGGTCTTTCTTGGTAATAACATTATGGTTTTAGTTCCCAGATGATTTGTGGTAACACTATAGACTTCACTCATAAATGTATTGAATGGACAACTATGTGGTATGATCCTATGGAATCTAGTTATGTCCTAAAAGAAGTGATTTGTTTTTGGAATGATATTAGCAAGTGGGCATGGAAGTGTTGTGAGGGAGTTATGGTTCTCATTGTGTGCATGTTTTATATCATCAATTTGGGTCAAGTGTCCTAATATTTTCTCATTTTCAAAGACTTCTTTATCACTTGAATCTATAGTGACACTTCTCATGTCATTTTCTAGTTCGTTTTCTAGTTCTTCTCCATGTTGTTTAATGACTACCATTGCAAGTGAGGCCAAATTTTCTTGTATGTCAGGGTAGTTTGATTCATCTACCCAAACTTGTTTGTTTACAATAGGTTGAGCAGGGGGATACATGGACAAGTGTTTTCTGTTAAGGCCATTTGAAATTGTCATTCCTCCTGCTCTGTAGTCAATTTTAGCTGCAATAATTGCCAACCAATGTCTTCCTAATATCAATGGATAACTATCCTTGGGGGTGTGTGATTGAATCACCTAGAAGTCCACTGGATATTCCCAATTTTTTACTCTAACAAGGATATTCTCCAAAACTTCTTTAGGAACAACTATAGACTAGTCTGCCATTTGTAAAATAGTCGTGGTGGGGTGTAAATTTGTAAGTCCCAGTTTCTCCATGATGTCTACAATCATGACATTAATCGTTGCTCCTAAGTACACTAATGCATTGGGTATTCCTACCTCATTGATTGTCACCATTATAACATGGCTACCTCGATCACCGTATTTTGGGGGAGAAATTTCTCTAGACAAAAGGTTAGCCAAATATCCATTAATCTGCACTGTGTTAATTTGCTTCTTTTTCCTCCCTGGTATTTTTATGCACAACTGTTTAACTAACTGGTTGAGTTTTGGAATTTCCTTGATTGCTTGCAATAATGGTATTTCAATGTGGAGTCATTTAATCTCCTGCATTAAAGTGGTTTCAATTGGCAGAGTCATTTCCGGAGGATTCTTTGAAAAGACTTCTTTAAGATGCTCTAAAAAAGGTGCTTGGCTCCTCCTTTTCATGTTGGGGTCATTCTCCGGAAGGGATGGTGAATGTTTGTCACCTATTTTCTCTAGAGGTAATTCCAACAATTTATCTAGAGGTCCTTTAGAGGATGGCAAAGGCACTTTAGAGGAATTTCCTAGAATTCTAGTGGACATACCTTGGTTACTTTTTGTGGTTTACTTTGAAGGCATAGGAATCATTTTTATTCCTTCAGTGGACATCTCATTTTGGTTATCCATAATTTCAATAATGGTAGGTTGTTGGAGCATTTTTCTTGTCCTTAACTATAGGTTCCCACAATAAATAGCATTAACCCCAGCCATGTTTTCTTGCTCAGTGGAGTATACCAGTGTAGTTTGACGGTTATTTTTTGGATTAGCAATAGGCTGCGCTGGTAGTTGGGGTTGATTGACCTGCTCCATTTGTAGGAGATTCTGTTATGGGTTCGACATTCATCATGGAGCATGATAGAATTGATTTGGAGGTTGAGTCCATTATTGTGTAGGATTTTGAGGATACCATTGTTGTATTTGATTTGCCCATTGAGCATTTGCCCAGGACTGGTTTGTCCACTCTGGGTGTCCCCAAGGATCAGGACCCTAGTTAGGCAGTGCTAGTAGCCAAGGTGTCACCCATTGATTGTTATTCCAATTATTTTGAGGATGCTAGGATGAGTTTGAGCTTTGACCATAAGAGAAATTTCCTCCTGGTCTTTGTCCCATATAATTGACTTCTTCCTCTATTTGAGATGACTTTTTCTTTGAGTTTTTAATCACATTGAGTATCTCAAATTGGTCAGTGGCATGGTTTTTCTCACAAATCTGACAACTATTGGCTTTATCTAAAGGACATTCCCTTAATAAATGTTTATTTCTACATCTGAGATAGTAGATAGATAAAGTTTGGGGGTTACTTGTCTTGGCTTGTATTCCATCCAAGGTGGTGTTTAGATGAACAAGAATGTTAGTTTTTAGGTTTGCTATTTCCTCACTCAGTTGGCCGATTTCATTCAATCCCCTCATTAGGCTAGATTTTTGGAATCCTCCTCGAGTTCTAGAAAAAATTATGCATAACTTAGAGATTTCTCTAAGGTCAAGTTTGGCCACGTCTCGCTTTCCCATCAAATCTAAGCTTCTTCGGGCATCCTCATCAAGACCTTTGAGGAATATGGTTTTGAGGATTTCTGGGCTCATTGTTTCTTCTCCACATCATTTTACTAAAAATATGAACCTATCTAGACAGTCTTCTAGGCTCTCATCTTCTTTTTGTCTTAGCCTAAACAATTCTTCCTTTCTATCGTTAACCCTACATTAGTTTTGATATTTGTCCAAAAAGATAATTTCCATATCATCCCAAGTGGTGATTGATCCTGAAACCAATCCCATGAACCATCTCATTGCAGAGTCTCTTAGGGTAGAGGGAAACAAATTCAATTTCTGATTATCTATTTTGTAATCATATGTCTGACACAAAACTTTAAATTCGAAAAGAAACTGATTTGGGTCTTCAGAAGATAAACCTCTAAAGGTTGGTAAGATAGAAGGTGAAATGTTTTCATTGGGGAATCCTCATTTGGATTGAGAGCAATAGGGTAGGTAAATGTTCGAGCTGCTCTCCTATGATTTGGGTTATCATCGTCTTGATTATTTCCAGGTCTCCTTCCATTCTGGTTATTGAAAGGGTCATTATTATTTTCAGCCATTATGTTGGAAGGAATATTTTCTTCCCTAAGTCATTGTTGTAGTGGTTGAGTATTTCAGGTGTTTTAAGAAGTCTCAGGTTGATCCTTGTTGATCAGTTTATATTGAAAAAGTTCTTTAGCTAAGACTTCTACCTTGTTTGGTTCAATTGGAACTAGTATTTGGGGGGTTTTTGTTACGAATCTTCCATGTGGACCTCTTTTCCTGACCATGCAGAAAAAGAAGTTTGACAAATGTTTTTGTTTTTACTAAACAAGAGGTGTCATGTGTCCTAATGTTCTCCTAATAACACAATGAAGGTCCCCGACAATGGCGCCAAAAAGTGACAGGTTGTCATTTAGGCCTAATACTTTAGATGAAAATGTATCAGTTCTATCGACTGGGTTGTGTCCAAAGTTGTATGCAATAGGAGGGGGATTCAGACATCTCAACTTAGCAATCATTTTTTGAATTTTTACTTTAAAGAAAAGCCTTTATAAATAAGCCTAAACTTCAAAGCATGAAAATTTAAACTACCAAGTATGTAAACTTAAACTACAAAGCATGAAAACTTAAACTACAAAGCATGGAAACTTAAACTATGAATTGAAAGAAACATTTTAATCTAAGAAAGCATATGAATTTCAAATCTAAACTTATACTATTAACTTCTACTAAACTTCAGAAATTTGAACTATGCAGGAGCTCTGGAATTTCTTTACATAGAAGACAAACTCTAGAACTCTGGAAGTTTTAAGATGACCCACACAAAACTACGAAATTACAATTGCAAGTTACACTTCACTGAAAGATACTAATCATGACACGCTGCAGGTTAACACCATTCTATCATAACACTTCATAACATAATAACATAGAACATAACATAAATGCTACAAAAGACAACAAACACATTCACATAATATAAAAATACTTATCTATTGCCTTTGAGTGGCCAAGTCTCCAGAATTCTTCTATTAACTCATATCACATTTACCATCAACAAAATTTGATTCAAGTTCACATGAACACCATACAATAATCTATATTAATGTAGAGTAATTTTGATTCACTTCATTCCTAGTATTTCAATTTGAAAAATATAGATAGTTTTTTATCACTTCCAAAATCCTAAAATCTAGGGCGGCCCATTATCGCCACCAAAAGTCTTATAACAAGATAACAGAAAAATTAATTGAACAAGATGCTTTTTAATTCCATAATATAGAAGCTTTGAGTGGAGCTTTTAATGTCTCACTATCTTTGAAATAACATAAATATAAATAACTGCCAAATGGATGGGTGGTTTGTAAATGATTGGAGTCCTTTAATTATGAATCTCCTAGATTTCCATCGCTCTCTAGATCCAACATTGTTGACTCCAATCTAAATTAATGTCCATCTCCTCCACTCCATTGCCTCCAAAAACCTATTGGAAACACAACAAATATTTCATAAAACCTTGTCAACATTAGTGGTAAAAATCGATCAAATTTAGAACGAAGATTTATACATAATGTTTTGAAAAATAGATAACTTTTAACATTAGATTAATAATTTGGCATGGTATTTGGGTTGGTTTACCATCTCAAAAGGGTAATTAGGCCACTATTGGGATGAGGTTGTTTATACCTCATTAGGCAACAATTATTTTGTTTGTGTTTTATTTTACAAAGAGGTGAGATCAATGAAGGGGCAATAGTTTGGAAAGTCATCACCTTTAGAAAGAGATGTATCTCTTCATCAACATATGAAGGTATATATATATTTGTTTTTGTGATTGATATTTGAAGTTTGAGAGAAGAGTAAATCAGATATATCTATAAGACTCCTCATATTTGCATATGAAGTTTAAAGAGGAAGAATTATAAAAGAAATATATGCAAATATAAAGAAGAATTATATGCAGATATAGAGAGAAGAAAATACTCATCTAGAAGAAGAGTATGCTGATATAAAAGAAGATCTAGCAAAAATAAAGAAGATTTTGGGTAGAAATATAGAAGAAGTCTATACAGAGATAGAGGGCAATTTTGGATCAGTTTTGAAGGAAGAGAGTAATCATATTTTGGAGCAGATTTGAAGGAAGAGAGTAATCATATTTTGAATTAGACTTGAAAGGAAGAATATTGTGTGATTTGGATCAGATTTGTGAAGAAAGGATATTGTGTGAGTTGCGATCATATTTGCAGAAGAAAGTGATCAAGATCTGTAGAAGGTTGGTGCCTTGACAAGAGATTGGTGTCTCTTACTAGGTTGGTGCTCAGTTGCGGATTGGTGCTCACAAATCATATAAGAGGGGATTGGTGTCTCCTGTAAGTTGGATCCTACAAAGATTGTAAAAGAGATTTATATATAAGCAGTATTTTGTCGTGGTTTTCTCCCATAAGGGTTTCCACGTAAATCTTGCGTTCTTGTGGTGCATCATTGATAGATCTTGTGTGATTGATATTGTTATGATTGTTAAGTTGTGAAAAAGTAAAATTTTGTATTATACCAATTCACCCCCCCTCTCAGTATAATTGTGTGTTCTTCAATGATTGATTCCATAAATTACATTTAGGTTATGGGTGTCTGAATTGGCTCAAAGACAAACACCAATTACATAAATTACATTTGTGCATATATATCCCTTTATGTCTCAATTCAATTCATATAGTACTAAGGGCATAGATCTTCAATCAAATCATGCCACATACATCTTGACCAAGCACAATAGATTAGCATTAAACACATAACTTGATCAACACATAATTGTAGAGAAAGATTGCACTTGCAAGAATAGAAATTCCACATAGGACCAATGAATAGGTATATGAATAGGGGAGAAGATCTCATGGTGGATATACAAGTCAATTAGATTAAGACCAAGGGTACAAATCATGTGTATTTAATTTACTTTTAGTCAATGATTGTAGGTTGTAATAATGGTAGTCCATGCTCATAAATGGAAGTAGGTCAACCGAAGGAGAGTAGAGCTATAAATGTGAGCCCACAAAACATGTGTGACACCAACAATTTAGGGCTTGAGGTAGGGCAAAAATGACAAACATGTCTATAGCAGTGAAAAAAAAGGATTGCATGATCCAAAATTAGCATTTGTGTACACCCAAACTAAGGAAATGGCTCCCAAAAAGACATAAATGTGAGCCCAATACATCTCCTCAAGAAGCATTGACCAACCACATGTATATACAACAACCAAGGGATAAAATAATCCTATAAATCAAAGATGTATTTGTCTTGTAGTAATAAATGACCTTCCTATAGCATACATCATCTCCAATGGTGAGAAAGCACCATGTACACATCACCAAACGAGTCAAGATATTACCTTTGTGTGTGATTTTGTTGTCACTATAAGAGAAAGCCCTAAAAATGGAGATTATGACATAGCTTTCATTTTTCATAATCATTAAAATAGTCATATGTAGCACCAATAGTCAAGAAGATGTCTATGGATAGCTAGCATGTTTCATTAGTCATGGTCTATGACTTCCCTATACGCTCCTCTAAAGCATCATCCTCATATGCATGTATTAAACCATAAAAAATGACATGCAAGGTACATTTAAATAATCCTTGCAAGTGGTTAGTTAGCATGTGTCAAATTTGGGTGAATCCCCACCATCCACATGCATTCCCATACATCCAATGGTGTGGGAACGATGCATGAACTAAGTAGTGCACTCAAAAGACAATTGGTCATTGATGCTAATTTACCTACTTTGAAATGAGATATCACCACACAATTAGATGCAATTAGTCAATAGTCTATTGCTGAAAAGTCTTCAAGTAGAGGGGGAAAAAAGGTGAGCCCACCACCCTCACCACACATGCTCCACATGGCACTCATTGATAAGCCACCACACCATAGTGGAATCTATGTTAACAAATATCAAACCTAGCACTACTAGAGGTAACACGTGGTGGGCAACGATAGAATATCAATGATGAACTCAAACCAGTGAATACGACTATAGTGTAATGTAATTAATATGAATTTTGGCTCTTAGGTCTCTTAAGAGACTTTGCTAGAATCTTGTAGCTCAGAAGGATTGGAACACTTGGGGAATGAAATGGGGCCTCCTCTAACCTCCACCCACCTCAACATATTGGTGCAGTCAGTTCAGCCCCATGAGGTGAAGAATGCCAAAAATGGATCTTGGAAACATTACACTTAATGCCACTAAGGCATTTTGCAAGAATGCATACGATGTTGGCATAAACAAACTAGTTGGAGTTGACAAAAACTGAAAGAGGTTATTGTGGAGGGTCTCGACATCCAAGTATAGGTCAAAACGAAACATTTGTAGGTGCCACAAATTCTGAGAACTGCTTCATCAAAGGTTGGTAATTTTTGGCTCTTAAGTCTCTTAAGAGACTTTGTCAGAACCCTATAGCCTAGAAGGATTGTCACACTTGGGAAACAAAATGAGGCCTCCTTTAGCATTCACTCACCCACCTCGACATGATTGTGAAGTCTTTAGAAATGTGCTTGATAATTATTATTCACCAAAATGGTAAGTTAAAAAACATTATTTTGTGCTTTGCATGTACATATTACTTATGTTTAAAAATAACACCATATAATTTGGTAATGTCTAACATTGCTGATGGTATCATTAAATAATCAAAACAAATTTTTAAATCTTTAAATGGCTCAAAAAACAATTCTAGGAGAAAACATCACTAATATAGATACCAAGTACATGGCTAGCAAAGAGCTAAATCAAATCCACATAAAAAATAAAATAATCTACCCAAATTGTAAAGTATTAGGTGGAAAAAAAACTTACACCCTCAATTTAAAAATAAAAAAGTTAAAATAATAAACGTTGGAAATGCAAAGGCTACAACACCATGGGTAAGAGAGCAAAATGCATTTATAGAATAAAAAGAAATTGGAAGGCTCACATTTCATAAATAGGCCTTCTACTTCTAAATATAAAACACTAAAATTTTAGTTTTACAAAGATTGATCCTTCACTATAAACACCCCTATGTTCTATAACAAAATGATACTACATTTCTTTAGTTACATAACAACCTTGGCTTAAACCACCCATTGAAATGAATGAGAGTTGAAGAAACTTTCAAACCAAAGCTTTAAACTTAGATTTGAGTTGTACATATGCAGCAAAACAACCCTAAAACACTAATCATTTAAAAACTCGAGGAAAAATAGTGATGATATCATTGACCTAAAAGGCCAAAGATGATGTGATTGTGAAGTTCTTGGAATGTGTTTGATAATTATTATTCATCAAAGTGGTATAATTAAAAAAAAAACATTATTTTGTGCTTTTGCATGATACATATTACTTATGTTTAACAAAGGTTTTCAACCAGTTAAACATGCGTCACCACAACCAACTTTCAAATAATTACAATCTATTTTCAAATAAGTAAAGAGGTAAACAATAGATTCTATTCCAACTGACGTCTTTTAAATCTTTGATTCCCATTAAGCTATAGATGAAAAGTTAAACCACAACCAATCCATTTAACAAAATTAAGGGTTATTAAAACATTTCATCTTAGTAGGAGATAGGGATAATAACATGGAAGCTATGAGCAATTATAATAATACAATCACTATTTAAAAAACATTTAATAATAAAATGACACTTACAAAGTCTCAAGGCAAGTTAGTATTTTGGAGAAGAGAAATAACAACTCAAAGATTTGGTAGAGCTTAGCCTTGACTAGAAGCTTCAACACCAATGCTCCCTAGGCTGCAACAATATTGAAAACCTTTTTGGAATAACTCAGATTTCATAGAGTAGAACCAAAATCAAACACAATAATACATAACTAAATAAATAACCCTATATTTTCATGTTTTACACAAACTACATGGACAAGTAAGAGAAATTTGATTTGCATAGAGACAAAATCTTGACTGCCCTACTACTTAACATCCATAGACCCCTAATGCTCAACCCTTCAAAAAATCTTTTCATTTTCTGATAGTCCTCAACATCAAAAGCGAAGAGAACAAAGAGCCATTAAAAACAAACACACTTAGAAAAAAGTATTTGTAACAATGACATGGAAATAATAACTATATAAAATGAGATTAAACCTTGCACAACCCCAAACTTGCCTTCTAGGCCAACCACAATCACTGCATCATAAGAAAAACATAATTTGTGCTCTAGACCAACCATGTTCCTTGCATAAAATAAAAACACAACCATAAAGCAAAGATAGGCCATTTGTCTTTGAAGAGTTACATGGTCAGAATTCTGATAGTGCTACTTCTCAACACCCACTTAATCCTAATGCTCAACTCCTACAAAAATCCTCTAATTTCCCTACAATCCTCAACACCAAAAGCAAGAATAATAGAGATCCATTTAAAAACAAACACACATCTAAGAAAAAAATATTTGCAACAATGACATGAAAATAACAACTATATAAAATGATAGTAAACCTTCAAACCCTCATTGTACAAAGCCACAAACTTGCTCTCCAGCTTAGCCATAACCATTGCACCATAAGAGAAACAAAATTTGCACCCGCAACCAACCACATACATTGCACAAAAAAAAGAACGATTTTTTTAGTAGAAGTTGGTATCGGTATGTCTATGGGCACATGGACATAATACCAATCACACTACTACTTAACACCCACCAAACCCTAATGCTCAACCCCAAGGAAAATCCTCTAATTATTTTATAACCCTCATCATTGAAAGTGAAAAGAATAGATAACTAGTAAAAAAACACACACCCATATAAAAGTATTTGCAAAAATGACATAAAAAGAACAACTGTATAAAATAGCAATAAACTTTCAAATCCTCACCATGCAAATCCCCAAACTTGCTTTCTAGCCCAACTACGACCACTGTAGCATAAGAAAAACAATTTTTTTGCTCCCAACCAACTACACACCCTGCACAAAATAAAGCCAAATGATTTTTTTAGCAAAAGTTAGTACTCGTGTGCCTATGGACACATGGACATGATTCTGATTGTGTTACTGCTTGACACCCACCAAACCCTAATGCTCAACCCTATGGAAAATCCTCTAATTTTTCTACAGTGCTCAGCATTGAAAGTGAAGAGAACAAAGAGCCATAAAAAACAAAACACACCCACATAAAGGTATTTGCAACAATGACATAAAAAGAACAATTGTATAAAATGACGATAAACCTTCTAATCCTTACTGTGCAAAGCCCCAAACTTGCTCTCTTGACCAACCACTACCATTGCACCATTATAAAATAAGATTTGTGCTTTAGACCAACCACACACTCTCACAAAACAAAAAAACACAACCATAAATAGACATAAGAAAAGTTCACTCACACAAAGCTAAAAAACACAAACACCAGTAGAAATTAAATACAAATATCTATTGATACAATCATAGAGCTTGAATAAAATTCATCTCCTGCTGGCAATCTCAACCTCTTGTGTGCCATTTCAACCTCCTTCGTGCCTCTCCATTACTATTAGCACGGTGCAAATTGCGACACATACAATATGATTAAAAACTTAAACAAGAACATTGATTTCAAACCTCGCTACACAACATTAATTTGATGAGTTGGCTGCTAGACAAGTTGCACATGATATGCATACATACAAACATTAGAAAATAGATTTAAGTTTTTGCTTGCCACAATATGCATATATAGAAAATAGTGTAATTTTTGCTAGATGGCATTTCATTGGTTGTGCTCAAAATGCATACATAGAAATATCACAAAATTTAAATTAACTTTTTACAACATGACATTTGATTGGATGCATTTTTTTTTTTTTAAATAATAAAAAAATCACTAGGAATCAATAATATTTATAAATGCAAAAAACCAAAAAAACCATCAAACTTTTAGCCAACTTTAAAATATTTGATAAATTTTTTTGTTTGTGTAAACTCAAAAAAATTAATGCAAAAAGATAAATGGAATAATATCCCCTAGGGAGAAGAGAGACTTAAAAAACATGTGTTATTAATATGTATGTTGTTTCATATACCCTATTCATGATCAAAAGCCTTTGCCAAAAAAACAAAAATTATAACATACAATTGTAGGAAGACAGTCAGACCCAAAACTAAATAGTTGGCCAATTTGACTCTTACAAAAACTCTACAAACATTTTTGGACCTACAAAAACAATTATCATACTCGTGGGATTCATCACCATGGATGGGACTGGGGCTGATTATGCTACGGCATCATCACGAGTTCGGCCCCGAAATACCAACGCCAAACATGCGGAAGAAGTAATATTTATTATTAGCCACCGTACGCTGTTTTGAAACGACCGTATCAATTAAAAATATGAGGGCTCGACATCTAGTCTAACTACTTACTATTTGATGCTATCGTTCTGCTCAGAGAGCCAGAAATATACCTAAATAAAAACATGGATCGTTCAAACCTCTGTATATAAAAAATAACCTGTAGGGGACGGGTTTTGAACCGAGGTTGATTAATTCCGGAGGGTTGCAACAATACAAGTATATAACTACAAAGAAAAAATAGGAGTCCAGTTGTCACCACACTCCTGAGCTTGACTGTGTTTAAGGATAAAGAACCGCCGAGGCGGGTTCGAATCTTGCAGTTGGCGAAATCTATTCCAGAAAGGAGGAAAAAGAGAATCAAGGAAGGAAAGGGAGAGGGGAAAGAAGTAAGGAATGAGAACAGTGGACATTATGGCGCTGGGCGGATTGTCGTCGTCTTCCGGCAGATTTCTAGGGGAAGAGGATATAGGCTTTGGAAGTTTTTGGTGGTGCGTGGATGCAGGCATTTCAGCTTGTCTCGTTATTTTTGCAGGGATTATGTCTGGCTTGACTTTAGGATTGATGTCCCTCGGCCTTGTGGATTTGGAGGTACTTCAGAGGAGTGGCACTCCTACAGAGAAAAAACAGGCAGGTGTGTTACTTTTTTTCCTAATTGCGGTGATCTAATCATGATTATTCTGAACTGTTTAGAGGTTTTTGTTATTCACATGTTAATATACATTCTCTCTGCAAATTGAGAATATGTTTCTGGTTGTGACTTCTCAGTTTTAAAGATCGGCTGTGAGTAGATTGTTAGACGCGCTTCCCTTAATGTTGTGACTTATCAATTTGTCATCAATATACATCGAATTGACGAGACGTTTTGGGTTGCCACTTCTCAATCTGTAATCAGTTGTGTGTTTGAGTGTGAAATTTGTTTGGTTCCCTAAATATTGTGACTTCTCAATTATGATCAAACACACATCAAATGACAAGATGTTCTGAGTTTTCCTTTTCAATTTATGATCAAACATATATCAAGTTGATGAGAAGTTCAAAGTTGTGACTTTTCAATCTGTAATAAGTTGTAAGTTGATTATGAAATTGGTTTGCTTTCCCAAATATTGTGATCCTATGATCAGCATAAATTCGTGGTACATAATTTGACAAGTCATTTTGGGTTGTGACTTCTGAATCTATGATCGTTTGTGAGTCGAGTATGAAATTGATTTGCTTCCCTTAATATTGTGACTTCTAGTTCTCAGCCTATGATCAACATAGGTTCTTGATACAAATTGATGAGAAGTTTTGGCTTATGAATTCTCAATCTTTAATTGGTTGTGAGTAGAGTATGAATTTGATTTGCTTCCTGAAATATTGTGACTTCTAGTTCTCAGCCTATGATCAACATAGGTTCTTGATACAAATTGATGAGAAGTTTTGGCTTATGAATTCTCAATCTTTAATTGGTTGTGAGTAGAGTATGAATTTGATTTGCTTCCTGAAATATTGTGATCCTATTATCGACACATGTTCTTGGTACAAATTTGTAAGACTTTTTGGATTTTCTGAACAATAAGATCAGTTGTAAGTTGATTGTTTAATTGATTTGCTTCCCTAAATACCATCAAATCATAGTTAATTAGAGACGTGCAGTTACTGGGACAGGGATGGGGACGCCTTTAAATCTAGGATACATGAGTAATGAATAAAGGCATGACTATATTATATATAATTGTAGCTACCAAAAAATTGTGGGTATGGGGATGGGGACTGTTGCAAGTATGGGTTTAACCAGTGTTGTCATTGATGTCAACATACTCATATTGCATTAATGAGAAGGATTGGATGAGCTGTGTGCTGAGGATTTTGAGAAAATCAATCTCAATCAGGAACAGTGAAGAAGAATGATGATAACAAGGTAAAAGTCCAAGATAGGTTGAGAATCAGAGGATGCGGTTTAAAGGGTTTGTAGATATAAGTCTTGAGATGCTTCAGTCAAGTTTTGAGGGGTCCGCATGAAGATATGAAGAAGTTATGGTCGCTCAAGTAGAACCGGTTCCGACAGGTGTTCATTGGTGACAGAGTGAGACAGATAGGTCCGGTAACGCATTATCCCATTCTGCGGATTTGAGGAAGTGTTGAGCACGTCCTTGTGAAGTATCAAGCAGATTGGTGTGTGGCTTGAAGGTCCAGAAGAACCTATTCCTTTGTGACAGTGATGACAGACTATGTTCTTAAGGTTCCGGATGAAGGAGAGAAGGATTTCAGTAAGTAGAGGAAGTGTGGATGTTCCTGGTGATTCAGGAAAGCTTGTGGAGGTCCTTGGATTATGTTCAGTTCGTGTTGATGGTCCGCATTAGAGTTGGAGCCCGGAATTGAAGAAATACTTCTGGATGAAGGTGTTCTTTCTGTGACTAGCCGACCGGATGAATTATACACCTTGCGAATGTTCTTGTGGTTGTTTGCCGACTTAGATGTTTGTTCTTAAGTTGATGTCGTGTATAAATAAAGAATTGCAAAGTCATTTCAAAGGCGTACTTGTGGAGATGGGTGTGTGGTAGCGAAGAGAAGAGCGAAAGGCAGAGCAGAAGGTTCGAGCTTAAATGGAACTGACTCAAGCATGGTGAAGATGCTATTTACTAGTTCAAGTATGTGATACTTATTCTTTTGTAGATAGTGTGTCTCCTGTAGGTAGTGAGCCTCTTGTGAGCAGTGTGCTCGGGCAGTGAGCCCTAATTGGCATGTGCCATTTTATTCTTTCTATTCTTCTAACAGAGAATACTTTCTTGGGTTAATCACCCCGTGGTTTTTCCCTTAACCGGGTTTTCCACGTCAAAATCTTGGTGTCTCATGTGTTGATGTGTTTCTGCTCTTGATTTGTTATATTATGCTTTCATGGTTGATCTTCTTTTATGCTGCTAATTAACAATGTGGAGTTAAGTTCATATAAAGAAGAAAGTTTCATACAACTGATTCACCCCCCCCTCTCAATTGTGCGCCCTGAATCTAACAGGGGACTTGGTCCTCATTAATATACTAGAGTTTCCTAGTAACTATGCATCAAATTGACAAGACATTTCTAGTTGTGACTTCTCAATCTGTCATCGGTTGTGAGCTGAATGTGAGATTGGTTTGCTTTTGTGTATGGTGATCCTATGATCAATGTACATTTTTGGTACAAAGTTGACAAAATCATTTTGGATTGTGACTTCTTGATCTATGTTCATTTGTGAATAGAGTATCACATTGACTTGCTTCGCTTATTTAGACTTCTGTGCCTATGATTAACATAGATTTTTTATACAAATTGACAAGACATTTCGGATTGCAGCTTATTAATTTATGATCAGTTGTGAATAAAGTATAAAATTGATTTGCTTGCTGAAATATTATGATCCTATGATCAACATGCATTCTTGGTACAAATTGACAAGATGTTTTGGATCACGGAGTGTGATCTGAAACATTGTTGCTAAAAATCTACCCACAGTTACAGCAAAAAATACTCTTAAGTACAATCATGGACTGGAAATATCATCTCTTAAAGGTGTTTTGGATTGTGACTTCTCAATCTATGACAGTTGTGAGTAGAGTATGAAATTAACTTGCTTCACTAAATATTATTGCTTCTCAGCATGGCTTCTTGATATGGATCAGCAAGACGTTTCAGACTGTGACTCTCTTAATCTATGATCAAATGTCAGTAGAGTATGAAATTGATTTGCTTCCCTAAATGTTGTGAATTCCCTATCTATGATCAATTGTTAGTAAATGAAATTGGTTTGCTTTTCTAAATTGGTGACCTTTAAGAATAACCCATTGTATTCCTAAAACAAGATGTTTGGGGTTGTGACGTCTGAATCCATTATCAGTTGTCAGTGAAGTATGAACTTGATTTGCTTCCTTACATAGGCAACCTTTAAGAATAATCATTTGTTTTCCTAAATAGGCTGATCTTTAAGAGTAATCAATTGTATTCCCTTTGAGGCTGTGACTTCTCAGTCTATTATCAGTTGCGAGTGGAATACAGGGTGATTCAGCCTCTCTAAATAGGTGATCCTTAAAATTAACTAATTAATATTTCCAAAATGAGAATCTTGAAATACTTGATGTTTGTGTCAACCTGCAAAATAGTGAAATGGTTGACATGAATTTTCTTGAAAAAATTCAATGTTTGTGTTTTTCTCTTGAACATTATGATGTGCAGATTGGTGTCAAGGCCTTAATGTTCCGAAAAAAACGTTATAATTTTTTTAGAAGAGAAAATTACGTAATATTAACAAACTGACACTTTCATGGGGATTACAATATTTATCAGATTCATCTTTTTAGTGTTTTCTGGACAACCTGCATCATAACTTGGGTCCAAATATTAGTGTAGAAAATGATCCTTGAACGACAAAGTCCAGCTGCAATTAACAACTGACACTTTCATGGGGATCACAATATATATCAGATTCATCTTTTTAGTGTTTTCTGGACAACCTGCATCGTTTTTTGGGCCCAAATATTAGTGAATAAAATGATCCTTGAACGACAAAGTCTAGCTGCATTTTAACTAATTACAAGAGGAATTTTTTGTCAGGTCTATAGTCTTTTTTTATGAACATACTAGAGAATTTTTTCTGTAGGTCTATACTCCATAGTGTTTATGAGAATGACCATTCAGGAGGCAAATTGCATCATGTCAAGGGTGCATATCCATTGTCACATGTTTGGACTTAGTTCGTACCATTGATGTGACATGTTTTTTCTCTTAAATTGTCAATTCCTTTGGAGTCCCATGTGCTACAAAAATACTGGTTAAAATATTCTCACTACGGAGTTAAATGAATTAAAGTGCCTTACATGGAAGACCCTGCTTTGTCTTTTGGTGTGGATTCACATTTACAGGTAAAATAGAACACATCTAAGAAAATCTTCTCCTGCTGCTCACAGCTAACCAGCAGGTTTGATGCAATGCTTATGGTTGTGCTGCACGAGTATGCACTAGAAATCAATTTCACAATGTGGTTAATCGTGTTAATAATATGCAAATCAATAACCTACTTGTTGACCACGGACCTTATTGTATTTGGTTTAGTTTGTTTTTGATTTGAACATTTCAGTTACAAGTTAATGTTGCAACTTGCAAGCTCTGTACTATCATTTATAAGACACAATGCTAAACGTCATGGCTAGAAGGTGATCCATAGTTAAGCTTCCTGATTTTAATCAATTAATGCTAGGCTAGAAGTGTAACAGGTGGTAAAATGCCCATAACATATTCTTCTGAAATCATATTGGCATGGAAATTGACAGTAAGTATTCTCACACTGTTCTCAAGATGTTCACCAAGTTTCAGTTCAAAATTCCACTGTTTAATTTTGATCACCCAAAATTTCAGAAATCAGAACAAGTTTTGACCATACTTTGCTCATACAAAATGGTAATGGACTGAAACCTAATATGTAGCTTCTTGACACTTTTGCCAACATGTTTACTAAGTTTCAAATTCAAATTTATCTGTTTGACCCCTCAAATGCAGGAAAATCAGTGTAGAATGTTTAGACCATAATTTAATTATACAATGCCAAAATGAACTAGAGAAACTAGGCACCTTAATCCATCTACCCAGAAAAATAAGCCCAAAGTTTGTGTATAGGGTTCTTCAAAACATAAGAAAAATATTGCATGTTTGGAGATGTTCTTTTGGTGTCATAAGGGGTGTCAAAAATGGCACTAAAAGAGCCGAAACCATTTGGGAAGGTGAAGGCGAAACCTTTGAAATGGAATGTTGGAAACCCAAGAATTAATACATTATAATATTATATATATTCATTATTCATTAGTCATTTGGGGATCATTCTTTGGGAGTTCTCTCCTATGTGAGAGCAGCATGGAGGAGAGACACTTCCATTGGCAGACACGAACCATGTGACCGGAATGACAGGCACTTGAGGAGGAGGAGGTAAGGTAGTCCAAGAGCCATAAGAGTGGAGAGCAGAAAAGTTCACGCTCCAAGGAGCTAATACTCCTTTGAAATTGCCTATAATAATCCATAATTTGATTTAAGAAAGGAATTTTAATGCTGTAGTTTTTTCCACATTGGGTTTTCTCTTGAGTGGGCCTGACAAAGACAATCTTGTGCTTGAGCGGTGGAGGCACATGTTTCAATTGTGAGGGGGTAGGATACACCTCACAGTCTAAGCACAGTCCAGGCGAGCAGTGTGGTCTCATATGTCGAAATTTTAGCCAGTAATGGCTAGGCACAAGCATTGTGGACCTTAAGAGAACATTTAAATTTCCTTTCTTTTCACGAGGAGTAAACTGTATCTATATTTTTAATTTTATGAGATGTTCATTCTTTACCCCTGGCATTGCTGTTTTTTTTTCCTTAGATGCAGCGCAGAAGGGACGGGTTCCAATTTGATGCTTAAGAATGAATCTAAGCATGTTATTTGATTCAACACAAGATCCATATTGCTGAGTTGCAACAGCCATAGGCTATGTAGTTGCTGATGAGTTCACTTGATACCGATTTATGTTATGAACTGGTAAATGTTCGTCATAGATATTACACTAATAAATGGCAGTGGTTCATGCTCTTAAAACAAATAGCCCAGAGTTTGTGTAAATACTGCAGTTCTCATTCTCCTACATCCATTTTCATGTAGTTTTTCTTTATCTTGTTTTGACAAAATAAATATTTTGGTGCATCTATTTTGAAAAAATCATATAGAAATTAATGTCCCCTACTTAGCCCAGACAGTCAAATGAGGATATTAGCCTATTATTAGGCTCCCGTAGGTTAATGGCATTGGTTAGGGGGTCTAATTGGATCAATTCTCTAGGACTTAGTATTTATAGTAAGTCAGGCAGGAGGGTTCACGGGCAGTGTGGATCGACTTTCTATTTATAGCACTGCAGGATCAGAGTACCTAGCACTTGGTTTGTGGTTTCGAGGTGGCCCAGGTGTTAGTTGTCGATGCATAAGTTAAATTGAATATTTAACTTATAATATATACATGGCTTAAGTTACTTTATTTTATAAAGCGACTTTCCTTTATGAAACATAAGTTATAACTTAAAGTGTGGTGCTTGGAGATGGGCACCCTCATGAGACATTGGGGACTTAATGCATTAAAATAAATTAATAAACTATTCCCACTTGGGCGTTGGAGGAGAAGGGGTAAAAAGAAAAGTGTGAGCTCATTTTTGCATTATTCACTCACTTGGAAAATTGAACATTGTTGTGAATTACTTTGAAGCTTTGAGCTTTGAGGGGTTGTACTTGATTCTGCTGAGACAAAAACCTCTTCAGGGTCACTTTCTTCGTGCTTGAGAGACAGCATCAGGAAGGATTTCGGAAGTCTCATTCAGGGACTTCAATTGGGCTTCAGTTTGATTTATTTTGGTGAAGATTTGAGCATGAAATGGACACATTTGATGGATTTTTTGTATGCAGCTAAGAGCAGATGATTGAGAGACAGATTGGGCAGATTTGAAGGCAATTAGTGACTGATTTCATCTCTTTTTCTGGGCCGTACTACTCCCCACATGGGCCGTACTACTCCCCATATAGGCCGTACGGTTGCAGACCTAGCCGTATCTCTTCTTGGGGAAATCTTTGAAGTTTGGGGCTGTTTCTCATTCTAATCTTGATTGTCATCGAATTGCAGAGGTATTGCGGACAGAACAGAGTTATATTGGCAGATTTTAATAGCTGTTGCTTGCTGGCATACACCTACAGCAGGCCGTACCACTCCTAGACTTGGCCGTACCACTTGGAGGTACCATTTGGGGTTTTTGCTTGGAGTTTCTCATTGTTTGGGGTCGTTTTGGATCATGGAGATTATGGATAGTGTTATTTAATCAAACTCCTTCTTTGTTGATGCAATATGTGCGAATCCCTGTATGCATGTTGCTGGCCATATACAGCAGATGTAATAAGTTGTAAACTGGCAAATGGGTATGTTCTTGTAATTCATATTTATGTATAATACGAACTGGGTCTTTTTTATTTTGCTTGTATCTATTATAGTTTTTTTGGGTTCTTGTTATATGCTCTCTATTCTGTGGTTTCAATGCAAAAACAAGACATGCAAAACACAATATAAACCCTAAACCAAGCAGCAATCAGAAAACAGAAAAACTAAGGCATAAAACCCTAGCCGGAACAGTTTATGTTACAAGAAATTTATAGGGTCTTATATTTTTCTTTGTTGTTTTACTAGAAGTATATGCTTGCAATTTGGGTGGACTGTGGAAGCTTGAAGTCTTTTAAGTCTATTCTGTTGTTACTGATAACACTTTTTACAGACTTTTTTAGACTGTTGTGCTGGCTTGGATCTATCTTTTTGCTTCCTATGTTTTTGAATTTTGTCGTTGCAATGCAGATTTCATTCATCTGATGATCTTAGACTGCAAACCCTATATGCTGTTAGATCTGATTTGAATAGCAACTCACTAGATTCTTTCCCTTATTCTTTTCTGATCCACTTTATAGTCCTTTCTTTCAGTTGTACTCTAGAACTATAAAGTTTGACTTGGCATATATGATATGGTTAAACAATGATTGCTTTTTCACTTCAAGATGAACTTCCATGGTGTCTATTTGAATCAATTTTTCACCAGACTAATTATCTATTACTGTAAAACTATGATCAAAGAGAAATTGCAAAAGTAGGTGTTAAGGTAGGGCCAAGACTTTCTAGTTCAGTGTTTTGGAGGGTTTTCTTTTGCATAAAGATTAGAACTTTACCAAACATAAAATGTTAAGTCCTAGTAAGACCAAGTAGTGGGATTAGTACTTGAAATACATTTTTGGCAAAACTTTTGTGTTGTTAAAAACAAGGTGAACTACTACAAATGTTAATTGTCCAAAGAATATGCAAATCTGATTTTATAAATGCAATATTGGATTACTCATTAAGATATAATGTGGAAACATAAAATCAGCAAGTGGAAACCAGTAAACCATGATAAACAAACACATGACACTGAATGTATGTGGAGAAACCCTTGCGGGAGAAAACTCCACCATCAAAGAGAGGCACAAGTATGTATTAATCTTCAACACAAGAGTACACATGCAACACACTTTCTCCCTTCAATTTGATTGCATTTTGGCAGCACCTGTCTATCTATGAAATAACATATATAACTGCTATGCCAAGGCTTCAATATATAGAGCAATTGGAAACAAGAAACCATGAATGGTTTATAGAACAAGAGGCAAATACCATGGGCCCAGACTAGGCACCCAAATTCACCTTATGCAAAAGTCCCATGCTCCATTCACACGGGCAACCTCCCGAAATAGTAAATGAAACTCCCATGAAGTCAACAATAGCAAAAGTAACTCCCACACCACAAATAGAATCATTATGAACATCTTTGACTTGTAACTCCCCATAATGGCACACATCCCAAGAATGGTGTGCAACTCCAACAACCAACTCACATGGGACCCACCAATAATGAAGAAATGGTTCATAACTCCCTCTTAGCACCTAGGATTGGTAAAATTCCATAAATGAGCTCTAGTTGATTTGTAACAACCACTTTCATGCTCCATCTCCTTCATGAATACCATCACAACTAATATTTCCAAGTCAACAAAAAATTAATAATAAAATAATCTCTTATCGATCTTAAGGGGACGTCCAAGTACCCTCTCCAAGATGTTTGGAGACATGACATAACATATACATTAGGATTGCTATTAAATATCACACTATCTTAACATTCTCCCACTTGATATTATACATTGCAATGACATCCATAGGAAACATAAAATAAATCAAGTACAGGATCCAAGGCCATGGGGCCTTCCTACACGAAGAAAATTTTTCCGTGCTTATTGGCTTTGTAAGGGAATCTGCAACATTATCTTGAGTGTCAACTTTCTACAATATGACCTTACCATTATCTACCATCTCACACACAAAATGATATTGAACATCAACAAGCTTAGTACAAGCATAGTACATGGGATTCTTGGTCAAGCAAATAGAACTTTGACTATCACAACTGATTCTAACCACCCTGCAGTCAAAACCAATACTTGAACACAATCTTTATAACCATACCTCCTCCTTAGAGGCATGTGTAGCAAGTATATATTTTTCTTCGATGGTGGACAAAGCAATCATGGGCTACCTCTTACTCATTTAGCTCACTGCACTACCAAACAAAGAAAACACATAGCCACTAGTAGACCTTCGACTATCCAAGTCACCTGTCCAATCTGCATCTACAAAACCCTGTATGTCTAATATCTTATCCACATCATTAGTATCATGATAATGGTAATAGTAATCATAAGTCCCTCACAAATATTTAAACATGCTCTTAACATAAGTCCAATGCTCCTTACTAGGGTTAGACATAAACATGCTCAAAACTCCCACTGCTTGGGCAATATCCTGTCTAGTGCAAACCATTGCATACATTAGGCTACCAACAACACTAGCATAAGACACATTAGACATATCGTTAGAATCATCATCACATCCAACAGGAAAAGGATTATTCACAGATTCATAATAATGCATACTAAATTGCTGCAAAATGTTATCAACATATTTACCCTAACTTAACCAAAACTGTTTGTGTACTCGATCTCTGTTGATCTCTATACTAAGAATGTATTTTGTATCTCCCAAATCCTTCATATCAAATGTGCCAATAAGCCGAGTTTTGAGCTCCCTAATCATCCCCTTACTGTTACCAATAAACATGTCATCCACATACTAGACAATGATTAGAATTTGATCATCAATAATTTTAACATAACATAGTGATCTTATTTGCTCCTAACAAAACCCATTTTTAGTGCAGAAAAATGCATCAAACTTCTAGTACCACATGTGGGATGGCTGTTTCAGACCATACAGTGATTGTTTCAACTTGCAAACCAAATGTTTCTTCCTCTTCACAACAAAACCATCAGGTTGTTGCATATTAATCTTCTTCTTAAGATCCCCTTGCAAGAAAGCAAGTTTAACATCCATTTGCTCAATCTCAAAATCATAAGCTGCAACGAAATCTAACAACAAATAACTTAGCAATAGAAGAGAAAATTTTACCGAAATCAACTCCCTCTCTCTGGGAGTAGCCCTTGGCCACCATTCTAACCTTGTATTGCTCTAATTGCGCATCTACTCCAATTTTCTTCTTATACACCCACTTGCAACCAATGAACTTTCTTTCTTCGGGCAAACTAACAAGATCCTAGGTGTTACATCTGTTTAAGGCCATCATCTCCTCCTGCATGGCTTGCATCCAAGATTCATTATCCTTTGAAGAGAGAGCTTTCCTGAAAGATCTCAGTTTATAGTCAGTATATAACAAAACAAATACACGATGGAAATCTATTAGCCTATACCTGCCAAATAGATTCCGTTGTCTCGTGGATCTTCTCAAAGTAGAAGTAAGGGGCTTTACTTGTTCTTCTGCATTCTCAACTTGCTTAGAACTCTCATTTGAACCCTCTTCTTCCTCTCCATCCTTTAATCCATCATCTTGTTCATCAACATGTGCATCTTCCTACTTTTTGACCTTGGTCTCAAAATGCACTATTTTCTTTCCTTCATTTTTCTTTGGTTGCACAAGATTTGAAAATGCTCTTAACTCTTTGAAAAACACATCTCTAGAAAAGATCCTTTTTTAAGTTAGCAGATTCCAAAGCTTATAACCTTCACATTTTCTATTTTTCACCATAACCAACAAAGATACATTTCTGTGCCTTTGGATCTTATTTAGATCGCTTTTCCTTTGGCATATGAATATAAGCCTCATAGCCAAATACTCTTAAATGTGAAACAAAAGTTTTTTTATTTGTCCACACTTCATAAGGAGTTTTATCAACAAGAGCCAAACAAGGAAATCTATTTCAAGTAACAAGCAGTATTTATAGCCTCTACCCAAAAGCACCAATCTAGCTGTGTACCACTTAGTATACTTTTGGCTATTTCTAACAAGGTCCGGTTTATTCTCTTTGCCACCCCATTCCGCTGAGTTGTGTATGTAGTCTTTTGCCAAACAATACTTGTATGCTTACAAAACTCATCAAATTCATTAGAATAGTATCCACCCCCATTGTCAGATCCCAACACCTTTGTTTTATAATTTGTTTGCTTTTCAACCAAGGCTTTAAACTCTTTAAACTTTTGGAAAACTTCATATTTAGAATGCATAAAATAAAGTCAAGTGTATCTTGAGGCATCATCAATGAAAGTAACAAAATAACGTGATTTTCCCATAGATTTAACATCCATTGGACCAAACACATCCAAATGAATAATCTTTAACAATCTTTTAGCTTTGTAACTGCCTGAAGGAAAATATGCTCTATTATGTTTACCAAACACACAATGTTCACAAAAATCAAAATGCTCATCAGAATAAGAAAAACCGTCAACCAACTTTTTATTAATCAAGGTCATAAGCCCTTTTTCACCAATGTGGCCTAAATGTTGTTGCACAACATACATGTATTTTCAGTACTGGTTACATTGGTAGAGTTACAAAAAGTAGAGGCATTCAGCCTAAACAAAGTCCCAACACGGGATCCTCTAGCAACCGCCAAATTCCCTCTGACTAACCTGCAACTAGACTTATCAAATATCACATGCATCCTTGAATCATTCAACTTGGAAATAGAAATCAAATTTCTAGCAATTCCAGAAATATGTAAACAATTAGTAAGGGTTTTCACCCTCTCATCACCGAAACACAACTTTACCTTCCCACAACCAACAATTTGATGCAAATTATTGTCACCTAGATACACTTATCCTCCATCATATGCATGGTAGGAAGATAATCACTCCTTATGAGAAGTCATATGATACAAACAACTTGAGTCAATCAACTATGATTTTTTAGATATAGTATTAGCAAAAGCAAACAAGGCTTCATCACCTTCATCAAAGGATTTTTTTGTGGAGGAGGCATAGGTCTTCTTATTTTTGCACTCCTTCACATATTACTATTTACCATAGTTCTAACACTTCACTCTACACTTTCTTGGGGTTTTAAAATGGCCTCGAGACTTAGATCTCTTTGTAGACTTTTTCTGATTCCCTTTTGGCCTTCCTTTATCCTTGGTTCTTCCTTGAACATGTAATGCATCCTTTGAGCTCTCTTTCATGGATTTTCACCTCATTTCCTTTGCAAGCAAGGTAGCAACAAGGCAATCCAACTTTCGCTGTCATTTGACCACTAATAGCAAGAATTATATTTTCCCACAATTCAGCCAAATAACAAAGTAACAATATACATTTATCCTCATCTATTTTGATATTAATGGATCCTAATTGACCCATAATCAAATTAAATGAATTCAAATGTTTTGCAACAAAGTCCCCATCTTTCATTTTCAAAGAATATAATTTCCTCTTAAAATAAAGTTTATTTACTAGGTTCTTAGTTTGGTAGATCTCACCAGGCCTCTTCCATAGGAGATATACAGTGGCCTCCTCAGAAACCTCCAATAGGACCGGATCTACTAGACACTACCGAATGGTTCCTCGTGCCTTTTTGTCGAATTTCTTCTAATTATCTTCAGAAATAGCATCTGGTTTCTTTTCAATTGTGACAACTCTCTATTGATCTCTCTCTTCAAGGAGACCCTCTAGCTTTAGTTTCCACAACTTGTAAATGGTTCCATTGAATTTCTCAATTTTTGAATGAGAAGTACAGGGCATGTTTTCTAATCACAAATTTGCAAAACCACTAAAAAAACCTTCAATACTTAAAGTAAGGAGTCCTCTTTTTAACATAACCAAGGCTTTGATACCATATGTTGTTAAAAACAAGGTGAACTATTGCAAGTGTGAATTCTTCAAAGAGTATGCAAATTTGATTATATAAATACAACATTGGATCACCCATTAAGTATAATGTGGAAGCATAAAATCAACAAACCATGATAAACAAACACATGACACGAGACATACATGGAGAAACCCTTGTGGGAAAAAAACTCTACCATCAAAGAGAGGCACAAATATGTATTAATCTTCAACACAAGAGCACATATGCAACACACTTTCTCCCTTCAATTTGACAACATTTCGGCAACACCTGTGTACCTGTGAAATAACATATATAACTACTATCCCAAGACTCCAATATATAGAGCAACCAGAAACAAGAAACCATGAATGATTTACAAAACAAAAGGCAAATACCATGGGCCCAAACTAGGCGTCCAAATCCCCCTCATGTAGAAATCCCACACCCCATTCACATGGGCAACCTCTCCGAATAGTAAATGAAACTCCTGTGAAGTCAACAATAACAAAAGTAACTCTCGCACCACAAATAGAATCATTATAAACATCTCTGACTTGTAACTTTCCATAATGGCACACATCCCAAGAATGGTGTCCAATTCCAACAACAACTCATGTGGGACCCACCAATAATGAAGAGATGCTTCATAACTCTCTCTTAGTGCCTAGGATTCAGAAAATGTCATAAATGACCGCTAATTGATTTGTAACCACCATTGTCATGCTCCACCTCCTTCATGAATGCCATTACAACTAATATTCCAAGTCAATGGGAAAATAATAATAAAATAATCTCTCATCCAACTAAAGGGGGCATCTAAGTACCCTCTCCAGGATGTTTGGAGACATGACATAAAATATACATTAGGATTTGCAACTAAATATCACTCTATCCTAACATTTTGATTGCATGTTCGTTTGGGCTTTATTATGCTATTTGATAGTAAAACAAATTATTCATTGTGTTTCTTTGTTCTCATTATGGATTGTCACTCTAGATACTTGTACGCAACAATGAAATACAAGGCTGGGCACACACTTAAGCATCTGCATAATATCCCACAAGTTAGTAACCAAAAACAATAGGTCTGGGATGTATGGAGACTGAGCAGCCCTAGTAAAACCAAGTATTGTGATTTGTCCTTGAAATGTATTTTTTGAAAAAATCTTGATTGCATGTCCATTGGGGCTTTATTATGCTATTGGAAAGTAAAACAAATTACTCATCTTATTTCTTTGTTCTTGTTATGGATCTTCACATTAAATTCTTGTATGCAACATTGAAATACAAGGCCACAAACTTAAGTGCCTGCACGGTATCCCACTAGTTAGTACCCAAAATGATATCCTGCTAGTTAGTACCCAAAATATAATAGGATTAGGATGTTTGGAAAACATCACATAACCACGTCATATTGATTTGTGTCCTTTGATGTTCATTTCTGCAAGGTATCACTAATTGGGTACTTAAGTCAACTGTGAATCCATTATCTAGCTTATTCAAAATTATATTCCAATGTGAATTAAATATGGTTTGATAATACGAAATCCATTGTTATCATTTTTATCGATTCAATGTTGATATCAATTGTGCTACCATCCTTTTTGGGACTACTAGCTAAAATTTGCCACGACTATTGATGTTCAGTTCCACAAGGTGTCAATAATTTGGGGCTTAAGCCAACTAAGTTTGTGTTACCTAGCTTATTCAAAATTATGTTTAATGTAAATCAAATATGGTTTCATAAAACAAAATCAATTATTATCATTCCCATAGATTCAATGTTGATATTGATTTTGCTACCATTTTCTATGGGACTACAAGCTAAAGTCGGCCACCATCCCTTAGGGGACTGTTGGCTAATAGTCTGCTGCCATTGTGTATGTGACTATTGGCTTATAATTTGCAACCATCTCTTACAGGATTTTAGCTAGAGATCTTAGTCATCATTGTGGCTATCCCTTATAGGACTGTCCTAGCAAAGCACTTGATCTTTTTATAAAAAAATCAAGGTGTAAGCTCTCTTGATGTAATAATTTAGAGGGTGAGAGTGAGTGCTAGCGAGTCACTTGTTTTTAAAAAATTGCCCTAGCTAGACATGGTGAAAAAAATGTTACAAATTGGGTGTGGTCCCAAACATGATAGTGCTTTTACTTTGTTGGATTATATGCTGCTAACATCTCTGCTGGATTATAGTTTGCCAACCTTTCTTATTTCTCCTCTAAATTTTGTAGGAATGTTTGCTGGAAGCTAAGAGCATCAATAATTATCTGTCATGTCCCCTCTTTAGCGCTGTCTAGCAGAGACATGAGAGTTGACCTATCATCCGGGTTCCCGTAGGTCAGCAGCGTGGTTAGGGGACCTATCCAGAGGCAGTGTAGCTTGGCACAGAGCTTTACAGGCCTTTCCAGTCAGTTTTTGACAGTTTCCTATTTTTTAGGAAGGGTTCCTATTTTTTAGGGTTTGACCGAGAGTTGACCAGGAGGCATCAGGGGACCTCCAGGAGCATTTTTGGAGTTTTGGTCAAATTCCTATTTTTTAGGAGGTATCCCTACATTTTAGGGAGGCACTGTCAGTTGGCGTGACACGTGGCGACATCACCAGTAGCGTGGGCTTCAGAAGTTCTCAGTTCAGGATGGCCAGGTGATGGATTTGGAATAATTATTGAATATTAAAGTGTGGCTTTAATATTTAATAAAAATAAATAAAATAAAGTGAATAACATGTCACTTTATATTAATAAGTTATTAAAAAGTCCCCCACCTAGTTGACACAACGTTGTGTTTAAAAAGTGGGCTTTTAATAATGAAGTTGGGCCCTCAACTTGGGCGCCCAACTTGGGAAGTCTTCATTAATAAAAGGATCTTTTAAAGATTCTTAATTTTGATCCCTTTTGGAACCCTAAAGTGGACGCCCACTTTGGGAAGTGCATAAAGTGACTTTGAAGTGCTATTTGGATCTATCTTTTGCATATCTTTTGAAGCTTCATGGCAGCTCTGAACTCTGTGGAAGGGGGTAGCAGCATTCAGACTCTTGGGAACGAAAACTCTCAAGGATTTTGGTGAATTGGACGATAACCCAGTTCTTGTTTGTGGGAGGCCTACTCTGGGTCTTCATTTGTGCATCATTGGACAGATTCCAGGGCATGTTATTGCAGATCTAAGCTTGCAGCAGTGCTAAATCAGCTTTATTCTTCAGATCCTTCATTCTCAGTTGCATGTATAGCCTCTTCTAGGCCAATATTGCCTTTGTATGCAAGTAGGGTTGCAAACCAGGCTTCCATTGAATATTAAAATACAGATCTGATGGGTATGTGCCTCAATTTCTCATGTGTTATCTTTCTATCAGTTATTATTTATTTTTAGTCCATTTTATTTGAGATTGCAGCTGTATGTATTTCTATTTGCCATCTTGGCAAATACACATCTCAAGAAAATTGAAACCCCTTCTGCATCTCCTCTCTAGTCTGAAAGAAAACAAAAAAAAAAAAATAAAAAAAATCATAAAACAAATTAAATCACAAAAAAACAGCACTTCTTTTCAGCAACAGCACTTCATTTCAGCAAAGGGATCCATCAGGGATCTTTCATTATCTTTAGTAATTGTCAACCCTGAAAGTAGGGTAATCAGTATTTATTGCTTAACAATGAAGATCAGTAATAAAAGTTAATGGTGTCAATGTACCTCAAAGAATCAATAAGAAATTGTTGAGTATACCTTCAGGCAATGTTGGAGACAGTCAACCACAAACTCTCCTGTGGTCAACACAACAAAAAGTCAAGGCCACATATAAAGGTAAATACAAATACAACAACAAAAAGGTCAACACAAGTGAATGCTCAAAGCGCTAGTAAATGCAGTAGTAAAGTCAATGCAGGTCAGATTTTTGTGGTCAATGCCAGGGCTGACGTCACCAAATTTGACTCTCTTTTTAGACCCACTTTTGAAAGTAGAAAATTAAAAGATAGTGGAAGAATGTCATGTCCCCAATTTTGGAGTAACTTAAATTGTTTTAATTGTAAATTAATTTTGCAAAGTATTTTTATTTACTTTATAAAATTAATATTTTATTTAAGTTACTAAGTCAGTAGTACAACACTTTATTAAAAGTGTTATGAACAAGCATTTAAAAAGTACAAATGCAAACATTTAATAAAGTTCATGTAAAAGCATTTAAAATGCTTGGGTATGATGTGTACATGTAAACTCTCATTTAATAAAATTAGGCTGGGCCTAATTAATGTAATGGCTTTAAAAGCAAGCTTGAGAGTCATTTGAAGTCATGTCTAAATGTTTTTTAGATACTTGGTTTTGGGTTTTTGTCTTTTGACAAATTGTATTCAGTTGATTGACAAGGTGATGTTCCCTTGCATTCGCTGTACCGAGGAGATGATCCCTTGGTAGTTGTTGGTTTGGTGATGCTCCCTTACCAGCATTGAGGTGAAGTTGCTTTAGGTTTCATAATTGTGCTTCAAAGTGTTGTTCTACATTTTTTGTGGGTTTTGAAAGTTAAATTGGCACCTTTGAGAAGGGTTTGAATGCTTGATTGGTTGGAATTGAAGATTTTAGAGATTCAATAATTTTTTAAAGACTGCTACAGTAATCCGTACCGCTGCTACAGTAATCTGTACCATCCCTACAGTGATCCGTACCATTTTGTGTTCAGTTTGGAGGCATTTTGTGGAATATTGTAGTGTCATCGCTCATATTTAAGGGTGCAAAAATTATAGTTATTAAAGCCTGAAGATAATCGTTGCCACACTCAATGTATCCAGTAACTGAAGTATAAAGGAAAGAGTTGGTAAACAGGAGAATAAACATCAGATGCAGCCATAAAGGAATCGCAGATCAACACTTAGAAGCAACCAATATCTTTAATATCCCTAATGGATATTGGACTGAAATTTTGAATGCTCTGATACCACTGTAAAATACCCTTCTAGAAATGACTGAAATTTTTTACAAATTTAGATGAGATTTCTTGCACACTTCAATTAAATAACTTCACCAAATGAATAAGGAATTGTAGCACATCAAACTCACATCAAACTCACATCAACTTTGCACATATGAAAATAAAACATGAAATGTCAAGTGGCTGGAATTTATTTCAGTCCAATATCCATTAGGGATATTAAAATGGTATCAAAGCATTCAAAATTTCAGTCCAATATCCATTAGGGATATTAAAGTGGTATCAGAACCATGATCTTGCCAGCCTGTGAGTCAGAGCCATGATCTTGCCAGCCTATGGGTTTGTTTTGAAGGAAGAGCTGAAGCCATGAATACAAGAAGAACACCTACAGTTGACAAATCTATAGAAGAAAAATGGACAGCCTTGATAAACAAGTATGATGCTCTTCCTAGGTATGTGCAAAACAGAATTAGCTTCAAAGCTTACATGAAGTTCAAGTGTTTGTGGTATGATGAAGATTTGGATAATGAGGACACCCAGCCATCAGCTAGCAGCCCTAGAGGGAAAATTGACACAGTTTCATTCTAGCCACATGAAGTCAAGACTGAAGAAGAGCACGAAGAAACAAGTGATGTGGAAAAAAACCAATCATTATGCAACCCTAAAGAGTATGAGGATTCAAGTACACTTCAGCCACATATTGAAGAAAAGCACATGGTAGTTGAAGACAAATCAGCTATGTTGGGTAAAGGTATGGTTCTTCATGAAAAGACTAACATTGTTGATAAGGAAAATGTTGATACATTTGAGAGCAAACCAGAGATTACAGTTTGTTATGAAGAGCATACTATTGGTGTTCAATCATACATGTAGGGAGAAGACGTAGTCTTTGTTACAAAGATCATCCATGAGGAAGATGATTCACATAAAGAACTCATGACACTTCATGATGATAAAGAGAACACGATCAACCATAAAGAATGTGATTCACATGAAGAAGACTTAGGTGATGCATATGAAGTTTCTTGCTTTGGATCAACATTTGATGAAGAAAAGTGGCATGATGTCATTGCTAATCATTCTAATGAAATGGCAGATTTTGATCATGGAGTTGAATGGCATGATATAATCCCTGATTTGTTTGAGGGCAGCAGTACTATTCCTTTGCAAAATCAGTTGGTGGTAGTTATTGTTCATAAGAATGAGAGTGGGAAGACACTTCCTACCTTTGGCACTTTATTGGTCATCACACATGACGAGCATATGGATTATCCAAGGCTTAAGATTTTTGATTTGATACACCATGGTATGATTGAGACAGAGGATTCAAGACATGTGGTATATGAGGAATGAGCTTTGTATGGAGTTTGATAGTGACATTGAGTATACAGGTGAACAGATAGATATCCTTCATGACACTTGGAGGACAGCAACTGTTTGGGAGCTTTGTAGAGGTTTGGATCATGTCTACATCATTGGAGGATGGCCTATGGATGTTGTTTACTCACCATTGAATATTAGTGATGACATTGGTATTCATTTGGATTTGATTTTTAGTTATTGGGTAAATGATTTCCAGCAAATGAATCATGAGATACATGGGATAGAGAATCAAGATATGGATAGGAAAGAAGATGGCATTCTTAATGATACACAATCATTTGATTCAGAGTTGATGAATTTTCTTATTCATAATGGATTTAGTGAGTATGCCTATGTTTTGATATGGTATTATTGTGATGATGCTTTGGTGATTGGATTTGATGTTAACATAGCTTCAACAAGTGAGTTATATGAGGATGAGTATGATAGTTCAATGTCTTTCAGCAAGGTATCAAGTTGCTTCATGATATGGATGTGTCATTGGAGGTTGAGTATGGATGTGTTTGCTACATTGTGCGACAGTGGAAGCGGTCCCAGGATCTTCTTCGTCAGCAGCCTTGAAGAGATGCGATTGAGCATGCTTGAGGAGCCTCACTGGATTTGGGATCCAGGAATTGATTGAGTTCAGTTTTTCTTCCCATTGCTTGGGGAGAAGCAATTTCGGGAAGGGAGGGCTATTATGTCCCCAATTTTGGAGTAACTTAAATTGTTTTAATTGTAAATTAATTTTGTAAAGTATTTTTATTTACTTTATAAAATTAATATTTTATTTAAGTTACTAAGTCAGTAGTACAACACTTTATTAAAAGTGTTATGAACAAGCATTTAAAAAGTACAAATGCAAGCATTTAATAAAGTTTATGTAAAAGCATTTAAAATGCTTGGGTATGATGTGTACATGTAAACTCTCATTTAATAAAATTAGGCTAGGCCTAATTAATGTAATGGCTTTAAAAGCAAGCTTGAGAGTCATTTGAAGTCATGTCTAAATGTCTGAATGTCTGGATGTCTAAATGTTTTTCAGATACTTGGTTTTGGGTTCTTGTCTTTTGACAAATTGTATTCAGCTGATTGACAAGGTGATGTTCCCTTGCATTTGCTGAGCCGAGGAGATGTTCCCTTGGTGAATTGTAGAGGTGAAATCATCTCAGATTTCACAACTGAGCTTCAAGTGCTTTTGGTATTGTTTGGGTTTTCGATATTTGGTCGGAGACCATTATGTTGATGATATTGAAGATCTTTGTATGCAGAGATTTCAGAATAATTGAGACATCATGTTGAATTTGGAGAGATATGTTGAAGACTTTTACAAAATAGGTTTATTTGATTCATGTGCAATCTGGTTCGATTTAATAATGAAATTGTGAAGTTGGGTTTTATACAAATGCTTTATGGTTTTCAAATTATAGTTTAGAGTAGTTGCTGGTTCAAAGGGAGACAATTTCTGACACAACTGTATCTTATGATGATTATTATAATCAGAGAAGAAGTCATGAATTATATGAGTTTCTAACTAGTGGTTTGTGGGCCCCTTGAAACACTAAGCTAGCTTACAAAAGGAATTCGTTGGTTTATGTAAGGTGATTTGTGGTTTTTGAATTTACATTTGCTGTTGGCAGCCAAGAGACAAAATCTGACAAGCTTCAGCTGTGTTTATATTTAAAAAACAGAGTTTTGGTAAATCATGGTCCCAGCTATGTGTTTGGAAATTTGAAGATAAATTGGAGTCTATCTCTGTAATCGCAGGTTGTAGGAGGAATACTTCTTCTTTATGAATTTGTTTGTGGGCCCAGTTGCATTACCCAATGTGTCTGGGTGTTATAAGAATATCATCATATTTCTTAGATGATGTGGAGGAAATATACCTATCGCTGCTTCCAAGAGAGTTTTATATATAAGTTCGTGGATCCCAGGTTGTATACACCGCAGGCCATAAAATAAGAACTAGCCGCTTCATATATTTATTGGGCTTGTGTTTAAAATCTGAAGACAAAGAAATTCATAAAATAATTCGCAGCTTCCCTTATATCACTCTACCGCCACTTCTATAAGAAGTTGTAATCGTGTGGAAGGAAAGGGCAGCGATCTGCCTATCTCTGTTGTAGCGACCAGTTAGAGAGCAGCGATCAACACTGCAGGGTATAGCATCAGCATTCAACTAATATCAGTTTTCTAAGTGAAGTTTGGCATCCTTTATTTGCATCAATTGGTATGTTGTCTTTCTTGGTTAGAGTCCTGATTCTGTAACAGCAGATTGGCATATGTATTTGACTATGCTAGAGCTCAGAAATTGTTATAATCTTCATTCTATATCATTACATTCTGTAGCAGCAGACTGTTGACTCAAAAAAATCGTATTTGGTCTTTCAATATGTTGCATCTTGAGGTCATATATTGTTGAATGGGTTTATAATTGGAATCATCATCATAAAGATTTATTATTGCTATGTTATTTTAAGCAAATTGCATACATTCGCTGTCCATCATTGTTTGAATCAGAAAAACAAAAAAACAGAGGGCTGCCATCCTTCTTTGATGTCTATTTGCATTTGATAGTTATAAGGTGCGAGATAAAATCCGAGTTCAGTCCTAGGGTTTGAACAGGAAAAAATTGAAATCAGAAATCTAGGATATCTTTTGGAAGGGTAAAAATCAGAGAATTTGATAAATAGCCTAGGAGGGATGTTACAGTGGTATCAGAGCATTCAAAATTTCAGTCCAATATCCATTAGGGATATTAAAAAGAAGAATATTTACTTACAGAAAGGAGATTGATCCAAATGGATCATCGAAAGTATCTCTATTAAAAAATGACTACATATGTAATTGAAACACTCTCAAGTGTCAAGATACTCCTAGTATGTTGATTCTTAGAAAGATCAAAGTATGCAAGTTTGTATAGGGGTCTACAAAGGTTGCAGGTGTTTTTGAGGTGATCCAAAGACCTTGGAATGAAATATAGCTGAAACAGGTTTTCTAGAAACAAGGTATAATTTTGTCTATGATAAAATTGCTAGAGGTAGTAGGTCGACTGGTTCGCTTATTTCATGGTGGCTGCACTTGTGTCTTGGCAATTTTAGAAATGTCATAGTGGTTTAAATGTGTGATGGCAGTTTTAAATGTGTCATGGTGGTTGCAGAAGTGTCATGGTGGTTTTAAATGTGTTGTGGCAGTTGCTGAAGTGTCTTGTCAGTTTTGCCCTGACAGATGTGGTGATCCCATGTTGAACAAAAGAGGAGGAATTTTTGGGAACAATGTCTCTTACACTTCTGATGAGATTCTTGTTCGAGACACTTCTCACCTGAAATTATATAAATACATCCTCAAGGGGTTGTGTAAAGAAATTCTTAAACAATTCATTTCATACCTTTCTTTTTTATGCAAGAAAATGAGGTTCCTCTGCTTGAGAGTGTGCTAGGGAGTTGTGTGTAGCTGAGAGTGTGCATATGTAGCAAGTTGTAGAGTAATTGCAAGCGTAGGACACTATAAATGTGTCTTTGAATGTCTTGTAAAGGCAGTGAGTCTGTAAGAATTGCAAAGAGATAGTGCAAGAGAAGGCAAACTACTTTACTCTTCTAGTGCAAGAGAAGGCAAACTACTTTACTCTTCTAAAGTTTCTTCCCAATTGGGTTCTCTAGGATAACCTCTTGTGTTATGCTTTGTCCCTGTGATGTTTTTAGTTCATGTTTAGTTGCATTTCACACATACAAAAATTCACTTGCAGCACATAAACAATTCATTTCTAAGGACAAATTCACTATTTTCTTTAATAAATTGAAAAAAGACAATCATAAAGTCAAGTAAGGTTTCATAAGAAATTGTTGAAATCTGTTTTGGTGAATTACTTATGGAATTTTTATACTAATTATGGACCAAATAGGTATTAGATAAATTGTGTTCCTTAGATTTGTGCATTTTTTGTGGTGTGACCATTTTGCAGATTGATGCCCATTGCTAGAACTATTGTAAGCACAGTATCAGTCCATTTACATGGCTTTGACATGGTCTGGCAAAAGTGTAAATAGAATTCAATTTCGTGGGCTTAAAACACAAAAAACTCAGCAAGAACTTGGGAACCTAAAAATGATATAATAGTCATAAAAATAGAGAAATTCTTGAATTTGTTATATCATCTAAAATATAGTGCATAGAGATTAGAAATAAACATGGTGCATTAAAAATTCCAATTATAAGAAGACTATGGTTTTTAAAAAATGCTATTTCACTTTCGTTTATGTAAAAACAAAAGGCTGGTCCTAAAATAATAAGTACTATCATCATGGAGCACAGCCTTTAAGGGAAACCCTATATTTTTTTAGCTTAATCCTCATTAGAGTATAGATTGAACTAGATTGTCTTCTCCAAACATTGGTCTTTATTGACAATCACTAATGGAAGCAAATGAGGTAAGAAAGCAACTTCAATCTTTGTTATATCAAGGTGTGATCAGTCCTACCACTTCTCCATGTGGTTCCCCTATTGTTCTTGTATCCAAGAAATATTATTCATTAGATAACGTGTATTGATTGTAAGGGTCTTAAATAAGATAATCATCAAGAAGAGTTACCCACTTCCACAAATTGATAATTAATTGGACCAACTTCAGCATGCTAAAGTACTTCATTTGAAATCTGGGTATCATCAAGTAAGAGTCAAGGAGGAGGATCTGTGGGAAATGATATTCTAGACAAAGCAAGGTTCTTAGCAAAACTTATGATGAGCATTTGATGCATTTGAAGCAAGTTTTGCATGGGGCTAAGAGTGCATATTTAGCGCAATGAAGATTACCATCTTCAAACAAGTTTGCTCTACAAGTTGGGAGAGTTATGTGTTCCTAAAGATTGAAGAGTTCAACTAATGAGGGATGCCCATAGTTGCCAAGAAACTCCGTTTTAGGAACATGGACTGCATACCCGTCCTCATACCCATAATTCCTGGTGACTACATTTACATAGATTATAGCTGTCGCCTCATTCATTTACTCACATACCCTAATTTGATTGGTGTCCTTGTCCTTGTATTGGTACCGGTACACCTACATTTGTTGATTCCATGGGAGGCCCATGCTTCAGAGATTGCAAGGCCTTGGCACATTTGCAAAAGTATGTGGATTGACCAAATGTGTAAGTTGATTTTGCAAAGTTTGTATAAGGGAATATTAGTTGTGTAGCACAAGTAAGCCCAATACAAAAAGTTGGGATTGTATTTGCTACTATTGGCTTCTTCTATACGATGGCAGAGCATCACCAAAGATTGTGTAGAAGGTTTGTCTTCATCAAGGAAGTTGGATGATTACTTGGTTGTTTTAGTAGAATGGTTCAGTAAATGTCTATTATCATTCCATGCAAAAAAACTCTTAAAAGAGAAATGTGTGATTGATTTATTTTTCACTAGTGTTTGGGTTCACTATGTTGTGCCTAGTTATATCATTTTAGACATGGATGGTAGGTTCATGGGAAAAATTGACTACATTGTGAGAGGTGGATATAAATTGAAGAGATCAACTATCTTTCATCCACAAGTTGATGGTTAAATCAAAGTGGTTGCTAGAACATTGGTGTAGCTCTTTAGGGAGTATAGTAGAAAGCATTTTCACAACAAGACTTAGGATGAAAATTTGGTATGTATATAACATTCTTGAAATAAGGCAATTCATTCTTTTACGAATAGATTTCCTTTTGAGGCTTGTTTCAGTTATATAACTCCTAGTCCTTTTGATGTAGTGATGGGACAATTTCAAAGATGGCAAGAAAATTCGGATTCAGAAAATCACAAGGTTGAGATCTAAATTGGGAATATAAGACAAACACATCTTCAAGTGCATGAGAGGTTGAAGGAGTCTTAAGCTAAGTACAAAGTGATATATGATCAGCATAGATTTGAGCATGAGTTCCAAGTTGAGGAAAAGTATGATTTTACTTGAGCAAAGACATATTCCAAGTTAAAGCAAAGAAGTGGACACTACTTAGGGATGGTCTATTTGAGATTCTTGAACAAGTGGGCAAAAATGCATTCAGATTAGACTTGCCTCCATATATGAAGTCATATTTAGTTGTGAATGTTGTAAGAACTTATGGATCTTTTAGGTTGAACTAGGCTATATGTCGAAGAAGAGTTTTTGCTGGCTTCATTGAAGACCTTGCGCCTAATGTTAAGAAAAGTTGGACAAGGATGTTGTCATTCAGAAGAAGTTAAGGACATCAAGGAGGGGAGAATAGGACAGTTGGTAAGTGGGATTGAAAGGAGAATTCCCAAGAAAAGTCAAGTGTTTTTGGAAGGAGTAAGTAGGGGAATTCTTTCTTCATCTATTAAGTCTCAAAAGCTTATGTATTGGGGAGGTGTGATCTGGATTGGATCATAAAGAGCAAGTTTAACTTAAATCTCTAGTCAAAATTAATAAGTAATTAATTTAAAACACTTGCAAGACAATCCTAATTCATCGCTTTTCAACAAGATTAAAGTATGCAATTTTATACAGTTTGCATGGAAATAAGCCATTATTAACCTAGATTGAACTAGGCTAGATGTCGAAGAAGAGTGTTTGTTGGCTTCATTGAAGACCTTGCGCCTAGTGTTAAGAAGAGTTGGACAAGGATGTTGTAATGCAGAAGAAGTTAAGGACATCAAGGAGGGGAGAATAAAGTATGCAGTTGTATACAGTTTGCATGGAAATAAGCCATTATTAACCAACCCCACAATCAATTTAAGTATGCCATCTGCTCTAATATTTTAAAAATATTCAGTTGTTCCTAAGATTTATCTTTAGGGAAAGACATAATGAATTTGAATGCTTTTGAGGACAAAGCATTCAAACATAGGAGTTCATGCTGTTACACGACTCTTCTAGCTGTGGTGTAAACCTGGTTTGGTTGCAATTGTACATTAGTTGAAGAAATTTGTCCTAAGTTTTGTTTTTAGACTTAATTACTTCCTTTGAGTCAACTCTTCCATATTTCTTGCAAGAATAGGTGCATCTTGAGGGAATTAGGAGCAAAGAGATCACTTGTTCAGCTTATGTGGCATGTTTTCTGCTTTCTACATTGTTAATTTTAGCTTTGGAGAAAGGAAAATCATTTTCTTAAAGCTATCGAGTTCTTAAGATGCATTATTATGTCAGATACAGAGGAGTATCTATGTGGTAGTAGAAACATGGAATAGATTGTTTGGTTCACTTTTGAAGCATCAACTGCCTCAGATATTTTTTTCAATTGGGTCTGAGTTTGCAGTTTCTGATGATTATAGAGGATCTGTGTTATATTGTAAACAGTTAAAAATGGTTTCGATTTCAAGTTGTTAGACTTGTGAAGCACTCTAATTGTTTGCTGTCTTTTGTGCTTTTTCCAGCTACTATTTTTCCTGTCGTTCAGAGACAACATCAGCTTCTTGTCACTTTACTTCTTTGTAATGCTGCAGCGATGGAGGTACATTAATTTTAGCTTTTTCAGTAGTCTATGAATAACTGTTGGAATTATGCATTTGAAAATACATTCTTTCAAGGAACTATTCTTTAAAGGCATAGAGGTACTTTGAAACCAATCTGTAGCTGTGATTATAGATTTTGTTATACTATGTGAATTACTGTTCCAATTAAGTAATTTTAATATACATTCTTTGAAAGAATGAAAGATATATTTATGTTTGGACAATCAATAAAGCCCTGGATTTACAACAACAATCCTCTGAGGATTATCTTGCAATATGACTTTAAAGCATGAACTGACTGTCATAGGAACTCCAAACCAGAGTCAGTTGATAACAACACTAATCTTGACTAACGATTATGGCAATGAAAAACATGGATCTGTTTGTCCAATTATTTGGCCTCACACCTACATGCTTCCTTACTAGTTTCTATATGAAGCAGCTTATTGGGAACCCTTTGTAAAAATGTCATACTTTGCTTAGTATTTATTCTTATGAAAAGCACCACCTATGGAAATTACTGAGTCCAATAAGCCCTACAACATGGAGTAAGAAGAAACACTTAATGTTATGTATTTAGCCTCCAAAATATGTTTCTCAAGAAATATTAAATATATCATATATGTTATGAAAAACACACTCAAACATGCTACGTACTATAAAGCCACTTGAGAATAAAGCTGATAATATTGTTATAGGATATAGAATTATTATTATTTTTAATTTTTTTGTTCATAGGTTAATTGCAACACTCATCTGCTATCGGATAAATACAGGGAGCATACCATCATCAAGCTTTGAGCACCATTTTGCTTAGATGCCATGTCCAATTGGTGTCTCTTCTGCCAAAATTTGCCTGGAACTTTCACCAAGCCTTGTCTATATGGTGTGTCTTATTATGGCCACATTTCAATGAGAAGCATGCCAGCAAGGCTTGAACCCAGCTAATCGTCAAAACAATTGCTCTGCCTTACAACTAGACCAGGGCTGCCGGGCATTGTCATTTCATTAATAAGTACTGCATCTAGGAGCCAAAATGGGGCCCATAAACTGCTAAAGGATTTGTGTAAGTATCATGTTGTGTAATTATTTAACCTGGGTCTAGACTAGTACTCCAAAACAATATCACTAATGATGGTCCTTTGGTATCATATTGTGCCATGATAACTAGATGAAGAAAATAATAGAGTCAGTTGCAAAATCATCTTAAAAGATTGCAATAGTATATACTATAGATTATAAATGCACTGGAATCAAATTGAGGGACATGATTAGTTGATCAATTTATCATCTGCATCTTTACAAAAAGGATGGGCTTCTTGTTTCTCCATAAAACTTTGACCTTTTTGACTTTGTCACCCCTTAGCTGATTGATTTAATCAGCCTGGCGCTGACCAAGTCACTGACATTGTGAACACCTAGGTCACCTTGACACATTAATAATGAGTCCTCACTAATCACTGGCCAAGTGTTTTTGTGAAAGTTAGCATGACAGGCAGTCTAAAGTAGGGGACTTACCATGTGCCATGCTTTAAAATTTGAATCACTTGAAGCAGCTTTTCTGCCTCCAAAGAATGAGAAAGAAAGCCTAGTATAAACTGGGATACTTTCTTAGGAGATGTGTTCCAACTTTGAAATGATCTACTTCACAGTCTATGGATGTTCATAACTGAGGGAGGAAAAATCCTTTGAAAATGTTCTTAAATCTGTTCTCAACTTTGTTCATTCTCTGCGATTATCTCATGGGAGTTATTGAGCACAAAAATCCTCTTTAGGAGTACTCGTGTTCTTAACTACCACAAATGGAACTTGTTGAGGGCTTATCCACCATTAGCCCAAACAATTGGCTTGTATCTAGCTCCTCTGGCCCTGAGTTGTTCAAATATTTTCTCAAAGATGGGCAAAAAACATAGATTACAATGAAGGCATACTAAGTTGAAGGCAGATGAAATGACAATTATCTTTTAGAGCTCAAAAGGGAAATATATACACCAAGGCTGTATATCATATCTATTGAGTCTTTTTTAAAAGTTGGAGACCAATTATAAGGGGCCTTGGTAATTGAGGAAATTAGCCTCTCCTAGGTAGTGTCTTCAAGGCCCTCCAAAGAGAGGGATAGTGAGTGACCTTCAGATCTGTCACAGCTACCCCACAATTGTCTAGGCAATCATAAACTTTGTTACCCTGCAGCAGGAGTAAACCCCCTGAATATCTTCAATCACTTTGTCCAATTCTTTTGCTCACTTGTCACCCAATCCAAATGCCAATCAAGACAGTTTTCTCGCTTTATAGCTCCTAGTATTATTAGAGATTCACCTTCCACAATAAACTTATTAATAGCGAAGGAGTTGACTAATTTCAGGCCTTACACAAATTTCCACAGCCATTACCATATTGTTCAGGCTGGCACCTAGATTGATAGTATGCTCCAACACATGATTCCAGGGCACATTTGATGATCCTACCAGCCTTGGCCAATCTAGAATTGCCCTGAAATGCCCCATCAAAGTTTAGTTTTTTAAATCCCAAAGGAGGAGTAATCCACTCAATTGAATCACATAATGCTTTGCTATGACTTAACCCCTTTATTGGTGTTATAGAGGAAATATTTCTAAAATGTAAAATTTAACCTATTTTTCAAACAAAGAGAGAAATTCTTGTGGTTAAAAAGGATACCTTCCATCAAGTTCCCTATGAAGTACCTCAAAATCCTAGGAATGATACTTTAATAGAAAAATAGGATGGGAATGGGGACAAGGATGGGGGTTGAGGATTGGGGACTGTGGGGTGGGGAGAAATCCTTGCCGAACATACAAAAAAATGTAGAACTAAAATTTAATCTCTTACTAATAAACCAAACTAGAAATTTCTAACTAAAAAATTAAAAAGCCTGCTTTGGTCTGAAATATATTGGTTCATTTAAACAAGCATTTTGCATAAGTATATTGTATTTATTGCGGTTTGGTGTGTCGGCGAGGTTAGTTGTCCTCCCAGTAGTTGTGATTAGTTGGAGTTGGTTGTCGGCAATTGCCGGTACCAACCAACTGTTGGCTACCTTTATATGCCAAGCATGGAATTGTAGACGGGACCACAATTGTTTGAGATCCCTATCATTTTGTATAAGAGCATATTTTGAATAGAAAAGCAATACTAGTTTTGATGTGAATTGTCAATGAGTACTTTATTATGATGCTTTTGTATTTCATTTTCAAGTACATTCTGTTTACTTGTGAATTCCAATTCCGATCTGTTAGGCAGTAAACATTTGGCACTGTTGCCTATACAGAGTTGGGTTGAGTAGTCAGTGATAGATGGCATTATAATGGGACGACCAACGGAAGAGCCTGTTGAGACCAACAAAGAACGTGAGGATAATCTCACAGAAGACCTCATACACATGTGGGACATGTCCGTCGGAGAGCACGTATGGAGGGAAGCTGACGCCAGAGAGATTCTAGAGGATGAAATTTGGAATAAACAATGAAGTTGACAACCTTTTGACTCATCTTCCTAGACTTCTGGCAAGACACTTAAGAATTTTGCAAGAATTGCGTGAGGAGCAAGAAAGAGAGCAACGCCGACAACAGATACTACAACGATACAAAGAACGTATGAAGCGAGAAGAACGCAACACTGATTGATGTCGTACGTCGATCAATCAATGTCCTTATACCCAAACAAAGATAGGCGACCACAAAGCGGTCATGAAACACCAGATCAGGAAATAAGGCCACTAAGAATACAAGAACAAAGAGAAAGGAGGCTGAAAAAAATAGTTGAGGAAATAGAGGTATTACTGCTCGAGAGAGAGCCGACCTCGAGAGCGGAGTAAGAGCAGAAGCGTCAATCGGAGTTGTAGTCGGGAAGAAAAGAAAATTCCTACCGTACAGCAAAATACAAACGCACGGCAATACACAAACACAGAGTGGGAAGAATTAGCGAGGCAATTACCACTCCCGAACGAAACACAAGAAGATCTTGCTGACTAGGCAGATAATTCAATTGTACAACTTCCACCACCCGACGAAGATTAGTGGGAAGACCGATCATGTCAAGATTCACTGTCGGAGACACATGAAGACAATATCCGACGTTTTGAAGAATTGTTGATCGGAGGGCAAGAGCCTACAACTCTGACATGTGCCGAAGTAGGATTTTGATGCAATATTTGAAATCTTGCCAAGTACACAATGAATTCTATGACTGCAAATCAGATTTCTACTTGCACATCTACCTTACATCTATGCCAACATAGGAATTGACAAGTACAATTTGGCAATGTCACAATAGGTGGTGACAACCTTACAATTTTAATATGAATTCAATGACAATGATGAACATAGGATGGATTCAGATCTGACTGTTACAAATACACAATTATATGACTGTCCTAGACTGCTGCTCCAAATGTAATATCATAGAGTGCAAATTACAATCAATAATGTGGTTCCAAATTGGCCTTACAAGAGGACTATCACTGCTGTTACAAACAGAGACATAATACATGCAACATACCGATTAATGCACTCAGATTTGATGAACAAGTATTCAATGATGTTTGAATGCAAGCAAAGAATCAGTTCTACTGCTGTCGCACCACCTCCTAGAATGATCTCTGATGTCCAAGGCTTGATCGCTGATAGGAAAGGAGCAATGGTGACTACTGAATGCTGAGTGCTGGTCTGCTACAGTAGTGGAATGATTAATGATGTCAAGACTGGCTGATGCCACAAAATGATGATAGCTGCCCCTCCAAGCTGTTCGCAACCTCTCCAGGATGATTGCTGATGCAAGTATGAATCACAGTATGCTGTGGCTGCCACACGCTGGCCTGCTGTAGTTCGTCCTTCCTGAATATCAATTTGGATGCAAAGGAATTCAATCAGCAATCTACTTTGCTGACCTCCCTTAGCGCTCAAGGATGCAAGCGGGGCTTCCAAATGGTGTTGCCTTGATAGTTATGCACACCTCTAAATCGGCGCTACCACAGTGGCATTTAAATCGGCGCCCAACAGTAAACTATCCTTGATTTGGCTACCTTCGAATCCTCAATATCATAGGCTCTAATGTAATGTCTTTAGATCGACGTTCAAAGGAAGTGCTTCTCTTAAAATCGGTGTTTAGGAAAATAGAGCCGAATGATCCGCAATAGCTCAGATCTGTGAATGATGTGTACCAATCTTCAAGCAAATCCGACTCAACAATATTGTCTTCTGCCTTCAAATCCAGCACTTCACATACATTTAACACTCTATAAAATCGGTGCTCTAAATGCAAATTTGATTTTCTTTCAATTTGGTGCTTGAGGTGATGTAGATCATTGATGCAAGGGTCTTCAATCAAATCTTGATCAAGGTCTCCGACCAAATTCGAAGACGAATCTATGAAACTAGAACAAATCACCAATGAAGTGCAAATGCGAACTCCGTATGAATCTGCCTCTGTGATGTGATTGGGTTTTTGTCCAACACACCAATCTTCACAAGGGTTTTCATCCTTGGAAGGCTAGCAAATCAATTGCCAAGCAAATATGCAAAATTTTCAAAATATTCATGATGCCGAAAATGAGCCTTCAAGCCTTCTTTTATACCAATTCAAATTAAGGATCTGAATTTGCATTTCCCTCCTTTCAAATTTGAAATATTTACTCCTCCTAGGCGATGCACAAGATCCAATGCCTTATTTTATTATTTTATTTGAATCTCTTCCAATGATGAGTGCTACCCTCAATTACCAATATTTTATCAATTTAGCACATTCTCCAATGTGAGCGCCACTTAGCCAAGACCTATTTTTATTTATTTTTTGAATGTTTAATTCTCCAAGAGTGAGTGCTCAACTCAAAGCCTTTTATTATTATTATTTTTTCCAACCTCCAAGGCAAGCGCTCCAAATTAAATAATATTATTTAATTTATTTTATGTTTTCTCTTGGGCGCTAAAATTAAATAATAATAAAATATTATTATTTAATTGTCTTCTTTGATAATTAATGCAAAATTGCATTAATTCATTTTCCATCGTCAGTGAAATTAGCCGAGTCAACGTTCCGTTCTTCAAGCCTCTGAGCAACATTATCTTTTCCAAGCCTTCGCTCAACCGGAATATTCCCTTCTTTTGAGAAATTAGCCTATGGGAATGATGGTAGGCTAGCTCAGATCCCTGTCTGGTGATCATGCTGGAAATGGGGACATGTCAAACTTGGGGACTAGAGGAGCATAGGAAAGATCTTGTGGGCGACAGGAGTGTGCGGTTTGCTGACGAAGGAGTGGAGGACACCTGCATTGCCAAGAGTGCACGGAAAGCATCGGAACGTACGGGTCAAGATTCTCTAACCAAAAATTGAACATGAAAGTTGCGCCAAGGAGAGAAGATGGTGACTCCTCCAGCAAGTCTGAGTGTGGAAAGGCAGAAGCTCCCGAAATTCTTGGGAAGTGGATCGGAGGATCCAATGAGGCATTGCAAGACATGTGAAACCATATGGGTGGCAAACGGACAGGACGACAAGTCCTATTGGCTACAGTCGTTCCTAGCAACTTTGAGAGGCATAGCCATCGACTGGCACATGAAACTGGAAGTGAATTCAAAAGTCAATTGGGACACATTGAAGAAGGCATTTCAAGAAGAGTTCAAACTCCTAAGAGATGACAATGAAATTGTATCCAAAATCTATAATACAAAACAAGGCAAGCATGAGAATGTAAGAGCCTATAATCGTAGGCTAGAAGAGCCTTTGGTGAAATTAGAAAAGGAACCTGCCGATGGCTTGAAAAAGCTCTAGTTCATAGAGGGGTTGATTCCCTCGTTGAGGAAAAAGATGAAAATAGTACCACCTTCATCGTACGCCAATGCTTACAATCGGGCGATGGACATTGAGAGTGAAGACAAAATGTCCTCTCGCAGAAAAAAGAAAACAGATGATGACAATGAAAGTTTGGACGACAATGGCGATGAATCAAAAACCGTACAGGCACTTCGGAAAGACATGGTGAGGATTGGTGTCTCCTTTGGGTTGGTGCCCATAAAACTCATTGTAATGTTTCATTTTATTTGTGAGGTTGGATTTGGACAGTAGATCCAAGTAGCTGGTTCACCGTGGTTTTTCCCATCTTGGGTTTTCACGTAAATTTGGTGTTATGTGTGCACGTGCTAATTTGCTTTATGTGGTTGAATGTTTACACTGGACTGATTGCATCTAAAGGGACAAGAAATCGAATAGATACTGATTCACCCCCTCTCTCAGTATTTCTGTGTGTTCAACATAAACTAATCAAATAGAAGCTACTTTGATCACATACACAAGTATACATCGATCACATGAGTATAAAAGTAGATTTTAGTTGAAGGAAACAACATTGTTAGATGTATAAATGTTGTCAAGTGTTTTAGGTGTACACAACTCATGGATTATGATATCCATGGCATCAAAAACAAAAATCACAATATGGAGTCATGAACTATGGTAGAAAGTAGCTTGTATCGCTCGGCCCAACATTGCTAACTCTATGTAGAGTCGTGTTTGAACTTTGTATCTTAGACAAATATGCAAATGTTGCTACAGCCATAGGAGCATTACTTACGATAGGAATTGACTTAGCAAACCAGAATTTAGATGTAATTCAATTACGTGGGATTTAATTGGAAAAAATTCAAAAGAATAAAAAATGTTGCTTTTCCATCCAACATGGCCCAAAATGATTTTTATTTTTCGCTTTTTAGAACTAGTGCGAGGGTTTGGGGGTAGCACCCCCAGCATGGTCAAGGGGCAATGCCCCTTGTGGGGTCCGGAGTCGAGGGGTGGAGCCCCCGCCACCAAGACCAAATTAAAGCCTTTGAGATCACACATACCTTCATGGCGCATGTCATTTTTATTAATTTTATTGCTTTTAAATAGCCTTCAAAAGTCCTCCAAACCCTTCAAAAAACGCTTGACTTTCACACTTTTACGTTTAATTGTTTTCCATTTTTTATTCTTTTTTTCTCTTGATTTTCATTGACTTCGCCAAGTCTTCTCAACAGGACTTGCCAGTTTTGGGAGGTCTAGCAAACTCAACGAGTTTCACCAGACTTGTCGAGTACCCGGGTCATGAGTCCTTGGGGCTCGTTTTGACTTGCTCGCCTCAGGACTCGTCGAGTCTTGTGACATTGATTCCAACATTATGTCTAGCATTATATTAAAATATGTATTTAGTTTCATTGTGCTTATTATATTGTGTGAGCATGATGCAATCATCTGTTGAGTGATTAACCTAGGGGAATCGTAAAACATAGAAAATGGGAATTGTTGAACAAATACCATAGATCAATTTAATTAATTATTCAAATTTCTGTACCTATACTAGATGAAGTCATGCTTGAAACTACTTGTGTGTTGGGGTATTAATGTAATGGGCGATGTGCTTATACGATGGAATTTTGGTGAGTGGTTTCTAGCAATTATCATGCCAAGATTGTTGGTCTACATGAAACCTCTAATCAATGTTCTGTTTTGAATTGGTAGAATTACATAGAAGGCACCATGAGCAAACTATCTAGGTGTTCAAGCAACATCCATGCTTGATGATTGCTTGCTATATTATGTACTCCAAACGTTGACTGTTATATAATATCATTTCTTATTATCTTGATTTCAGCCTATGTGATGATTAGATGTATTTCTAGGAATATGCTTTTCACTCTATTCACTACTAACCCTTCCAACCTTGGACTTGAGATGCAAAAATAATTCTTTGCTCTTGGGTTGAAATTTAGTTAAGTCCTTAGTTCCACGGGGTCTTAGAATGGGGGGACAGGGGTCAGGTCTTAGGGAGGGGGGGGACCAAGAGCCCAGATTTGGTGACGGTAGGGGGGTGGCGGTGCAAATATATATAGTACTTGAGAAATTAGTTATTAAAAATGTATAAGGGATGATAAATGAAACTTTGAACTACTAAACACATTGCATTGAACAATGAAAATGCCGAATATGGAATACGAATATATTATATTCAAAATTTAAAGACAATTGGCCAATTGCCCAATGCCTCTAATCATCTCCAAAGTCCATGCCAAACTCCTCATCACTTGAACTGTTGGATTCCTTGAGGTCAAGCTCCTCAAAACCAATACCAACCAACCTTGTTTGTGCCGCATCATCATCAACCTATGCTAGCTCCTCTTGCTTTACATCCCATCAGGTTGCTGGACTCTCCTTGTATATAAGCGTGTTGCAGTGAATGCGACACAAGATGTTATGTACAACTACAAGCTTCTCTGCCCTCCTAGAGGTAACCCTGTTCTTAATAGAGTGGATGAAGTTATAAGTAGACTAGTTTATCTCAATATTAGAAGAACTAGAAACTTGGGACAACAGACGAATGGCTAGTGTGGTTGTCAAAGAACAAGGCCCATGCATAGTCCACCACAGAATTTGGTCCTCCTATGCCATAGTCTCCCTATCTATCTTGGCCTCTTTTGAATATTCCTATGGTTGCAAATTTTGTCCACTTAGTAGGAATGGTGGTGGCATTCTCAACACTTTACATCTTCTGAATAGCCTTCATAAACCCAGGTTCACCTTAGCATTCTCTGTAGGGATAACTCTACCAAGCCTTTGCTTATACCACTTCAAGTTCAATGCATAGGCAGCCATGTGCAAGAGAGTGTTGAGCTTCTCCCACATTTGTTGAATGATTGATTGAATATTTTCATGACAGAATTGCAATGCGGTGTCTTCCTCTTGTACAACGACCTTCATTTGGCCAAGCGTACTATCAATGCACTCATACATCTCTCTAAGGCTAGGTGCATTAGTGTCCCCATATCTGATGACTATGAAGACTGGAGCAATGATAGGGACAATGTATTTCACATCAGCCCATAAATGCCACTCTTTACCACCTCCTTCACCCTCTTCCCTTGCCCGCCCTTAGAATTGGGCCAATGATTCCACTTGGCTGTCATGACCATTAGTTGCAATGCCTCTTGCAACTCAAGCATCCTCTCCAAGAGAATGAAGCACGATGCATTACTAGTCTCTATGAGTGTCAAAAATTCCTTCTTGGAGAAGGTCATCAATAGTGCATATGAAGTGTGGTGGTTTCAAATAAACATTTGGCATCTCTAGAATCATTAACAACTTGTTTGATTCAACCAATTTTGCCCATGTCTTTGAGTGCATTATTCATGGCATGCACACAAGGAGTCGACCAAATATGTTTGTAGGCTACCTCAATGAACTTCCCTACAACTCTGCACACATAGGCCCCATTTGTCACTACTTGCATCACATTCTCTGGTCCAACCTCCTCAATAGTAAATCGAAAGATTTGGAACTGATAATCGCATCCTTGCAATGCTCTGAAGTTTTGAACAATCAACAACCCTAAGGAAGTAAGGGCCTCTATACATGTGACAATGATGTTGATGAGTGGACGATGCCTAATGTCTGTTTGCCCATCCATGACTATGCTACATGCACTAGTGATCTAGACAACCTTCATTTTCTCCATTAAAATATTAATCTTGGAATAGTTCTTATCCAAGATTGTTGTCTTCAATTTTGTTTCACCTAGTGGCACATATGAAGGTCTTACTCTTATTATCTTTGCCACAACCTCCCTATATTTATAATGAGAGTGAGCCACATGGAATGGAACGCCATCGGCAAAGAAGAATTTGCCAATGGCATCATCTGCCTCATCCTTATTTTGCACATTGAATAACTTTGCCATTGTATTTGGAGCATCACTAGCCACTTTACATTTCCCCTTAGGCTTTGTTGCCCTTGAACTAGATGGAAAAGTAGGAAATTGTGACTCTTGGAAAATTCTAGTACTACTAGTAGTAGTACCCCTTGGTGGCATAGAAGCAATTATAGGGGTTTGTTAATCACCCAAATCCCACAATTTATTTATTTCAACCCTTTGTTTGAGTGACAAGACACCACCTATGTCTATGCCTTTGCCTCGGATGTGAAGGAGGTGTGCATTAACTCTAGTAATGCTGCCTTGAAATTCAAGTAGACAAAAAAAGGTACTTCCACAGCCTAGTGTCCCATGATACCCTAGGCTTTGCTTGTAGTTTGGTTGCAAATTGTCTTAAAAGGGACTTCTTATTGAAGGGACCCTTGGCAAAGGTTTCCAACATTGAGGAAGGGCAATTAAAATGGGCACTCCAATAGAACTAGTTGCCTCAATCCCTCCATATCTCTACTTGGAGTCTTAGATTCAACACCCATAGGCTGACACTCATTGTCACTTACTCATGTTGTGAGAACTCATAGTGACACTGCAAGAAATGAAACTTATGGTTTAAATTTTAAACCATACATATTGCATAATGCAAGGGTTCAAGACACAAGTATTTTCTTTTTGTTTTTCTTACTTTAAGTCGCACGAAGCGCAGAAGCAAAGGATACACAAATAGGAATCCTTGTTCTTCAACCTTCATCAAACAAAGATTTCACTTTTGTTTTTCTTACTTCAGGTCACATGAAGTGCAAAAGCAGAGGATACATGAAAGATGAAATTCTGTTTTGACTTTTAATAAGACATTTATGCAAATTTGCCAAAAAAAAAAAAAAAAAAAAACAAAAAGATTAAAAAATAATTTAATAAAACCTAAATACCACTCTTATAAATATAAAGTTTAAATGTAAACCCCTAAATGTTGTTTTTAGGGTTGTTTAAGTCCAACAACTCTAAAAACATTTTATAACCATATATGATTCTATGAATAATATATTGTATATCTAAATTGAAAAGAAAAAAAAACTGTCATATGATCATTGATTTCAGATTTTGGAATGAACATTTAAAATAAAAAATGCAAACCCCAAATTATAAATGGCCAAGACTACTTTGAAGGCTTGATGAATGCGTTGCACAATGAAACTTGAAGGAATGATCAATGAAGACTTGGCACTTGCTTTCCTCTTGCTATTACTCCCACTCTTCCTAATGCTTTACTCAACTGATGAAAACTTGGCTAATGCTCTCACTCTTGTTGTTGCTCTCACTTTTGGTATCTTTATGCTCTCACTTTTGAAGCTTATTTTTGCAACTTGCAGACTTGCTCAATGCTGTTGAAACTTGATAGTGGTTTGGAGTGAGGTTGGGATCTTAATTTATAGCTTTTTACGAGTGCTTAGGGTGTGGGTGAGGCTCATAAACCGTTAAGGTTAGGGGTAGTGGCCTGAACATAAAAAAAATGCTTGATTTTCTTAAAAAATCGCTTTTTTCGGTTGTTCGATGTGGGGGATGGTTGGGCATTTCTAGTGTGTTCGAGGGATGTCAACAAATCTCTTTGAGAGTCCTAGGGATGTCTTGGTGTTTCCCTAAGTCTCCAAACCAGGGGGACACCCCAAAAACGTCCCCTCTCTAAGGGAAACGTCCTATGGATGTCCCTTGTCTGCTAGTGGTGGTGGTGGCACAATGGGGGGAGATTTCCTGGGAGTCCCTGTGTCTTGGGGATGTCCCCGTCCCAGAAACAGTAGGATTTTTTTTTGGGAAGGGGGTGCGTGGGGGGCGTCCTTGTGGAGCATTGATTAAGTCCTTATGTGTTCCTACAATGACCCACAACAATTTGTTTTGAAAACTGAAGAAAAGATGAGATTACCTCCAACTCTATTTCTCTCACACTCAATTTTGTTTTGAAATGATCCCCAGTCACCCATACAAGTACAAGGAAGGATTAAAACATCCAATTGCACAACTGCACCCTGCATAGAGAAGATAAAAAAATCCCTAAGCCTTGCTGGCAATTATGATTGTGGTCTTACAACACCTGGTCTAGGCATCTTCTTGTAATAAAAAATGAGAGACTAACTAACCAAGGGGAACTGTTAGATTCTTGCCCGAAAGGCTGATGTTTCTAGTTGCAGTGATAGTCTTGCTAAACAACATTTGGTGATCCATTGGAGACACAGACAGATATTAGAAGAGGGTAAATTATATATATCAGTGCTATTTGATATATGAAGCTAGAGTATTTCCAAAAAATAATTCCTCAACGCAACTAGTTACATGAGTGTAATTGTGTGAATCTTGAATCAGATATTTGTATGGTTCTTATTTGCATGTATTATGGTATTTATAATTGCAGGACAAAAGTCAGTGGGTGTGTTTTTTAAATCTTATTAGTGTTGTTGAATCTGTTCATATTTTGATCTCTTTCTGTGTTCTCTCGTCTCCTTTTCCTCTTTCTGGACTTTTTCTACTTTTTTTCTCACTGAAGAAATGATGATAAGAACTTAGAAGTCATTGGTGTATTTGTTCTTGCAGGCTCTTCCAATATATTTGGATAAGATGTTCCACCCTGTTGTTGCTGTGATTCTCTCTGTTACCTTTGTCCTGGCTTTTGGTGAGGTAAAATAGAACTCCACGTTTTATGTTGTGATCAATAGAAAATATAGGTTCTGTTGCTTTCCTTCTTTTGCAGATGTAGTAGCCATTTACTGTATTTATTTATATAGTAGGCACCTTGTAAGAGTATGATACTGTTTGTACTTTGTAGAGTTAATGATGGTATCCTTGGCTTCCGTGCCATACTTGTGTTAACAAGATTAGATTATTGAATCTATGGAGCTCTTTTGTATTTGGTTGCTGGAATGACTTTAAGCATTCACATGTGTGCTTGCATTATTTTGCAGGTTATCCCACAAGCAATATGTTCACGATATGGCCTTGCTGTTGGTGCTAATTTTGTTTGGCTTGTACGTGTGCTTATGATTGTTTGCTATCCCATCGCCTACCCTGTTGGGAAGGTAATCAATATTCATGATGTTACATTGACTCAGACATAAGAATTAGAAAAAAATTGTTTGGTCATAGTTTTTTCTCTGATGTTAGGTTACAGTTTTTAAAAAAAATCAGTGAAGAGCATTACAAAATTGTGGAAGTTAAGACCATTCAGATTTCAAACCCAGAGCAGAAAGACAAAACATATTAAAAATTTAAAACTAAGACTAGATCTGTAAATGCAATTTACAGTGTGTACATTGGAGTAACTTTTACAAATATAAACTTCATTCATCATGATGGATTGCATAGAATTGAACAGGATACTTGTCCTTTGAATGAGCTACTTATTCAGGCTGTGCTTGAGGAGGGGAGTCTGCAAGTTCTTGCTTGATGTTGAGGAGTTCCTTTCTTGTGTCCAGAAAGGAACCTGAAATTGATTCTTAAGATTTGTACTTCTTTGATAAGTTAGTGGATAATTCCAGATCCGGATCTGATGACCCTAGAGATTGCTTTCCCTTGAAATAAGAGCACTTACCTGGATGTATTTGAGCTGCGAGGAATTGTTGGCACGAGGTAATGAGCTGCTTGTGTTGGGCCATTATCTTTTCATGTTTTGAGATGACAATTTGAGTGTGTTGATAAATTCTCAGGTGAGAATTGCTTGGCTATTGTGAATGATAATTCTGGCCAAAAATTCCATTGATTCCATTGTGAGTGTGGTGTCAGGGGAATTGGGGGCACGGGCAAGTGGAGAGTTGGACTAGCCATGGATAGGATTATGTAAGGGGTGATTGTGGATACCGGGGTTGAAAGGGATAGGACATAAAGTGGAGCCAGGTGCAGTAGTGGATGGTTGATGAAATGGAAAATCAATGGAGGTTGTATATTGAGTTTGGTCTTGTACATGTAGGGCTTTAGCCTCTGTTTCACTAATGGGTTGAAGAGCATTCACATGTTGATGGGTGTTGAGGATGTGTTTCTGCTGAACCAGGTAAGGAGAGGGATGAGCCATGGGGGATCCAGAGGTGGGAAAGTAGACACTCCTGAATAGCTGAGACAGGATTGGTGGCCTGATGAGGCAGCGTTAAATTGATTTGCCTATGCAAACAAGAGTTGGTAATTGAGAATACTTGAATAACTTTGTGTTGGTGACTAATACATGGAACTCCATGATACATTGTTGGGCAATTGCCTGAAGTGCCTGAATGTTGCTCTGTCTGTTTCAAGTCAAGTGAACTGTCTAGAATGCATAGCCATGCCCAAGCAAATTGGTGTAAAACTTCTTGCATGGGGTGGAAGTTGTTTTCTCTCCATCTAAGGGGTGTAGTGTGTATTAATTGTTGTAGTTATGTTTTATGTACTTAGTTATTCCTGACGGTACGTTTGTGCCTTGTCGGCTTGTGGTAGTTAGAGGATATAGTTTTGTGTTAGTTGCCGACGGTTGCAATCTCTAGGCAACTGTCAAAAGATTTATATAGGTCCTTTGTAGTCGGAGAAGGGACTGCATGTTGATGATACTCCCTGTACTACAATTTTTGTATAAGAGCTCAAACATATATGAATGAAAGGAATCGTTCACGTTCTTCTGGAATTGGAATTTATAGTATGAATCATTTATGTGTAGTTCTTCTATTTACTCTGCAAAATATATAAAGGTATATTAAGTAGGTAGTAAACAAGGGGAGGATGATGAATGATAAAACTATTGCAGAAATGCAAACACTTAGAATATATTGATCATATGATATGTTTTACAGGATACAACAATGCTGTATATATATAATATACAAAGGCTAAAAATAGCCATAAAGAGAAAAACACGGAAGAGATAAGATTGACCATTAGAAGTTAACTAATACTCGTTTAACACCCTCCCATAATGGTCAAGTGGTCAACAACACCAAGATGCCCTCAAAATTTGATAAACTTATCCGGGCTTAGAGACTTGGTGAGAATGTCAGCAGTTTGGTCCTCTGTAGGAACATATTTCAACACAACAGGGCCATCTTCAACAAGCTGGCGAATAAAGTGACAATGAAGATCAACATGCTTGGTCCTCTCATGAAAGACAGGGTTTTTTGCAAGTTTCAGAACCCCTTGATTGTCACAATATAGAGAGGAAGGGCCCATTGGAGACATATGGATATCTGAAAGCATCCTGCGAAGCCAAACTGCCTCACAGGCAGCTTTAACCGCTCCCCTATATTCAGCTTCGGTGGAGGAGAGAGCGACTGCCTGCTGCTTTTTGCTGGTCCAAGTGACTGCACCTGTGCCCAAATTGAAAACATAACCAGAGGTAGATTTTCGATCATCTACAGAACCTACCCAATCTGAATCGATAAAACCAATCAGCTGAGGATCTTTGCACCTGCCATACAGAATGCCAAAGTCAGACGTGCCATGCACATACCGTAACACACGCTTGGCTGCAACCCAGTGTTCAGTTTTAGGAGCTGTCATGAATCGAGAGATATAGCTGACTGCAAAACTAAGATCAGGTCGAGTGGCAGTGAGATAGATGAGACTGTCAACTAATTGCCGAAATGATGATTCATTTTCTATAGGATAGTCTGAATGAGCAGAGAGTTTCAGGCCTTTCTCCATTGGTGTAGAAGTTGGTTTGCAATCTGTCATCCTGAATTTGTCCAACAGACTCCGAGCATACTTCGATTGAGAGATAAAGATGCTTTCAGATTGCTGCCATACCTCAAGACCGAGGCAATAATGCAAGAGACCCAAGTCTGTCATGTCAAAAGTGTGACTGAGATCATGCTTGATCTGATGAATCAACGATTCGGAGCTGCCAGTAATAATCAAATCATCAACATATACAACAATAAGGAGTCTATCATCAGCATACTGATGGACATACAGATTGGAATCAGATGGACTCCTCTGAAAACCCCGATCAACAAGATACTGATCAATCTTGAGATACCATGCGCGTGGGGCCTGTTTGAGGCCGTAGAGAGCTTTCACCAGTTTGCATACTTGATGTTCTTTCCTCTCAACCTTGAAGCCAGGAGGTTGCGTCATATAGACTTCTTCCTGTAGCTCTCCATTGAGGAAGGCACTCTTGACGTCCATTTGATGGACTTTCTAGCCAAATTGGGCTGCCACAGCAAGGACAAGCCGAATGGTACTCATTTTTGCGGCAGGGGCAAAAGTCTCCTCATAGTCAACACCTTCTTTTTGAGAGAAACCTTTGGCTACCAACCTAGCCTTATATTTATCAAGAGTCCCATCAGCCTTGTACTTGACTTTGTAAACCCATTTGCAGCCAACAAGTTTCTTCCCAGGAGGAAGATTAGACAAAACCCAAGTATTGTTCTTCAGAAGACTCTGATGCTCAGCATCCATAGCCTATTCCCACTCAGGGACACCTTGAGCCTCAGAGTAAGTTTGAGGTTCTAAAATGCTTTGAAGGTTGGCCATAAGAGCAAAATTGACTGAATTGGACGACTTGCTCTTTTTCTGAGCAGATCGTCCTTCGAGGAGTTCATTATCATGAAGGTCACCAATAGTTTTGGTCCACCATTTCGGCCGGAGAGCAGATGAACCAGCTCTGAAAGGGAAACAACAGAATCATCAGCGGAAGGAGTCAAAACAAGATCAGGAGGATCCACAATATCCTGAGTTGAGGCAAGTGATGATGCAGGCTGAGAGGCTGGCAGAATAGCAGGAGCCCTCCCATTAGGTGAAGCTAGAGGAATCTGAACATTTGAATCTGAATCCGTCGAACGCTGATCCTCAAGAGGGATAGATGGAGTAGATAGAAGAAAGGGCCCAGTAGTCTCATCAACGACTACATCATGACTGAATATAAGTCGGTTAGTATCGATATCAATTAGTCTGTAAGCCTTATGATTTTCACTATACCCAGTGAACATGAGTTTCTGACTTTTGGAATCTAGCTTAGTGCGCTTGGCATCTGGGATCCAAACATGAGCAGTGGAACCAAAAATTTTCAGATGGTTGACACATGGCTTACGACCAGACCAGGCTTCCTCAGGAGTCATCTTTCGAACGGCATAAGTGGGAGATCGATTCAACAGGTAGACAGCAGTATAGACTGCTTCAACCTAGAATTTCTTAGGAACATTTTTATGTTCCAACATAGATCGTGCCATTTCTGTAATAGTACGATTACGACTCTCAACCACACCATTCTGTTGAGGTGTGTATGGTGTAGTGAGCTGGCGTTTAATACCATGGGCAGCACAGAAATGAATGAAGGAAGAAGAACAAAACTCCCCACCATTATCAGATCGAAGAGTGATTATAGGATAGCCGGACTCTTTTTCTACCAAAGCCTTGAACTGCTGAAATGTACTAAATACATTGGATTTCCTTTTTAGAAAATACACCCACATCTTTCTGCTGAAATCATCAACAAGAAGTAAGAAATATCGACATCCAGTAACGGAAGGAGTATTCATTGGGCCACAGATATTAGTGTGAACTAACTGCAAAACTTTGGATGCTCGCCATTTATCACCATGTGGAAATGGAGTACGATGCTGCTTGCCAGCCTGACATGCATCACAAACACCAGGAATGAGAGTCTGAATTTCTGGAAGACCACCAACCAAACTCTCTCGAGCAAGCTGAGAGAGATAGTGCATATTGAGATACCCATAATGTTGATGCCAGAGTTTGCTGATGGAGGTATTTCTGGCGATCATGGCATGCTTGTGAGAATCACCAGAGTCCACGAGCCGATAAAGACCATGATCCTCAAGACCCTTGGCAACAACAGTACGTGTTTCACGATCCACTATACTGCAAGTATGCATGCTGAAAACAATATCCAAATGAGGTGAATGTCGCATGATCTGACTGATAGAGAGGAGATTCAGCTCCATGCCAGGTACGAAGTAGACATCAAGAAATATTAAATTTCTCCCGCCAGATTGAATTTGTACGTTGCCTTTTCCAACAACAGTGTTTCTTCGCCTCCACCAAAGATGACAGAATCCTTGAAAGGCGTGTACTCCATAAACCAGTCTCGTCGGTGTGTGAAGTAGCGAGAGGCACCGGAGTCAATGTACCAAGTAGAAGATTTGACATGATCTGCAGGTCTCTTAGCCATGCAGGCAGAGACCGCAGAATTGTTTTGCTCAAGAGACGCCATTTTCACGTGTTTCGAGACACAAAAAACGGGATGCTTGAGGATTGAGAAGCACCAGATGGTACAAATGTCGAGGCAAGAAAATTGACGCATAAGCCTAGACACAATTGTTGAGATAAAAAGAAAAAATTGTCTGCTGAGATGTTGCACAAAATTCAAAATAAATGAGACCATCTTTTCGAGGCGTGATCCATATACCTCCAGGAAGAAGGAAATTGCCGAAAGGCAAACCATGATTAGGAAACGCCGGCTAAGAAGACTTTAGCAGATCCGCTACTACCCCAGAAAACACATTGACGGAACCCCTCGTTCAGATTGAAACATCCCAAAAGCGTGCAGTCTTTGCTCACGCGACCATAAGCATGCAACCCACAACCAGAACTGACAATCGTAGTAGAACGCCAGATGAAGCCAACAGAAAAATAGAGGACCTTCCAACGACAGAAACCCTAACGGCCAAGAACGCGAGTATAACACATAACGCTACTTCAAACCCTAGGGAAGATTCGCAAATTTTCTGATGCCCTTACATACAAAACGCGATCTGGAATCACTGGTTTCAGGAAAAAAAAGGAACATAGCACCATAAAGAAAACGCAGCCACCAGAAGATCCGCGACCAAAAAGAAGAGAAATGTAAGCCCACGGAAGTCAGAAAGAATTAGCAGCTAAGGAAATCGCGATTTCAGAGAGAGAAGACCTCCAGGCAAGAAACAAAAACCGTTGTCAAATAAATGCACCTTGCTTGCAGAAGAACCCACGACCAAGTTTCTTTCGAAAATGAGACAACTGAGGATCCCGACCCAGAAATGATCACGACCCTTAAAAAATCGCGACCTAGAAAAACGATTTCAGAATCCTCAATCCGGCGGCAAAAAACAGGCGAATATGCGAACCAGGATCCACGACCTCACCCGGGCTCTGATACCATATTGCAGAAATGCAAACACTTAGAATATATTGATCATATGATATGTTTTACAGGATACAACAATGCTGTATATATATAATATACAAAGGCTAAAAATAGCCATAAAGAGAAAAACACGGAAGAGATAAGATTGACCATTAGAAGTTAACTAATACTTGTTTAACAAAAACTGGTGTTGTGAGGAAGAGGGATCAAGAGGAGCTGGATGCAGAAGAAAACTTTGCTTGAATTTCTGGATAGTGGGTGGGTGGGTGCAGGGTGAGAGATTAGTAAAAGCCCAATTTATGGCCATTTGTTTGATACAAAGGCTTCTTCTCAGAGGAGTCATCACCATCCAAAAGAGAGGAGGATGATGTGAGCTCCGAGATAATGGGATGTTGAAGAGATTGGAGATTGAAGGAGATAGAACAAAAAGGGAGAAGGGGGATGAATAAAGAGAAGTGAAATGAGTAGGCTTGCAAGGAATAGGGTAGAGTGTCATGTTCCCCTTTTTGTTGGGCTTGGTAATTTCTAATTTTAGGGCCAATTTAATAATATTATTATATCTAAAATAAAAATACATAAAAAATATTTTTAAATACTTAAAATAAAAATAAAATAAATGAAGGGCCCGAAAAAGGCATCTATAAAAAAAGAGGTCAAGGTACAAAGCAAATTGTCCAAATTTGTCATTTCACTTTTCTTTCCAAATTGAAGTTTGAAGCAGTCAAGGACAAAACCCTTGGTGTGGGAGATCTTGAGGATGAAAACCCTCTTGATTTCCATATTTGGATTTGAGAACGAAAACCTTCTTATTCTTTAGAGGTGATTCCATTCGGGGATCACAATTGTGCCGACTTGTAGAAGATTATTTGAAGATTGATTAAGGATTTGAAGACATTTTCAGTTGCTACAGTGCTGTTACTGTGTGAAAAGGTTAGATTTGCTGATTTTTGGGAACTTCAAGGGATTTGAAGTGCTGTTTCAGATATTGTTGTTGTTTGCAAAGTCTTTGCAGACATCATTGTTTCTGTTTGTGGGATATTTCAGTCGTAGAATCAGTTGCAATTCATATTTCCAGCCATTATTTTGAGGGAGTTTTTCTGTTGCTGTTGACATAGGGTTTGGATTTGCTGTTTGTTGATGTTCCTAGCCATTAATCAATGTTTCCAGCCCCCATAATGGCTGCACCCAGCATTTGATTGATGTTTCTAGCCATAGTTGATGTTGTGCCTAGGGTTTGGATTATTTTGCTGCTGTTGTAAGTCATATTAGACATTGGATCTGCTGTTTGGGGTGTTTCCCAGCCTACATCTCGCATCCTAGTGCTGCCATACAGTTGCAACCTTGCTGATTTTGGAGATGTTAATGCTGAACTGCTGACAAGATTTTAGATTTTCAAAATTATCACATCATTGCTGCCCTATTTCCATATATTGTGGAGTTATCTGCTGTAGCTGCTGATTTTACAAGGGTTTTCAGATATATTGCTGCTACTGGAGGAGTTTAATTGCTATTTTCTATCAAATGTTGCTGATTTCTAGGCCCTAATTGCTATTGTAAGTAAATTTGCTAATTTGTTCATCAACTGGAATCAATAAAGTACTTTAAAAATTATTTGCAGATCTTTACAAGCGCTGACCCAAGGTTTATTGCTGCTGAAAGTAAATAATTTCCAATTATTTTGAGCTGTCATTTATCATAGTAATCAGATCTGCTATATATGATTGAATGTATGAAGATTTCAGAATTATAACAGCCCATAGATAAGTTAGAATTGCTGTAATAATTGATTATTTTGCATTTGAGGGTTTTAACCAAGGTTCATATGAGCTTTTGGGATTTGAATCTGTTGTTTGGGGTTGAGTATTTTGATTGACAAGGGTTTGCAAATTGTATTATTGCTGATCAGCATTAATTTCAGTCGGGTTTGGCACCTACATTTGACATTGATTCATTATTTCAGCTTGCACATGTTTGAAAATTCATCTATTTCCTATGGTTGTCCAATTGGGACATCACATAGAGAGTGGGTGAAGAAAGGGGTGGTGGAATGTAGGAAATAATGGCTGTGAAAGAATACTTCCTAGGATTGGGAAACCAATGTTAGATCATCTTATTTAAGTGCTCATGGCTGGCTGTAATGATTAACAAGTCGAAATGTATTCCAAGTAAATTCAAATTGTAGTGTCTTTGAATCTGTTCAAGGACATGAGACTGTCAACTGTACCTTTATGACATATACAAAAGTGGTGCATCAATGGTTAAAGATTGCATTCTGTAATATTTGGAACTACCATCCAATAGCTCCATTGATCACGTGAAAGGTTGACACAAGTGGGGTTTGGGTTGTAAAGGTAGTGAAAAGGTGTGAGGAAAATAAGATTAGTGGTGGTGAAGTATCAACTACAATATAGCTGCCAATAACAATGATGCAAGACTGCAGGAAGAATTTTGGTGCTGATTGAGTGTGAACTGGATGGCCTGCTACAGGGTTTGATGTTATAGAGAAGTTTGGAGCATTGAAGGAAAAGCATAAAGATGTTGAGTATCATGAAGAAATCAGTTAGAAAATAGCGTGCAAAAGTAAAAGCAACTTTTAGCAAATGAACAAAGCAAATGGGGTGAAATAAGAATTAAGAAAAAGAAACAAAAACACTTGAAAAGAGAAGTGGCAAGAGGGGAGAAAAAACATTAGTGATAAATGCATGGGGAGCTAGACTAACTTTGATTACAAAGGATAGTTAAGGCTTACATGCTAACTAGAGGTGCTATTATCACTGACGGTGGGATTAGGGAAATTAAATCTGGTGTCATCCAAGTTCATGGCGGAGTTATTGGTAGATCATAGTAGCAAATATTTAGAAAATATCTTGAGTAAGCACAGCTCAGACTGGTAGGCGATTTGATCTGAATCGGATTGTGGATTTTTTCAGAAATTATGAATTTATCAGAAATTGTGATTTAATCTTGATTTTATTTACAAAATTGCAATTCAATCCTGATCTGGCATGAAATTTAAAAAAACAGAGTTTTTTTACTCTATTTTTATGAAATTTTCAATGTTTTTTTAATTGCCTTACTTTTTCATGATTAAATCCGATTAATCGAATAAATCTTTATCTTTTGGTTTTCTGGAGAGTTTCAAGCATTTGGAGCAACTTGTGGCAGTTGGGGAGGGATTGGCACCAATGTCTGCAAAGCATACCTGATCTCAAGAGCTGCTGCTGTGTTTTCTTTTAGAAATAGAAAAAAATGTTGTGTTGCATTCTTCTTGGCTCTAATTTTTTAGAGATCATGGAGTCATGTCTTTCATAAAAATGATAATTTGTCTAAGATGAAAAAATGAACAAGATGATGTTGGCAAAGGCTCATGAATCATTATTTTGGAACAATGTTCTGCAATTATGCATTAGATCATAGTAGCATTCCATTTGTAGGCATTGATATGGTAAACTGAAGGTGTAAATGGAATTCAATTACTTGGCTTTAAAATAGAAAAAACTTGGCAAACTGAAAAACAAACATATATTTGTGAAAATAGGGGAAAAAAAACTGTTATTGTTATTTCATGCTAAATATAGTGCATAGTTATAGAAAGAAACATAAGACATAAAAATAGAATTTGTTCCACGTTGCTAACTACAAATAGTAAATTTTGCCTTGAGCCTAGACTCTCAAATTCTCAATCAAGTATAACTTACAAGTTACAACATAGAGTACAAAGTAGAACTTGAAAACACAATTAGCCTATGAGGTTATGAGGCTATAGAATGTGAAACCAATGCTCCAGTATCCTGATTCTCCTTCCTTGACCGTGGTCACGATCATCAGGTGCCTTCCTCATCTTTAATGATGGCTACTCATTGTTGTGATCCCTTTTGATTTGGGATCAATCTTGTCAAGCCCAGTTGTTTGATCATCTTTGACACTAATTGTTTTGATGACCTATACGATATGCCCCAATTGTTTGATGTTGACAATCCTACAAATCTTTGACTTGTGAATTCTCTAAAGCACTTGTGCTTTGAAAAATTCTGAATTTGGATTTGTAAAAATTAAAAATGAAGCAAAACTAAAAAAAACCACTATTTATAAGGGAAAGGAAGCCTAACCTGCGAGTTATTGGATAATTAGCGGGTTATAGCATTTTTTTTTTTGAAAAATCCATTAGTTTTTCAACCAAAATACTGGTTTCCACAAAAAACCTGCCTGACTGTTTGTCTTGGCACATTTTGCTGGCGGGCAGCAATTAACTATAATTAACTGTGGGTTATTGCCAGTTTTTGCTACTATACATTAGATATTGATTCATTTTTCACATTATTCTTGTATAGAAAATTTAAAGCTATAAATAACTTGTGGGTTATTGGCAGGTCTTTTAAAAAATCCACAAATTTTCAACCAAAAAACCTTATTCAACAAAAAACCAGCCTGGCTATTTGGTTGGCACAGTTTTGCTGTTGGGTCTGTGATTAACCATGGGTTATATCCAGTTTTTGCTAATATACATTAGATTTTGGCTCATTTTTCACATTATTCTCTGCTTTGAAATTTCAAAGGCAAAGTAGATGAAAATGTGAGATGAAACAATCATGGTGGTGAAATGTAAATATCCTTTTGTTTCTTTGTTCTTAATCCTATTACTTGTGTAATGTCCCGTTTTCTAGATTGATCTTTTACAGTTGACCGTTGGCCTATTCTAGAGACCCGTAGGCTACTTGGAGGTTGAAATTGGGGTTTCATGTTTTGGTGGTTGCTTTTGTTCGTGGATTGTGGTTTGGTTGGCGGTTTCTTTCCGGGTTTGTTCTCCTTAGTCCCTGTTGGTTACGGCTATTTTTAGTAAGTTCAGGATTGGCACCAAAACGGGATTTTGAGAGTGGGGTTGGATTCGTCTTGTCAAGACCTTTCCAACGAGCTATAGATCATTGATTTCCGACATCATCTTGGCCTCCGTTTTAAAGTCCGTAAATTAAATATTATTATTTAATATTAATGTTGTTTTAAAAGAGGGGACTTTAAGGTTGAGGTTGAAAAAGAATTGAAGAGGATTATATTATTTTCCCTCTCATGTTTTATCCCATATGCAAGAGGATTTTAGAGACTCCCAGTAGGAAAAGTATAAAAGGAGGAAGAGTGCTCTCTTTTGGGCATCCGAAATCTTGATAATGTGATGCTGCCGTAATGGTTTTGGGACTGCTTCGAGGAATGAATGCCTCCTAGCCTAGGCTCACTTCGTGCTTGAGAGATAGCACCTAGGGAGAGGTTTGCTGATAGTAGTGATTTTGTAGTGAGGTTTGCATTGTAGTTTGAGTTCTGTTTGTAGTTCAGTTATTTGCATTTTATGTTATTTTTTGGAGTTGCTGATAACAGGGCTGAATCTGTAGTTTCATTCATAAATCTGAAAATAAAAAGGCATTTGTTCTGGGTATTTCATATTTCCCTTTGTCTATGTTGGGCGCCCCATTGTGCCAATTTACAGAATTTATTATGAAGAATCTGATTTTCTAGAAGGAAATCGCCCTTCTTGCCAGGCCGCCCCTCTTTGGAGTGCATTAGAAAGCATGCTAAATAAATACTTGGGTTTAAGAGTGGTCTATAGTGTGTAGCTTGGTTGCCATTGCCATAGGAGTGCATTGCATCAGATTTGAGGTCATTTAGTTGAGAAATGAGTGAGGTGTGAGCATTTTTGTAGGGTTTTATGTTGCTGGTTTGGTTTTTCAAAGTTGCTGATCCGTCATTTCAGTTTGCTAACTTCTATCATTTGAGTTGGGTTGGAAGTCTCTAATTATTGTAAGTTGAACAGTAGTACTGTCAGCACTTCATACTTCTCATATTTGCTTTATAATACTTTGCATCTCCGTCATATGGTAGCTCCAATTCCACTTCGGGTTGGAAAGCACATTCTTGACGTCGAGTTATTTCAGCATAATAGTTGGTAGGGATCCTCTGACCATATGCTCGTCATCATCAGGCGCATTCTTGGTTAGAGTTCTTTATATCAGCATTGCATCAAGACCCTCTGACCATATGCTCGTCGACATCCGGCGCATTCTTGGTTAGAGTTCCTTTATCAGCATTGCATAGAGATTCTCTGACCATATGATCACGCCATCCTGGTGTACATTCTTGGTTAGAGTTGAATTCCGCATCGTTTGGTTTAATTGCTAACTTCAACGATTGTGTATTGCTCTGCTTGTTGTAATTGGAAAAGTGAAAAAAATTGGCTTGGTATATTTCAACTTGTATGATTAAGTAAGATGTTGTTCAAATCTTTTTCATGTGCATCATTTATTACTACTTGTGTTCTAAGCGAACTTTACTGGTCATCCCTCTTGCAGCTTTTCTTGTCAAATTGATGATAAAAAAATGTTTAATTTAACCTATTTTCCTTGTTGAATTCTAATATATAGGTACTGGATTGTGTTCTTGGGCATAATGAGTCTGCTTTATTTAGGAGGGCACAACTAAAAGCTCTGGTTTCAATTCATGGCCAGGAGGTAACTTCAAAGGAACATTTTCTTATGCACTATTATTGTAGGAAGTTTAGATTGTCAAGTAAGTATCTAGGACTCATGATGGAGTAGTTTCTAGTCACAAGCAATTTGTTTCATTCTGAAATATTGTATATTCTTAGAGCCTCATTTTACTTAAAAATTCTAGTGGTTGGATGCCAAATTCAGGCAGGTAAAGGGGGGGAGCTTACACACGATGAGACGACAATAATAAGTGGAGCACTTGATCTGACTGAGAAGGTCAGCATGCCGGAAGGCAATTATATCTCCCTTGATCTTTTATTCTTAAGATTATAGTTGTGTCATGTTGAGGCATTTGGTTTGCTTATATGTAATAAGTCTAATACTCTGCGGTTAATCACTTATCGGTGACATTTTAATTTCATTACTTATGATAGATTCAACTTGAAGTTTGGGTCAATATGCAAGCAACAACCTTGTGTCCTTTGATTTTGATTGTATATAGAAATTTGAGAGCCTAAAACTAGTTACTTTGCTCCTTGTAAGATATTAACTCTCAAATCGGTATCTTTAATATCTCTTCAACCTCTTCTACTGTTTCCATAATAATGTATGTTAGGGGTCCTGCATAGTTGGATGTTTTCCTCAAACTATGAACTTTTACATATAGTTGTCCATGTTTTAGTTGTGGGAGTCATGAATTTATTTTACATTGAAAAAAGATATCATGTTCATTGTTTTGCTATTTTGTTTGAATTTTGAAATATCTAGTTGGGCTTAGGTTTTCTATTATACATACACATATCACTTGTGTCCTTGCTTTTAATTCATTTATGAAACTCACAGGTGGCTGTTTATGTATGCCCAGTGAGGACTCCTATTTTATACAAAACATCTTCATTCCACTTAATATGATTTAGCTAGTCAATCTTTGAAATATCCTTTAATCTTGAAGACAATTAAGTAGGCATGTACACAAGAACATTTAAGTATACATAAGATATACAAGAAACCTTAGATGATGAAATCATTTTTTATTATTGTCTTTGCAAGAATGAAGAACTAGAAAATATTGCATTGTACACTACAGCTGCAAATACTGTTTAGTTCAATCATCAAACTTCTCATAGATTGTAAGAAGCCTGATGCCTCTCAAGCCAAAATATAGATCTGCTGCAAGAATGTGCCTTGGAAAAGATTTTTTTTGTTTTGTTTGAAATATGTGTTTTTTTTTGTATTTTTTGGGTTTTGAAAGACATGCACAGGAAATTGAAATTGCAACAATAATTTAAAAGAAACTATGATTTAAATTTACAATCCAAAGCTAGAGATTGCTCAACTAGGTAATAGATGTACTAACAATTGTGAAGGTTGCACATGCACACCTGAAAAACCAAAATTGCTGTCATAATTCAGAATTAGAATTTTTTATATCAGACCCTCCTGAAAATCGATTTCTTGCACTGTAGCAGCGGTACGGAATACTGTAGCAGCCGTACGGATTACTGTAGCAGCCGTACTGAATACTGTAGCAGCCTTTAAAAAATTATGGAATCTTTAAAATCTTCAATTTCTGAAAGATCCCTGATGGATCCCTTTGCTGAAATGAAGTGCTGTTGCTGAAAAGAAGTGCTGTTTTTTTGTGATTTAATTTGTTTTATGATTTTTATTATTTTTTTTTTTTGTTTTCTTTCAGACTAGAGAGGAGATGCAGAAGGGTTTCAATTTTCTTGAGATGTGTATTTGCCAAGATGGCAAATAGAAATACATACAGCTGCAATCTCAAATAAAATGGACTAAAAATAAATAATAACTGATAGAAAGATAACACATGAGAAATTGAGGCACATACCCATCAGATCTGTATTTTAATATTCAATGGAAGCCTGGTTTGCAACCCTACTTGCATACAAAGGCAATATTGGCCTAGAAGAGGCTATACATGCAACTGAGAATGAAGGATCTGAAGAATAAAGCTGATTTAGCACTGCTGCAAGCTTAGATCTGCAATAACATGCCCTGGAATCTGTCCAATGATGCACAAATGAAGACCCAGAGTAGGCCTCCCACAAACAAGAACTGGGTTATCGTCCAATTCACCAAAATCCTTGAGAGTTTTCGTTCCCAAGAGTCTGAATGCTGCTGCCCCCTTCCACAGAGTTCAGAGCTGCCATGAAGCTTCAAAAGATATGCAAAAAGATAGATCCAAATAGCACTTCAAAGTCACTTTATGCACTTCCCAAAGTGGGCGTCCACTTTAGGGTTCCAAAAGGGATCAAAATTAAGAATCTTTAAAAGATCCTTTTATTAATGAAGACTTCCCAAGTTGGGCGCCCAAGTTGAGGGCCCAACTTCATTATTAAAAGCCCACTTTTTAAACACAACGTTGTGTCAACTAGGTGGGGGACTTTTTAATAACTTATTAATATAAAGTGACATGTTATTCACTTTATTTTATTTATTTTTATTAAATATTAAAGCCACACTTTAATATTCAATAATTATTCCAAATCCATCACCTGGCCATCCTGAACTGAGAACTTCTGAAGCCCACGCTACTGGTGATGTCGCCACGTGTCATGCCAACTGACAGTGCCTCCCTAAAATGTAGGGATACCTCCTAAAAAATAGGAATTTGACCAAAACTCCAAAAATGCTCCTGGAGGTCCCCTGATGCCTCCTGGTCAACTCTCGGTCAAACCCTAAAAAATAGGAACCCTTCCTAAAAAATAGGAAACTGTCAAAAACTGACTGGAAAGGCCTGTAAAGCTCTGTGCCAAGCTACACTGCCTCTGGATAGGTCCCCTAACCACGCTGCTGACCTACGGGAACCCGGATGATAGGTCAACTCTCATGTCTCTGCTAGACAGCGCTAAAGAGGGGACATGACAGTCCTCCCCTCTCGAAGATGCTTGCCCACAAGCAACTGCAAGGTCGGATGCTGTAAAATGGACTCTCCCTCCCAAGTGGCGTCCTCTATAGGGAGTCCCCTCCAACGAATCAAGTACTCCCGAATCACCCTACTTCTCAGCCGTCGTTCCCTCTCCTCCAAGATCTCCTCAGGAACCAGAGTCAGCTTACCTTCCTCATCCAAGGGAGGTAAATCGGGTGATGCTACAATATGTTGCCCCAGTGCCTTTTTCAGGCAAGATACATGGAACACATTATGAATCCGACTCTCAGGTGGTAACTCAATCTCATAAGCAACCTCTCCCACACGCCTGAGAATCCGATATGGTCCGTAGAAGCGAGGCTTGAGCTTCTCAGCTCCACCCCCTTTAAGGGTACTCTGTCGGTAAGGCTGCAACCGCAGGAAAACCATGTCATCCACCTCAAATACTCTCTCAGTCCTATGCCGATCAGCGTAGACCTTCTGCTGATTCTGTGCCTGCTGAAGATTCTCCCTGAGAGATCTCATGATGTCCTGGTTCTCCTGTAACCAATCCTGTGCCAAGGGCACCCTGCTGTCACTTACAGCCAAATCAACAAAAGATAATGCCTCGTAACCATAGAGGGCTCTAAAAGGTGTCATAGCAATAGACATATGGTGTGTAGTATTATAGCAATACTCTCCTAGATATAGCCAACGCACCCATGCCTTCTGCTGTCCTGACACATAGCTGCGCAAATACCCCTCAACCCACTTATTAACAATCTCGGTCTGCCCATCTGTCTGTGGGTGGTAGCTGGTACTGGGTGTCAACTCCGTACCTGTGAGCCTGAAAAGTTCTTGCCAGAAAGAACTCATGAACCTACTATCCCTGTCACTCACTATGGTCTTGGGAAGACCGTGGAGCCTGAATATCTCTCTGAAAAATAACTCCGCCACCTGAGATGCTGTGAAATCAGCTGCAATAGGAAAGAAGTGGGCGTATTTAGTCAACCTGTCTACTACAACATAGATACAGTCTTTCCCCTGCACCCGAGGAAGACCTGTAATGAAATCCATGGAGATCCCTGACCACTTCTGCTCCGGTATAGGTAACGGCTGTAATAAACCAGCAGGGAAAGTATGCTCAGACTTATTCTGCTGGCACGTCAAACACTCACGAACATGACGTAAGATATCAGCTTTGAGACCCTTCCAAGAGAATCTCTCTCGAACCGCCCTGTAGGTCTTACCATAACCTGGGTGCCCTGCTGTCGGAGTATCATGATAAGCATGCATAATTTGTTCCTTCAACTGAGAACCAGGAACCAGATACACCCTGCCCTTGTAGTAGATGACTTCATCTACCACAGTGTACCTATCATCCAACACCAAACCATCCATGACCTCACAAGCATGCTGATTTTTGGAGTACTCAACTAAAAGTTGAGCCTTCCAATCTGCTGAAATCTCGCTCAGTGAACATAGGGCAGCAAGTGATGGTTTTCTAGAAAGTGCATCAGCCACAGTATTATTCTTCCCCTTTATGAATTCGATGTCAAAATCATAAGCCTGAATCTTGCTCACCCATTTTTGCTGACGATCATTGAGCTCTGTCTGATCAAGGAAATATTTCAGACTGTTGTGGTCTGTTCTTACCACGAATTTGCTGCCAACAAGATACTGTCTGAACTTGGCTAATGCGTGCATAATAGCCAACATTTCCTTATCATATGTAGAATACAACCTCTCATTATCCCGCAGCTTCCGACTCTCAAAAGCAATGGGGTGTCGGTTCTGCATCAAAACCGCTCCTATGCCCAAACCGGAAGCATCACACTCAAGTACAAAGGGCTGCGAGAAGTCGGGAAGTGCTAAAACTGGGCAAGTACTCATAACCTCCTTGAGCCTGTCAAAGACTCCCTGTGCCTGCTCTGTCCATCTAAAAGCCCCTTTCTTTGTGAGGTCTGTCAAGGGAGCTGCCAACTGAGAGAAACCCCTCACAAATCGCCTGTAATAAGCACATAGACCAAGGAAACCCCGTAACTCAGTAATGTTCCGAGGGTGTGGCCAATCTCTAATTGCCTGAATCTTCTCCTCGTGCACCTTCACCCCATCAGCACTAATCACATGACCCAGATATAGGACCTCTCTAAGTCCAAACTCACATTTGGACAACTTAGCAAATAGAGACTGACTCTCCATGATGCTAAGTACCTCCTCAACATGTCTGAGATGGTCCTCCCAAGTACGACTGTAGATCAGAATATCGTCAAAGAACACTAGAACTGATTTCCTCAACTGCTTGTTGAAGAGATGGTTCATACATGACTGGAAGGTGGCTGGAGCATTGGTAAGGCCAAAAGGCATCACCAGAAACTCATAATGCCCATAGTGACAACGGAAGGCGGTCTTGTGTACATCCTCTGCTCGTACACGAATCTGATGATAGCCTGAACGAAGATCAATCTTAGAGAAGTAGATGGCTCCATGAAGCTCGTCCAACAATTCATCAATGCGCGGAATAGGGTATCTGTTCTTGATTGTCTTCTTGTTCAAGGCCCTGTAATCTATACACATCCGTAGGGTCCCATCCTTCTTCTTAACCAGTACTACAGAAGAAGCAAAGGGGCTAGAACTGGGGCGAATGAAACCCATATCTAACAGCTCATGAATAGTCTTCTCAATCTCATCCTTGTATGCTCTAGGATGACGATACGGGGTGGTGATCACTGGCTTAGCTCCATCCTCCATCTCTATCCCATGCTCAAACCCTCTATCCGGGGGTACACCAGGAGGTATGTCACCAAATACTCGGCCATGCCGATCCATCACTGTCTGTATGTCAACATGAAATGCTCTAGCATCCTGAGGAGTGGGTGTCTTGGATTTCACAAAACAACGTGTAGCCCAGAGCACATCATCATGTCTGATAATAGACTCCATCCTGCGAGAAGATACCTCCTTGGGTCCACCGTCAGAGGCTGCCCTCAAGATCACCTTCTTCCCGCCAGATAGGAACTCTAACTGCATGCGGTGGTGATCAATAATATATCTCCCAATACCCTGTAACCACTGCATACCCAAAATCACATCATAATCCTCTAAGGGTAGGATATAAAAGTCATCCGTCAAAGTAAAATCACCCATCTGAATGCTGAGCTGTGAGATCCTCCGAGTACAACCCAACACTGCACCATCTGCAACCTTAACTCCAAAACCCTCGAACACCTCAGACTGTAATCCACGCCTCTCCACCAATTTCTGATCAATAAAATTGTGCGTGGCTCCTGTGTCAACCAAACTCATGACTCGCTGTCCCTGTAAGGTTCCTTTTAACCGAAAGGCATGGAACCTGGGATAACTGGATAGGGTAGCCATAGTCACTTTGGCTGCCGCCGATGAATCGGGGATGTCTATCTCTAGCTGGGGTTGCTCCTGAATAACCTCCTCAGGGCTGTCCTCAATGTCGGTGTCTGGTATCTCCTCATCCCCAAGCTCAGATGTGACCTCAACCAAGTGAACTCTGCCCTTACCCATACAGCGGTGTCCGGGCTCCCAAGGCTCCTTGCAGGAGAAGCATAATTTCTTCCTCCTCAAATCATTCCGTGACTCCTGATCCATCCTAGGAGGTCTAGCTGACTGTCCATCTCTGAACTGTGGAGTATTGGCCTTCTGAAAAGGCCGTGATTCCCTGAATGGCCTCTTATCCGACTGATAAGTGGGAGTGGTGTCCAATCTCAAGGTCACATCAATGGCATCCTTAAGAGTGGCCGGCTGGAAGGCACGTACCAATCCCTTAAGCCTATCCTGTAACCCCTCAATGAATAACATCACGCTACGCCTCTGGGGCATATCAGGTACCATAACTGCAATACGCTGGAACTCATTAACATAAGCTTCAGCATGTCCTGTTTGTCTAAGATGTGCCAACTCCCTATAGTAGAGTTCTGTGTCCTTACGGTCAAACCGGGTAATGAGTCGTTCAGTGAACTCTGCATAGGAATGAATCAAGGCATGATCCTGGGTGACCAGTCCATGATGCCACCAATCATAGGCAACCCCATCTAAATGTAAGACAGCAAACTGGATAGCCTCACGCTCAGGCATGGGTCTCAAGGATAAATATATGTCCAGCTTGTGCACCCAAGCACGTGCACTCGTACTACCCGTACCAGCATATGTAGCCAACGTGATCTTCCCAGTAGCTCTACTGAGGTCATAGTTTTGCTGCTGTGGTCTAGTGCCTCGGTCTCCTCTAAACCTGGTAGAATCTCTGCGCTGTGCACAATACTGTGGAAAAGGAAAGACATCCCGGACCTCAGGGGGTAAGGCTCGCCACTCAGCTGTAGCCGCCATGACTGAGTCCTGAAATTCCACCTCTGGTGGCTCTATCTGTGCTGGCCGTTCACCTGGTGCAAACTGAGGAAGTAAGGGTCTATCCCTGGCCTGTCCACGCCTAGGGGAATGATGGGAACTCCTAGCTGATGCGTGTGACCTGTGACTATGCTGGCTTCCCGCCACTGATACTGATCTGCTCCGTCTGCCTCTATCTAACTCCAATCGTTCCAAGGCATCCTGTATCCTGTCAAGGGTCTGAGCAATCCTAGGTTGAGTGTTGATGAGGGTTCTCATCATCTCTCTCTCTTCCTCATCTTGATCTCTCCTGGCATTTCTCTGTTCTTCAGCCATTACTGGTTCCTCTGCTGTACCAATCCCAAGCTCGTTTTGGGCTGTCCTGCGTGTGTAATACCTGTCTGTATGCATAGAAAGCAAATCTCTAAACCCCACAGGCTGGCAGGTCAAAGGCTCTGATACCACTGAAAGATCCCTGATGGATCCCTTTGCTGAAATGAAGTGCTGTTGCTGAAAAGAAGTGCTGTTTTTTTGTGATTTAATTTGTTTTATGATTTTTATTATTTTTTTTTTTTGTTTTCTTTCAGACTAGAGAGGAGATGCAGAAGGGTTTCAATTTTCTTGAGATGTGTATTTGCCAAGATGGCAAATAGAAATACATACAGCTGCAATCTCAAATAAAATGGACTAAAAATAAATAATAACTGATAGAAAGATAACACATGAGAAATTGAGGCACATACCCATCAGATCTGTATTTTAATATTCAATGGAAGCCTGGTTTGCAACCCTACTTGCATACAAAGGCAATATTGGCCTAGAAGAGGCTATACATGCAACTGAGAATGAAGGATCTGAAGAATAAAGCTGATTTAGCACTGCTGCAAGCTTAGATCTGCAATAACATGCCCTGGAATCTGTCCAATGATGCACAAATGAAGACCCAGAGTAGGCCTCCCACAAACAAGAACTGGGTTATCGTCCAATTCACCAAAATCCTTGAGAGTTTTCGTTCCCAAGAGTCTGAATGCTGCTGCCCCCTTCCACAGAGTTCAGAGCTGCCATGAAGCTTCAAAAGATATGCAAAAAGATAGATCCAAATAGCACTTCAAAGTCACTTTATGCACTTCCCAAAGTGGGCGTCCACTTTAGGGTTCCAAAAGGGATCAAAATTAAGAATCTTTAAAAGATCCTTTTATTAATGAAGACTTCCCAAGTTGGGCGCCCAAGTTGAGGGCCCAACTTCATTATTAAAAGCCCACTTTTTAAACACAACGTTGTGTCAACTAGGTGGGGGACTTTTTAATAACTTATTAATATAAAGTGACATGTTATTCACTTTATTTTATTTATTTTTATTAAATATTAAAGCCACACTTTAATATTCAATAATTATTCCAAATCCATCACCTGGCCATCCTGAACTGAGAACTTCTGAAGCCCACGCTACTGGTGATGTCGCCACGTGTCATGCCAACTGACAGTGCCTCCCTAAAATGTAGGGATACCTCCTAAAAAATAGGAATTTGACCAAAACTCCAAAAATGCTCCTGGAGGTCCCCTGATGCCTCCTGGTCAACTCTCGGTCAAACCCTAAAAAATAGGAACCCTTCCTAAAAAATAGGAAACTGTCAAAAACTGACTGGAAAGGCCTGTAAAGCTCTGTGCCAAGCTACACTGCCTCTGGATAGGTCCCCTAACCACGCTGCTGACCTACGGGAACCCGGATGATAGGTCAACTCTCATGTCTCTGCTAGACAGCGCTAAAGAGGGGACATGACAATTTCAGCCAATCAAACATTTTTAATCTCATTCCATCAATTCCTTCTTGATTAACCCAGCAACTTTAGTGGATCTTGCACCACTTCAGATTGCCATTAAACCTGAAGATTCCTCAATCTCCAAGCCCAAACCCTTGAATTCTCCAACGCCAAGCTCTCAGACCAATTTCACCAAATATCAAATGCTCAAATAATAATGAGGCCAACTTTGTGAAGAGAATTATATCTAACCATTGGAAATTCAATTTATTTCTTTTCAAATGCATAATTCCAATTATATTTGTTTTTTTATTGTTTCCTCTCAAACTTTGGTTTATGTGCCAAATATAAAATAAATTCATTTAAGTGACACTTAATGAGGGTATTGGCCTCATGGGCCCCCTTATTAGATATAAAGTGTAATTATAACATAAGTTATAATATAACACTTATTACTTAACTCCATTAAAAAAAATATGAACTCCCCATGAAAACAATCCACCAAGTCACCAAATAACTATGGAAGTCCAATCGACTAGTGCCCTGCCTGAAATAGCAACCCCTCAGCATACGACCTTCTAAAAATAGTAAGTGCCTCCAAACATGACCAAAGCCAAGAATAGAAGCCACAACATGATACCAACTGAGCACTGATGATGTCCAATGTCCCGAACTGGCAAAAGAATGACGGAAAAAAAAAACCCTCTATCCACTGAACTAGCCCACGAGGGTCGCCATGATGGGCTAATCTCATAACCACTCACATCCATCAGAGAGGGGACATTACATAGATGTTCCCAAATCTGTTTGCCTTGTTCTTCCTTGATAGAAAAGTAAAAACCTTGACCTTGGGTACTAGCAATGAACCTGTAACGCATCATTTTTGTCTATATTAAAAATTTAAAATCCTGTTTTGTACAATTCATGGCCCCATTTGATGTCACTGGTTGTTAAAAGTTGCAGTATGTGATCATTAAAGTACACTCTTAGAGTAAATGAGGATAGAAGGGTGCTACCTAATCTGCAGTTTTCTCTCTCACTTTCTCTATTCTTGGACTTTGTTGCATGCTCATTCACATTTATATCATCAAATTTTTTTTTGAGAGGTCAATCGTGAGTTCTATAGGGGCGAACCCCCATAAGAAGACAAGCTAAAAACGTAAAGGCTCAAAAGCTGAAAAAAGCTTGATTGGCTACTACAAAACACCCCCAATACAAAAACCCATCAACACTGGGCCAGCAAGGACTACATACAAAACATCCCTACTGCCACCACCTTTTAACGAGCAGAGGGACTTGGACCAACACCTCCATCCTTATTCTCCACACCTTTACCTCAGGCTCCATAAATTCTTGCCTAGTGGCTCTGATAATTCCACACTTTGAAATTGCAAGGAGAGTAAAGAGGCTGGAAATTTCCAAAAGCCATCTTGAAAGATGGCCCTGAGATTACTGATATACATTGCTAAATCTTGGCTAAACAAAGCCATATCTTCATGCCTCGTGGAAAGAAAATGGGCTGAGCACTTGAGGTTGGCCAATTCCTCTTCCTGCAACAAATGCACTGCTGCCTGCTCCGAATCCTGCAACCCTTCTTTTGAACTTTTTGCAACAAGAAAAACATCATCTGTTAAGAATCCAATCGCGAGAAATAGGGTCTGCAAGATGAGCGCCCAATTTGTTGACACCAGAGTTGCAGAGCTCGTCCTCTCCCAAGATTGTTTTCACAAAGTTGGGGGTAACCAGGTCTGAAATGCAAAATGTGTGTCTGAGATGCCTGCCTAACACAGTGTTGCTGTAGGGCGAATTACGACCAGACAAACCATGTTTCATCGTGCCGCCTTGCCCCTGCTAACCACTGAAAGCCACCTGCACACCAGAACAAAAGAAGAAAGAGTGTGACAGATAGGATAGTGATTCTGAGCCAAAAGGCCAATAAATAAGCATCCACACAAAACAAATTTGAAGTCTGGCATGCTAGCATGAATGTTGCATGTGGGAGGTGACTACGGTACCAAGATGTGACATCTTCAAATGATTCCCCACATAATTAAGAAGAGCGGGTTCAAAAATTTAAGAAGATGGTGAACAAAAATTTGGAAGGGGAGGAATAATCAGCCTTGACTGCAAAAATATTCTTAATATTCCATTCTCTTGGGTCCTCACTAAACTTTGCAGCAATATGGAGTTGAGAAACTCCCGCATTAGCAAGACAGTCCACAATACGGTTGCACTCCTTGTAACAATGACTGAAAGTAATGCTCTCGAAGTTTTTGCCAATCAGAGTAACCTCCTCCATGGTACTTCTCGACTCCACTTCTTCAAGATTGATTTCTACACCCTTGAATAATCACTTGAGAATCCCCTTTGACTTCTAGGAATTTACACCCCAAGGTTCTAGCCAACTTAAGGCCTTCAAGAAATTCCGAGGCTTCAGCTTCATTGTTTGTCTTTGAACCTAAGAAGAAAGAGCCACCCCAAAAGAATGAGCTTGAGGGAGAGCGCACCACAATACCAGCCCCAACCAGGCTTGGATTACCTTTAGCTACTCCATCAAATTTTAATTTAAAAAACCCCTCTTTTGGAGGTTTCCAATAATTTTAATTTTAAAAAACCATCTTTTAGAGTTTTTTTCTTTATTTATTTCTGGGTATTACAATCCCTTGCTAAATCTATTTTCCTCCTTTAATTAAAATAAAAATAAAAATTTAATATTGGGGTTCTGTTATGGGCCCCATCCCTTCTCCATAATATAACCCATAAGATACAATTCAAAATACCTATGCAAAATACCCATGTAAGGGTGATAGGCACAAAGAGACTAGAAATCTCGGGCAGTCGGTTTTCAGAATTACCAATAGCAATCAGCTCATTAGGATGAACATCAATGTCTTCATGTATGTCGCTAGAAGTCTTTATAGATGTTGAGCTTAACAACCTTTAGATTCTTCTAATCTCATCAACATGCTAAGCCCAAGTGTAAGCTTGCAGGAGGGTTGTAGGGTTTATGTCTTTCAAGAGAAGACCTATGTCCTTACCAATGGCTCATAATACAAGCTCACACAAACTGACTCTTCAAGGCAAGTAAGCTCATGGATATCCAAAACAACATTATCAAACCTAGTATTAAAAGCACAAATGGATTCTTTGTAATATTTCTGAACACTAGACAGGATATGTCTTCATGAATGTCACTAGAAGCCTTTACAAATGTTGAGCTTAACAACCTTTGGATTCTTCTAATCTTATCAACGTGCTAAACTCAAGTGTAAGCTTGCAGGAGGGCTGTAGGGTTCTTGTCTTTCAAGAGAAGACCTATGTTATTACCAATGGCCGCATAAGACAAGCTCACACAAACTGACTCTTCAGGGCAAATAAGCTCATGGATATCCAAAACAACATTATCAAACCTAGTATTAAAAGCACAAATGGATTTTTCTTAATATTTCTGAATGCTGGACAGGATATCTAGGACCTTTAAGTAAGCAGAATGGGCCTTTTGCTGCACATGCTGCTGTTTAAGTATTTCTATTTCTTTCATGACAGCAGCAATCTCTTGTTTGGTGGCATCTAGGGCTTGATAGAGATTAGGGGAACTCTGATAGTACTTAGCTACATAGGAGCCTAACTTACTAGTATACTCTTGGCTTCACATTCTTCACAATCACAAGGCTCAGGGGGATAAGCTGGAGTAATATGAAGAAATGGCCTAGAATAATCCTCCCAAGTATGTTCTCTATAAGAATCCATGATTTCACAATTCACTATATGCTTTAAAACATATGGTCATACACCATTGTACTCAAGAGGACATCCAAAATCACGTTTATATCCATGACGAGAGAACAAGATTTTTTTTGGCACCTTATAATTTGTTGCTGTGGAACGCACATGTAGAAACCATGGCCAACACTTGATAACAACAAAGAACAATAGTAGAGTTGCCACCTCAAACTTGAGGAAAATCTTGGAACATAAACTCATTGGGTTCAGTCACCATCAACAAAGTCTTGAACATCAAGTAGCCCATGGAATGACAAAATTAGGATCATTGTTCCTAGTAGAGTCTCCATTTGTTGGCAATCAAAAGTATTGCGCCAATTTCCTAGAGTAGAGACTCAATACCAAGACAAGTGAATCAATATTAACCTTGATAAAGAAGCAAGACTCATCCTAAAGAGAGTGGATAGTTAGGCACCAATTAACAGGAGAGAGCATCTCCTCTACACTTTAGTTTTTGCTAAACCTAGGAGGGTGTTCCCTGAGGTTACTGAACAAGACAATTAAAGAGAAATCCAAAACTATATTTTAGGCCTTAAGCAACCATGCCCTATGGGTGCCATGAACAGACTTACAAGACCTCACATACAAGATGCCCCCCATATATCTTGACATAAATCATGAAGATTGCGGACACGAGAGCCCCCATATGTCTTGACAAAATTGAGCTTGGGTTTGCTGATACAAGACATATCATAAGAAGCTCAAGTCAAATGAATAAGAAGCTTAGGTCTGAAATGGCTTAGGACATGGAAATAGACATGGAACCTGGATATGGTGAACCATTAACATGACATATAAAAGAGCACGCGGCTGGATTTGAATCATGACAAAGAAGACATAGGCGGAAACATGAGACTTAGCACTTAAGAAATGACATGTAGGCATGGGATAATAAATAGGCTGCCACGATAAACATGAAATTGGACAGGGGCACAATGCTAAGATTTAACACACATGCACTATACAAGAGATACAACACAATTTTTTAAAGGGGCCCATTAAAAGGAGAACTTAGATCAGCTATCAGCAAGGGGCTAATCAGAGATCAGCGGTAAACAAGAAAGCAAGAATATGCAGTTTTGGTGCAGGTCAGTAGGCCACTTATCGATATCATATTCACACGTGCAATTGTCTCTTATTATTGCTATGCCCTTAATCCTATAGTGTGCATAGGGATCTAAGTACCCAACTTGTGGCTACCATAACTCTTAATTAAGTTATATGATCATTAATCTAGTTCAAAAACTCGGACTTGGCAATTACTTGGCTGACCCAAAATGTTTAAAAACTCGGGACTCGACAAAAACTTAGGGAAAAACTCGGCAAATTTATGAAACATTAAAAAATACATATTCTTAAAAAAAAATATTCTTAAAAAAAATGATCACGTCATTCTTTCAGCCTGTCATGTGACTAACCAGTGTGATTGGTGTGTAAATTTCGGTAAGGACTCAAGCAGAAAAAAACTTGGTGAGGGCACAAGGTGGCAAGCTCACTGATATCCAGCTACAACTGCACGCTAATATTTTTTACATTGAGTTCATAGACAATAGAGAAGCTCAATGGATGATGGATTGCCCCATCCACCCCTCCTCTCCCCCCCACCCCCCCACCCCACCCCACCCCACCCCACCCCACACACACACACACACACACAGACACAGACACAGACACACAAAATGGTCTTATATAGGTAGTTAAGTTGGTTTGGGTGGCATCCATGGCATAAGTATGGTACATATAGGAGGTAGTAGTTGGTTTATTAGCATCATATTGCTAATTGTGTTCTTCTTGGAGACTTTTGGAGGTTTGGCCCCACAAAGTGGCTTATTATTCTCAAGTATTTGCGGCATATTTTCTATTATATTTTTCTCTTATGCAATTTATTTCATTATCAAGTGGTATCAGAGCTACGATTTGGGCACAAGTGAGGATGAAACCCTAATTTTTGAAGATTCTTCTATAGAAGTTGTAGGATGAGATAAGGAAGCTATAGTCCAAAATTCAGCTTTTGATCATCAATATTGAGTGACTTATTGCAATTTTATGTTTTTTCATAAATTCACTCTCTAGGCCACAAATCACAGAATTTTTTTGTTCTTTTACACTTTTGGAGAGCTCATCAAAATTCATCGGGGGTATGCTATTTGTATTTTTTTTGAGGCTGACAACATTATTAAATGATTGGGTCAAAGTTTGGTCAACTAGAGTTGGTATAAAGGTGATCTATTGAAAGAATTTTTGCATAAAACCCTAGTTTCAAACCACTATATTTGGAAATCAGAAATTGAGTTTTTCTATTCTATAGCACGAAAATTGCACTTTTTCGATTCTTACATTAGGATGCAAGGTTGAGACACCTTTCCTAACACAAACCTCAAGAGGAAATCCGCCGTGTCCTCCACTGAAGATCTGCTTTCAAGGTGTTGCAGAAAACTATTAGGATTGGTAAAGTATCCTTCTCAAGAACTTCTAATCTGACAAGTGCCTCCAAAGTTGAATTATCTTGAAGAATATGAAAATCTTGTTCTTTATCTGATTGTGATGTTTCTTTGAGGTCTTGAACAAAAATACCAATCTCTAATGACCAAGTCTTTAACTCTTCAACCAATGTCAGTTGAGATTTTTCATCATGAGTGCTTATAGAAACTGCTGAATTTGAAGCTGAAAACTCTTGAGAGAGAAAAATATCTTGCTCTTCTTTGATTATATCTGGTGCGGGTTCTTTGAACAATCTGTTGAATGAAGAAAATAAGCAATTGGATTCATCATTATCCTCTCTAACACAACTAATCTCTTCTTGATCGATATTTGGAACATCACTTTGCTCTTCTAATTTTGGCTTGACTTCATCATCTATAGAGAAAGCAATACTTGCATAGATTCTTCTTCCATCAACAACCCTTAGCTTCAAAGAACTTGAACAAAGAAGGCAAAATGTTTGCTTCTAATGGATACTCATGCTAGTTTCAAACCTTGCAATTTACAATCTTTACAATGATTTTTGGGGTGGTTTATGTTCATGCCAAATGAAATGTAAATGTGTATATTTTTGGGTTTTCCTAGTGTAAAAGGTTGAGATGCTCTTTCAACACAAGGCAAAGGATTTTATGCTTTTTTGACTTGAAGGAAATCTCTACTGCTACACGCTTGTGTTATTCAACTAAATGCATAGATTAAACAATGCAAGTACACATATAGAGTTGAATAATTTAACACAAAAGCATGAATGCTATGGTTAAATTAATTGCAAGTTTTGGTACAAATCCACAATCTGCACCTTCGAGCTCACCTACAATACAAAGCTTGCAAATTCACCTAAGCAATTTAGCCCTTAACACACATAATGAGATATCTCAATAAACATTTATGAGTAAGATATGCATAATAAATGTCATTGAGTGAACAAGGAATTTTGGATAACAATATCATTGAGTTCTCGATGAATAGAAACTCCAGCATTACGCAGGCGTGAAAATTACCATTTATCCAACTAAGTGCAAAAAGATACTTATTTGTATTGTATACAAACAATTGCATGAAAATAAATGAAATAAATCAACTTTACTTCTACCCTAACTACGCCTACTTGCATGATTTACAAGCTTTATTATAAATTAATCGTATCCACTAATTCTAATTTGACCCATGCGACCGTCAGTTCAATCGACGATTGAAATTATCACAATTATCCCTTAAAAGCTCATGTATCTTGCATGGTGATATAGGGAATCTAACAATAACTGACTCCAAGCTATAAATAAAGGACACTAAAAATAATGGAAAGCTATAAATAGCGGGATTTGACTAAAAATAGCTTATCTTAGAATATGCTCTTCTGCTAAAAAATGAGGATGGCTAAAAATTGCAAGCCTTTTTTGAAGGCGGCTCTAGAGTCAATGTTTTTTGACAGCTTTTTCTGTTCTAACCATGGTGATCCCTCTAAAGAAGCTCCGAAACTCTTGATAATTCAAGAATCTTGGTGACTCGAATCTAAAAAATCCTTCATTCTATTGATTTTTGCATCATACCTAGTAAAAAATTATAGTCTTGAATACTCTAAAACCTTGAAATGCATGAAAATATCACTCTTCAAACATGCCATGTGACGATGTTGATATCTTGATTTTCCCAGTTTTTATTCAACTTGATTGTGAATGAAAATTACTGAAAAAGTACAAGCCCTATTGAAATCAAGCAATTTTTGATGAAGACTAGCTCTTAATAAGTCAATATATTCGTAGTTCACAAGTTGCTAATATGACTGCATTTTAGGCAACTCAAACTAAATTTGTTGTTGTAGATCATTAAAAACCTTGCTGCCCCGTTGCTTTGCATTTAGATGTGACTACTGCTGATAACGCCTTTGGACAGGCATATTGATGATCTCAACCGTGTGCTAATGCTCAGGGAGGCGGTTTAAATAGGAAATCAGGTCCTTATATGATGTGCATGCCAATGCCTAGTTGCACACTTTGATATTAAAGTTATTTTTTGAAAAATTAAGTCCTTTGTAATGGCACGCGTCAGCTTGCCTAGGCGCATCTGAGGAGAAAGAGGTTTCTTCATATTGGCATGCCTTTATGCATTGATAGGTGCTTGTGCATTGGGGGCGAAATTTCAATTTTTTAAACAAACTTATGTTCCTTTATATTGGTGCATGCCTAAATCTAGGCATGTGCCTTAACATTGCAAATCATTTTAACCCCTTTCTTTTGCAATGTGTCATGCGCCTGAGGTTTCAGGACTTGAAGATGTTGGTTTGTGTAAGCATGTTATTCTCTCCTTGTGCTTGCTTGAGATAGGGACTTTGAAATTGTTGAATGTAGTTCTTCTCTATATTGGCACGTGCCTAGCCTCTTGGCGTGCGCTTGGTAACTAGATCCAAATCTTAACAAATTTTAGTCTCCTTGCAAAAGCGCATGCTTCTGCCGCCATACACACCTGTACATAGCATGAAAAACTGACTTAATGCGTCTGATCTACCAAAACATGCCAAATTCCTTATTCTCCATGCACCTTGTTGGTGGGATTTCCTTGTATTGGCATGCGCCTATATACTAGGCTTTGAATTTAAAAAAAAAACTCCACTTCTTTATAGAGGCGCACGTTTGTTCCACGATGTGCGCCTATACTCTGTCTTAGGCACCTTCAAAACCGTTTAATGCACCTTTGCTTTGGAAGGGCAATTTTGGACAAGAATACATGTTCCTTTATGAGGTGTGTTGCTGCTTAGGTGTGTGCGTGAATGACATTTCAAAACCTATTGAATGGCCCTTTGGTGAGGTGCATCTTTAGTTCCGAGGTGTGAACCTTATTTGTGTGAGCGCGCACCTACATCTGGGGGATGCACCTGTCTTCATGACCTTGGCCACTTTTCAGATTTGAAAGCCTCCTTTCTGCAAACATTAGCACAGGACAAAAAGACGACAAGACAATGTAGATTGTACAATATTTGACCATGACTTTGACACAATACGAAAGTTTCGTGTGGGTACAATAGAATTCACCCATAATTTTCATTTTTCTTTTTAACCAATTTAATCTGACAAAACTTCAATCCTTCCTATCTGCTAATTTATTCGGATATGTCAATAGAAGATGATATTATTTATAGCAAATTCTACATTTATTTTCTGCTTTCTTATCTCCTCCGATTTATTTCAACTGACTTGAATTTAAATTATTTAACTCAAAAATAAACTTACATTGTAAGATATAATACATTCTCCTACCACCTTTCAGTTGGCTTTTTTCTAGACTAACCAACTCAAAACATCTTTTATTTTCGAAATTGTCTATTGGCCTATAAGGATGGTTAATTCTGCTTGTAGAGCTGATTTCCAACACTTATGGTAGTTAGATTAGAGTACATTGCTCTTATTCCTGATATGTATCGTTAAGCGACTGATTCATGTAAAAAGTTCAGACACTATGTTGCTAGCTTATTCCTGTGGAATGTTTCTATCAATAATTGCATGTCCCAAGCAGTTTCCAATGCTCAAGAGTCTATTATCAATGCACAAAACATAATAGTGAATGAAATTGAAAAGTAACAAATCAAAAAAGAATCTAACAGACTCACATACGAAACTAAATTTGTGGAGAAAGTCTGGCAGAACATTTCTACAGATTACAGTAACAATACATTATAGTACTTTGGATTTGCATTAAGAAAAAATGACTATGGTTCTCTCTCAGAGCCTGGTTTTGCCTGACCTCTGGACATGCCCCCTGTTCTCTCCAGCAATTTCCCTTTTCCCTGACATTTTTGAATGCTCCTTGATGTTGGTTAGGCTTCCAAACCTTCGATTCCCAAGGTTTTTTCCACTTCCAGAACATATTAGATCTGCACTATTTAATAATGTTTTCAAGTTTCAAATTGTTGAATTTCAGCTGCTTTTCGTTGGGTATGTGGAAATGTGTTTAACGATGCTCCAGTTCAACCTTGTTAGCCCAAGTTATAATGAAAACATATTAGAGACAATGTTTTTCCCTTTTGATGGGTCAAATGGTAGAGTTTTGATCATGAGGAGATATGTGTCACCATGCTCCAGTTTCAAATAAAGGCAATTTCGACTTCATATTACCAAAGTATTGCCAAAATTTAGTCAACCAAGTCCTCATGTTTTTCTAGGTGAAATGGTGGAATTTTGACTGGAAATTTGGGAAGGATAGTTTGAAACTTGATATGAGGCTTCTTCACACCCTAAACTGTCATGTTTGGTTGGGTGTGGCAGTGGGCCTTGGTTCTTTGCAGGTCATTTTCTTGTTGTTCATCCACAGTAACCTTGTGATGACTTCTCTTTCCTCTAAATGATATGGTTCAATTAATTTTCATTAAGGTGTCCAACATGAATGGTTGATGTGTGATACAAGGAGATTATGGCTTCTGCACCTTCGCCCTGTTTCCACCAGCTAGGTATTGGCCTTCTTGGTGTCCTGATGCTGAGATTCAAGTTCATTTGATATCCTGAACAATTAATGATCATGTTGGGTTTGTGTTTGAGTATCCCTTTCAACTATTTGTCATCCTTTTACTAAAAAATGCATATTTCTAGTTAGAGAATGAGCGATTCATGGGAAAGAGGATCTGTTTATCCAAGGCATGTAGTACTTGACAGTTTAGACTTCAAAATAAGGATCAGTTTAAAACATCAGTCTCTTATCGAGATTTTATCAGAGGAGCATCATCTTGCACCAGCCAGACGTGAAATTCAAAAACGATAACTATGAACAGAGCAATTTAATGCATGCAAATCTGATTCCTGACTGCAATCCTTGAGTTATAAGATAAAATGAAAACAAACATTTGTTCTGCTATAAGCATTGAATGGACCACACCTTTGTTATAAGGTAAGATATCTACAATAATAGAATGCCTATTTTAGGTGATGAGATAGTCCTATTCAATCAGTAGTTTTTATGGCCCTCTGATTAAAATTCTGTTTTCTCTATGATGTGGCTCATATGCAACTATCAGACTGCTCAGGAGGCCATGACACCGATTGAATCAACTTTTTCATTGGATGTCAATTCTAAGTTGGATTGGTAAGTTCATTCCTTCCCAATCAAAGTGATTAATATTCATCTATTTTTTCATTGTCTAATTTTTACTGTTGTATTTTCACATGGTTTATTGTTACTTTGCATATCAAGTTGATTGTGATTTTTGACACAGTCATATTCATTTTAGAGAATCAAGTGACTGATATCCAGCTTTAGATGATAGTTATTAATAATTATTAACCACAAATGTCTGTGTCTAAGATATTCTCATTACTAGCTAATGAAGTTTGATGGAATTATAGCTAGTTGTTGGAAATTAACAGGCATTCTAAAAAAAGTTCATTTATGTATCAGTCTTGGTCTGTATTCCATAACTTGCATATGTTGAAGCTGTTGACACCCATGCTGAGATAATAATCTTTGAGTTTGCATTCATATAACGAACATACTAAAATACTTTTGTCACTTGTGCATTCATTTATCTTGATTGATTATGAACAAGACGTAGAAAGGGGTGTTAAGTGAGAGATTTGCTCAAGGCTTTTCAGAAGACTTAACAAAATACTTCAAACCCTTTTCATAGATTTCAATTTTTATCCTTCTAGTGTTTCATTCAGTGGTTTTCGTATGCTTTTTAAAACATTGCCTTTGTAGCCATTTTGTATAGCTGTTGCAACCACCTTTTGGTTGTAATACCTAGTGATATTGGCTATGAAATATGACACAGTTTGAGCTTGGCAGGGAGGCAATGGGGAAGATCTTGGCTCGAGGCCATAGTCGGGTTCCTGTGTACTCTGGAAACCCTAAGAATATAATAGGGCTTCTTTTGGTATGATCACATGTATAAGCATTAGAAATTCTGAACACTGTTAAGACTTTCACTGGTCAATATTAATAATAAAGATTGTCAGGACAAAATGGGTTTTGTTTCTAACAGTAACCCTGTGCATTAACACTTTTTGAGTTCTTTCTTAATAAAAAATTAATGCTTTTCTTAGGTTATCTTTAAGATGTATATAAATCTTAAGAGTATTGGTACTCAATATGTCAACAGGTTAAGAGTCTCCTAACAGTGCGTGCTGAAACAGAAACTCCTGTATGTGCTGTGTCGATTAGGAGAATACCCAGGTGATTTGATTCTTACATATGTTTTTGTGTAAAGTTTTGTGTGTATTGCGTCTCAAATTTGCATCACTTCTATACTTCTATATAAGTCATGGAATTGGTTTATCTATTTATTTTAACCTGATGTTGCAGGGTTCCAGCAGATATGCCACTTTATGATATCTTAAATGAATTTCAGAAGGGAAGCAGTCACATGGCTGCAGTTGTCAAGACTAGAAAACAAAAGCCTCAACTTGATGTTGGTGAGAAGTCTCAGGAAAGTCTCAAGAAGAGAACAGAAGACTCAAATTTGAATTCTTCTATGGTGCTGGATCAGGTTGAGTCAGCTGCAGACATTGAGAAGGGTCAAGTTGGAAGTGCAGTATTGCCTACCAAGTCTAATGCGCTAGACAAGCAACAGAATCTGCTAGGCTATGATGAGAGCACTGGAGAGAACAAGATTGTGGATGACATTGAAGAAGGGGAGGTCATAGGTATTATCACACTTGAGGATGTTTTTGAAGAGCTGTTGCAGGTAAAGTGGATGTGTTTCCTTCTACCTTTTTCAAGCTTGCTATATTGGGAATTCAATTTGTTAACTTGTGCTTATCATATATCATTTTACTGGATGTAATGTCTTTCAGACCTCCAGATTTTAGATTATGAAAGGGTGTAAATGTAAAGGTTTAATGCAAAATCGAGTCTGTGACAAAAATCAAATGTTCATCGGAGTGTTTATTGGTTTAATTTTGTGCATTTTCTTGTCAAATTCCTGCAGGAAGAAATTGTGGATGAGACAGATGAATACATTGATGTCCACAAGAGGTATAAATGAACGCTTCTATATTGTGACAGTTTTTTCTTCTTCACTTCAAATCTATATTTCCACAATTATGGTTTGAGATTCTACTGACAATTTGTGTTTGAAAAGGATAGCCTGCAGCCGATTGAAAATTATCATTTAGCCATATCCATGAAAATTGCAAAATTTGCTTGAGAAAGTTTGCATGTTTGTTAGGAAGCCTACTTGGGAAGTGTTGTTAACCTGTAAGGCAGATGAAATTCGATTGATATATGTGTATCCAAATGAATGATGATATTCATAAAAATAATAATTATATAATCTTAAGATTGCATTTCAATTATTCTCATGCGGATGCCATCTAATATCAAATGCAATAGTCATGCTACAAAATCCAATGAAGTCTTCTTGCCAAAATACTTGTCCTTGGTCAGGTGCCTTACTTAGAAAAGATTTTGATTATTCTTTTGAATATTCCTTCCTAGTCAACTGATATCTATTAGAAGAATGAATGCACAAAGATTGAGAGAAGAGATTTTGGCACACAGTACAATTTGCATACATTGCATTTATAAATGTACTGGGAAGTTACATTAGTGGTTGTAACTTGTGTTGTGTAGGTTACCTTATTAGACATGACTAAACATGACTAATGTGTATTACCACATCATTATCATAAACAATAAGTCCCTGTTGTACATAGTAGTCCAAACATTGTATTATAACGAATGTGCTATGCATTGAGTGCTTGCCACTAGTGGAACACTGAAACGAACATTTTCTGTGCTACAAAGAAAATCTTCTCGATGTTAGTGAAGTTATTGGCAGAGAAGTTTGCTTTGAGTTGTCAAATCCAGATATCTATTGTTAAGGCATGAATTTTGCTTTCAAATGTAGGAATACTAGCCTCACATGAACTCTGAAAGGATCGTGCTGTTGTGGGGTTTTTTGGTGCTGGTTTGAGTTGATTTATGAAGTCATGGAGCTGTCCCAAGAGTTCTTGGTGCTGCATTTTTGAGGTAGCATTGAGAATTCGTTGAATGTTTGTTGAGACCTTTCGTACACATTTGTTGGCCATTTCTTTTCAACTTTCGTTTGAACTTTCACAAACTGAATTGGGTGTGTTTGCATTTCTTTAGCTGTTGTGCACATGTTTGCATTGGCATGAAAGAAGAAATTTAACTCTAATACCAATACCAATGATTAGATTCCAAGGTGAACCTATGGACGATCTTGCAGATTATCTAGTAATGCACAAGGTCATAGAATGTGTAATGGAAAGCATATATGCATACCAAAGACAAATGAAGATGTGGAAGACTCCTAGAAAATATGCCACTCCTATTCAGAAAGGATGGGGGAAATGTACAGAGGGCTTAGATGTGAATCTATGTATTCCTCTCCTCCCTATACTAGATGTACAAAGCAAGTACTAATACACAAAGTACAGGTAGGTCGTTAGCTAGGCTCTACATAGAGGTCGACAAATGTTCGTGTATGGTGTGTGGTGCATGTGGACGTGATGATGCCAATTGTCAAGCACATATGGTTCCAGTTGTATTGCTATATCGTTTGGCATAGATGCTGCCATGTATCAGATGTGTATGATGCCAATTGTATGCCATGTTCTATGGTGCATAAGCTACTAGGTGGCATGCATATGGAAGCATAACATGTGGATGTCAGTGCTCCATGTGTCGCACACATATGGTTTGATATGGCACAAGCATGTGTGACCACATGCAGGGCCACACTATGTGTGTGAGTAGGGTTGAGTGGTGGTGTGAGTCCTATGTGCAAAAATGTGTGAATAGTGTTGCATAGAGATGCATGAACACTATGTTGTGCACATAGAGAAATGTTGAGTGCGTTGATGAAGTTGGTGTGAAAGGTTGTACTTGAATCACAATCCTTTCTATTGTATGTGATCTACCATCACCTAGTACAACAAAATCTGTAGAACTGAAATCAATAATAAATTTGACATATCACTCTTTATGGCATGTGATATGATGTGATGCACAAGAATTAAAGAACCAACAATTGGTTGCATCATTGTTGTTGTAATGTCCCCTTCTTGCACATAAGCAGTTGATTAGCCATTAGCCTATTTTCCTAAATTTTCCCATGGGCTAATTGGTTTTGGTAAGGGAAAATAAATTAAATGATTAATTTAAGTTGTCAAGAAGTTACTTTATTTTATAATTCCATTTGACAACTTATTTATTTAAAAGCTACTTTAAGTTGTGCAGATAAAGTAGTGTTAGGCACAAGGGGTCAAAAAGGTGGACTTCTACACACATAAATATGTTTTATTTTATATTTTGAGGAGAACATGGAGGAAAAAGAAAATTAATATTTTATTCTCTCAAAATGTTATAATAGGAGGTGTTGAGCTCAGAGAAAGGGTTAGACTATGATATTGCTTTTGCATTTTGCTCTGAGTGAGAACTTGAGTTTTGCATATTTCTTGAGAATGAAAACCCTCTTGGAATAGCAGTTTCGGGGATGAAAACCCTCCTAGTTGGAGAGAGTGATTTCATCGTGAAATCGCCATTGTGCTGTAAGTGGAGTTTTTACTAGTTTGCTGTTATGATGGAAGTTTTTGATGTTTTCTGATGTGGATGATTTTTACTTCATGTTGGTTGATGGTATTTATCCATGTTTATTTTCTTGGTGATTGTATGACGGCAAGGTCGTACCATTTTGCCTAGGCCGTACCTCTACAAGGAAAATGTCGTACCTTTATATTTCATGAGAACTGGGCATTTAAATTTATTTGAGGATGTTAATATTTTTATTGGCGCCGTACACTTTGGAAGAAGGCGTTTAAAAGACAGAAGTCGTGGTTTTCTTTAAAACATCAATATCAAGCTCGTTATTGAAGTCATACTCTTGCTGCCGTACTTGTCTTTCAGTGCATGGGATTTCAAGAAGGAATCTCAATTCCTCTTTGGTCTTTAGTGAGTGCTTGGTGGGGGCCGCCACACTCCAGCACTAAGGCGCCTCTTTCCTTAGTTTAATTTTTGTTTTTTTGCTTCTTGGAACTGTCGTAGTTTAATTTTTGTTTTTTTGCTTCTTGGAACTGTCGTACTATTTGGCAAGAGGCCGTACACCTTCAAGGAAAGTCTGCAGCAGTTGTAGTTTGTAATGGCAGTCCCTATTCATCATTATGGGACCATACTGCATCATTTTAAATTCTGATTTTATATTTGGGTAGCTGGGTGATTTTGGTGATCAATATTATTGTTGGTTATTGTGTTTTAGATGTTGTGGGGGGCAGAAATATCAGTCTAAATCAGTCTTACAGCCTTCAATTGGCTCTTTATTTGCTCACTTCAGTATACTTTAGAATCTATACTCTATAAGCATGATATCTTATGATGTTGATGAGTTTCAGGACTAATCTTGATGTGGCAGCAGTCTGATTTTATGATCAGAAATATATAGTAGTTTGTTGCAGCTATTTACTTGTAAATTTGTCTTATTGTAATGCATTCATGCTTATCTTGCAACCCTGGGTGGTAGTACCGCCGGAGACATTTGCATATCATGCATTTCATAGTGTAAAACTGGATGGTTTATCGCCAGTTAGTATAGCATATCATTTTAGCCCGTTTGGCATTGAACAAGCTTGTTTGTAATCAACCATTTTGGTTTGATCAAGCTTAGACATTTTGCTAGTGGCTTTGCATTGATAAACGCTTGTCCGCCAAAGAGGTGTAGATTTGGGTCAGCATTGTCGCTTGCGTGCTTTCTTTTTTGTACTTGCATTTACGCATGCTTGTCTGCTGAAGAAGTGTAGATTTGGGTCGGCTCTGGCACCTGTGTGCTCTGGTCGGCTTGCCGCCTTCATTCTATATTTGCATACATCATAGATAGCTATGTGGTCCAAAGCACTATATGCTCTCACCTTGCCCACACCGGGATCTTGGTGATCAGAACGTATTCGAACATTGCATTTGCATTATTGCAAAAAATAAAAAAAATTGGTCCGGGTTTTTACAGTGGTATCAAAGCTGGTTTTTTGCTAGTCTATTGTGAAGTCGATAGTTTGGTGTAGAAAATATTGTTCTTATGCAGCTTGGTGAAGGAACTACCAAGTATTATTTGAGAAGAAGGCAGTTTGATCTTCCAGAGAATCTAGAGGAAAGAATACCTATTGCAAATTTAGGGGTTAAAGAAGAGGTTGAAGAAATCATGGCAAAACGGGAAAAAAAAGAAGGTAATAGCATACTGCATATCCTCAATGATTTGGCTAGAGGACAACAATTGACTTAGTTGATAACCCAAATGATGCAGAATATGAACACTTCTAGGCCCAATCAAAATAACAATGGTAACAATGGAGAAGCTAGTACTTCTACAAACAATGGGAACAACAACCACAACCACCCCAGAATTGTTGTGGGATTGGCAGTATCAAGTTGATGCTTACATTCCTACATAGAGATGGTGCTATAGAAGGAATTGGAGGACAACAGTATGTAGAAGAGGGTTATGTGGATTACTTGCTTGAGTACCGATCTCTGGGAGAAGAATTTCATGCTGCCATGTCATTGGTAGATTTCTATCAACTCAAAATGAGGAATAAGCCCAAGAGGGATAGAGGTAAACAAAATCAGGATAGGGTGGGCAAGTTGTCCATACCTACCTTTGATGGTTCCAGTAAATTCTTTGCACATGCATGGGTGCAGAAGCTTGATACATATTTCTTTCTCAATCCTATGACTGAAAATAAGGCGATTAAGTATGTGTTGATGAGTGTTTTTGTCACTGCAACAAACATTAGAATAAAACACAGAGTATTCTATCCTCTCTTGAATAAAGCTTCTCAGACGCTGAACTACGTGATCAAATGAGACTGCTCCAAGGTTCCTTTTGTGTCAGGTCTTGACGTGCATAGTGATAGACTCAGTGGAATGATGTGATTTGCTGGTAATCACGAGGGGGACTTACGTGGGATTACTCCTTCATGGACATGGAATTCACTCCTGGGACTCGGACTTGTGGGTGAATGGAATTCCTTCACAAGTGGACAACTTGGAATTCCTAGGTTCCACTCTTGAAGAGGCGGATGATTTGGCAATGAGGCTCTGGAAAACTAATCCTAGCGAAAATCTAAAAGAAAATGCAAAAGATGAGGTAAGGGTTCAGGAGTCTAACTAATCGATGGAAGAGGACTACTGCTGAGGATGGAAACTGGAACCAGTCCTCTGCTTCGTCATGAGACAACAGCTAGGCAGGGATGGTGCTATCTTCTGAGAGGGAGTAAGGATTTTCAGACTGCTCCTGCAAGGGACATGGAACTGCAACATGCAGAACAACCGAAGTTAGACTTGGAATTAGTTCAGGCTAACCATGCACGGTGATTTGCAAGCCATAGATCACCAATGGTATGAACAAACAGATTCAACCATGCAACAGTAATAATCTCCATCATTCTAACTAATGAAAAGCTTTGAAAAAAAATAGAAATGAAACAACTTAGATCTTGGAGCTTATGATTTGCTTCAAAGAAGTCAGAAAACCATGCCACAATCCAAAGAATATCAAGAACACCAATCTTCAATGTCCATATATTGATTTGGGAATGTCTTACAACAATCTTGCTGATTCTTCAAAGTTCCTTTGCTCCAGAAATGAAGTGCAACAGAAAGGAACAACTAACTAACTACTTGCTCTAAGAGCCTAAGAAATGAAAGAAGAAAGAAGATCCTTTCAAATGAGGCCCCTCAGCCTATTTATAGGCAAACATAATCCAAAGGAGGTGAGGAGATCAGATCTCCTCGAAATCCATGCAAACCCTAAAGAGATAGGGATGAATATGTCATAGGCTCCATGGGATGCTGCCACCTGTCCTGGACGCCACCTGCCCTGGATGAAAAGTTGCCACTTGTCCTGGACGCCAGGCTGACTAAGCTGCTTGGTAGGTAGGTGAGACCAGTCAACTGTCTGTTTGTCTTGCTCCTTGGTCGCAAATTCCATGATGTCCTGGAGTCCTTTATCTTGAGCACAGATTCCAAGGTGAACAGGTTTTTCATGTGGAGGAATCCTTACTTGAGCAGGGGCGCACTTTCCCTTAGGGTCCTGGAATGGAATTCCTTCCTGAGTTGGAATTCCCTGTCGTGGAATAGAATTCCCTGGGTTGGAATTCCTCATCCTTGGTGTGGATTCCTGTTCTTCCTGATGGATGGTGAACTGTACTTTTGTTCTTGGCTCTCCAAGGATTGATCCTCTTGTCCGGAACTGAAGTCCTTGATGTGGAACTTGAAGTGTTGAAAGGAGTTCCGGTCTTTTATGCGAAGTCTCCCTGTTGCTGAACTGGAATCTTTGATGTTGCCTTCCTTGTATCATTGAGATGACTGAATCTTTCTTTTCTTCTTGTGGAATTCACATGTAGTCTCCTCGTCTGGTGTTGGAAGTAGTCCTCCTCTCCGGTATTGGAACTCCATGATGCCTGAGATAGTCTTTGATCATCCTTGAGCTCCGCCTTCATGGAAGCTCATCCTTGTCCTAGATTCCTGCAAAACAAGGGAAACCTCGAGTAGTCATGATGAACAAGGTCCTTAAATGTAATGCAATCAAAAGATAAAACAGGAACTAAACTTGCATAATTGATCAAATTGACTTATGAATTCCTGAATAAACAACGGATTTTCTTCACTTCCTAGCATTTTTCACATTTTTCCTTCATTCCAGGGTCACCAGGCAAGGATAGGATGAAATTTCAGGTCGGGGATTTTCCAATGTCGGGGATTTTCTAATGTTGTGGATTTTCCAATGTCGGGGATTTCCTGATGTCGGGGATTTTCCAATGTCAAGGATTTCCTGATGTTGGGGAATTTCCAATGTCAGGGATTTCCTGATGCCCTGGATTTTCCAATGTCGGGGATTTCCTGATGTCGGGGATTTTCCCATGTCGGGGATTTCCTGATGTCCTGGATTTTCTCCCTTGGGGTGATTCTGGAACTTTTGTTGAAATTTGGCTAAGTCTTGGAATGTTGCCTCCTTGAAACCTCATTCAGATGGAAGTGTTGCAATTTTGCATTTTGTGAACAAGAATCCACTCAAGTTGAATCTTCCGGAAGGAATTGGAATCTATATGGCATGCCTTCCTACAGGTCTTGGAGTTTGGTTATATCTTCAGGTTGGGTTAGGAGGGTCACTCTATAGGATTTCATGAAGGTTAACATTCCATTTTGACAGGAGCTATCTGTGGAGGAATTGAAGAAACTGTCCAAGAGCGCAAAATTCATAGGTGCAGGATTTTGCGCCCAAGGACAAAAATTGTCCTGGAGCGCACATTTCCACCAGTCACAGATTTTGCGCCCAAGGACAAAAAACTGGTCCTGGAGCGCACATTTCCACCAGTCAGGGATTTTGCGCCCAAGGACAAAAAAACTGTCCTGGAGCGCACATTTCCACAGGTCAAGGATTTTGCGCTTTTGACCCTGCCTGTCCAGTTTCCGAGGATTTTAGGCTAAGGACTTATCTTTTCTTTAGTTTTGAGTGGGGTTTCAGTTTTGCAGCAGGTACACTTTTAGCTATTTTTATGGGGCTTTCGCTTTTCTTTCCATCCCCTCAAGGAATCTCATTTCCCCTGGTGAAAGACAGAGCTCGTTTCTTCCATCTTTCGTTTCTTCCATTGTTTTTCCATCCCCAAGGAATCTCTCCTTTTCATGGCGGGATACAGAGTTGGTGAATTCGACATCTTTCGTTTCTTCCATCTTTCATTTCTTCCATCCCCTCAAGGAATCTCATTTCCCTGGTGAAAGACAGAGCTTGTTTCTTCCATCCCCAAGGAATCTCTCCTTTTCATGGCGGGATACGGAGTTGGTGAATTCAGAATCTTTTGTTTCTTCCATCTTTCATTTCTTCCATCCCCTCAAGGAATCTCATTTCCCTGGTGAAAGACAGAGCTTGTTTCTTCCATCCTCGTTTCTTCCATCCCCAAGGAATCTCTCATCTTCATAGCGAAATACGGAGTTTTCGTTTCTTCCATCCCTCTCAAGGAATCTCCCATTTTCATGGCGAAATACGGAGTTTTCGTTTCTTCCATCCCCTCAAGGAATCTCCCATTTCATGGTGAATTTATCAATAGTTAGGGAGGAATTTCCTAGGTCCGCACATTTTAGTACCAACAGGATTCCCTCTGTCTAGGTCGCACTTTCCAGGCTGAACTGGATTACTGACCAGGAGCGCAAAGTCCACCTGTTAGGGAATAATTTTCCAGGTCGCAAAATCCAGACAGTCAAGGAGGAATTTTCTAGGTCGCAAATTCCACTGGTCAGGGAAGAATTTTCCAGGTCGCAAAATCCACCTAGTCAAGGAGGAATTTTCCAGGTCGCAAAATCCAGACAGTCAAGGAGGAATTTTCCAGGTCGCAAATTCTTGTAGGAACAAGGTTTTCCACCTATCAGGAATTCCTCCAAGGCAAAAAGTCGCAGCTTCAGGGTGGGTCTTGGAATGGAATGATCCTTGAATTCCTTGTTTTGCAAATTTCACTAAGTGAAGGAATTTTCCTGTCCAAAACTTTTGCAAGGTAGAAGGTCGCCCTTTTGGAGTGGGTCAAGGAATATCCAGTTCAGGAATTCCTTCCTGTCAAGGAATATCTAGTTCAGTAATTCCTTCCTGAGGATCTTGGGTTTTCCTGCCTTGAACTGTGGAATTTCTATTCACTCTGGATGAAGCTTCTTGACATTTGAACGAGTATTTATACCTTGGAACGAGGAACTGCCTCTTTTATCATGGAACCCCTGTAGTCATCTTTGGAATTTTCCATTACTTCAAGTCAGGGATCGATGAGTTTCGGCAAGGAATGACAAGCCATTGGTGCACCCCGGACTCTGGATTTAGAACTCTGGAACAGAAATCATGGTGGGTTTTGGAGTAGGGCCCTAGATAGGGACTTAGGACAAAGAACATCGGAATGGGATTGCGAACAAGGACCTCCAGACTCTGAAGTTTGAAACATGGATTGGAACTGTGGAACAAGAATCCGGATAGACCTTGGAACGGGATTCTGGACAGGGATTTTTTGGAATAGGATTCTTGGATAAGGATCTTCTTATTCGTCAAGGAGTCTTATGCTGAGGGTGCAGGACTTGGACCTTTCCTATGGAATGATGGACCTATGCCATGGATTGGTTAGTTTTGATCGAGGAATGATAGTCAGGGTTTCACTTGTCCTCAGGGAAATTCACTATTTCAAGCATTTCTAATGTTCCTTGTGAGCTGACTGCTTGGACATTCTTTCTTAGCTTCATGGATTCGAGCAAGAAACTGCAAGATCAAAGCAAAAATGACGGTGAAAGCGAGAAAAGAGGGGGTCCCCATTTGCAATGGGGTGATGTGTGAAAACGTCACAACAGTATGCAACGCTTCATTTGGAAGGAGATGCCCATGAGTGGTGGTACTATGGAATGGTGACTTTGGGACATGATCTCATTGACTCATATGTTGATTTCACCCAAAGGTTGAAAGATTTGATAAGAAGGATCCAGAGTTGCATTTTAGAGAATTAGCTTAGTTGAAGCAATATGGCTCAGTTGACACTTATGTGGCTTATATTCAGACTCTCCGTAATGGTTCCGGATGCATTGGAGAGAAGACTTGTTTTATTCATTGAAGGATTGCCTGAACCTCTTAGTAGGAAATATAAGAAACCATTTCAAAAAAGTTTCAACCAGCCCAAGAGTTTACCTCTGAAAATGGATGAGGCCAAAAATGAGTTAAGAAGAAAGAAACTATGTTTTACATGCAAAGAGCCTTGGGTTCCGGATCATAGGTGCCTTGGAAAAGGACAAGTTCATTACATAGAGGTGGTTTCTGATGACGAATTAGAATCAGAAAATTCAGAACAACAAGCTGATCATGAAGAAAATGAAGAAGAAAATGTCACAAAAGAACCAGAAAAGGAGAAAAAATACTGATAGTTCTTATGCTCAACTTTCGAGCAATAAAAAAAAGATCCTTTTAGGATCCATGGTGTTTTGTGTGGCCAAAGAATCACTGCTTTAATTGATATTGGTGCTACACATAACTTCATTGATGAAGGTGTTGTTGCATGAAGAGGGCTGAAAACCAAGGAGTTTGAAGGATTTAATGTTATGGTTGTAGATGGTTTCACTCTTCATTTAACCAGAAGAATTCCAAAGTTGAGTCTCCTATTGGGAAACTATGAAGTGAAGGATGATTTCTATGTGGTGAGTATAGAGATACTGATGCTGTCCTAGGAATTCAGTGGCTTCATTCTTTGGGGGAGATCGCATTGAATTTCCAATCGATGGAACTTAAGTTCCATGCTAATGGTAAGAATCTTGGAAGCTTGTTGGTGTTGTCATTGATGTCAACCTCCAATAGATGGTTCACTTGGTTTCCAAGTGCTTTTGAGAAAATTTGAATAAAAAGGTGTGCAGTGTGACATAGGTATGTTCAGTATTATGCTCCGCATTTTTTCATAGTTGAAGATATGCTTGTGCGGTTTGGAAGTGTTGATCAGAGGTGTTCAGAGGTGTTATATCCAGACTTTCAGGTTCTAGATCATGCGGCAGTGGAAGATGTGTTTGACAGAGTGTTTGCCTGTGTAGAAGGTTGTCTGGGAGAAATGAGATTGCTCCGCATTTCTCCGCTTTAAGGTTTTTTGTCTTGTGGATCTGGGAATGAGCTTATATTGTCTGTATCTACTTTCCCTTGAAGTTTCTAGTGTTGGGTTGCTCTGCAAACTCAGTTCTTGTATTGGAGTTCAATTATAGTGTTTCCTGATGTGCAGAATGAAGACATTCTTTGTTTCAGGTGGTTGCAGCAGTATTGCAGAAGATTCTAATGATGCTAAACATTTTGGAAAGATGTGTGGATGGTGTGGAGTGTCTCTCTGTGGTCCACATGATGTTCTTAGACTTGGAAAGGCGTGTATGTGGTCACTTGTAGTCTTAGTTCAGGTTTCACTGACCTGGCTTACTAGTGCTATTTGTGGAGGTACTTCATGGATTGTGGATGTGATGAGCAGCATGATGATACAGATTTGAGTCCTAGTTAACCCTTGGCATGGTCCACTTTCACTTCTTTCCACCGCAGAAGTGTTTGGTGCCGACCTATTTGGTGTTGCACGTTTGAGGTGCACACGTTTCATTAAGGCCAACCTAATTGAGAATGTCTTAGGTCGTTGATGGTATAAATGCAGGATGAAGTTTGAAGTGGATTAAGTAGAGAAGATGATGCGAATGTGAATCAAGGGTGATGAATTGAGTGCGAGCTTAAATGCTTATGACTCTTGAATGCAGTGAGTAGAAGGTGTCTACATTTTTAGTTTCTTTGAAGTTGTTGGAGGCAGTGAGCCAAAGGTTGCGGATGACAATAAGTTGCAGTGGTGGATTTCTCCTGTTGCTTTGAGATAGTGAATCTCTCTGTAACAGTCCTCTTCTATTCTTCTCTCTTCTGGATAGCGAGTCCTTCTGGCAGTGAGCCTTTCTTCTGGGCAGTGAGCCTACTTGTATTCGGTGTTGCTATTCATATATATGAGAGTTAATCCTCACCGTGGTTTTTCCTTTCTTGGGTTTTCTACATAAATCTGGTGTTCTTATGTGTTTGGATGTGTTTGCATTGATGCTTCATATGTTTGCATTCTCCTAACGCTTAATAAGATTTTGGAATAGCATTGAGGGTTTAATGTTTTAATGTACAACTGATTCACGCCCCTCCCAGTTGTCCTGTGCATCTAACAAAGGAGGTGGTTTTGAGAGGTATGTCAAATGGTACACCTCGTGTTGTTACTGTAAAGAGGATGGAGAGGTTGTTTTGCCATGGGCAAGCTGATTGGTAGCCCAATGCTTAGTCATGCCAACTACTGTCATGTCCCCGTTTCCGGCTTGATCATCAAGTGTATAATGGATTAGCCTATTCCTCATTCCCGGAGGCTAATTCTAAATAATGAGGGAATGAACTGGTTTTTGACTAACTTAACCTTTTGTTTTGCAGGAGCAAAGTCAGAAACTTGTAATTTGACTAAGTCTAGGAGTAGTTTCATCAACTCCAGTGATCACCATTGCCAGGCGCACTCCTTGACAATTTAGGCTCATTTTGGCGCCCAACTTCCAAAGTCCATTTTAAGCACTCAGTATAGCATCCAACTGGAAGCGCTCCTTGTGGTTAACCTCCTAGTTCTGAGATAAGCGAAGATGATAGGGAATGAAGTTTTCATACTTAGGCGCCAATGTCATGTAGAGTTCACCAAGTGAGCGCCCTGGGTTTTTGAAGCATCAAAAGGGCGCCTAGCATTAAGTAGCATGTTAGTAAGTACATCCAAAGAGGGCGCCTTGATAGAAGAGTTGTTTGATCTTCAGGATGAAGTTTCCTAAGAGAATTGAATAAGGGAAAAGGCCTATTTCACTTTAGGCGCTAGAAACATGTTGCACTATCCTAAATGGGCGCTTAGAACAACAAGGCACCAAATCATGAATCCAGGACCTTGAACTGGCGCCCAAGTATGAAGGAGGAAGCAAAAGTGTTTGAAGTACTAAGGAACCTTTGTGGAGTCATATGAATCACAAAGTGTTTGAGATGCTTTGTACCTTGAAGACTAGGCGCTATTTCATGATCCATCAACCATTCAAGTGCGCCTAATTGACATCTACTCAAACATGCGCCTAATCAAGGAAGGAGCCTCCAATCTTCTCACTCAGTCAAGGCGCTAATGAAGAATGATATCCTAACTCACTTTGATGACTTCAAATGTGAGCGTTTGCAGGGAAGGTGATCATTTCAAGTATAGGCGCCAATTCCTTGTGCAAACCTAAAAGTGCGCCTAACCTAGAAGATGCTTCCAATCCACTTGATGAGAGGTGTTTATGAAAGCAGAGATGAGATTTTGACTAAAGGAAACAAGGTTAGGTAATGAAGAAAGTAAAAGTCTTCTTAGGCGCCAAGTTGTGGTCAAACACCATTGAATGAGCGCCTAGGCATTTCAAGGCACCAAAACCAGACTCCAGTGGATGAATGATTCCCAAACTCCTCAAGAAGCCAGGGCGCTTGGGAAGACAAGTGTTTGGTTTCGTTTCAAAGACTTCAAGTAGGAGCGCTCTTCAGGGAGATTGGGCAATTCAAGACTAGGCGCCAAACCCATGTTATTTTATCTCAATGATGCGCCTCATTGATAAATGGATCTCCAAATTCTCCAGTAAGCCAAGGCGCTAGTAGGGGTAATGTTCCGGGTTTACTTCAATACCTTTGGAAGTAGACACTTACATGCAAGATGAACCATTCAAGTGAAGGCGCCATTTTACTCTTCTCCTGGCACCTTGATTGCGCCTAAAAGAACTCATCCAAAAGTGCGCCTAAGAAGGGAAAAAGCTTTTGATCCACTCATGGTGAAAGGCGCTGGATTGAAGATAGTCATTTTGATTCAGATATGACTTGAGTTGAAGGTTTTAGCAAGGCAAACCCACTTTCTTCTTAAGGCGCCCATCTAGACCCTTTTCTATCAATAGGTGCGCCTGAGTGAAGTTGAACTCCTCAAGATCAGTGTTGGTACAAGGCGCTCAATCAAGAGGTAAGATGATAATCATTGGAAGTCATGTTGTTTCAAAGTTCTTTGAGAAGTTGACAAGTTGTAACCTAGGCGCCAAAACTCCTGTGAACCCTCCAAAATTGGCACCCAGTCAGAAGAACACTAGAACTGCGCCTAAGTTGAGGTGGTTAAGGTTGTTACAACTAGCTGAATGCCCATTGGTCAGAAGGATAGCATTTGGATTCATGTCAGGGCCTCTGGATAAGTTTGCCAACTCAGAATGAGTCATCAGATGGAATATTCCCTTGGATATGCTTCTTGGGAAACGTGCCTTGGTTCCTCTTTGTGCATTGAAAAACGTGCCTTCATTGCCTTTGGAAGGCCTATAAAAGGAGGAGCCCTCTCATTCATTTGGTATCTATTCATTTTTGACAAAATTCTCTCTGCAAAGCTATTTAGCTTGTGATCGTGAAGCCTGCGAGTTTCAAGTGTTGGGGTGATGCTCCCTCAACAAGCAAGGTGATGCTCCCTTGTTGTATTGTGAGGTGTTGACATTCAGTTAACATCATTGAGTTTGTTTGATCAAGTGTAGAAGTCATTGTAGACATCAAGGCTTCAAGGCCTCCTTTTGTAATTCCATTTGAATAAGGTTGTAACTTCATGCTATTAAAAGCATTATCTATGTAATTAGACATTTGCAAGATGATTGAATCAAGCAATAAAACAAGTACCCAGCTTTCAGGTTGATTCATTCTTTGATGTTTGTCATTAAGTGTTAAGTAGTAGATAAGCTAAGTACAAGTAACTTTATCTAAGTTAAGGAAAAATTTTAGTAGAACTGGTTGGGTATCTTACAACTACTTCTCCACAGGGGAAAAGAGAGTACCATGTGGATGTGCAAGCCTTGTTGGATAAGCATAGCAAGGTTTTCAGCGAGATACCACCTGGAAGGCCTCCAGATAGAGGTATTGAGCACGTGATTGAGATGGAGGAAGGTGCAAAACCTATTATTACTACTCCTTATCACCATCACAAAAGGCATAAGGAAGAGATTGAGAAGGCCATTAAGGAGCTCCTAGAGATGGGACACATACGTCCTAGCAAAAGTCCTTTTGCATCCTTTGTTGTTTTGGTCAAAAAGAAGGATGGTACTATGCTTATGTGTATAGATTATCGTTCTCTAAACAAGAAGACCATCAAGAATGAGTATCCAATTTTGAGGATTGATGAACTTATTGATGAATTGCATGGTGATAGACTTAAGATCTAGATATCACCAAATCAGAGTTCAAGAAGAAGGCATCCAGAAAATTGCATTGCGATGCCATTATGGGCCTTATGAGTTCTTCGTCATGCCTTTTGGCTTGACAAATGCACGGGCTACATTCCAATCTTGCATGAACCAAGTCTTCAATTAGCAGCTCAAGAAGTTTGTTTTGGTGTTTTTTGATGACATCTTGATTTACAATAAGACTTGGGAAGAGCACCTGAGGCACTTAGATGAGGTTTTGGTGATTCTTGAAGCTCAATCTTTGTTTGCAAAGAGTCCAAGTGTGAATTTGCTATGACAAAAATTCTGTATTTGGGTCATGTGATCAGCTCTAAGGGGGTTAGAGTTGACCAAGAGAAGATCAAGGCCATCTTGGATTGGTCTCCACCAAAGACTATCACATTTGAGGGGTTTCTTTGGTCTATGCAGCTTCTACAAAAGGTTTGTGAAGGGGTTTTCACAGTTGGCTGCCCCACTTACTGATTTGACCAAAAAGAGGGCATTTTCATGGTGTCCATCAGCGCAGCAAACTTTTGATTAGTTCAAGAAAGTTATGAGTTATTGCCTTGTCTTGGCCATACTAGACTTCTCCAAGCCTTTTGAGCTTGAGTGTGATGCCTCGGGAGAAGGAATTGGTGTTGTGTTGATGCAGAATAAGCATTCAATTGCCTTCGAGAGTAGGAAGTTGAGAGTAGATAGAAGCTACTCCATCTATGATAAAGAAATGCTTGCCATTATGCACACTTTGGCTAAGTTCAGACAGTACCTTGTTGGAGGGAAGTTTGTTGTCAAAACAAATCATAATAGTCTGAAATACTTTCTTAGCCAAAAGGATCTTAATGAAGGCAACAAAAGTGGGTGAGTAAGCTGCAAGCTTACGAATTTGATATATAATATATGAAGGGGAAGAAGAATTTAGTGGCTGATGCTTTGTCAAGAAGGCCACATTTGAGTTTTATGATAGAAACTACAACAGATTGGAAGGATCAAATTTTAGTAGAATATGCTAAAAATCCTTTTGCCACTAACATCTTGGAGGGTACTTTGCAAGATGAGAAGTATGTGGTGGTAAATGAGTTGATCCTCTACAAAGATAGAATCTTTTTGGTGCTTGAATCTAAGCTTAAGGAAAAGATTTTGAGAACTTTTCATGATGCTCTCTTGGCTGGTCACCAAGGATATTTTAAAACATGTAAGTAGATTCGGGAAAGATTCTTGTGGAAGGGGCTTAAGGACGATGGTTGTTTACTGTCAATGTAGTGTTTCAAATAGACATGGAGTAAACAGAATTATGACGTAGTAGTATAGTGCATAACATAGAACATGAATTTATAACAGCATTGCATAGATTAAGGCATTGTATTTATCCATTGATCATATCAACAATACAGCACAATATGTCGATTACAACAACATCAACTACAACATTACAACATATCCGACTACAAGTATCGGCTCTTTATATAACTCTTGCCAAGGTTAGTTGAGATACCAACCGTTGGCAACCACTATGTAACTATCCAACCAACCATCTGGATGATTCCTGCTAACACTCCTAAACTGTACAATTATTATTATAATTAACACTTATAACTTGGTCGACAAATGGCCGACTACAACTACGACCGCGTACATCATCCCCCCACAAAATTAGTCTTCCAGACGACATTCCAACTAAATTAGGAGGTGAGTGACCAACAAAATGAGCCTCCATGTCCAGCTTTTAAGTTCCCTGATTTAGCATTGTGTCCTTCAATTCTGCCCATCACTGATGTAATGCTCTGACGGTTTCACATGCTGGTTTATCAACTCTCACATAAGGATGCAGTGTCATAATGGATTTGAGAGGAGAACTTCCTCTAACTCTGCTGGAGCAACCTAATATCCCTTATGTTTTTTTATTAATTCATGTATTCTGTCCACAATAAAAAGGATCCCTTCTTTATCAAAGTAACACTGATTTTTTATATATATAGATTTTTAAGTCATACGTTGTATGACTTGTGGGGACGGATATAGTCGTACGGTACTAACAATTTTTCATCGCCCCACTTTTGATCCATATCGTACGGTTGTATGCCTTAGTCGTACGTTGAGGGGTTGAGTAGAATTTCCCTGCCGATTGCCAAGTATTTTGTGTTGCTTGCTTTGTCCTTATATCATGGTGATTGAGATTCATATGATCGCGTCAAAGAACCTTCAATTCTTCCTCTACATCTGTGGTTTTATTCTAAAATTGTTGACCAGCCCCACCCAAGCTCTGTAGTACCCTTCGGTGGCACCTACCATTTTAGGTGCAATGTTTGGCTTTTGATCCCACGTAACGAACATGTTTTGTTCTATGTTCGACGTTAGGCCGACGGAACTGGGATTAGTGGAGTCTGCCACCAACACTCCGGGTCTAATTTCCCTGGTAGTCATCAACCACTCTCCTGTTTTGTTTCTTTCGAATCTGATAGCATTTGATCCCTATCGACGTTGTGTTTTGTTGTACAGGGTGCAGCAATGAGCAATGCCTACGTGCATCACTTTCAAAATCAAGCTGTCCGTGCACTCAAAAATCCTCTTTATCTAAGCTTAATCTGGGCAATGTTCCAGTGGTGTTCGCGGCTATTTCCTGTAAGCTCAATGGATCAGGCATCTTCGACACCACGATTGGCACATTTTGACGTAACTGTGTAAGCGGGATGCCTTCGGTCTTGTGGTGTTCTATGCAAAGCGCTTACTTTGAATGAAGTGGAAGAGGCTTGTTTATTTTGGCGACAATGATCAATTGCCTTGTGTTAGTGTCATGCGCAACTGTTGCAGAAAAATGACCCACTCCCCCCGCCATAAAATGATCCATCATAGCACACAACTTATACTCTGCCCTTTCATCAACCCGCTCAGCAAGAAAGAATTCTCTCATAGCCAGCACTTGAGGGATGTCATGAACTCTATGATTGAGTCTGTTCTCCTCAAGAATTGCCCTACTGAAATACATAATCAAAAACTGCGAAGTGGAATACAGATTCGAACAACTCCACATATTATCCCTTCCATAGTTGCTACAAACTCGGTCCTGAATTCTATCGCCATGACTTCTATGTCTCAGTAAATAAAGAAACGTGTAATCCAAAGTCTGTGTATTATTATCATGGTGGTGTGGAAATGGAAGTCCCAACATCCAGACAAGACCATCGTGGGGATTTTCACTAAGCGGATCTATTTTACCACAATTGTGGCACTGGAATGTTTGGGAATCTATAACGCCAAATGTTTCCATGCAAAATTCGGAGCAATATTGATCAAGAATTTTCTGGAATCATTAATACATTCATCTATCTATTTGCCTTCCTCAATCGCACGGTCATAGGTTGTACGACCTAAGTGTACAATGCCAGAGTGGGCCCTTTTTGGTCGATTAAAACTCTTTTTATTTGCCTTTACTCTATAAGTTTCTTTTCCATCACACAATCTCCCTCTTTATCGCACAAGACTCCTCATGAGGATTGCCCTCTTCCTCTGTCTTTAATCGTACCGTGTAGTGTGTACAATGGGGGTGGGGGTCGTACGACCTTAGTCGTACGATCCTTTAACTTTTTTTTTTCTCGACTTTTCATTTTCACTCTTTTCTCATCATTTTTTTTTCAATTTTTTAAAATATATATATATATATATTTTCAATTTTCAATCTTTTCTTCTCTATTTTATCCGTTTTTTCCAATCTTCTATCCACAACAAACTGAATCCGGTTTTTCTATTTTTCTTAGGCGGGGTCCACGTTTTATCTGCGTCTCGGATTGGAACAATTTCTTGCGGCGTAATATGTCTCGTGATATTTTTCCTTTTTTCGGAATTTTGCTGTGGAGGTGATTTGCCAGTACGACAAGTAGCCATATCCTCCAATTTAAATATTTTAACTTCATTATTCAGAGACGTACCTGTTGATGATTGTTTTTCAACAAGTCAACAATTAGAGTAAAATACTGAGTATCTGACTCCCTCTTGAGCAAAGCCTCTCGGATGCTGAACTAGGTGATCAAACGAGATAACTCCAAGGTTCCTTCTGATAATTTCGGTAAGAGACAGCTCAGCGATTTAAGTATGATTTTGCTATTAACAAACAAAGGGACTTACACAATTGTTCAAGTAACTTGTTTCAAGGACTATGGAAGTGAATACTAGAGAGTCTTAAGTACTGCAATTGATGCGTATGATTTAGCAATGGATGTTCTTTGGTCCTAATCCTAACTCAATGGTAAAAAAAAAAAAAGGCAAAAGATGTAGGGTTTAGAAACACTAATCTAATCCTAAATGCAAGGACGTTTACTACTTGAAGTGAAATCGAACCAAATCCTGTTTCGCCAAGATAAAACTACACAAGATAGGTGCAATCTTCAAAGGTGTACAAGATGTTTAAATCAATTATGCTCATGAAAGATTCAACAGGCATAAAGATCAAATTGACGTTCAATTGTTCAGACTAACCATGCACTGCAATCCACAAGCCGTAGACTACAAATGGTATGAACTTAAAGACTTCACTACAAAGCAATAAAGCAACCTTTCATTAACTAACTTAAACTTAAAGAAAACTTATAACTTAACTTAATGTTCGTTTGAAAATTGAAACCATGCAACACTCAGAAACATAAATAGAATCACCGAAACAATGAATCCTTTATTATCTCAGAGAGCTCTTACAACAATTTCAGAATTTCCAACCTCTTCAAATGAGAGCAATGAGAGCTCTTTTATAGACCTCAAAGGAGAGAAGGGTCAAGATCGATCGGCCGAATTAGCGGACCAGATCAAGCCACATCACAAGTAGTTGTAACAAACTATCCTTTATTAAATGAAGGAGGCTCACTTTATTAAATGAAAGAAGTTATGAAGGAGAGAACAAAGGCACGCTTTCCAAGAAGATAAGGAAGCCACATCATGTGCCTTTTATGTAGTAGTACTATGAGATACAATGAATCTAGACACAATTTGAACAATATCCTCCATTGGTACACTTGTCGCCGCATTAATGGATCCTTCTGCCATTGCTACATCTGACTCATAGACGCCAAGTGTCTTCTCCCAGTCGTTTATCCAAGACTTATTTTCTCCAAGACGATATGCAAGTGTGAATATACTATCTAGTTGACCCTCATCAAATCCATCATATTGAAAGTAGAATGCCTTAACTTGTTGCTTCATGTTTTCAACAGTAACATTTCCATAAGGATTACAAATTGTTGTCAAAGCAGTGTATATATGATTTTCTGTTCTTAGAAGAACACTTCTTATCCTGGACATGTCTACTTCAATTTTATCAACCAATTGCCCCTTGTTGTGAAAGGAGAAATACCAAGTGATGAAGTCATGTGGAGTATCTCTATCAATCACCTTATCATGAATTAGATCTTCTAATGGAGCTTCCATTAAACTCTTGAGCTGTGGCATGTATTGCTCTTTGATCGGTTTGAACTCAGCACAATTTCTCAATAAAGCTTGAACTCGATCTTTAAGCTTAATGACTCTATCATACACTTGCACAATTTCCTCAAGGTGAGTATATGCCTTCTCTTCTGTCTTTTCTATCCATCCTTTCATCATCTGAGATGAAGTTCTCATGTTTTCAATTTGGGATACTGTTTCTTGTGGAAGAATAGATGGAGGAATTGGAGTAGCTTCCTTCTGTTGAATGGGCTGCATGACTTGTTGGATGTAATGCTTCAATGTATTGAAATCCTGTTCAACCTTCATCTTTGCTTCTCTTTCTTGCTTCAACATGCTTCTTACACTATTCACTGAATCTTGTAGTTCCTCCTCTACCTGTTCCCTTGTGATTGGACCCATGCCAATAGTAGTCATATTGTAATCCTTAGGTGCCATATTTTCTAACTCCTTGTCAATTCTAGGAACAGCTATATGTACCTCTCTATTTCCAGCAGAATCTTGAGTGATTTTGGAAAGGACTGTTGCTTTCTTCTTCTGGTTACTCTTTTGTACATTTACAAGCAATTCCTCAACTGGAGCAGGCTAATAAGTTTCTACAATTGTACTTTCTTCAATCCTTTGCCTCAACCAAGGTGGGAAAGCAGAAAGATCTCGTTGTCCTTGAGCTCGACTGTGTTGAACACGAGCTACTTCCTCATCAGATTCTGCTTGACCTACTTCATCTTGACCAAGATCATCATTCTCCTCCATTATGACAGTGGGGCTTGATTGAATCTCTTCTGATGGAATCAAGGCAACTTCTTCTATAACTTCTATCTCTTGTATTGGATTTTGAACAATTGAAACACCTTCTTGTGGATTGGATGAAGTAGATGGATTATTCTTCTTTTGAGGTCTTCGGCTTGATTCTCCTTGATCTTGACTAGGTCTTTTCCTCTTTCTAGCTGGATTATTACTTTGATCATTCCCACTATGTTGTGGTTGGCTATGTGTACTATGCTGTCCTGGTTCTCCTTCATCCATCTTATTGTAAGTAAGAACTTGACTTTCATCACTCATCTCTTGCAATAGTTGATTGATACATACTTGTGTCATGGCTAAGACCGGCTTTATCAATTCTTCTTCGGACACATCCTTCTTTGACCAATCAACTGTATAAGGCAAATCCTTTATCTTATCAAATTCATCTATTAACAAAGTATCATCTTCGGTGAACTGGTTTGGAATCCTGAAAACTTTGGAAGCTCTAACTAAATCCTAGGTGAGTCTCGAACTTTGAAGTGTTCGGAGATCATCTTCATCTTGGGCACTGGCCCAGTGGTCTTCCAATTGCTTGACATGTTTGAATTCTCTGTTGTATTTCCAACAAACTTGGAAAGGATCAAAGTTAAGCCTCTTGGTGCCATGAGTTTGCAAATGATATGCCTATAGCTCTATCTCAGAATATTCAGCTACTGATAAGGATGGACACTCCAGATTTTGTCCAAGAAGAAGTGGAAACTGGATTCCTCCTTTCTTCTTCAACTTCTGCAACCTGATGAGTTCTAGGAGTTGCCTTGTAACCTCTAACATCACCATCCTGTTGGTTGGATACCTTGGCAATCTGTATGGATATGATGTAAACCCTTGGATCCTTAGGTAAGTGTACCTTTCATGCTGAGTATACCAGTGTCCATATGCTGAAATGAACTCTCTTGCTGCATTAGACAACCTTTTATGAAATTCTCCTCTCAGTTTCTTCATTATGAACATAGCAAATGCATCATTGAATCTTGTATAATGATTGATACTCTTGAGGTGCAACTGAGGATAACACTGGTGCGATAGGTACTTGTTAGGCCCAATGCCGACTTCTCCTCTTTTGGTCAAACCTGAGCAGACTTCATTTCTTGCGAGAAGGTACACTACATAGGAACTCATATGACAAGTCTTGGTCTTAGCAAAATTGATGAACTGCTCATGTATACTTTGACTGATAAGTCCAGCCCAATCAATCATTTTCCCTTTGAGAACTGACTTGATGAAAGAGTACATCCAAGGCTGAAAGGTAGCAGATTGAGGCATTCCTGTCATTCTATTTAGAAACATGATCAAGTATCCAATTTCAGGATGAAAATCTGACTTGTGGAACTGTGGAGGATTATTCATATTGAACTTCATAGCTGGATTGGCCATCCATTCTCTCCTTATCTCTTGCAACTTTGTCTTTGAATCGACATCATATTCCTGCTGACCTTGTTGTATCGAGATACTGATCATTCTTTCCCTAGTTGGAATGTTGAAAGTCTCTTCAACTGCCTCCTTTTGCAAATAAGTTAATATCGTTCCATCTTTGGCTATAATTTGCCTTGTATCTACATCATATTTCTTGACACATTCGACGATCATCTCTGGACACGGCAAAGCTGGCGGAAAACAAGCAGCTTCAATGGCTCCACTCCTCATGATGGCTCGAGCAAGACTACCTCCGTTAGGTTCCTCAAGGACTGACTTGATATCTTCTAAGCTGTTGTTGCCCATATTCGTGTCTCCTACATTTGTCCACCTTGAGACGAGCTTTGATTCGGGAATCTTCCCATTAGCATCCATCCGGATCTTCGCTTGTCGCTCCTTGGAAGTCATTGCCATGATCCTGCAGACTTGATGCGAATAAGTAATTGCAAACACAACCTAGACTTCACTTTAGCTACTTTAGTGGATTAAATTTATGAAGTTTTCCTTTACAATTATGAAATATTGCTATCTAGATTCAAGGAATCTATGAAAATCCACTTATCCTTCTTAAATTTTACCAATACTTGAACAATTTTAATGCATCTAATGAAGGAAAAAGAAGAAAATCAGATCAGAAAATATTCAGATCAGACTTACTTGATAGGCTGCTTTGAATTGGATACCTTGCAATTTGATCCACCACTTGCTTGAATTTTGATAAAATCAAATTTGTACTTCTCTAAAAAACTTCTTGTTGCTGCTCCTTGAAGACAAATCTGCTCTTGGAAAACAAATCTGCTTTTTGAAAATGATAAAAATGAAAAGGAGATGAGGTATATATACATAATTTGCTTTAAAAACTTTACCTCTTACCTAGGCCGACTTCCTTTATTATAGTGCAAAACATTTAATTTAGATTGATCTTTATTTAATAAATGCAACTTTCACGTTTTTCAAGGCAAAAATCATTAAATGTTTATAACTTCCTTTGATTGGCGCATTGGATAGGGCCTTGATGATCTCCTTGTAGATTGCAATTCCCTTCTCCCTCAAGCGCATTGGATCAAGAATTGAAATCCTCTTGTCTTTCACATTTGATAACGTCTTCGAGGTCTTCTTCATCTTCTTTGGATTTGTGTTTGACCTTCTCCTTGCATTTCGCATTGGATGGGCATGGTGAAGTCTTCTTCTTTGAAATACCATGATCTCTCTTTTTAACCCTCTTGGCGCATTAGATCAAGGATCGGAATCCTTCTAGCATTTGACATGTGTGGCGCTTTGGATCAAGTTTTTAAATCCTCTTATCATTTCGCACTAGATGAAGTTTTTGATTCCTCTCAACACTTCGCATTAGATGAGGTTTTTGATTCCTCTCAACATTGGTTTAGTTTGCACTTAGTTTTCACTCGCTTAAGGAAATGGCACATTGGATGGAGGATTGAAATCCTCAAGTTCCTAGCGCATTAGATCATCAATTTGAATTCTTCTCATGTATGGCGCACTAGATAGGTAACGTGAAGTCTTCAAAATCAAACTTTATTCGCCCCTTTTGTGTGGCGCACTAGATGGGTAGTTAGAGATCTTCAAAAATGAAATTTTATTCTCTCTTCATGTATGGCGCACTAGATGCCACTTTTGATTTCTTCTTGTTGAGCACTTTGATAAGGGTCTTGGAAGTGGCGCATCACTTCACTATGTTGAAATCTTCAAACCTTTGATGTATTAGATGGCCTTTACCTTGAAATAGATCATGCATGGTGTTGGCGCATTAGATGACCTTGGAGAATCCTCTAGAAACAAATCTCACTCTACCTTATGTTGCGCATTAGATGACCTTGTTGTAGGCGCATTGGATCACCTTGTTGGAAGCTTGAAAACTCATAGGTATTCATGAAGTTGGCGCATGAGATAAGACTTTAAAATCCTTTAAACTCAAACCTTGAAGGCTTAACCTTGGATCTCACCTTCCTCCTTGTAGGGCGCATTAGATCAAGCATGGAGAATCCTTCTAGATTGCGCTTTAGATAAAGATCCTTCAACTTCACCTTGAAACTACTTGGGCGCACTAGATCAACCTTTTGGAATCTCTGGAGTTTCCTCTCATGAGGTCGCATTAGATGAGCTTTTAGAAGTCCTCTAGACTTGGCCTTGGAGACTTGACTGGATAGGCGCATTAGATCAAGGATTGGAATCCTCTGGTTTCTAGCGCCTTAGATAGGCTTTTGAAATCCTCTGATCTCATGTTTGGTGAAGTGGTTGTAACACTTGTGTTGAATGTTTGAGTTTGTCCATTGGTGCATTAGTTGAAGGATAAAAATCCTCAAGTTTTGGCGCATCACTTAAGCTTTTGAAATCTTCTTCGAACTAGATCCTTTTCAAGTCAAAAACCCTCAAGATTCCCTCTTCTTTCTAGGTGGCGCATCAGTCAAGGGATTGAAATCCTCAAGTTTCTCTTCAAAAATTTTAGATTTTGGGATCCATCCTTCTTCCTAGCGCATTGGTTGAGCTTTTCAAATCCTCTGACACTTATCATTTTTAATTTGCTCCAAGATTGGTTCTAAGACTTATCCTTTTATTTTCGCACTAGTTCAAGGTATTGAAATCTTCATTTTTTTCTTCAAAATGATATTTTGGTTTGGGCGCAGTGGATCATTGATCTAAATCCTCATGCTCAAGCGCCTTTTCTTCGTGATTTTGCGCCAGGATTTTGCGCCACTTGGACATCCAGTCGCACTAGATCAGTCTTTTGAATCCTCTGGAATTGTCAGGCATTTTTCAGGATCGCGCGGGTAAAGGTATATTGAAAAATATATTTAAGTATAAGTTGAGAGATTGAATTTCTTATACTTTAAATATTTTTCAATATACCTTTTAGGATGTTTGAGATAGGCCCCGAATCCACTGGATTTAAGATGCAAAATATAGAATTTGGAGGATTCACCAGATTTCAGACTTAGCAATTTTTTCAGGATTTTCAGGATTTCAGGCTCCAGACTTAGTCTTTTCAGGGTCTCAAACATTCTTCAGGATTGATCTCAATATTCATTATCTAGATGGGATTTGATCAAGATTCTTCATTATTGCAAGTTGCTCTGCCTCCTAATCTTGAACGAACGATTCATATCGAAAGAAATCACTACCAGATCGGCAGAAGGAGATACTCGGGATATCGTTAAACTTATTGAAAACTCATTGAAAGCACAGAGCTGAAAAAAAAGGGGGTCCCTATTCCTAATGGGGTGATGTGTGATTTGGTCACAACAGTACCTTTATTGATTTTGTAATCGTCGGCAGAGTTGAATGCCTTTATTGGGACCGAAATTGTTGTCTTCGGCAAAAATAAACTATTTGATTTTTTATAATCCTTATTCCTTCCGTATGGTCTCTTTCTAGCCAGTGCTTTCAATGCTGGGTTCCCGTCATTAGTTCCATCACCCCGATTCACCTTGCTTGCCAATGGCTCTTCATACCTGATCACCTTGTCTGGTTCAAATTTATGTGCAAGTGTATCATCTATCTTGGCATCACCCTTTATATATTCTTTATGTGCCTTTTCTAGTCGACTTGCCTCTTCTGGTTGACCTCCCTCCCTTGGTCGACTTGTCTCTGCCACTAGTTGCTCTGGTGTATTGTCTATTATAGCCTCTCCTTCCTTATACTCTTCATATGCTTCTTGAAAAGCGTTACTTCCGTCTGATTATTACCTTCCTCCCCTTTGTCACTCGTTAATGGTTCCCTCTTGCCAAGTGGTCGAGTGTTTGTCAATCCATCAAGTGCACTCGGCCCAATGTTGCCGAGTGTTTCACTAGTCGCCCGAGAGCATTCGCCACTTTCTCTTATTGAAATCATGTTACACTCCAGTTGGAAGAATTCAGTCTTCCATCTGCCAATGAAATAACCTGTTCAATGAATTTGTCTCATCCTCTAAGCATTCATGGAGGTCGAGAATACCTTCCTCGTTTGGCTCTATGGTTCCTCTTTCTCCCTCCATTCTGCATCCTTCCTCACCTTCTGAATCTGATGATGCCAACTCTTCACTGACTATTTGATTTACTAGGTCGATCACATTTTTTCCCGTTGCTCTCTATGGATAGTGTGTTTCTCTTCCAGTTGTGATCTCCTCTCACTGCCACTAGCTATCCTCTTCCGAGCAACGCATCATATGCCTTTTTCTGTACAGGAATGACTACGAAGTTCAGCAAGAATGGTTGTGTTGCGATCGTCACCTTCTGTGCCATTAGTGTTCCCAACGGTTTGATGCCATGTTGGTCGGCGCCTACTAACTGGAATGTTGGTGGCTAGAGTGTGGGTTTTCCGAGACTCCTCCATGTGTCTACGGTTAGCACGTTGACTGCCGATCCTCCATCAACGATCGTATTTGCCAATATCTTCCTCCAATCTCCATCTGTACGATCGCCAGTTTTTTCCCAATGTTCATTGTCAACAACATAGGGTCAACAGTTTGTTCGCCTTGTTGGTTCCTTCGACCATCCTCTTGTTGGTTGTCATTGACTATTTTTGTGATTGCCATCTCGAGTTGTGGCATAGTACGGAGAAGGTCGATTACCTTGATTGGTACGGTGGTTTGGAGTATCTCCCGTACGATGTTACTCTCGGCCTGTGCTCGTTGGGAGGTATTTGGGATATCCAGAACATTCTTGTTTTCCTTCATCATTGTCCACTCCACCTTTGTTTTTGCTTCTTTCATTCTCTGTTTTACTGTAAGTGGATTCGGGTAGATGGCCTTCTTTGCTTGTGCTCTGGTAGTGACAGTCAGTACTTGATTCTACTCTTCCACATTCAGCATGTTGATGCCTTTCTGCTTCGGGCAATCGTTATCTTCATGGTCGCTTGGTCCGCACCACTTGCATAGTCTTCCTCTGGGGCTTTGACCATTCTGACATTCTCGGGCGAAATGGCCCCATTCATTACACTTCCTACACTGTATCATGGACCTCCCCTTGCTGTCGTACTATATTTTGTTTCTCGGGCTATTGTTATTGTTATTACTCTTGTTGTTTCGATAACCTCCAGGGGATGCACTGGAATTATTCTGAGGCTTTAGTGGTGTGGTTGGCGGAGTTGATAGCTCTCCTTGTGTGAAGAGCACCTATGTACTTCTTGCTTCCAGATTAAATGGGCATTCCTTGACTGAATGTCCCATTACTTGGCAGATATCACAAAATAATTTCTTTGGACAATTTGCTTTTATATGTCCTCCATTGCAGTCATTGCACCATAACTCTCGGCCCTCTTTTGCTGTTTCTTTGTCAGCCTTCAGTTCTTTCATCATACGTAGCATGTCTTTTCTTAAGGCCTGGATGGTTTTTGATTCTCCTTCACTGCTGTCGTCGTCGGTACTCTCCTCATCGTCGGTCCTCTTCTTACCTCGGGCGAATGTCTTGTTTTCACTCTCTATGTCCATTGCCCGATTGTACGCTTCGGTGTACGATGATGGAGGTACTACTTTCATTTTCTTTCTTAAGGACGGGAGTAGTCCTTCAATGAACCATCTCTTCTTCAATCCATCGGCTGGCTGGGTCTCTAGTTTCCCCAACAATTGCTTAAGTCTTCGGTTGTATGCTCTTACGTTCTCATTCTTTCCTTGTTTTGTGTTGTAGATCTCTGCTACAATTTCATTGTCATCCCTTAGAAGTTTGAATTCGTTCTGGGACGCTTTCTTCAGTACTTGCCATGAGGCCTTCTGTGCTGTCTCCAGATCCGTGTACCAGTTGATGGCTATACCTCTGAGCATTGCTGGAAACGCTTTCAGCCAATAATCTTCATCCTCTTGTCCATTTGCTACCCATATGGTTTCACATGTTTTACAGTGCCGTACGGGATCCTCTGAACCATTTCCCAGGAACTTTGGCAGTTTCTGCCTCACTTGCTGGTGGAGTCACCATGTTTTTCCCCGGATGCCCTCTGTGTCTTCAACCTGATTGGACTGGTTTTTCCGTTACGTTCCGGTGTCTTCCTCACACTCTCGGCCACGTACGGTTCCCTCCCACGTCCGTTCTCAGCGTCTTCTACACTTTGAGTCTCCTCTGGTTCCTTCCGGTGCTCCCTCTGCGCAGGCGTCTTTAGCTCAGGTCCTCTGCTCCTCAGCCTTTCGTTTGAAATGGACAATACTACAATACGGCATATACTATCTTCAAGTTCTATCAATTTCTTTCCATTTTCTTTTTCTTTTTCTCTATTTATTACTGGTGTTCTAAAGTCTTGTTCGTCGACTCCCTTGCTGTGAAACTCAGCAATGTCTTGATTTATTTCTTCATGGTGTTCATTCCCTTTTTCAACAATTTGTTTGTCTTTTCCTATGTTCTTGTTCTTTTAGTCTTCAAGATCTTCTCAATATCTCTTCAAGTGTTTCTTGCCCACTTGGTATTTTATTCTTATCCTTGTTAAGTTGTATGGGCATAAATTGCTATGGTACGATCATTGGTTGTGCGACGCTCGACGACAGCTAGTGTCACGCTCTTCCTCTTCTTGTTTCATTCGTTCTTCATATCTTCGAAGAATTTGTTGTCGTCTTCATTCTCTATCCCTTTCTTCTTGGAGGTATCAACAAATTCCTCGCCAGCAACCTTGGTATTCGATCGAGGAGACGGTCCACTTCCGAATTGACTTCTAGATTTTCTTCGATGATTTCCTCCGGGATGTCTCTTCGGATGGCTTCGTTAGTGACGTGTTGTCTCATTGATAAATCCCACAGGGAGACCAGATCTTGTGTCAGATCGTCTTCCCGATCATTCGGTTCTCGTTCATTGTCACTATCGCTTTCCTCTCGTATTCGTTGTAATTCTTTGTTCTTTCTACTTGGTATCTGATGTATGTTTCCTCCTCTGATTGGATCACTTGACCCATTATGCAGCCATCGTCAATGCCTTTTCTTCAACACCCAGTATGCTTGACGACTCACTTATCCTTGACGACACAACTTGTCGTCGATTGAATGTCCCTCACGACTCAACTTGTCTCTGACGACTTCACTTGTCATCGACTCCACTTGTCATTGACTGATTGTCCCTAACGACTCAACTTGTCGTCGACTTGTTGTCACCCTCGACCCGTTTTCGAACAGGCAACGACGCCAAATGTTTACTGTCAATGTAGTGTTTCAAACAGACATGGGTAAACAGAATTATGACGTAGTAGGATAGTGCATAACATAGAACATGAATTTATAACAACATTGCATAGAATAAGGCATTGTATTCATCCATTGATCATATCAACAATACAGCACAATATGTCGATTACAACAACATCAACTACAACATTACAACATATCCGACTACAAGTATTGACTCTTTATATAACTCTTGCCAAGGTTAGTTGAGATACCAACCGTTGGCAACCACTACGTAACTATCCAACCAACCATGTGGATGATTCCCGCTAACACTCCTAAACTGTACAATTATTATTATAATTAACACTTATAACTTTGCCGACAAATGGCCGACTACAACTACGACCGCCTACAATGGCCTTAAGCATATTAGAGAACGTGAAGTATGTCAACAGAACAAGAATGAGCATACTTTTCCTGTTGGCTTGTTCAGCCACTGCCCATTTCCAATAAAAAATGGGAAAGTATATCAATGGACTTCATTACAGGGTTACCTAAAGTGCAAGGTAAAGATTGCATTTATGTTGTTGACAGATTAATAAAGTTTGCACACTTCTTTGCTATTTCTGCAATTTTTAGAGCATCTCAGGTTGCTTATTTGTTCTTCAAGGAAGTGTTTAGATTGCATGGCTTGCCAAAGAACATTGTAAGCGATAGGGACAACAGGTTCCTGAGTTTTCTTTGGCAAGAGTTGTTCAGATTGATTGGGACTGAGCTCACTCCCAACACGAGTTATCGCCCATAGACTAATGGGAAAACAGAGATTGTGAATAAGTGGGTGGAAGGATACTTGCAAAATTATGTTTCTAGATATAAGGCTTGGGGGAGATGGCTCCATTTGGAAGAATATTGTTATAATTCAACTTACCATATGTCTATTAAAATGTCACCTTTTATGGCATTGTATGGTTATGAAGTTCATAGCTTCATTGATCTTTTTTTCGTGACAACAGGGTTTTCGGGGCCAAAGATTTATTGCAGCAGAGTCAAGATGTCTTGAAATCTCTAAAAGACAATCTCCAGCATGCCCAGAATCAGCAAAAGTTGTATGTTGATCAGCATAGAGTTGAGAGCACTTGTGAAGTAGGTGATATGGTGTATTTGAGGTTGCAGCCCTATAGACAATCTATTCTTAAAAAAAGTGGAGTTGAGAAGCTTAAGCCATGGTTCTATGGTCCATTTAGGATCAAAAGGAAAGTTGGAGAGGTGGCTTATGAGTTGGAGCTACCAGAGAGTAGGAAGGTGCACAATGTTTTCCATGTTTCATGCCTTAAGAAGGTACTTGGTCACAATGTGGTTGCTTCGGTTGAGTTGCCTCCCTTGGATGAAGGACAGCTTTCCTGAATCTTGAGGCAGTGATTGATTTTAGAGAGCACAGATTGAAGAATAGAAGCATCAAGGAATACTTGGTGAAGTGGAGAAATCTTCTAATTGAGGATGCTACATGGGAAGGTGAACAGATTTTTGGAGCATCCTGAGTTGCAATTGCTTGGGGACAAGCAATTTTGGGGAGGGAGGACTGTAATGTCCCCTTCTCGAACATAAGCAGTTGATTAGCCATTAGCCTATTTTTCTAAGTTTTCCTGTGGGCTAATTGGTTTTGGTAAGGGAAAATAAATTAAATAATTAATTTAAGTTGTCAAAAAGTTATTTTATTTTATAATTCTATTTGACAACTCATTTAATTATTTAAAAAGGTACTTCAAGTTATGCAGATAAAGTGGCGTTACGCACAAGGGGCAAAAAGGTGGACTTCTGCACATAAATATGTTTTTATTTTATATTTTGAAGAGAATATGGAGGAAAAAAGGAAATTAATATTTTATTCTCTCAAAATATTATAAAAGGAGTTGTTGAGCTCAGAGAAAGGGTTAGACTATGATATTGCTTTTGCATTTTGCTCTAAGTGAGAACTTGAGTTTTGCATATTTCTTGAGGATGAAAACCCTCTTGGAATACCAGTTTCAAGGACAAAAACCCTCCTAGCTAGAGAGAGTGATTTCACCTTGAAATCACCATTGTGTTACAAGTGGAGTTTTTACTAGTTTGCTGTTATGATGGAAGTTTTTGATGTTTTCTGATGTAGATGATTTTTACTTCATGTTGGTTGATGATATTTATCCAGTTGTTGTTGCATGTTTATTTTCTTGGTGATTGTATGAAGGCAAGAAGGCCGTACCATTTTGCCCAGGCCGTACCTCTACAAGGAAAATGTCGTACCTTTATATTTCATGAGAGCTGGGCATTTGAAATTATTTGAGGATGTTAGTATTTTTTTTGGCGCCGTACACTTTGGAAGAAGGCATTTAAAAGAAAGAAGAAGTGGTTTTCTTTAAAACATTAATATCAAGCTCCTTATTGAAGTCGTACTCTTGTTGCCGTACTTGACTTTTGGTGCGTGGGATTTAAGGAATCTCAATTCCTCTTTGGTCTTTAGTGAGTGCTTGGTGGGGGCCACCACACTCTAGCACTAAGGCGCCTCTTTCCTCAGTTTAATTTTTTTTTTTTTTTTTTGTCTTCTTGGAACTGTCGTACTATTTGGCAAGAGGCCATACACCTTTAGGAAAAGCCTGCAGCAGTTGTAGTTTGTAATGACAGTACCTATTCATCATTATGGGACCATGCTGCATCATTTAAAATTCTGATTTTATATTTTGGTAGCTGGGTGATTTTGGTGATCAGTATTATTGTTGGTTACAGTGTTTCAGATGTTGTGGGGGGCAGAAATACCAGTCCAAATCAGTCTTACAACCTTCAATCGGCTCTTTATTTGCTCACTTCAGTATACTTCAGAATCTATACTCTGTAAGCATGAATTCTTATGATGTTTATGAGTTTCAGGACTAATCTTGATGTGGCAGCAGTCTGATTTTATGATCAGAAATATGTATCAGTTTGTTGCAGCTATTTACTTGTAAATTTGTCTTATTGTAATGCATTCATGCTTATTTTGCAACCTTGGATGGTAGTACCATTGGAGGCATTTGCATATCATGCATTTCATATTGTAAAACCGAATGGTTTACCGCCAGTTAGTATAGCATATCATTTTATCCTGTTTGGCATTGAACAAGCTTGCTTGTTATCGACCATTTTGGTTTGATCAAGCTTAGACATTCTGCCAGTGGCTTTGCATTGATGCATGCTTGTCCACCGAAGAGGTGTAGATTTGGGTTAGCTCTGCCGTTTGTGTGCTTTTTTTTTTGTACTTGCATTCACACACGCTTGTCCGCTGAAGAAGTGTATATTTGGGTCCGCTCTGTCGCCTGCATGCTCTGGTCGGCTTGCCGCCTTCATTCTATATTTGCATACATTGTAAATAGCTATGTGGTCCAAAGCATTGTATACTTTCACCTTGCCCACACTGGGATCTTGGTGATCAGAATGGGTTCAGACACTGCATTTGCATTACTTATTGCAAAAATTCAAAAAAATTGGTCCGGGTTTTTACAGTTGTCTTGGAAAGATGCCATAAATCATACTTCTTTTCAGAGTCTTGCTCCATTTCAACTTATCCCACATTAGCCTAAGCCCACACATTTTTGTGGGATAGGTTATATTGATATTTCTGATAGTCTTTTTTGATATGTCTGAATTTATGACAATAGTTATGTTTGACTTTGTGTTTGGAATGTGCATTAGAACTCAAGGTTTTCATTGATTTACCTTTGTACTATGCTGCAAGGGCACTTTAACACTGTCCAGAATTGGACTTTGCCATTTGTATTTGTCTCCATTCCTTCTGTGACGGATATGAATTAAATTTTTCAAAGGTGAGTTTGATTCTTTGGCAACAAATGCAGGGGCTCCACAAAAACTTCAAATGAAGGTGGAAAACTATTGATTACACGAGCAACCGTATCATCTTCATCCACCTTTTTGTTAATGGTGGAGAGTTGATCTTGTAGGTTTTTTATCTGGAGAAGATGCTTAAAAAGTGACCGACCCTTACCCAACTTTGTGGAATTAATAGATTTTTTAAATACAAGACTAGACCTTTTTAGAGGTTTGATACTTGTTTTAAAAACTGTCCCAAAGATTACCAACAGAAATGGCATTCTAGACCTTGAGAATCAGATCATCAGAGATAGACAACAATGTTTGTAGTTGGTCTTGTTTCCATTTTGAGAATTATTTTATCACAACTCCTATAGTCACAATGGGGAGTATTTTGTGAGTCCAGACATTATAGTTTCGACTAGTTAATTTCTATGCTTAAGGAAAAACTAGATCTTGGATCTTGGCCTTTATAAGGGTTTCAACCTAGTGTTTACAAACACTTCTCAGGTCTTGACAGAATTTGAGAAGCAGAAAAACCAATTTCAGAGGAATTAAATGTAAGGTTTTGGGCTCATTTTTCATATTTAAATAAATTAATTGCCAAGAATTTTGACTAAATAAACATAGTACCCGTAACTGACCACCACACTGAAATTTTCCCTGTTAGGGTTTTTGAGACCATGTGACTGTTGCAGCTAGGGTTTATGATTGCTTCTGTGCCGGTGTTGACTGGTGTCTATACCTAGTGTTTCTGACTATTGCTTTGCCTGCATGGTTTTCTGCCCTCACCGCGCTTGCTGTGTGCTGCAACAGTCAACACAACCGGCCTTCTGTTTGCCCTACTTACAGTCACTATTTTCTGCAACATTCGACCCTTAAACAAATCCACAAACTAGTTTTGAAAGTCTGCCCTTCTACAACCTCACAAACTGGTATGATAGTTGGCCCTTCTATAGCCTCATGAACTAGTCTGTCCTCATTTGGCCCTTCTACAGTTTTTTTTAATTATTTTATTTTTTGCCCTCATGTACTGGTTAATGTACCCTATCCTCGGCTTTTCTCTCTCCTACAATCACAATCTGCTTTGATACCAAATGTTAGGAGAATGAATGCATAGAGATTGAGAGAATTGTGTTTTTGGATCCTTTAAGTGGCAATTTGGACAGAATTATGATTTTTTTTGAATTTTTTATGTTTTTGCATTTTGCATTTTTGGGGCACTTTGGAGTGGAATTTTGAGATGCACACCTTAGAGCCTTCTTATTCTATGCTCCAAGGTGCCTTAATTAGTTTGTGACCTAAGCTTTCCATTGTATATCCATATTTTTAATTTTGAGCAATGGACTAGGAGCTATGACCTTGACAAATAGGTTCTAAAATTAAATTAACTCCAACAAAACATTTTAGCTTTGTAATAAGTTTGCCCTTATCCAACTGCCACTTTGTAATGTCCCAAACTAGAATATTCTGATTACCTAACAATAACCCAGTATTCATGCACAAATTCTAGCACTTTTTGATCACCGAGATCCCAAGATGGGTAGGGTGAGAGCATACGGTGACTAGAATCAAATCAAATATGCATGTTGGCGGCAAGCCGCACAACTAACAATGCATGCAATTACAAATTTGAAAGATTGATAGGTAGACCTAGCAGCTAAGCCTTCTAGTCTACAAATACAATATTGAATATCCGCTACAAAAATCAATGTTTATTCTAGCGGAGAATCACACAGAATTTAATAATTTATTGATGCTAGTAAAGAGACAATTCTTGAATATATGATTCTACAACCAAACATTTATATGATTCTACAACCAAACATTTAATATCTTTTTCTAGCAAAATAGTATGAAAAATATTGATAATAATTGTTGTACAGACTGGTAACAACATTCCTAGATATGCAAATCTTATTCAACAAAAATAATCCTCAGAAAACCCTGAGTAACAACAATGGACAAATCTGAAATGTAAAATAATTACCAAAAAACTGCTACAACAAGCCTCATATTGTATGGTAGCCTTGAAGAACAATATTTGAATAATACACCATAATGAAACCCAGTGTAAATGTTGCGAACCTAAGTTATTGGGTTCTCCATTATAAGGCATCGATCTTGTATTGAACTGGTTCGGGTCCCAATCTGGCGTCGGGAGCGGCCAGGGCACGACCCTGCAGTCCCGGGTTCCCTGTGCGTACCCACAAGGAACCCGGGGTGGCAGGGCCGTGCCTTGGCCGCTCTTGGGTGCTCCCGAGCGCTCCCAGGGGCATTTTGGAAAAAAAAACTTTAAATTTTCTTTTATAAAACTAAAAACTATGTATTCCGAAAGTGAGACGGGCCCCATGGATTTCAAAGTTGCCTTGCTGGATCCGAGAAGGCTTGGATTGCTTTATGGCTATGGGTCTATAGGATATACTGGGTTGACCGCTTCATTGACAGGAGAAACACTGATAAAAAGTCGTTGTTTCAAAAGCCAAAAGCAATAGATGTGGGAAAGCGCTGGTTGAACCTATGACCTGATAAGATAGATACAAATGGAAAGGGCCTTGCAATGCCTTACGATGGATGCTTGTATATAATCCAGTGTAACGAAACTCGCCAAAACTCGCCAAAACTCGGCGAGTTCGAGGCGAGGCACCTTGGCCGAGTCTGGGGGACTCGGACCCGGATTCGGCGAATTTTTTGAAAAAACTCACCAGACTCGCCAGACTCGGTGAGTCCCGATGGGAAAACTCGTCTGAAACTAGTGAAAAAATTAGGAACATGGTGACAGTATATTTCAAAATATATTTAAGTATAAGTTTATACTTTAAATATTTTGAAATATACTATCAGGATGTTTGAGATAGGTTCCGGATCCATGGGATTTAACATGCAGATTCTAGATTTTGGAGGATCCATCAGATTTTAGACTTAACCAATTTTTCAGGGTTTCAGGGTTTCAGACTTAGCCAAATTCAGGGTTTCGATTTTGCACAAAAAGAGTAGAGGACAAATTATTGGATCCTATTGATTTGGATGAGATAGATCCTATTGATTTGGATGAGATAGATCATATTGATTTGTCGAGTTTTTGCCGAGTTTTCTCCAAGTTTTTGTTCACTCGTCAATTTTGGCATCATTTAAGACCTACCATTTACGCCTTCGTAGGAAGGCGAAGGATGCAGGCTCCTCTAAGCCATAGACTTCTAGACTCTAGTTATTGTTTTGATATTTCATATTTGTTTGGAACATTTGATGTCATGGATTCCATATTCCATGAGTTTTGTATACATTTGACTATATTTATAATTTTATATATATCTAAGTGTGCCATTTCCTTCAACTCAGCTACAATTTGCATCTATACTTATGTGATCGATGTATACTTGTGTATGTGATCAAATTAGCTTCTATTTGATGATGTTATTGTGTCTTTAAGGTTTATTTATTAAAGGGTGCATGAAACAAGTTTTAAATCCTTAAAATCTCTGAATTTCTTGGGTTTTTCAATTTGCTGAGTCTTTGCCGAGTTTTTGCCGAGTCTAGGCGCCGAGTCCGAGTCCGAGTCCAAAATCAGCTTGCCGAGTCCGAGTCTCGTAACTATGATATAATCTATTCCAATCTATAATCAAGCACGCCGAAAAGTGACCTTGAGTTATATTTTAAATTATATATTATACATTATTATATATATATATATACACACATATAGCCGTACTTAGCCGTACCGTATCCAAGGATTTTTTTGTGTACCAAAACCTCACACTTGACCTTGTACCAGAACCGACAACTTAGCTGCGAACTGATTCCTGAGTGGTATGGTAGGTTCCTAGATTGTACGGCCAAAGGAAAACCTTCAAATATGCTGCAACCAACTACAGGCACTGCATTGAGGATGTACAAAAGGGTTGTGTAAGTCTGCAAAGTGTTGCGACTTTCAGAAATGAAGTATGACAACCCTCCAATCTTGTACGACAGCTAAAAGGCTATATTCTGTAAGTAGGATCATGTAACAATTCCAAATGTGGGTGGTACGACGGCCAAGAGATACAACGAGCTTCACAAATGGCTGTGATCACTCAAGAGTGGTATGGCAGCCTCAAAGTTAATTTGCTGCTGTCCAAAGTATGTGGTTCCTTCACAAAATGAAATGCAATCTCCTTAATGTGTAGTCTTCAACATGTACTGTTTGGAAAGGTGAATCAAATGCTACGCCACCTTTTACATATGTTACAACTCACACAAATGGGCCAATAACTCTCAACCAATATGATTTGCTGTTGCAACAACAAATAAAATGATATGATAATGAAAATCTTATAACCAAAATATTCAAGATCTTTACCAATCTAGAAACCTTCAAATCCCCAACTGAAACTGGAATAATTGTAAACCTTTAGCACAACTTCTGAAATCTTCAATATGCTTCAAAAATATTAATTTTTTCTGAACATATGTAATCCCTAGGTGGAATTGCCACTAACAGAGATGAGGGTTTTTGTCCCCAAATCCAATTTGGAAACCAAGAGGGTTTTCATTCTCCAGATTTCGATACCAAGATGGTTGTCATCCTCAGGCAAAGATGAACAACAAATGCTCAATCTTTAAGAACAGAGTTTGTTTGCAAATGACAATGGATGATTTCCTCTCAGCCTAACTCCTCTTATAATCACTTTTTATTAATTTTAGCCCCCTTCTGGAAGTGTCTAGAAAAACCTTTTCTTTTAATTTAATACTTTCTAGACACTTCAATATTTCAATTGGCCCTTTTTCCTAGCGACATTTTTATCATTACTTTTAAGCCAAATTTTAGTAATAAAACATAAGTTGCCATTTTTGCAATGTTATAACAAAAAGTTACTTGGACAATTTAAGTTATATTATTGATTATTTCCTTAGCTCAAAAAAGGGACATGACAGTCCGCTCTTCCTAAAAATTGCTTGTTTTCAAGCAATGCATGATCTAACTTCTCTCCCCAATTGAATACCTCTGTAATACCAAGATCCCAAATCATCTTTGGAAATTCCTCGGGTGTGCCCATCTTAGTTGCGTGCTTCATTCTTGTAATTTCTGACATCCTTGGGGGTTGCCTCAAGTGGAAAATGCACTCATCACCATGTTTCCGCTGCACCACTCTAGTATAACTGAGAGTTGAAAACTTTGCCATTAATATTTTGTGCACAACATCCATTGCTTTATTAAAGTTTTTCATCCTAGGAAGGCCTTGAACCATTAGACTTTGACACAGTTCCAAAGGAGATTGCACTACTTGTGAATTCACTGCTTCCCAAACATCATATATTTGGCCATCAACTGCCTCCCTCCTCTTTCACACTCTTAAGAGCTCCAATGAGATCAAGCACATTGCTGATTCCTTGAGTAGTTGGAATGGCGACACCATGGATAGGCAATGAACCAACAAGATGCTGTATTTGGTGAAATCCTACTGCTTGTTCCACTTTAGAGCTCAGTATTAGTTGTCTCAAAGAATCACCCAGATCCCATACTCTTATGTGTAGACAACCTTAGAGTGAAAGGATCTATGTGCCCTCTGCTACAAGTTGTCCTTTACCTTCATTTCATTCTTATGGTACTTTCCATGATGACAAGAATCATTATTTGCTGATTTTGAAGTATTTGCAAGCTCGACACCACCATTAAAATCTACTAAAACATTCTTCTCAAGTGCATGCCTATCAACAGAGTCATTCTGAAAATCAATCTGATATGTAACTGTCTCATTCTTTGAAAGATTTATTTGTGCTACTTGAACATGAACATCTTTTTCAATTTTGCATTCAACAAATAATGTCAGTTCCTCCTTGACTTCATTAAGACAAACATTTTGCTGAAATGTAATCTTAGAAGTCAACGAAATATATTTTTCTAAATCAGGATCCTTACCTTCCACCTGTATGGTGGATTCCTCCATGGTCTGTTTCTTCTCACTTTCTTGCAGCTCTGATGGTTCTTCTTTCTTTGACTTACGTTCCACCATTTCCTTTGTGACCTTTTCTTGTAGTTTTGGCTTTGGTGTATCCATCATTGTTTCAGGTTCCACCATCTTCTTTTGTGGTTTCTTAGTAGCTTTTGGAGGCTTTGGTTCTGCTTTCTCTTCGATCTTTCTCATCTTCCTTATGTATTCATATAGTGCCTCTTTACTAGTCTTTGACTATCTCCAAGTAATCTTCAAAGGGAATTTCAACTTTGAGATCATCAGACCTCCTTTGATACTCTTCAATGATCCTGGGGGCCTCAAGTTTGTAACTGTCTTCTTCCTATATTTTAATCAACACCTCTTGAATAAGATCTTTATCCTCTTCTTTTTGTAAGAACCTCGGCTGAAAAGATTAGGTGTAGGTCGGTTATTTGTTGAAGAACTCTCTTGCCTTTGAGGAGATTTAACCTGATTTGGTTTGCTGAATCTTGTAGGGCTTGTGCCATTTGTGCTATAAGGTTTGACATCTGTTGTTGTCCTTGGATAAGGGTATCGCACTAGAATTCTACTCTTTCCTCTTTTGACATGAATCTCTTATTTCTTCCCTCTATTTCAAAATTTTCTATTTCTATCTCTGCATGCTGATGCCCTGGTGATTGATCTTCTTCTCTGTAATAATATCTAGATTTTCGTTCACTATTGAGCATGTGATATAATTTGAATCAAAATGTTAGCTTGCCTGTGGGTTGGCAAGATCATTGCTCTGATACCAGAGTAATGTCCCAAACTGGAATGTTCTGATTGCTTAACAATAACCTAGTATTCATGCTCAAATTCTAGCACTTTTTGATCATTGAGATCCTGAGATGGGTAGGGTGAGAGCATACAATGACTAGAATCAAATCAAATATGTATGCTAGCGGCAAGCCGTGTAGCTAACAATGCATGCAATTACAAATCTAAAAGATTGATATGTAGACCCGGTGGCTAAGCCTTCCAATCTACACTTACAACACTGAATATCTGCTTCAAAAATCAATGTTTATTCTGGTGGAGAACTACATGGAATTCTATAACTTATTGATGTTGGAAACTGAATATATGATTCTACAATCAGCCCTTTAATATCTTAACCAGAAAAATAGTATGCAAAATATTGATAATAACTGCTGTATGGACTGATAACAACATTCCTAGGTATGTAAATCTTATTAAAAAAAAAATCCCTTAGAAAACCCTTTAGTAACAGCAATGGACAAATATGAAATGTAAAATAATTATCAGAAAACTGCTACAACAAGCCTTAGATCGTATGGTAGCCTTGAAGAACAATATTTGAATCATAGTTTGAAGACTCGGTGAGTACTCAGTTGACTCGCCACGACTTGTGAGTCTTTCTACTCGCCGCACCAAGTCACCACAACTCGCGTGCTGAGTCAGGGATGAGTCAGGCTGAGTACTCGATAAGTTTTTCCCGAGACTCGGCCGAGTTTTTCAGGGTGACTCACGAGTTTTGGGCGTGGACTCGCTTGGCATTAGAATATAAGAAAACTTTGCAATTTTCGTTTTTTCAATTCATGTTTTGACATTTTAAGATCTTATTTCACCCAGTAGAAGATGTCTTTGGCAAAAATGAAGCGAATAAAGAAGTGGAAACAATAATGCGTCAAATATTTCTGAGAAGAAACAAAAGCTTGTTGTTTCATCAATGACTGATGCATACCAATTTTATTGAATAATTACAAAAGCATCATACGTTAAATAATATTGGGGCTACAAAAACAGCTAAAAGATCTAAACAGAAAAAGTGTAGGGATCGTAGACTAGAATGTAAATACATTGAAAGGATTAGATTGTCCAATAATTAAGTAATTAAAGAAACACATCATAATGGCTATTTAGATTACTAGGTTGATCTCTGTCTGCAAATCTGGACAGAAATTTCATTTATATGGATTTGCATATTGCTTGCTCCTCGGTCATGCTTGCAGGTTGGGATATTTATCTGTCTATCCTAACTGGTCAACCACCGTGCCCTTGTCTTTGTCATTGGAACTCTCATCTGCTGGGACAGCAAGGGCCTCCTGTTTTGGCACACATCCTCCTTCCTTGAAAGTACTTATGATGCTTATGAGGATGACAGAGGCTTGTAGGACAATCAAATGGGAAACAATTGCAACTTGGTGGTTAATACAAGATGCATCATAAAGCCTAGTCCTGAATTGTGATACCAAACAATGAGGAAGGAACAGAGCATGGCCTTTGAACAATGTTTGAGACAGCTTGGTGAGGATCAGTCTGAAATGAAATTGCTGAGAAGAGAAAAAGATGTCTCTAGGCATTGAAGAAAGAAAGTTGAACCTTGGAGAAAGGCAGTTGATCGCAAGATGTGAACGACACTATCATTCATAATTTGATATTTCAGTGAAGAAGGACATCACTCCTGTATAGGATGAATTACAGTGACAGTCCCACATGTTTCTTCCTTAATTATATTTCTGGGTCTGATTTTGTGTAAGACAGTTATGCTCATTTTTCTCCATTTGGAATCAAAAGTAAAGGAGAGCTTGTTTGAACATAGTTGCAGTTTTGAAGATGTAGAATTTTTTGTTTTACAGTGAAACCCTGAGAAAAGTATAGTTACTGTTCTAAATATAATAGTCCCATTGTGTTATATCTTCAGTGAATTCCTGAAGATTGTACTAGTTCTTGGCCTGCAAAAATATGATTCTACAATAGACTCTGGAGGCAGACTTTGAGGTGGTCTTCCTGGGCTATTGAATTACTTACTATGAATGCTTGATTGCATTGCAAAATTTACAGTAGATTTGTGTTTAAATTCTTGGATCTCAATCTGATGTTATCAGACATTTCGTATCCATTTTTCAATTGATGCGTTATCAATTTTGGCAACCTGACAGCATCAACCCTTTTTTGATCCATTGCCTATATATACTCAAGGAGAAACCAATTGGTCTACATGGCTTTTCAATTCAACTCCATTCCCTTTTCATTGCTCATTTTGGTCTATCATGCCCCCTTTTTTTGGGTTAAAATAATTTAAAATATTTGTTTAAGTTGGGGCCAATAATTTCTAATTTAACAACTTAATAATATTATTATAATTAAAATAAAAGGTGTTTTTAAATACTAGTGCTAAAATAAAAGTATTTTTAAATATTTAAAATAAAAATAAAATAAAATAAAAATTAAAAAGTATTTTTAAATACTTGAGGGAAATTTAGGTTTCAAGGGCCCATTTTTTAGCACTATAAAAGGAGGCAACTATCATCATTTGAGAATCATCATTCAAGTGATCCTTTGGCATGCAATTTTTGGATTTGAGTAGTTTGTTCAATCTAAGGCATCCAAGGACGAAAACCCTCTTGGGTTCCACATTTGGGATCAAGGACGAAATCCCTTGTTTTTTATTTTGGGTGATTCCATCTGGGGATCACAAATTTGCTAATTTTGGAGATTTTATGCAAGATTCCAGCAATTGGGTGATTTGGAGTTGTAAGCAAATCATTCTACATCATCAAATCAACATATTTGGGCAAGTTTCAAGTTGATATGTTGCTGCTATAGTGATTTGATGAAGATTTCAGCATTTTGAGGATTGCATATTGCTACTACAGTGCTGCCACTATAGTGGTCGCTACAGTGTTTTACCAGCAAATCAACATTTTTGGAGTCATTTGTTGCTGATTTATGAGGGTTGCAAGGCCGTATCACTTCCCAAAAAAATTTAGAAATAATTTATCAAGCATGGTGACTTAGAACTAGGGTATTTGCTACTGTTTGAGTTTGTTTTCAAGGCTGCATATCATCCGCAAAAATAAGAAATAATTTTATGAGTAGGGCAAGTGTAGATTTGAGGGTTTTGAAGGAGTTTTTCAAGCATTTAGGGCACTCGTACCATCCATTATTGCTGCCATTAATTTATGCACAAGGACGAATCATTTTGGAGGATTGCATTGTTGATTTCTAGCCTATATGTGAGGCTATATAACTGCAATTTAGGGTTTGTGAGTGCATTTCCTGATTTACATCATTATATCTTATTTTCAGCAGTAGAAATGAAATTCAGAATTTATTTGTGGTCTCCAATCTGCTGTTACATCATTTATATGTTTAGATCTGAGTGTGTTTTGATCATGAAATAGGTATATGAGAGTTTGGTAATGTTTGCCATTAATTTTCCAGCCCTAGCATCTATTTGATTTTGCTTTCAGTTATTTATATCTAAAAAATTAGAAAATTACAAAAAAAAATCAGAATATTACAAAAATAATTAATTGGGGCCATTATAGTGGTATCGGAGCATAAGATCTTGCCAACCTATAGGGTTAGATCTAAATTTTAATGCAACAAAATGAGAAATCAAAGAGAAATATCTACAAATCCAATTGAGGATATCTTGGAGCGAATGAATTGGAGATTAGAATGGATTTGGAAAGATCACGAGACACGATGGGACAAACTTGTAGAAGCCGCTGAGGAGGAGAAAGGCAAGGAACACAAGGAAGAACCATTTCAACATCACTCAAGAAATGATATGGACATGTACCGCAAGGAATATGAGGCTCTAAGTCAGGCGGTCCGTAATAATTTATCTTTTGACAAGTTCTATGAATTATTGACAAAGAAGGGGCCAAGGAGAGGAAGAAGAAAGAAAGAGGAAAGATGAGAATCAAAACTGCAAGAAGAGGCTAAGGAAGTAATTAGGAAGCAAGAAGAACAATCAAATTTAGAGCCACAAAAACTGATTGAGCAAGAACAAGAGGGACCTAACATGCAAGTTGAAGGTAAAGATTCTTTGGTAGGAGAAGGTGTTTTATTGGTTTCTAATGACTGTCAGCAAAATATTGATGAAGTCAAGGCAAAAAGGGTTTCATTTGTTGGATGCAAAGAGTTCAAGTTGAAGGAAGTTGCGCCAAATCATGCACTATCATTTGAACTTCCACATGGTGAGTCATTGATTGATTTTCAGTGTAACATTGTGGATGGACATGCATTTGAAGAAAATATTTTGAGTCACAAAGATAGAAGTGTTAAGGGTATCTCCACAATTCCTATTTTGGCAAAGGAGGGTGAGCTCCTTATTGGCAGTCTAATGTATAAAAATGATCATATTTTAGATTTGTTGCTTCCTCCTATGTCATTGCAAAAATTGTCATCATGGAAAGCATGCTAAAAAGGGTGATAGAGTAAGGGATACAACTTTCAGTATAGGGCATGTGGACTCTTTGATTCAAGTTCAAGATTGTTTTTGCATATGGGATTCAAGTGATCTTTTGAGTGTCAAAGTGGATAGAGGCATTGATATCACTGTTGAATTCTTCATCTCTTGCATTTGCTTAGAAAGGAAGTGCATGAAGTTCAAGATTGTTTTTGCATATGGGATTCAAGTGATCTTTTGAGTGTCAAAGTGGATAGAGGCATTGATATCACTATTGAATTCTTCATCTCTTGCATTTGCTTAGAAAGGAAGTGCATGAAGAATGAGACACTACAAATTCCTAGCATCATGAAGGCAAGGTAGTTGGTCATCACTTTGTCTGAACAGGGGATATGCAAAGACTTCTATATCATGGGTCTTGGAGGGATAAGTAAAACACGGAGCTCACAACTGGTGCATTCTATGGGATAGTTCACTATGGAGTTGGAATCCAAGAGAGAAGTTGTAGAACTTCAAGGCATTGAAGAAGGAGATCTAAGAGTTGCCATGGCTATGTCGATGGAACATCATTTGGTGATAATCGCAACTTCTTCCAAAGGTGAGATGCTTGATCAAAATGGTGTTTGGTCTAATTTGGATATGTTCAATATTACACTCCTAAGGTGGCCACCAAAAGGAATAATTGTAAGATGGGACTTTCTTGTTGAGATTTACCAACTTGAGCCAAGGGCCACTTTGAGTGGGGTTCCCAATCTTAGAACTGTTTCTTTAAACAGTTCCAACCTTCCCCACATTTGCATGGTGGAAACATTTCCCACCTATTATCATTGTTGAGGTGTTTGTAGTTAGTCCTAGATGGCTTCCGGTCCCTACAATTCCGATTTTGAGCAAGAGACTGTAGTGCTATAGACATAGTATGATGCTCCTCCTAATCACTTGGGTGAACTCGTGTTGGATTAATAATATCTTCCTTGAATAGCTATAGATTTGAAGGTATGGAGAAATTCTCTTGGTTTAATGTTGTGTGTAAGAGGGTTCACTTGTTGAGATCATTAAGTGCAAACATTCCAACATCTTTAGTGCTGTTTGGGAAGAAATTCAAAGCAATGTATGATTGGTACACTCACCTATCCACACACATATGGTCTAGACTGAACCATTTTTCAAATGGTATAACTCGGGGCATCATGATAAGAACTTTCAAAGTACAAGGTAATCATTATAACATCGATATAGAAGAGGTGAGTATAGTTGTTGGCATGCATTGGTTATATTTCTTTGAGAAGCTCATTACTGAGGAGTTTAAGGTGGAGGGAGTCATGTGTCAAGGCCACTATCTTATTAGGGCAGTCATGGGCTTCACATGGAGACCTCAAGAAGAAGTTCACATAAAAATCAGAGTGGTGCAGTGTAAGCATGGCGAGGTAGAATCAAATTTGGAATGTTGTGTAAAGATTCACTTACAAGGAAGGAGGAGAGCAATTGTTGATGACCTCTTACCACCCAAGGAAGGAGGGAATGAACTTGGGACAGCCATGTACCAAATTTTCAGCCTCAGTGCTGCTGTCATAATCATTATTAGCCCCCATACCACTTCAATACAATTGGTTTTGCAGGGATTTCTAATCATAAGAAGGAAAGGGTTATCATCCATGATTGCTGATAGAGCATTTTTAGTCCCTACACTGCTCACACCTTTGATTTTTGCAAGGAAATATTAGTTTTGTTGCTGTTATATCATTGGCAGGTTGCTCAAATAGCTGTTATCAGTCATGAACAGCTGCAAGTTGGCACAATTTAAGGGAATATCCTTGATGGAAGAAGTTGATGAAAGGTTTTAGTTGAAGGGAATCATCATTGTAGTTACCATGGCACCTAATTGGGTAAGATTTCAATTGAATTGTGACTGTTCTAGCTTATTTCCAACCCTTCCACAATGTGAATTGAACTCTACTTTGAAAGGTATACAGTGCAATCTCTTTGAAGAGGTCATAGTGTAATGTCCCCCATTTAGCCCAATCACACAGATGGTGGAGATTATTCTATCACATGACTTCCGTAGGCTAATAACAACGGTTAGGAGGTCAATTCAGAGACTTACTATTTATAGTAAGTCGGGACAGGAGCACTTGCTATTTATAGCAGGGAATGGCAGGGGGTCATAGCACGAGGACTCATGGTTTCGACTTCCCAAGGCATTAATCAATTAAATATAAGTTAAATTAAAGATTTAACTTATGTTTTATTTATAAGGGAAAAGGTACTTTAAGTTATAATGTAATGTCACTCTTTATAAAATAAAGTTATAACTTAAAGTGACTACCTAGGAGATGGGCGCCCATGGGAGACAAAAGGGACTTAAGTCATGAAAATAAAATAATAAAATACTTTGCTTCTTGGGCGTTGAGGAGAGAAGGAAACAAAAAGGGAAAAAGAGAGTTCATTTGCATATGCTAAAGATTATTGATTTTTGCTCTCATGTTTGGATACTCTCGTGCATTGGCTTTGGAGCTTGGCTCTAGGGTTTGAAGATTGACTTGCTGAGAGGAAACCCTCTACAAGGACACCTTCTTCGTGTGTGAAAGACCACGTCAGGAAGGATTTTGCAGGCTTCACATTAGGACCTTCAATTGGGCTTTCAGTTGATTCATTTTGGCGAAGTATTGGTACTAGATTGAACATCTTTTACTCAGATTTGTATGCACATTGAGGATACAGATCAAAATGATAGTTTAAGGCAGATTGAAGGGTCTTATTGACTGTTTTCAAGCTTATTTGATGGGCCGTACCACCTATGATGTTGGCCGTACTTTAGCTGTACTCTTCAAGTTTAGTGTTTTAATGCATCTTTGGGACTGCTAAATGCTCAAACCAAGGTGTTAAAGGCTGTGTGATAGACTGCAGAGATTTTAGATTGATTTCTAGAGATTTCTGAGCACTTTATTTGTTGATATGTACCTCTCGCTGGGCCGTACATCTCAAGGAAGTCGTGGGTATTTCCAGTGCTGGCTTTATTTAGTTTTGGTGGCATCTAACTCCTTCACATTGGGCGATTGGGATCATTTTGGCTGCTACAGCTAAGCTGAGTGAAGAAACTTCCATTGTATGAGCTTTCTATTGATTTCCTATTGCATTGTAAGCTGACCCAAGTACGGCAACCGGACGAAGTTGAAGAAACCAATATGGGTATGTCATTGTAATTCATATTTTGGCTAAATACAATTTGGGTCATTGTTATTTCGTTGATATCTCTTCTAGTTTTTTTGGGTTTTCAGTCTATGCTTTATAGTTTATGTATTTCATGCAAAAACAAACATGCAAGCAAAACCCATGAAAACCTAAACACCAAACAAGCAGTAAACAAAAAAAAACATAGAGCAAACATATATCCGAGGGTGTATGTTACACATAGGAGCTTATAAGTTGCATCATGAAGCTCAAATAAGTGTTCCAGATTCTCCATCACATGGGAATAACCAAGGGGTGCAACAAAACATGGCGGTGAGTACATATGGTAGCCTTCGGTCTTGTGGGAGTTTGTGGATATTTTCATTCATCATTACGTCAAATAGGAGCATATGGAGAGCTGGTTGCCTTCATTGCTTGATCCAAGTCGAAGATGGAAAGGTATAATCATTTAGTGCATCACAAACCTCTCTAAGGTTTGCATTTATGATGTGAGTCATGAGGTCAAGTTGTTTTTAAAAAGGTGATAAAATAACATGAGCAATATAGTGGAGATGATAGATTTTGCAGCACCTTTTGGCAGAAGTTGTTTCATTTGATAGGTACAGGATCTAGACTCTATGAACATTACAACATGATTCATCATCTGGTTTTGCAATTCTGAGAAGGGCAGACTGCCATGGCCCCCTTTTTTTGGGTTAAAATAATTAAAAAGCCTTCGGTCTTGTGGGAGTTTGTGGACATTTTCATTCATCATTATGTCAAATAGGAGCATATGGAGAGTTGGTTGCCTTCATTGCTTGAGTCGAAGATGGAAAGGTATAATCATGTAGTGCATCACAGACCTCTCTAAGGTTTGCATTTATGACGTGAGTCATGAGGTCAAGTCGTTTTTCAAAAAGGGGATAAAACTACATGAGTTATACAGTGGAGATGATAGATTGTGCAACACCTTTTGGCAGAAGTTGTTTCATTTGACAGGGATAGGAGGAACATTACAACATGATTCATCATCTGGGTTTGCAATTCTAGGAAGCGCAGACTGTCATGTCCCCTTTTTCGAGTTAAAATAATTAAAAATATTATTGAAGTTGGGCCCGATAATTTCTAGTTAAAGGGCAACTTAATAAAATATTATTATAATTAAAATAAAAGGTGTTTTTGAACACTAGTGCTAAAATAAAAGTATTTTTAAATATTTAAAATAAAAATTAAAAAGTATTTTTAAATATTTAAAATAAAAATTAAAAACTATTTTTAAATACTTGGAGGGAAAGTTAGGTCTCAAGAGCCCATTTTTGAGCACTATAAAAGGAGGCATCTACTTCATTTGAGAATCATCATTCAAGTTATCCTTTTGCATCCAATTTTTAGATTTGAGCAGTTTGGTTAACCTAGGGCATCCAAAGACAAAAACCGTTGGTTTGTTTGAGAGGATGAAAACCCCTCTTGGATTCCACATTTGGGATTAAAGACGAAAACCCTTGTTTTTCATTTTGGGTGATTCCATCCGGGGATCACAAATTTGCTGATTTTGGAGATTTCATGCAAGATTCCAGCAATTGGGCGATTTGGAGTTGCAAGCAAGTTGTTCTACATCATCAAATCAACATATTTGGGCAAGTTTCAAGTTGATATGTTGCTGCTTCAACATTTTGAAGATTGCATATTGTTGCTAAAGTGCCGCTACAGTGTTTTACCACCAAATCAACATTTTTGGAGTCATTTGTTGCTAATTTATGAGGGTTTCAAGGCCGTATCACTTCCCAAAAAAATTATAAATAATTTATCAAGCATGGCGACTCAGATCTAGGGTATTTGTTGCTGTTTGAATTGGTTTCAAGGCTGCACATCACAAATAATTTTATGAGCAGGGCGAGTGTAGATTTGAGGGTTTTGGAGGAGTTTTTCAAGCATTTAGGGCACCTGTACCATCCATTATTGCTGCCATTAATTTCTGCACAAGGACGAATCATTTTGGAGGATTATGATGCTGATTTCTAGGCTATATGTGAGGCCGTACAACTGCTAGTTACTCGTGGGAGGCAGGATGGGGATTGGATAAAATGATGGATTGTCTGGGAGCAGCAGTAGAGGTTGAAAGAATTTTACCTTTTGACCTAGTGAGAGAAGATTGGTGATTATTGTGGTCTCCATCAAGAGCTTTGCAAACTGGATAGTCTTCTCCTTTAGCTCAATCATACAAGATGATGGTGACAGAATCTTGAATTTCAGAGCTTTTGTTGTAGGCAGGCCATATCTCGGTGACTTTTTTTCTTCCTTGTGTAAATCTTCAAAGGTCTGTGGCTGCTCGAGGCACTTACAAGAACAATAAAGAAGCATAGTATTTATAGATTTTTTAAGTAATTGAAGGCTTCTTCTAATGGACATTGTAGCTTTGATCTTAGTTCTAGTATGTGTGGAGTCAAATCTGAAAGCCCTTAAGCAGCTGTGGAATTTATTGCAAAGTACATACTATAGAACCTGTTAAGTATAGATGACTTCCCAGATTTGTTTTTAAAATCAACACATTGTCAGGTCCTTTCATTGGAGAAATCTTCTACAGCAATTTTCAAGAACAATAAAGAAGCTTAGTATTTATAGATTTTTTAAGTAATCTAAGGCTTCTTATAATGGACATTGGGGCTTTGATTTTAGTACTAACATGTGTGCAGTTAAATCTGAAAGCCCTTAGCCAGCTGTGATATTTGTTGCAAAGTACATCCTATAGATGACTTCCCAGACTTGTTTTTAAAATCAACACATTGTCAAAGCCCTAACCTTGAAGAAAAGGGCCAAGTGCTTGGCGTCATTGCAAGAATTTCTTGTGCATTCAATTCTTTCCAGATTTGAAAGGTCATCCAATCATTAGAGAAATCTTCTACAGCAATTCAATTATCCAAACTTGAAACATGAAACCAATATTTGGCGCCACCCCTTGAGCTTTTGTGAGTTGGATTCTGGAGCAGTTAATGTCTGAAAAATGAAACCCATGGGACAATTTCTCTGAAGACAGAGATAGCCACATTTACATTGAGATGTGATCCATTTGGTACCAACTATGGAGAGGTCAATTGCTCTTGGCATCATGAAGAATGAGAAACATGTTAAGGGTCTTTAAGAGGCCCATGTGCCTATCTGCCACCAGCCAGAGAGCTCTTGTTTCATTGTGTGCATGATGAGTTAGGTTTAGCTTTCAAAAGGATGTGAACCCAACAGGCGTCATGAATGTGTTTTGGTACTTATGCGATGGACAATGCACTGGAAGAATGCCTTTTTGGGCCTTAGTGATAATGGATTGACAATCAGCCTTTACCAAAACTCGTTGCTTGTGACTGATGTGGAAGGGAGCTGAGTCATATCTCATTTTTTTACTAGTATGCATGCTTGGCAGGATGACATGGTATTGTCTTTGTTTTGCATGCCATGTTTGCATGTTTTTTGATCCGGTGATCCTTCGTTCAAAGCTCATGCAGGTTGGGTAAGTACTAGAATTTAGAAAAATACAGGAACCATACAAAACAATGTCAGTTTGAATTTCCTAATTTTGTATTATTCATGCATATATATATATATATATGTTTTTTGATCCGGTGATCCTTCGTTCAAAGCTCATGCAGGTCGGGTAAGTACTAGAATTTAGAAAAATACAGGAACCATACAAAACAATGTCAGTTTGAATTTCCTAATTTTGTATTATTCATGCATATATATATATATATATATATATATATATATATATATATATGATTTATGCCTTTGCACCCATGTAAAATTGATATGAAGTAACTATCATTACCTTTATATAGTGCAGATGGCTGCTGAAACATATCCAGGATTTTCCACAAGATCAATTTGGAAAGAAGCTTTTTAGTTGTTACCTTTCTTTGCAACGTATTCTCAAAAGCAAGCATGCAGCCCTTTTTGAACTCTGTTGAGAGTTTCAAAGCTCACAAGAATCAAATCCTCTTGTTGTCATTTTGCAGAACATAAAATCTTGCTGGAAAATTGAAGAACAATAGAGAGGGAATTACCTAGTTGTCATTGTACAGTACATACAGTCTTGCCGATAAATTGAAGGACAACAAAGAGGAAATCTATCTTTAAGCTGAAAACTTTCTGAAATGTATGAAGAAGCCATTGGCCATTCACCTGGGCCTGTGTTTGATAAGCAACTAAATTCAACGGGAGCAGAATATGATTGTTTTCTAAATTTGATGGATCAAAATGAAGTTCAAAGAAAAGCTTTTTGTTGATTTCAACAGAGCAATTGAATCGTCCATAACAAAATTCTCCGAGGGAAATGAAACATTTAATAAGACGACTCAAGTGTAGAATGCCCCTTTTCCTTTGAATTGTTTTGCAGTGCATTCATGTGTTGATGGACTGGTCCTTTACACTTCTGGGCTTTATGAGGAGCTAGTCAAAGAAAGAATATTTTTCTAGTCAATGCCTTTCATTTCATGGTTAGGCGCCTTTATGGCCCATGGCCTAGTGGCAAGTTGGTGTACTTGGTAGAAATGATTCAGGTCCCACACCTAGCTGGTGTGCACCAGTACTTTTTTAAATTTCTTTTGAAGTGAATCTTTTTGCTTGGCCAGAGGTCTAGTACCGGGGAACCATAGCAATTTTTCTTGTACAACACATGAACTAAGGGTATGTTGAGAATGGAACCTAGGCCGACAGTTGATTTGCACTGGTTTACTGCTAGACTACAGCCAAACCTCCTAGTATGCAGCAGTGTTAATATGGCTGTTCCAGTAAGGCCAAGGCTGTGCCAGTGGGGGTTGAATGATGAGCCCTTATATATGTCTATAAACAAATGGATATATGGCAAAAATTTGGATACAGGAATTGTATATTTCTATTAGCATTCTTTTCTTTATGAGTTCTTGCATGTAATGGTTTTGGTTTAATAAACTTGTTACTGCCATTATTTTCAGGATCCGAGTTGCAGCAGCAGCAGCAGCATCTTCAGTGGCACGCCATCCTTCTGTCCGTCGTCTTACAAGCCAGAAGGCAGCAGTAAGTGATTGCATCATTCCTCATTCTTTACTATCTCATTCATGATGCTTTTCATATATGTGTGTGAGAGAGAGAGGGGGCGGTCGGGGAGGAGAAGCGAGGGGGGAAGAGAGAATCTCACTTGTTTCTACAAAGGGGTCACTTATGCCAAGCAGGGGTACTTACTAGGCAGGAACCTAAAAAGTGTCTCGCATGCATTTAGGAAAGGGAAGTGTTCTTCTTCCTGCAAGGGGACCTCATATGCGAAGTGGTCAACTTTTTGGGGGAATAAAAAATTTAAGTACAAATTAGTGTAACTTCATTTTATGGAGTTTTAGTGAAGTGCAACTGAAAAATATTAATTTTTTTGTACAGGGAGGACAAGGGCGTCAAGTCCATTCAGCTAATGTAGCTCAGCGAAGGTTAACTGAGGAAGACACAAACAAAACAGAAAATACGAATTCTGCTAGTTCGAGGACATCAGAAAGCCTTACAGAACCATTGCTTGGAACAAGAAGATAATACTCACCTGAAAGGAGAGAGAAGCATTGATTCTTCAGAGTGACGAATCATACCAAATCCATTTACGTGATTTGGGGTTTTCTTAAGTTATTTTTTCACCTTCTAGTTGTTAGTCTTCAGCTTATGCTTCGGTATTTAGATTGCCAGGACTGTTTTTACTTGCTTTCAGGATAGAGTATAGATCTAGAATAAGAGGTTACTTGAAATTTTTTCTATTTAACGTTGACCATTTGTAGGCAATGGCTTGTTTCCTTCACAATTCAATCTTTTTTTGTAAAAATTGAACCTTCTTCACTACTTTTTACATGGAATCATTCCTAACGTTCAACTAATTGCTTAGTGTAAGCGACCATATTAGAAGAAATCATTTGTTATTATCACGATGTGGTGCTATTATCTGAAAGAAGAAAGCGCAATTAAAATGTGGATTCAACTGTTAATTCGAAGGGGGCTATTTGGAAAATCAAGTTTAATGTTTCATCTTGACACAATAGGTTGGATGAGTGTAGAACTTAATATATTAAGTTTAGTTAGAAAATGTAATATCCTATTATTTTTCAAGGTGGTGGTGTTTTTCCACAGTAGTCAAATTATGTGATGTTATATCAGGATTATGGTATGTACAATATGCAGTTGAATTTTGATAGAACATCGCATAATCCTATTATTTTATTACACAATGGATGGTCATGTGAGCTCAACCGGTCAACCCCCCTGCAAGCCAAATTATCACAGGACAAAAACAAAGGGAGTGTACATACCATGGTCAAAGAAAAGATATTTGAAGACATCCATATTAACAAACACTCATAAATAATTATCAGCTGGAAAGGAGACTCTTGAAAAATTAAGGCGATTATGATTTCATTTTAGTAATCAACTGTTAATTCGAAGGGTGCTATTTGGAAAATCAAGTTTAACGTTTCATCTTTACACAATAGGTTGGATGAGTGTAGAACTTAATATATTAAGTTAAGTTAGAAAATATAATATCCTATTATTTTTCAAGGTGGTGGTGTTTTTCCACAGTAGTCAAATTATGTGATGTTATATCAGGATTATGCAGTTGAATTTTGATAGAACATCGCATAATTGTATTATTTTATTACACAATGGATGGTTATGTGAGCTCAACTGGTCAACCCGCTGCAAGCCAAATTATCAGAGGACAAAAACGAAGGGAGTGTACATACCCTGGTCAAAGAAAAGATATTTGAAGATATCCATATTAACACTCATAAATAATTATTAGCTGGAAAGGAGACTATTGAAAAATTAAGGCGATTATGATTTCATTTTAGGAGGCCCTTTGTAAAAATTTTGTTGACCCTTTATGAAGGTAAAGATAGTTTTTGTTCACGAAGCAATGGCTTACTGGCAAGAGCCTGTTTCTTTATTAGCATGATTTAAATTCAGTTCCCTCCAAGGGACTGTAATATAAGTGGTTATGCCCTCTTGGTATAAATTAAAGGGACTCAGGTAAATTCAGAATGAAAGCTTACAAGGGGATTACCATTTACTTTATATTATTTAAATTATGATTTCACTGGAGTCCCCAGTTTTTGTTCATGAATGACCTCTTTGTAAGAGCATGGTTCCCTATGAGGGGTGACTGAATTTCAGTTCCTTCCAAGGGACATGTAATGCAAGTGGATATGTTTCTTAAGCATAATGCAAAAGGATCTTGTGATTTCAAAATGAAAACTTAGGAGAAGATTGTTCTTCATTTACTTTATATATTATTCAAAAACATGTACTTCCTCTGACTTTTATTCTTAAAATTTTTTCTTAAAGAATTAAGAAATTTAATTCTGAGATATTTGTTTGAACAAATAACAAATTTGAATTCGCTTTTATTTACCATCAAATCAACACCTCCAAAGGTGTTAGCCATTCAATCCTAAACATAATTAGATGCAATATATATTTGAAGAATAACATTGGCTAGGAAGATCTATAAATCATCTTAAGCATTAGGTATAAATTATCTTAAATATTAGATATTTACTGGTCATAAAAATATCATCCTAGTATTAGGTATTTATTGGATGATCAAAATATATTGCCTTAAGCACTGGTTATATGTCCTTATGGAAATGTAACTATTGAATGGTAAAAAATGGTCAACATTAATGTAATAACATTGAAGCAAATTTTAATTTGTATTTACAACCAAAGAAATGTATAATTAAACAGGTAAAAATATAAATTAATGTGCACATTGCAGAAACCAAAACAATTAATAAAACCTAATCAATGTAAATTACAAAAAAATAAATAAAAATTACTATATTAAACCATTACTATGTTAAACCTTAGTTGCCCCTACTGTGACAATTTACAAGGCTATTGAAAGGAAACATATATGACAACCCAATAATTATAATAGGAAACATATATGACAACCCAATAACTACATTTGTGAGCAAAATTTTGGTTTTGTTTATTTTTATGTTGATGGGATTATGAACTCACATTTATTAGTTCATTTGTAGTTCTTTTTTGGTTGACATATATAGGTTTGAAAAAAATTTCTTGGAAAAATTGTGTATGTTATTTGTATCAACATTTCAAATCACACTTTGTGATCATGATCAAAAAGTATGATTTGAAATGTTAATATAAACAAAATATATAATTTTTCTAAAAACTAATTTCAAACCCATATAATCTTATATATGGTTTTTTCTTTTCCTTCCAAAGTGATTTAGTGTTTCAATACCATCATAGTTAACTTTTTAACATTTTAAAGTTATCAAATGAAAGTTTCTGGTTTAAACTGTGTTGCTTTTTTTTGCATCGACGTTTCGGATCACACTCTGTGATCCATCATCAGGAAAAAAATGAGAATGAGAGAGTAAAATTGCACACTTAGTTTATCTTAAAAAGAGAGAGAGGGGAGTCTCATGGTACGGAATGCTAGGTTGACATGAGCTAAGGAAACCAAAAAAAAAAGAAAATTGGACAATTATAAATCCACTAAATAAAGTTATTAAAAACAAGAGAGGAAAAAGTTAATAACAAAGAATATAAATATAAAAAGGAAAGGAAAAAGTTGTAGAGGTCAAATAAAAATATAAGAAATGTAAAAATATTAAAAGATGTAAAAAATAAAAGGAATATAAAATATAAATAAAAATAGAGAGAGGAGATTAAAAGATAAAGAAATATAAGTAAATAAAAAAGAAAACAAAAACCACAATGAGATTTTAAAAAATTATAAAAATTGAGGATAATAAAGCTAGGAGATTCTAGAAAGTAAAGAAGAGCAAGAAAGAGACAAATGAGGAAATGAAACATAAGAGAAGGAAATCAAAAATCCAACCTCACTATATAAATTTAGCAAAGTTAAAATAAAAATTAAATGACCAAAACAAAAAATGGGTAAACGAGAAAGACCAAGAAAGAGCGAAAGGAGCGGGAAGAGCAAGAGCAAGCAAACAAGAGGGGAGTATAGGAAGGGAAAATCGAAGAAAGGAAGCACGAAGAAGAAAAGGAAGGGGGGGAGAGAAACTACCTTGAGGGGGCAACAAGGAAAGAGAGAGAGTGGAGAGAAGGTAGGAAAAACAATGTTCAACAATGAAAAAGTAAAAAGGAGATGCGTAAAGGAGTTTTGGTCGTTTAATTTTTATTTTAACTTTGCTAAATTTATATAGTGAGGTTGGATTTTTGATTTCCTTCTCTTATGTTTCATTTCCTCATTTGTCTCTTTCTTGCTCTTCTTTACTTTCTAGAATCTCCTAGCTTTATTATCCTCAATTTTTATAATTTTTTAAAATCTCATTGTGGTTTTTGTTTTCTTTTTTATTTACTTATATTTCTTTATCTTGTAATCTCCTCTCTCTATTTTTATTTATATTTTATATTCCTTTTATTTTTTACATCTTTTAATATTTTTATATTTCTTATATTTTTATTTGACCTCTACAACTTTTTCCTTTCCTTTTTATATTTATATTCTTTGTTATTAACTTTTTCCTCTCTTGTTTTTAATAACTTTATTTAGTGGATTTATAATTGTCCAATTTTCTTTATTTTTTGGTTTCCTTAGCTCATGTCAACCTAACATTCCGTGCCATGAGACTCCCCTCTCTTTCTCTTTTTAAGATAAACTAAGTGTGCAATTTTACTCTCATTCTCATTTTTTTCATGATGATGGATCACAGAGTGTGATCCAAAACATCGATGCAAAAAAAAGCAACACAGTTATTTGATTATCATGGACTTCGGTATCATGTTTACTATTTTAAAGTTAATTAAAATTCAAAATAAGAAAACAAAATTTTGAACCCCTTAATATATTTTGAAGTTTGGAACTCTAATCATTTATAAGCCCTATGGCTTATATTCAACAAGGAGGTATTTTTGCATAATTATATGACTACATCATCATTGTATAGTTGATGTGTCTACAAACTTGTACTTCTTCTTATGGGCCTGAATTAGAGTTGAGACAAGTTAAGACACACATCCTGCAAGCAGGGTAGAGCCTGCGAAGGCCAATGACTTGCAAGCTCAATGGGGGTTTGTACCATGGTGGCCATCACAACAACCATATAGACTAACCACCACATTGCGCCCTTATAGACAATCTAATAGTACTTTAATGTCTATGTTTAAGTGTGGATTTACTTTCCATGTATTATATTTCATGTATCAAGTTAGGGTTTTTATGTACTCGTTTTTTTTGTTTGTTTTGAGTGCTTTCAATTTTTTTCCTTTCGATTCATAGATCTTTATGTTAAGGGTTTTTCCTAACATGATATCAGATTTCGGGTTCAGCGTGAGACCGAAGTTCGCGTTTGCTTTTTGTGCAGATCTTTTATACACTGTTGGCGCGATTTGAACTTCAGGGGTGGGTTTCAGGGAGCGTTTATTCCAAGTTCGCATCGTTTGCAACCATCCAGAGTGCAGTTTACTTTGTTAAGGTGTGTTCCAGTTGTTTGCAGTAAGATTGGCGCTGAGTTTCTGCGTGGAGTTTTTGCTTGTGGGCAGCGCACAGCAGTTGGCAACATGCGCCATTGTTGTCTTGAACGTTTCAAGGAAAAGGTGCTTCAAATTTTTTGCAAAGGGCGCTTTTGGGGTAGTTTCCGGTCGCTTCAGTCTTTTATTCAATAATTAATACAATTTTTAGACCTAAATGCTGGCACCGTACATAGTTTTAGACTTGAATGCTGACACTTTGGGCAGCGAATAAGGCTGAAAATTTGGGCGCGTTGAAGACCATTTACAGTCTGAGAAGGGCGCTTGGGCCGAGTGAGACTTTACTGCAAACACAGCAACATAGAACAAAAAAAGTCTTGCATTTAAATTTGCTGAGGGGAGCGCTTTGATTGGTTGGGAAGGTACGTAGCATTGTAGCCGTAAAACCTAACAAGGCTCCAGACTTTACAGCCAAAAAGCCTTATGTCAAAGCTTTTAAAAAAAAATCAAACTCCTTTTTTTTTTAAACAAAAGAAGATCAATGGAAAAATTGTTGGTTTGTGTTTTGTTTTAAATGATTTTTAATTAAATAATTATTTAATAGCTTTTTGAAGTTTAATCCCATTCCTTTTTGGTGTGTGGTCACATTGGGTAAGGGTATTTGTGCATGAGTGCTAAGGTCTCACGTGGATTGTGAACAAATTTTTGAGCTAGTGGTCATATGATAAGCCCTTGAAGGTTGAGGAGGTTAGTGGACCGCCCCTTTGAGGAGACAATTTTCATAAGACCATAGTTTGCTCATTTGGAAGGTTTTCAACGATTTTTAAAAAAATTGTGTATTTTTTTTTTAGCTCTTTGCAAGGACACAGTAGGATTTTCGTTTCAGCGCTTTACTTTTGTAGTCATCTTTACTAAGGTATTTTATTACTCTCGAGGTGTTATTTTACAAGTTCTTATCAGTTTTTTTAATGTATTCAGTTCAATTTTGTTAGCATATGATTTTCTTGTTGAAATATAAAAGCATAACTCAAAATAAAAAATAAAAAATAAATTACAAAACTTGAAACACGATTATTTCCTCTCTTTTTTTCGTCTTTTAATGATTTGTCATTTACGTTGTGAATTCAATGCAAAGCGAATCACAATGTCAGAGGTGTGATCGGGCATTCTAGTTCTCATGTACCTTTATGGTATATAGAGATTTTGAACTACCCTCTATGAGCAAGTATGCTATTAAACAAACCTGAGACCTTTTTGTACCATAACTCACGGTGCCACTCTCCTCTCATGTACCACTTTGCTTTCTTGTATTGATCTAATTTTATATATTGGTGGGTATATTGGAAGGTTTGGTATATAGAGAGGATTGCTCTTCCGCATATTGATGACTATATAGGAAAGTGTGACATACTAGGCAGTTTGGCTATTAGGGTTATAGGTATATTGAAAGGTGGGAGTGATAAGTTTGAGTAATAATTGTTTCTTTTGGGAATGATAAGGGAAAACCTTAAAACATTTGTGCAGACACCCCAAATTCACCACTAACATTCGTCTTACTAATTTCCCGCAAATTAATTAAATAAGTAATTATTTAATTAATTATCCTTACATCTAACTCGCCTTCTCATAATTAATCGGTTATTCTCATTCCTCCCTAAGGTTAATTAATTAAACCAACTTAATTAAATAACCTTAGTTTCCAATTTCTTCAACTTAATCAATTAATTAATCCTTGATTAGTTAACTAGTTAAGACTAAGTAATCACCCTAACATTTCTTCTAATTTAATAATCCACATTATCCTTGATCCTCTCCCTTTTAATCTTGACCATCCAATCCACCCACATGGATCAAGATCTAAACCATACATCACCTAACATGTGTCCAAACCCCCCTTAATGTTCACACATGAGTGAGCATGCTAACTCATCCCACTCCTTGCTCACACGTGTGAGCTTGCCAACTTGGAGGCATGCTAGCCCTCCACCCAACCCACTTCATGCTCCCATATGTGTGAGCATGTTTGACTTATACTCTCCTTTCTCACACATGTGTGAGCATGCTCTCCACACGTGTGAGCATACTTGGTCTTCCACCTCATCAATCCATGACCAAACAAATCTCAACCATTGATTTCGTCCTTACATTCTAGCCCTCCATCTCTTATCCAAAAAATCTATTTAAGAGAGGCTTGCCCCTCTCATTTAATCAATTATTCATGCGCTATCATCATGTTGCCAAATTAAGCAATATCCAAGCACTTGAGCACCCACATGACATCATGGCATACCACTAGTTATTGGAGCACATCCATAAGAATAATGGGGGTAATATGCCTTTCTTTGTGTCTTGCATTATGATTTCTACTTCCATTATTGCTCAAACTGAAGGTAGAAGTTAGCATTGGATTTGTGAGTTTGTTTGTGACTTACTTGCACTCGTGTTATTCCAATTTTCACTTCTACATTTCTGGCATGCCCGGTGGGACACTTGTCCCTACTAATATTTTGTCCTTTGAGTGTTTTTTGTGAGTTTTTATAGGTTTTTGACATTCTTGGATGTGCTCCCAAGTTCCCAGCATTTCTACCTTATGTACTAGCATTTGTGCAGGTGATCGTGCCATTTTTGCATCTCCTGGGGCTTTGTTTCATTGTTTCGACTTAGGCGACAGGCTGTTGTAACGTCTATGCATTTCTTGTGATGCTTGCGCCCTGGTTTGCAACACCTATGCATTTTCAACATTTACATGTCCCTAAATTTGTTTCTTTTGTAGGTGTTTGGTGGACTTAGGTCCCCTAGCATTGTCCTTAGTATTGTGTTGAGGTTTTTAAGGTATTTCAATCATTTTCTTAAACATTTTCAATCATTTTTGGGTTAAAGATTTGTAGCATTTTTCCTTGGTTGCTCCCTTGCATAGTTGTCCCTCTATTTGTCATTTGTACTAACTTTTCTTGCAGGGTACACTTGTTTGTGTCCTTAAAGGGGCTGACTAACTCTTATCTTGCAGGGATTTGAAGAATTTTGGGGCTAATCTTTGTGTTTTACAAATTTGGGGTTGTTGCGGCACAAACGTAGTTGCCCTGTGACACCTACGCATTTCTCGTGATACCTGCACATTGCTCGTGACATCCATGACCTGGCTCTTGACACCCTTGCATTTTTGACATTTTTGGGATCCTAACCCTTTTTTCTTGCAGGTTTTGGGGCCTCCTCAGTTCATTAACATCATCCTTTGTGTCGTATAGGTCTTCTCATGGTTCTTGATCACTTTGATTGGTCATTTCTTTAATCATTTTAAGTAGGGTTTGTGTGAGTTTAATCCTTGCAAAAAAATTGATGACTAACTAACTTTGCTTGGCTTTGACACTAAATTTGACTTGTAGGGAGTGCTTGTGAGCATCCTTGACATTTTGGGCTAACATTCTTTTTGCAAGATTTTGAGTATTTTTTATTGTTCTTTGCATTTTTGGTTCTTTGAGTCTGTCCAAGTGTAGGTGTCACTCCCCTATGGCGTTTCTGCATTTTGGGTAGTGTTTTTTCATTTCTCGTGTCATTTCTATATAGTTTGGCAATTCTACTTTTTGGGTTCATTGTTTTTGCATTCTATGTGGCATGTTTGCCCTATGTGTCAACACTTCTGCATCTCCATACATTTTCCAACATTATTTTTTATCATTTTGGCTAACTTCTTGCTTGTGGATTGGATTATTTTGGAAATTTGATCACTAACCACTTGTAGGTTCATTAGTAGAAGCCCTAAACATCCAAAACTACTAACATGTTTCTTGTAGATTTGATTTGACGGAGACCTATTATCAAACCTTGTGTGTTTTTTTTCACATTTTCCTTGGGATATTAAAGTTCACTTTGTTTGGTAAACTTGGTGTGCTTAAAGGTGTGTGTATGCTCTTCCCTTGTGTCAAAAGGCAATCTTGGGAATCAAATACACTCTTTAAACACATCCATTTTCACACCACACATTTCATTTCCTAAGGTAAATTAACTTTGTTTGGTGTGTTTGTGTAGGTCAAGGGAGTGTGTATGCTCTCCCCTTGTACTGAAAGGTGATCTTGGGGATCAAAAGCACCTCTTGATTCACTTTTTGTTTATCCCAAGAATTTCAAGTTTGTGTATACTGTTCTCTCGCGTCGAAAGATGATCTTGGGAATCAAAAGTTCTTGGAGTTCTTCCTCTTTAGAAGCCTACCTAAGGATTTCATCACCTTAGGGGATGACCCAAACCATGCATTCTGGCGAGGTATATCAAAGGGGGGAGAATGAAAGTTGTACCCCAATAGGATCCATCGTCATGTCTTGGCACAACCTTGGCACCCCTTTTCGTAAGGAGCCAATGTGAAGTGGGATTGGATTCAACAATGAACACATGCTTGTAGATGAGATCCTTGTTCACGGACCTCAACCCCTCGTACCTTGTGTTACCTTTGAGTCCCCCTTATTTAATTTTCGTGAAATTTCCCTAAGCAAGAGTCGATTTACCATTTTCTCTTATTAGTCATGCCTTTGTTTCCTAAGTCGGCTCTTTATTCCTAAAAGTTCACCCACCTATCATCTTTTATGTGTGAAATTTTCTTAAGAGTTGAACCTTTGAACTTGAACCTCATAGCGGAGTTCAAGAGTTCAATACTCAATGTTTCGTGAAAAGTCATGTCCGCTCAGTCCCCTTGTATAAATTAATGTGTCATTGAACCTTTTGCTTGAACCTCACATTGGAGTTCAACGGTTCAACGGTTCAATAGTTCAAAGTTCAATGTTCTTGAAAAATTGCGTGACTGTTGGTCGGTCTGTGTAGTTCATCCTATGTCATTGAACCTTCGTGTTGAACCACATTCCAATGGTTCAAAGGTTCAATGGTTTGAGAGTCTAAAGTTCAATGTTCCTCAAAGTGAATTGTTTGCCCCTTCGTGTAATTCAATTCGTATATTTGAACCTTCACTCTGAACCACATTCCAAGAGTTCAATGGTTCAAAGGTTCAATGGTTCAAGTGTTCAGTGACTATAATCTCATTTCTCCCCGAGGCTTTCTCTAAGTCAAAGTTAGCGGGAAATTTAGAGGAGAATATACCTGAAACTCATTATGAAATGGAAAGTTCTAACTTTCGGGAGGTTATGGGTAATTATTATACATCAAGTTCGTGCGTGAAGAATGCTTGCCATTAATGCATATGTCAAAGTTCATGTCTTATCAAGCATTTTTAGCACGTATTGTTCCGGTTAATAATTATTTGACCTGGTTTATATCTTTATCAAGAAAGAATAAGCCGGATTTAGCAAATAAACATACTAGATGATGCAAAGGAGAACAATGCGGGAGGTATAAGATTTTTGTTGCCCAAATTCACAGTGATTTCAGATACATTGAAGGTGAGTCCTGCTCTTCTTGTAAGTTGTTTTCATTACATGGTTGGAAAGAAGAATCCTTTTTACAGCATTGTTTAAGAAGTTCAAGGCATTTTTCGTTTTATCCTCCAATTTGTAGCTATGAAATCTGCTTGTCTTGGTTATGAGCATGGTTCTAGTCTCTCCTGTTCTCTTCCCGAATTTGGGGATACCTCTCTGGTTCAATATGACTTAGAAGACTTTAGAGAGAGGGCTAAAAATCTTGTGCCAACTCCTTTGATGGAGAAGATAGTAGGAAGTGGTTTGGTCGAAGCTGTGGCCTTTCCCATGGTCGTACAGTGTCCCGAATTAGTATTGAAGTGTATGAATAGATATGAACCCCAAAATAGGTGCATCAGAGCTGCAGATGGTACTACGTTACTTCATATCAATAGACAAACCCTAATGTCTGTGATGAGAATTCTACTCAAAGAACCATATTCTGAGCTCAATATTACTTCTTCCTATGGTCATTTCTCAGTAAAGAAAGCAAATTATAGGAGTGTGATCGCAAGAAATTGGTTGTTAAAATTCCAAAAGGGGGGTTCAAGACTACCCAGACCATTGACAAGAGATCACATGATTCCGGAGGTAAAAGATATTGGAGTGTTACTACACAGACTAAAGGGCAACGCTCAGGCATATTATTGGGAAGACTGGATGTACTTTTTCATCCAGGTGATCCTCTAAGGAGAGCAATATTTGGACTGGGCAGAAATTGTAGCTGAATGTTTGCATCTGGGTCTAAGTAATTGTTTGGGAAATAAAGATTTTTATATGTCTTCATACCTCTTCTATTGCCTAGCGTCTACGAGACAGTGGGTAGGGTTACCTCATGCACCCTTGGTCGAAGACAACATAATTTATGACTATTATCCACAGTTGCAGATGCACAATTGTTATCAGAATTACAGGAGGGTTAATGATGTTTTCACCGGGAGAATGACTTATGAATTAACAAACAACATCAATAAGAGGATGTCTGATGAGGCTATGCAGCTGATCATCATTTATGGTAGTTTCTTTATCCAATTCCCCAAATTTACTTATATCAGAGTTGGGGGTTTTGACGGTGAACTAGTGAGGCTGCCCCGGTACGTTTTTGATCGTTTTGTATTGATAGAGGTCTGCAGACAACTAGCCCATGTGAGCAAGAAGTTCTCAATGAAGAAGGAACCTGGAATCTCCTTTCCCATTAAACTCGGACATTTTTCATGTCAGTCAGTGTCTGATGCTTTGAATTTAGAAGTGGATCTTCAAAAATTCAATTTTCAGTACTTCTCTGCCAGATCCCAATTTGACAGCAAAGGCTTTGCCAGGGATAATTTGGATTTTGGAACAGGGTTTTCACATATTCCTCAATTGGAGGATTATTGGGAGGATTGTTCAGACGAATTCGAGGTCAGAAGAAGACTGTGGTGCAGGTTCTCCTTAGGACAAATAATTACCCTTAATTTAAATATGGACATTTCCAGAATTTTTGATAATGAAGAATAGGTGATTGATTCGCAATTTGAACAAATAAAACAATTACCTATCCCAAAAATTGATTGGGACAAAAATGAAGAAGATAGGATTGAGGTTAAGACCCTCCCGGTGATAAGGAGAACCAAGAAATGGTTGAGAGAACAAAAACTGGAGGGAGTTCAAAATCAAAGTTCCAAACAATGTGTGCCAATGACTGAATCACCTTCTCCAATAAGCTCTTCTAACTAGCTTATTGCTATCTGTGATGCAGGTACTTCCAAGTCAAAAGCTGGAAGGGGTCTTGTCATCAGAGAATCCAAGAAGGCCCTTACTACTATCTTGCCTCCTCGTGCCACTAGATCAAGGACTAAGAGCAGAAGGAAGAGGCAAGTTTCAGAGAGAATAGTGGTGGATTTGAATTTGAAGAAGATTCAGGAGAAGCAGTAGGTGATAAAGAATTTGATTCACCAATGGTAGAGGAGGTTGGTACAAAACAATAGGCAGAGGTTGCTTTAGAGTCTGCTGACCTGATGATGATTTCAAATGTGCCTTCCAATCAGTCAAACCCTGTTAAAGAAATCCTGGCCTCTGCACCCAATTGGCTAGAAAGTTCAATCAGCGACAAAAGAAAAACAGTCCCATTTTCTTTGCCATTGGAGGATATGGTGAGTAAGTGTTTGGGAAAGACTCCCAAATCCAAGAAACTAAAAACAACATCTAGGGTAAATATTGACCCTAATACTGGGAATTGGAGCGCCGAAATAGCTTGGCCGACAACTAATGAGGAGGTTCAAGTCCCTTTAGTTCAAGATTTCACAATTGAAAAAATAGATCTTAGAACTGCTTCCCGAGCCGCAAATGTGCATCATCTTGAGACATCCACCAAAAAGATAGTTAGTTGAGCCTGGAAAGATGAGAAAGACAAAAGGGAGTTGAAACAGACTTTGTGCTCAATGGCAGAATACATCGATGCCATTCACAACCCTGATCCACAACTAGTTTCACAACTTCCCCTGTCTTTCAATCCTAAATCCCCGGCCAATCAGAAAATGTTGGATCAGGTAAACAAGAACAAAATGGTAACTAAGGTGTTTGATGAGTGGTTGGATGGCATCATCCAGAAAGGCACAGAATATATTCATGAACTGAAAAATATATATGATAAAACCACAGCCACCATTGAAGACTTGAAGACACAGAACACTCTGTGGATAAAAGATGAAGGCAAGTGGATGAGTGTAATGAATCAGATTGACGAGGTACTAAAGTATGGGATAGAAAAGTTTTTATCAGAGAAAAATTTAATAGGTCTGAATGAAGATATACTGTAAGAGAAATATGGAATGGAGGAATTCAGTATCTAAACTAGGGCGAATTGAGCTTACTAAAATGATAAAAGAAATAACTGAATTCACTCAGTCATTACAGCATGATCTACAATGTATTGATGTAAAATATATAAAGGATGATGGAGAACCAGAAAAGGACATCAATACCGTAATTCAATCCTTCAAGGAAAAGATCAGCTTTGTTAAAGAAAATGACAACTTATTAACCGAAGATTTTTCCCAGATTTCCAAAGTGGAGTCACTTCTTTATCTCTGTATTGACGCACTCCCGGACCACGCGGAGAAACTAGGGGAAATTCAGAGGGAGAAAGACGTTTGGAAAACAGGGGTGAAACACATTGGCGTCCCCAATCTTTTGAAAATATAGGAATAGGAAGGAGAAGATACAAAGATTTAGAGTTGAACCTTTACTGTTTTACAATATATGTGATGTTTTTATCTGAAACATTTTTCATCTGTGAATGAAAAGAGGAGATAATTATTGCATACTTAGATCTGTGTGTTTGAGTATTTGAAATCGAGTTTTCTATGTGAAATCTTCTTTCATATGGTAATTATTCTTTCATCAGATAATTCATTATATAGGTTTATATCATTTATTGGTTCAACAATATACATGTTCATATGTTTGATTATTATTGAAAATGGAATCTGTGTATTCTATTACCAAATGAAATTATAGAAAAGGATATCACATTCATAGCATGTTGATGTATGAGTGTTAGTTTGCCTTTAAGCACTTTCGGGTTAAAAGTGTATCTGAGTCTTTAGAATAATTTGAATTCATTGAAGATCTAAAAGGGAGCTGTACCTTAATTCAGAGGGGAACTATTTTTGACAGTTCACCCATTTGTTGTTTAACTCATTTGTTCTTGAAAGAAAAAGGGTATAGAGTCAGAATAAAACATTTTTAGATCAGGGCAAATATGTTAGCCAACACCTTGCATATATCAAGGAAGCCATTAGCAAGCTTTGTTTGAGCCTAGCTTAAGACCATCAACCATCTTTCCTTGTGGTGCATTGGATACCAGTTAGGCCCGAGAAGTTACACCATACTTTCAAGTTGGGGAGATAGAGCTAACTTTGGGCAAGGCTTTGGCCTCCAAGGTAAGGGGTGCATAGGTGGTTCATGAACTTGCCTTCCGTAGCTATCCATCACTTGATATATAGTACATTTGTGGGCCCACAAGGATTGATACTCCTTACTTGAATAATTTAGGCCTGTTGTTGTGTTTTCTTGATTTGGTGTTGTGAATATTAAGTGCTTGTTTGCAAACCCTCAAACCAAGTCAGGTCTTTGAAAACCAATTGTTTGTTTGAACATGTTATCCAAATTGGTATCCTTCAAGCAAAAGTTGAAGCCAAGGTTAGGACAACCATAATCTACAACCTTAGTCCAAGTCACTTCACATCACAATCCTATCCCCATACATCAATCAATTATCCCTAATCCGTACGCTTATCCTTTTGTCCATTTGAATCCATAATCTATAATCCCCACCCATTATCCTTTTCATCCTAACCTTATCCAATCATCCTTACATTCTCCCAAACCTAAGGATATTTTTGTCCTAATCACCTCATCCATATCAAACATTAGTCTATCCTTTAGTCCATCCAAATAAAACCTAAACTGCCACCACCCTTAGTCTATCCTTTGGTCCATCCATTATCCAAATCACGCCTTGTCCCTCATCCAGATATTAATCCAATCCAAACCCTAACCCCCCTCATCCAAACCAAACCTTAACCTATTCCTAAACCATCCAAGTTAACCTTAAACCTCATTCCCCATCCAAATCTACACAAAACTTAGTCAAGCAAACCAAATCCAATACTTGAGGCCTAGTCCATGTCCACTCTCCAACCAACCTAACCCCCCCCCCCACCCCAACACTTTGGTTCATCCTCAACCTACCTAGTCCAACCTAATCCCATAAATCCACATCCCATATCCTTAATCACCGAATCCACATTAATCCAAACCTCACATCTTCCTAATCCAAACCCACCATCCTTAGGAGCAAGTCTTGGACAATTTAAAACTCATCTTGGATCCTTTAATCAAATATCCCATCTATCCACTAGGACCCTTAATCATTTTAGGGCCCATAATTAGTCCTCAACATCCTTAAGATCCAAATTTGAACTGTGTTATAGTCCAAGTTACAATTTATCCAAACCATCCATCCAAAATCACCTATCCAAGTCATCCCTCCAAATTATCCCAAAATCATTGGAAAGGTTCTATAAGGCCACTGTTCCCCTTTGAACTCCCTTTGGCACTCATTATCCCTTTTCAGCCAACTATCCAATAATCCAAAACCTACCAATCCTTATCACCCCAATCCTAATGACCATCAACCCTATCCAAATCATCCTATCATCCACATAAATCTTTGGAAGGTCAAATCTCAATTGATCCAACCTTAATTCAAAGGTTAATTCTTAGCATCAAACATCATCCAATCCAAACCTTATCCTCAGGACTCCAACATTAATCTAAATCCTAGGGTCATCCTAAATCTAAATTATCTAATTCGAATCCAAAACCATGCAAAATCCAAATCATCTAAAATCTAAACCATCCAAACAATCAAAATCCTAGGTTTTAACCAAAATAATGGATCCATATCCCACACAAACAAATCCAAAAATCATAATCAAAGCAAGGCCAAAGATCATAATCAAGGGTAAAGCAAACACCATGAACCCCCGAGATCAACTCTTCTTCCAAAATCAAGCTAAGCACAATGACTATAATGGCCTTGTTAATCAACCATGATATGATCCATATGATGATGATGATGATAGTCTTGTCAACCAACCAGAATATAAGCCCTTTGAACATGATGATGATGGTGTCAACTAGCTCAAATATGACCCCTATGATGATAATGATAGTATTGACCAAAACATCATCGACGAGATAGTCATGAGCAAGCTTCCCATAGATCCTCCATGATTAACGATAAATACCCATTTCCTCCAAAACCTAGGACACCCTAGTACTAGCTACTTCATAAACCAAAATCAAAGGTTTGAGAGTCATCCTTATCCCATCCTTGGAAAGGGAACCACCCTCCTAGAGTCATGTCCCTCATCTTCTACATCCAACTCATCTCAATCCTCCCAATCATTATCACCGAAGTCCTTCAACTCCACCTCCACTAAATATCCCAAATCATTTTCATCTGCCTCCTCCCAATCATTGTCACTCGAATCTTTTGAATCCTTCAGATCCTTTAAGTCCACCAAGTCATCCACATCTTCCATGTCATCCACCTCCTAATCCAAATCCTCTAGCCCATCCTATCCAAATCCACTCATCCTTGAAAATTTGATTGGTCTCATCCATCTACTAAAGACTTTGTCCAAGCACTAATTGCATGGGATAAACAACAAACCACCAAATCCAAGAACTCCATGTTCACATCACCATCATGCACTCCACCACTTATTAAGCCCAATCAAGAGCTTCTTATTCAAGATCCATTATTGCCATGCCAAAATCCTGAGCCCATCCGAGAATCCCCCATCCCTATCCAAACTCACATCCCATTATCTGAACCATTAGATCTATGTCAAGAGCCGAGCCCAAAGCATGATGAAACAAGCTCCATTTTGAATCCAGATCAAGTTACCCAAACATTCCCTATAGATGGTCATGAAATCCAAACTAATCCAATATTTGATCAAAATCCTATCCAAACTAGTCCAATCTTTGATCCCATCTATGACCAAGAAGCCAAAATGATCCCCTCATCCACTTTTATCCCATCCATGATCACAAAATTGAAACTGATCACACCCATACTCCAACAACCTTCATTTCCCAGGATGAGATGCTTGCCTCCTTTGGACAGATAGATGATCAAATAAATGACATGGATTCCATCAAGCATGAGGATGCACTAGATAAGATTGATCACATTGAGCATATCATTGGTCAAGATGCCACTATAATCATAAACATGGAGAAAGCACAACTATGTTATCAAGTTGGCCCAACCACCTTCGTTAAATCCAGTCTCCTTTCAGATGAGCCAATTACAAGTTCTAATGGTTTTTGGAAATACACTAATATGCTAGTGTCATGTTTTGAATGCAACAAGTATCCCATCACAAACCAAATGTGTCAAATCATGTGTTACAACAGTAAAGGCTTAGGCCTTCATGAGCAAGGAATCTTAGAATTGGTACAAGTCCATGTCAATCATGGACATCAAGGCCTTAGCTACAAGCAATCTAATGAAGTTAGTGATCCTTCGGCGATTGCTGGGGGCAACTTCATCCAATGCAAATGTCACAATAGAGGCCATTCATAGCCCTTGCAATAATCTTGCTACCCCTCACCCTTTCACTCCTACCTCTAATCATCCCATCAACCTTCACCTCCCTCATCCAAAACCCATTGATTTGGGCCAACACACTTATACATCATATCAAGTGAAGAGTCACATTAAAGCAAAGGATCGATGTCAAGCACCAAATAAGAAACAAGTGGAAAATTAAAATCAAGAAAAAGATCCAAATGAACCCAAAAGGTGACATGAATTCAGAAATCAAAAGAGAATCCAAAAAGTGATATAGCTCCCAAAGTAAAGTGAAGCACTAAATATGATTAAAGTAAGACGTCATAAGGAAGTAATCAATCAAAAGCCGTATATTTCATATAATAGGTGCCCACCACCTTCCAACTTGTATAAGAATGTTGGTCCTAACTACCATCCTAATCTCAAACCCAAATTCCATAATCCACCATCCCAAGTATGGTGAGTCAAGAGTCCTCCGACCCAATCTAAATTGCCAATCTATCCACCTAAATCTCACAAACCTCAATCACCTAATTCTACATCCAACATCCCCCATCCAAATCCAAAATCACGCCTCACATCCAAGAACTCAAAATCTTGAATTTGTCATAACCTGATAGTGACACTTTACCATAAGGGCTATGATGGCACCCTATTGAGATGTGCACATTCAGATAAATCCAATCTTGCTATCAACAAGCATCACAACACTTGCGGATTGTACAATAGTGGAATGATCCTAGCAAAACAATTATTCTAGGCAGTATATTATTGGCATATCATGACAGAAGCATCCAAGATGGCTATATCAGATCGACAAGGCCCTGATATCTGAAGCAAAAAAAAAAAAAGTAAAAAAAAAAAATAGTAAAGAGAAATAATTTTGTCCAATGGTGAAAACCACTTCTTGCGGTGCCTTGGGCAAGTACCATGATGAAAACCCATTTGTGGGCATCATGAGTAAAATTCATCTATGTGTACCATCGGGGGAAGTTGTCTCATCCATTCCACCATACCTAGATCTCTCCCATTACATTCATCTATCATATCGACACAATCCATTTATCCTATCCAATCCTTCCTCACGCTGACCTTGATAAGGACTAGGAGAAAAAACCTAAAACATGCTTTGGCACACTCTTGACATGACCATCATTTGGCTACGTACCATCTAATGTCACACCATCACATACATAACATTATCCAACCCCGTATCTTAGATAAACCATGTTATTCCATTGAGATATAGTCCTTGACAATCTCCCCCTACATCCTTCCATAAATCCATCTCTTCTCCATCTCACCCTAGCTCATATCCCTCAACCATTTCATCCGATCCAATTCCATCCTTGTCTCTAGGCTTGGCTTTTCCCTTGCCACTAGACAGTAACCACCAGCAAATGCTTACCCAAGCATAATCCAAATCTGAAGCATGATCCCTAAAACACCTCATTCTTGTGCAAGCCCTCCTAATCCAAGAGAGTCTTACCCAACACTCTCCACCCATCTAAAAACATCCATAGGCTTTGTTCCCTATCTCACTACAAGTCATCTTTAGTCCTAAAAAACAATCCAATCATCATCATCGGGTTATATCGTTCCCAATTCCTCTGTCGTTCTCATTGTGTGGCCAAAAAGAAATTCTGGGCCTCAAGAAGCCTTTTAAAAGGCATGTGCTTATAGCTCACAAAATTAAATGAGAACCATTAGATCAAACTCATAATCAATGGTAATGAATAAAATCCATATTAAAAGGAAAAATCCCGCTAAAAGTACATAATATTTTATTAGTAATGGCAATATTTCCCCAAAAGTAATGGCAGGAATATAATATTACTGGCGAATATGATTATGATTTATAATTATATTATAAACTACTGGCAAATTAGCTCTAATGACACATCATTTACTTGGCGAAATAATTCAACTTATTAGTTTTAAAAAATAATGCTTAGGTGAATTAACTAAGACTAAATTATTTTTTTGTAAAAATCGGGCGATTTAGTCCCCTTTATAGCTTGAACTATTCACCATTTTTGGAGGCCTTGATTTCAACTATTTGCCAATTGGCGAAGATTTGCGACTAAAAATCCATGATCCTACCCCATCCCTTTATCCTTGATCCTAAACCAAACATCTGTATGACTTCCATCCCTCCATCCCATCCCCCCATCCACTACCTTGGCTTCAATGTTGCACAAGTTTCTGGATCATGTGTTTTTTGGGTGTTTGTTTGCTTGTGTGTGTGTTTGGTTGTTTCCAATAGTCTTGATGCTCCACATAACACACTGTCATGGTTGCCGTCATCCCCCATATGTTGGTGTGCCTTGACAACATGCCTTTTTGATTACTAGGCTCTTTACAACACGTGTTTTCATGATAGTTCATATGCACTTGGCACACTTTTATCATGATGCATAATGCCAGTGCTACAACAAATCTAGGTTTCTCTCTTGTACGGATATTGTCTTCGCAACATCACACACATCCATCATATCATCTCATACCATTTTCACATTTCTATCACAATTCTACTCATTTCCATTCTAACATCCATTTCCATTCTATCACATTCATTTCTATCCCTTCAGTCATTATCCACACCAAAATGCATACATGATGATTTTATCTAATGGGACATCCTGTGTACCCATAAAATCCCAATCTAACATCATGACATCAAAACATTGGCCGAGGTTGTCTCCTAAGTGTGTCATATAAAATGGCACATGGCCTCATCCTCCATCCATCTCCACATTATATGCAGTCATGCCCCACTACCACTATCTCCCTCCCTCATCTCTAAAAATCCTTCCCTAGGCATAGATGTCACACACCATGACATCTGTGCAAGCCCAAAACCCTTCAAAATCCTTCCCCAGGCATAGGTGTCATGTGTCATGATGTTTGTGCATGCCTAAAATCCTTCAAAATCCTTCCAGGCACATGTGTCACACACCGTGACGTATGTGCATGCCCAAAATCCTTTAGAATTCTCCCCAAGTGCAAGTGTCAGGCGGCATGTGTCTGCAAATGCCCAAAATCCTTCCCAGGTGTATGTCACATGCCGTGACATCTACGCATGCCCAAAATCCTTCAAAATCCTTCCCTAGGTGTAGGTGTCATGTGCCGTGATGTCTGCACATGCCCAAAATCCTTCCCCAGGCATAGGTGTCATATGCAATGATGTCTGCGCATGTACAAAATCCTTCAAAATCCTTCCCCAAGTGTAGGTGTCATGTGTCATGACATCTATGCATGCCCAAAATCCTTTCCTAGGCGTAGGTGTCACACGTCGTGATGTCTATGCATGCCAAAAATCCTTCAAAATCCTTTTCCACACACATGTGTCATGCATTGTGACATTTTCACATGCCCAAAAAATCCTTCAAAATCCTTCCTCAGGTGCAGGTGTCACATGTTGTGACGTCTATGCATGACCAAAATCCTTCCCCAGGCATAGGTGTCTTGCATTGTGACATATGTGCATGCCCAAAATCCTTCAAAATCCTTCCCTAGGCACATGTTTCATGCATTTTGATGTTCGCGCATGCCTAAAATCGTTCAAAATCATTCCCCAAGCACAGGTGTCACACACTATGACGTATGTGCATGCCAAAATCCTTCAAAATCCTTCCCCAGGCATAGGTGTCGTGTCATGACGTCTGTGCAGGCCCAAAAAACTTGAAAATCTTTCTCTAGGCACAGGTATCACATGCTGTGAAATCTATGCATGCCTAGGTACATGAGACACAACCCTATGGCGATTTGGCATTTCCAATGGTATTTCTGCATTTATAGTGAAGTCTGTAGAATCATATTGTAGATAGTCTGCTTCCGAAGAGTGTAACTTTTGCATTCAAATTTCATTTTTTGCGTTCTTATAGACGTTGGAAAGATAATTAGATTAGATTTCCAACCATGACCATAAAACAACAGCATTCATAAAAAAATCCAATCTTTTATGGATCTCAATCCCTTATGCTAAACTGAAGTCTGAATCCAACTATCATCATGCTCCCTCATGCTCCTAAACCTTTCCATTCTTCCAATCCTCATCCAAATCCTAACCAATATCATCCTTCCACTCCAAAATCCACTCCCTAATCACTCCCATCCTTCTAACCCTAATCCACTCCATCCTCCCAAACCTATTCCACCTCTTCTTCCCTAACCCTAATCACTCCCATCCTTCTAACCCTAATCCACTCCATCTTCCCAACCCTAATCCATTTAACCCTAATCCACTCCATCCTCACAACCCTTATCAGTCCCACGTACTCCCATCCTTCCAAAAACCTAATCTACACCATCCTCCCAAACCTAATCCTCTCTATTCTCCATCCTATTTCCTTTCCCATTTCCATATGCCCCTTCCCCTTCATTGGGGATTTCTCAAATGATGACCTTCCACCACCATCCACTCATACCATTTCACCTCCCCCCATCCACACCCATGCCCTGATCTTACTCTGGACTAAGGGCATCTCCTTGCTGATTCACATGGTTACATATCCCACCCCTTTCATCCCCCCATGACACTTCTCCTTTATCTACCATCATGGTCATGGCTCCATTGGGGCAACATGCACTATGACTACTCCTTGTTGGGAACTCTCCTACCCCATCCCCGAACCCCTAATCCACTCCATGCTCCCAATCCTCATCCGTTCCACTCCATCCTCTCCACCCTAATCTTTCTCATCCATCTAACCATAATCCATGTCATCCTTCTAACCCTAATTACTCCCATCCTTCTAAGCCTAATCCACCCCATCCTCCCAATCCTAATCCATATCATCCTTCTAACCCTAATCCACCCCATCCTCCCAACCCTAATCCATCTTATCCATCTAACCCTAATTGCTCCCATCCTTCAGTTGGGACTCCTATTTTCAAGCCCCATAATTGCAAAATCATGTCACTTCGTCATGTTTTCTCAAGGGGTTCCTGTGTATTTGCCCTGTTTTATGTGTCTAGTGTTATCTCCTGAAATCCCTAAAAATTTGGTTGTCTGAAATGTGTAAGAGCCTCCAAAATCTAGAATCTACAATTTAACTCCTATGGATTTGAAACCACTCTCAAACATCCTAACAATATATACATAAAATATAACTTAATGTAAAAGAAGTTAAAATACTACCACTTATACCTAAATGTTATATTTTAGGTATATACCTGCTTGAACTCTGCAAAAAATCCTGTGAAAATCCTAAGTTTTTAAATTTTTTCTCTCTGGTGGAAGTTTGGACCCCCTCAAGAATTGCAAAACTTTGAACTTCTTCTGGATATTGTAGAAATTTTCATGCCTTTGGAAGTTGCGAGACTTTCCCATGGGTCAGGATATTTCCCTGTCCCCCTTGTTTCCTGCCTCCCCTAAACTTCCACTTTCCTCCTTTGTCATTCCTTGGTGGAACTTTCATGCATGTCTAGCCATTTCCACTTACCATTGGAAGTCTCACTTTTCCTCATCTCCTAAAATTTCCACCTCCTGGACTCTTTCATTTCTCCACCTACTCTTCCTGTCCATTTTTGGCAGGTCTTCTGGCTTATTCAAGATATTTGAAGTCATGCCAAATGTTTTGCCTCTAGTACCCTTGTTCAATCCTGCTTTGTTTGCCTCTAGGAATCTCCACCCATCCAAATGCCTTCTCTCCCTGCGCCAACTTCTTTCTCTTCTAGCAGAGCTTCACCTGTTACCAAGACATGGTCCTATGTAGTGCCAGAATTTTGCCATCCATCCTACATATTTATGTTCTTTGCCGAACTCATCATCATCTCCCTCTGCGCTGATCTCTCTAAAAGGTCCGCCTCCTATCCTATGCCAGAGTTCTGCTCCCTCATCCTCCTTTTCCAGCACTTTCCACATACCCCTGAAAGTTCTGCCAATTTCATTTCCTTGGATGTGAAAATATTTGGACCACCCCAAATGTCCTGCTTCCGGACCCCCTTAGATTCTCGCAATTCACCAAAAAGGGTTTAAAGATGGAAAGTGACTATCTCCTATGACTTCCGGATGCATGCAAAACCATGGTAGGTGGTGCAGAGCACCTAACACAAGGTGGCCTCCATGAGGCATTTAAGTTCATGATTTGTTTTAAAATCATGTTTTGTGTTGTAATAAGGTCTATTTGACCAATGCATTTTCATTTTCTGTTTGTAGTCCAGAGTGACTTAGGTCACTTTCATCAGTTTGTTAGTCCTAAGACAGTTGGTCTCCCAGCCGCTTGGAATTGGTTGGTTTTCCTCCCACTCGTTTGGAATCAGTTGGTTTTTCCCTCAGGGTGAGTTTATAAACCTAGAGGAGCGAACCAAACGAGATCATTGGTAATCAGATCAAAGAGAGGAGACTGAATGTGATTGTGCATTGTGTTAAGGAGAAATCAAACTATTCTGTTTTGTCAATTTGTTTTCCGTTCTCTGTAATTACAAATTGCATAGCTGTAGATTTCCTTTCTTTTTTGTGTTTTCCGTTGTTGCAAAATGTCGAAGTGAAGCATTCCACTGGTGAGATTTCTGTCAAAATCAGTGGAATGGCTTCATTGTACAATATTCATTTGTTTCCTGTTTTGTTTCATTGTTTGGTGGTGCAGAGGATCCAGACAGTGCGGGGTGCACAGTAGGTTGACCTAGCATCTCCATGTGCTAGGGTTTGGGAGAAGGTAGACTATGTAACGACGTATCGGCATAGCAAACCCTAAGGTGGCCGATAGTAATTATCACGCCAACAAGTGTAGGTCTGAAGTGACATCAGAGTGATCGGCTTATCGGCAGCTCCGGAGAATGTCCGACCGATAGTGAATGTTTCACCGAAGGCAAATGCCATCGGGAAGAGGTGCAACATCGGCAGATGAGTTAAAGGTTTCACTGATGAGAAGAGTCTCACCGATAAGGTCACCACTAACCGGTGTGGAAGCTGTCACGGTTGAGGCATGGGGAACTTAACTGTCATCGGTGCATCGGTAGAAGGATGAAGGACACGGCTGATGGAGGAAGTCTCATTGGCGGTAAGGAGTTGAATGACTTGGTGTGAGTCCTATGGTATCTTGCCAAAGAGAAAGTAAAGACAGTTATTGGTATAAGTTTGATTGAAGGTAAGACTTAGGAAAGTCTTTCCAACGGTGATTGTCTGGCCGATGGTGATGGATTCGGCGGCTCACGTGTTAGTCTGGCCAACTTTAAGGAAATAGTGACCCGGTTTGCGATTTCCGCTGTGTGCTCCCCATTAGTAGGTCACCATAAATGTAAAATGGGTGGTTGAAAATGATATTTTTAATGCAGTTGGTGGGATTGTTAGGGTTTCCCGCCCATTTCACCTTCGGATCCGAGTTGCTAATGCTATAAATAAATGAATGAAACTCATTCAAAAGGGTTGGTTCTTTGGTGGTGGCTGGAGACTGTGCAGGTTCAATAATGTTTCTAGGGCTCCAAATCATACCACTTCTAGTTGTAGAGAAGTAATGGAGCAGTGATATAGATGAAATATAGTGTGCTGCAAGGATTGTGTAGATAATGTCTCCATGTTTGTTTGTATGCATTTACGATTTTCCCCTTATCACATTTGCTGATAAGTTTGTATTGGACATTTGAAAATGTGACAACATTTTAAATAAATTACAAGCTTTGTAATTGTCATTTGTTCTCTCCATTTGAATGCATGCAGTTCATTCTGAATAACTAATTATGTTTGAAGCACAAAACTTGCAATCTAATACAACATATGCTTAGATGAATTTTCTTTATTTTCTTTTCATTATTTTCTTTACTGTTACCTAAGACTCTGTAGCCTAGTTGGATTGGCACTAGTCTTGGCTCCATCAGACCAATCTCATACCATTTAAAATAAATAAACATTTACTAGTGGTTTAGGAGAAGGACCATTGTTCCTGTGCATGTATACTTGTACAGTTTGTATTAGCTATATAGGGGTTTTGTGACAGATAATTTTTCTTGGTTCAGTGACAGTTTTGGGATCAAGATAACAAGTTGGGTTTGGCTATTCGTTGGTTTTTAGTTGTTCATGTTGTTTGAACTCAATACCTATTAAGGTATACCCCTTTGAATATCCCTCTAGAGTTAATTGAGCTTGAAGTGCAGAGGATGAAACCCACTCCCATATAGTTGACCTTAAACCCTCCACATTCTATTGATGGATTGATTATGCTAGCATGATGACAACCTTGGCCTTGCATGTGTGATTCTATTCTAGGATCTGGAGTTGTGGTTTTGGGACCCAACACCTTCTAACCCTGATCCACCCCATCCTCCCAAACCCATACTCATGTCCATTCTCCTATCCATCCTCACCAACCTTTGCATCCTCATATCCTTCATCACTAACATTCACCTTTAATCCCTCTCTTTTTTCACCTTCAATCCTCATCCTAGATCAAAATCCCCATATTTCCTAACATTACTTTCATCTATTTCAAGAGCACACCTGTGTTCTTCAAACTTGCCCGTCCTTTCGAGGGGGCATCCTCCTATCATCACATCATCCAATCGAATCCCAAATATAAACCTATCCCAAGCATCAAAGAATCTTTTGAATCCAATTAAATCAATCCTATCCAGTCAAATCAATCAATCCTCGTGATGTTCTCATTGTTAACATCAAAATACCTACATTATTTTTATCATCAACAATGCTATCATCAATCAATCCATTAAATCATCGATCTTTAATCTTTGACACTTCGTGCAACATCTATCATCAATCTCACACCTCCAATCTACCATCAATTCCCTAGTGATCGGAGAAACCTGCCACTGAAGCTTCTTCCTCTCTACTGTTTATTCTTCTTTGACATGACACCACTTCCAGTCGTAACATTGTATCAAAGAGGGACAAAATGTAGACACCCCAAATTCACCACTAGCATTTTTCTTACTAATTTCCCACAAATTAATTAAACAAGTAATTATTTAATTAATTATCCTTACATCTAACCTACCTTCTCAAAATTAATTGGTTATTCCCATTCCTCCCTAAGGTTAATTAAACCAACTTAATTAAATAACCTTAGTTCTGAATTTCTCTAGCTTAATCAATTAATTAAGACTAGTTAATCCCCCTAACATTTCTTCTAATTTAATAACCCACATCATCCTCAATCCTCTCCCTTTTAATCCTGACCATCCAATCCACTCACATGAATCAAGATCTAAACCATCCATCACCTAACATGTGTCTAAACCCCCCTAATGCTCACATATGTGTGAGCATGCTAACTCATCTCATTCCTTGCATACACGTGTGAGCTTGCCAATTTCGAGGCATGCTAGCCCTCCACCTCAACCCACTTTATGCTCCCATATGTGTGATCATGTTTGAATCATTCCACTCCTTTCTCACACATGTATGAGCATGCTCTCCACACATGTGTGAGCATACTTGGTCTTCCACCTCATCAATCCATGACAAAACAAATCTCAACCATTGACTTCATCCTTACATCCTAGCCCTCCGTCTTTTATCCAAAAAATCTATTTAAGAGAGGCTTGCCCCTCTCATTTCATTAAGCATGTACTATCATCATGCTGCCAAATTAAGCAATATCCAAGCACTTGAGCACCCACATTACATCATGGCATACCACTATAGTCATTGGAGCACATCTACTAGAATAATGAGGGTAATATTCTTTTCTTTGTGTCTTACATTATGATTTCTACTTCCATTATTGCTCAAAGCGAAGGTAGAAGTTAGCATTAGATTTGTGAGTTTGTTTGTGACTTACTTGCACTCATGTTATTCCAATCTTAGCCTCTACAATTTGAAACATGTCACACTTGGACAAAAGAATCATGGATAAATTGGTTTTTCATGGCAATGGGAACTAGTTTGAATGGAAATACAACATGACAAGTCTTTTGTTAGAACATTCGTTTTCTAACATTGTTAGCTAAGATTCAACTAAACTTTAGTTGCTTATAGATAGTTTGGTGTAGTATTGACATTTTGAATTGTTAGAAGGTTAGATAAATGTTGTTGAAGTATGCCATTGGTCCCATCAAGACATAGATCATAAGTGTGGCACTTCATATGTGATTTGAGAGGAATTGCAAAAGATGTATGAGATTAATCACACTTGTTGGTGAATTTAATGTGACATTAGGCAATATCAAGGTTGAGGATGAGCACAATATCCTTGTCTACCTAAATAGTTGGAATAGTATAGAGCCAATATTGTGGATTTAGATAGGACAATCAGTGGATGTACACCCTAGTTTTGGAGAATATTTCAACACCATATAGTAATTTCTTGATTTTCATGCAATATAATAATAAAATGAAGAACACATCAAAAGAGGATCTTAATAAACATGTGTTGGCAAAAGAAAATTGAAATAGTTGAATCTTTCTAGATCTCACTACCACAAGCCCTTGTGTCTACATTTAAGGGCTCAACTTCTTAGAAGAAGAATGAGAAGAATAAGAAGAAAAAAAAAACATAAGAAATTAGAAAAAATAATAGTCATTCTTTCAAGTGAGTTGATAAGGAGGGAGAATCAGAGTCCAAGGGCATTTGTTATTGTAGAAAAAAAATTGTGGTTAATGGAAATCAAAATGTCTAGTTTGACTTGCAAAATAAAAATTAGGTAAAATATTGGTTGGAATTGTTGCAAGATTGTTTACTTCTTGTGATGGTGATGTCAGTGGCATTAGAGTGTTGGTTACTACTATTCAGAAGGAATTGTAATGGGTTATTGATATAGGTGCTCATAAGGACATTAGCCATAACAAGTGATATGAGGCCTAGGGGTAAAGCTTGGTGGGCAGCTCTCTAGATGAAAATCTAGTTGAGTTATGGCATATACAATAGCTTATAAGACAAAATAGAGAAAAGACATAGAGATATAGAACTAAAACAATGGATGTATTTTTATTTAGCTATTTGTTCTATAAATGACATACCCTTGAGAAAGGTGTATGGATGTTATCTTCTAGTCTAGTTGCTATTTTCTATAGATATGTACATATATACTTGCTAAGCTATATATATGCACATATATAATTTACATAGATTCATATTGTGAAGACTGAGAGCCATTTATAGAAGTTGAACTATTCCATGTGTGACTCTTCATCTTCTAATGGTTGAGTGATGCAATGTTGAATTGTTTATTGGTTATGTGATGTCCTAGTGGATGACCTGGCATAGTGGAAACCTCAGAGGTGCCACCTGAATCATCGTAAGCCTTAGGAGTGCCACTCGGATCACCACAACAACTGTATTGTTTGGTGACCTCAATGTGATGCTCAAAATCATGCAGTAAAAACTCATTTGCATTATACATTATGATTTGGCCTCAAGGTGTACTAGACTCTATAGAGGCCATAGTAGAAATTGTAGTGTGTTTGGGTTCAGTATAGTTACTGTAGAAGTGTTTGATTTTGTGCAAGGTGTTCTACGCCATTGTTGGAGTGTATGCGAGACTTAGTGGAGATCAATGGAGGGTTCTTGTGTTCTAGTGAGCATCTAGGAGGTGCTTGGGTACATTAAAAACATGAGAGGTATCCTTATAGTTATCGTAAGCCATGAGAATGACTTATGCATTTTCACAAGTATCACTATTGGTAGATCCTCCTAGATTTGTTATCCCTCCTTGTAAAGAAATGGTCTTGATTATGTTGATCAAGGAAGTGTTGAAAACAAGGCAGATAACTGAGAGGGGGGGGGGGTGAATCAGTTATCTCAAAATTTCCTTAATTTTCTTTTCTTTGGTTATCTCAATATTTAGTGTTATATCAAAACATGAAAGCATATGTAATCATAAGAGCAGAAATAAAATTAACACACATAACACAAGGATTTTTATGTGGAAACCCTATTAAGGGAAAAACCACGGGGTGACTAACCCAAGATTGTATTCTTTGTTAAAAGAATAAAGGAGTACAAAATGGCACTTGCCAATTAGGGCTCATTGCCTGAGCACATTGCTCACAAGAGGCACACTGCCTACAAGAGACTTACTGTCTACAAAACTTACAGAAGATAATCAAGTGTTTGAACTGATGAGAAACATCTACAAATGCAAGAGTTTAGTTTTGGTAAGGCACAATATATTGATCTGATGCACGTCATTCTTCCTCTGCTTAATGTTGTAATTCAGTCACATACCGAACTTGAATTGTTGTTCTCATACTTATCCCTGCTTTTCTTCGCACACTATTTCTTCACATCTTCAACACACCCACTTACATGCTGGAATCCATTTGGTGTATATATCCACATCAAGGATTTTTATCAACTTTCTAGTCGGCAACAAGAACACTCAAGATATTTGCAAGTTATTGATTTGTCAGCTGAATCCATGCTTGATTTGTGATGTGTATCAAAAGCTTAAGCATAGAAGTCATTAGTCATGTCGGCCAACAATGTATAATCCCACAAATTGATTGATCAACACCTTTTACTCATCCAGATTGAAGTCTGATACTTGAAAGGAAGCTAGGTGTGCGGAAATCACTTCCTACACTAATCTAATGAGGGGAGAGCTATACAAATTCAATTTATTCCTTATCACTACAACAACATACAACATCTAATAGAGTTACTACAACAATACACAAGAACCAAAAAGAAGACAGAAGAAGAGAGACAAAGATTTACGGTGGGGAAAACCCTTACCGGGTGAAAAACCCCACACTCAGAAACCTGCACAATGTATTAACAAATCTAAAAGTTGTTTACAATACACTTGTAATGCAAGCTTCAATGGTCTTTGACACTTGTGTCTAGAGTCAATCCGGTAGCATAACAGTACCTGTAAACCTATGATACAAACTCCATCTCCAAGCACTTGTTTATATAGGAAATACAAGGCAATATTGGACCTATCTTGGAATGGGCATCCAACATGGCTTCATGGACCAAAACCCACACCTAAGGACACTTGGTCAACATTGTAGAATGTGCCTGACACTTGTCTAGAGCTCCCACACCAAAGAGATCACCTATTTCCAAAATGGGCTATGACAGATGCTCTTACGACACTTACGACTGTCATAGAATCTGTCATATTGGTTACAACTTACAACTGTAAGAGAATCTATCATACACATGCTATAAATAACATATTCTCTTACAACATGTCATAATCCACCTTGGGGCACCCAAATATGCCTTATTCAAAGATGCTTCATGACACTTGTCATCACTTGTCTTACAAACTTCTATTTCTAACTCTTACATGTCATAGATTCTGTCATAGGAATCCATCATAACCGTTTCAGTCAATATTCCCTTACACAACATAGAAGATGCTGACACATGGCAAAATGCTCCTACTACAAAGTGGGAGGCCTATCTCCTCAAGTGAGGACAAAATTAGAAGTTGTCATATTCTATGTAGGATCGACACGTCACCATGCCACATCCCACAATATGACATTATGGAATTTACAAATATTTACAACATAGGCAATTAAATAATAAATGAAAACATTACAAATGCAAGGAATTACCAAGGTTGAGACACCTTAATTCCCAACAATACTCTGTCGTTCAGTTCTTCCTCTGTTTGCTTTGCCTGACTGGAACCCAAGACTCAAATGCTCATATCTTTTTCATGCTTTATCACTGGAGGCTAAATCTTTGGAATACAATAGTAATGATACCCCTCTTGACTTGTCCAAGTCCGCAACTTACTGAGTTACACCATCTGAGATATCTGGACTTGATTGTCAGACCTTATTATATACTCTATTCTTGTTCACCGGACCAAAATAATCTTCAATCCGACTTCCGGTATAGGCATACTATGTATTGCAGATGTGTGGGATAGACTTTGTTGCCATCAATGACAACACTTATGAAGCCACACAGTGTTTATTGCCAACAATCTCCCCCTTTGGTATTGATGGCAACACTTAGTGAAAAATGGCTAAGTGTTGCAGTAACTCCCCCTTGGCTGATGCTCTGTCTTTTGCACTATTTTACCGAAGCTCCCCCTTAGCTGGATTCCACATTTTTCACTACTCTTCACTCCCCCTTTGACATCAATGGAAAAGGGTAGAATCCGCATACCAAAATTTTGCAAAAAACATTCTATACATGGCCGCATAAGTAATATAAATCATATGTTATACTTACATATACTTAAGTATATCCGCAAAAGTAGTCTTCAGCTGTACAAACTCTGTGGCCCAGCTCTTCTTCATCCTATCCAAAATGGAGATGTGACCACTCAGCAAAAATGCATATGCTTTTGCCCTTCTTAAATTTGCTGGATCACTGGTCCGGGCTGTGGTCTGAGCATCTGTCAAGGCCTCATGCATTGCCTCTAGCTTAGGGATAATTATCCCTCTAAGTTCACCCATTCTATTCATTATGTTCTTTTCTTTGCCCAGTCTCTTTATTTCATTTATTATAACAATAGCCTGGCATTCTTGATTCATTAAAGAGGAGGAAAGAGGGTCAAAATTCTGAACTAGGCTTGACAGTTTTTCTTCTTGTTCTTTTACTTTCTCCTCAATATCTTTTGTCACTTTAGGCCAGGTCAGACAAAATTTGAATAAATCCCCACCGTCTTTGAGAGCATTTTCAAGGCTCTTTATTCCAATGCCTAGGGTCCTTCTATCATTAGCAATAAGTCCTTGCACCTCAGTGATTCTTTTCTCCAAAAACTCTTTCCGAACCTTTATTTCTGCTGATTTCTCTAAAGATTCAAAATGAGTGTTAACAGAATAGACTAAGTTTTTCAGATTATCAAATGGTGAGGCCGAAGGATCCTTTTGATAGGTTGGCATAATCTTTTCCAACATCCCAGATGCACTCTCCAATAGCTCACAATCCTCCATATGTGATTTCAAAAGTTTCTGTTTAGCCTTGGCCTGAGCGAATGATGCAATATTCATCATCTATACCAGAGAGAGAGTGTCCAAATTTAGAGGCCCTTGAAGCAGCTCTGGTTCATCTAACTCCACAACCTCTTTGTTCAGGAAATTCTGCACTGTCTCTATAGTGTCTCTTGCTGATGAATCAGATTTCTTTCCTTCAGAGATATTAGGGCTGTCTGGTTTGTATGTGTCATTACAAACCGTTTCTACTTGTTCTTCTTCTTTTGCTTTTGTTGGTAAGAGACACTATATGGATCCATGGTTGTTGTCATTGATGGCAACAAAGGTCATCCCACATATCCGCAAGTCATGGTGTGCCTCTACTGCAAGTCAGAATGAAGAACTGTTGTGGTCCGGTGAACAAGAACAGAGCATGTGGCAAGGTCTGACAGATTGGTCCGGACCTCTCAGAGGAAGTGTCTTGGTGCAGTACGGATTTGGGGAAGTCAAGAGGACTACCTTGAGTAGTATATTCCAAGGATTTAGCCTCCGGTGATGGACAAAGAAAAAGATATGAATAGCTGAGTACCATATTCCTGAAAGATAGTGAGAACAGAGGAAGAACTGACTGACAGAGCATCAGAATATTTTCCAGATGTGTTATTATTGATGGTAAAGGTTGTGAAGGCATGAATCATGTTTGGCCGACATGATTAATGATATCTAAAAGTATATGTTTGATCCGCATTGCTTGGTGAGCAAGGATTCAGCCGACAGAACAGAGTTTGTAAGAAACTAGACTGTTCCGGATGCCGACTAGAAAGGTGATGAAATTACTTGTGCGGATATATATAGAGGATGGATTTAGTTGTGAAAAGGGGGATTTTGTGATGGTGTATGTGAATAAGTGCAGAGCAGAGCAAAAGTAGTAAGGAAGATCCGGTATGTGAAAGGATAGCAGAATAAACGACAGAGGAAAGATGAAGTGCAGCAGATCAGTGTACTAAGCCTAATCGGAACTGAACTCCAGCATATGTAGATGCTTCCAATCAGTTCAAGTATTATATAACATTCTTTTGTAGACAGTGTGTCTCTTTGTAGGCAGTGTGCCTCTTGTGAGCAGTGTGCTCGGGCAGTGAGCCCTAATTGGCAAGTGCCATTTTTGTAACTCCTTATTCTTCTAACAGAGAATAATCTTTGGGTTAATCACCCCGTGGTTTTCTCCCTTAACCGGGTTTCCACGTCAAAAATACTGTGTCATGCGTTTCTCTTTTCATGGTAATGTTTGTTTGTTTAATTCAATGCTACTTTGAATAATAAGAAAGTTCAAAAGAAGAAATAATTTGGATAACTGATTCACCCCCCCTCTCAGTTATCAACAATTGGTATCAGAGCTAAGTTCCTCCTAATAGAGCCTAACAGCTTGAGGAAGATCTGGGAGTTCAAATGGATGCATATGGTTTAAGGGAGCAACTCAAGACTGCCCTTGAGGATCTGGAACAGTCAAACTCTGAAGTCAATGAATTAAAGGAAAGACTCAAACAGGCTGATGAATTCATGAGAGAACTAAAAGACAAATTAAGTCTCTCTATGAAAAAGAGAAAGGAGTTGCTCCAACAATTGGCAAGACAAAGTGAAAAAAGCAATACAAATGAAGAATTGACTGAGAAAACCAAGTTATGTGAAAAGTTATCAAAAGAAGTCATTATGTTAAGACATGAAATGGAATCAGGAACTATAAAGTTTACTCAAGAAATTGAAGAAAAAAGAAAAGCTGAAGACAATCTAAGAGAATCTCTTAAAGAGAAATCAGAAGAATGCCACCAGATGGACAGGATTATCAGACATCTTGAATCTGATCTTGAAGATGCCAAAGATAATGAAGAAAAGCTTGAGGATCAAATTGTCTCCCTCAAAAGAGATCTTCAAACAACAAATGAATATAAAGAAAAATTCAAGATAAGTTCTGCCCAACTTGAAGTACTTCTTGGAAGACAAAAGAAGATAGATGACAAGTATGGTTTGGGATATGAGAAAGGAGAAAGCTCCGGATGCGGTCAAAAGAATTTTGGATCAGAAAATCCAAGGAATAGGCCTAGAAGACCTCCGGTAAGACAGCCCAATGCTCAAAGATATCCATCTTTCAATGGATATTGCCACAGCTGCAATCACTTTGGTCACAAAGCTAATCAGTGCAGAAAAAGAATGAATCAAACTAATCCATCCTTCTCCGGACAGTGCTTTAACTACAAAAGGTATGGACACAAGTCTCATGAATGCAGAAATATGCAAGTAAACAAATCATTCAATGGTAGATGCTTTGCATGCAATAGAATAGGTCATATGGCTAATCAATGCAGATCAAGAGGTTATCAGTCAAATATGCAAAGAAATGTTATTTGCCAAATCTGTAATAGGTCCGGTCATAATGCTAAAGTCTGCAGAAGCAAGAATCAGGACAAAAGAGGTCCGGTGTATAATCAGAATCAAGACAAGGGTAAACAAAAGATGAATGCGGATGAAGTTAGGAATCAGATGAGCAAGATTTGGGTAAAGAAAAGTTTAGAGAATATAGAAACTGGATCCGCACCAGACTCTGGTGCTGATATTCCTTCCGAAAATTAAAAAGTGAGCTTTGGCTCAGGGGGAGACTCAAAGAAAATCCTGTTCCCCCAGCCAATCAAGTGGTGCCAGATATGGCACAAGATGCGGAGTAAAGGGTTCGAAGATATAAGTCTTGAGATAATCCAGATAAGATTTCAGAGGTCCGCATGAAGATATAAAGAAGTTGTGATCGATCAAGTAAGACCTGTTCCGGGAGATGCTCCGGAATGACAGAGGATTACAAAAGGGTCCGGAGAGATCCGAAAGTGCATTATTTTGCTCTGTGGATTGGACAGAATGTTTGGGATGTTCTTGTAATGTGTCATCTCGATTTGTTCATGATTGAAAGATCCGCATGATGTTCATAGATCAGGACTGATCCGGGATACTCCAAGCTATCCGGATAAGGCAAACCAGAATAATGTAGGTGGAGCATTTATTGCAAACAGATATTAGGGTTTGCGAAATGATATAAGGGATTTCTCAATAATCACTTGATCATTCCACACCCAAGAAGAAGCGAAAAGCGGAGCTCTGCAACAAAATTCATCAAGTTCACCGAAGATCACTTGCAGAAGTCACTACATACAGAAATCAATCCAACCACTCTTTATAACCGAAGGCGCATAAGGTATTTTTCGTTTTCAATATCTCACTGCAAATCTTTGAAAAATGGCTACTCCGAATATAGTTAAGATCTCTGATAGACCTCGTCCCACATTCAAGAAACATCCTTACAAATCCTTGGAGGTAGATTCACTAGGAGCCTTCTCTAGTGTTCCACATGGTGTATTGCATATGGAAGACATTAGGGTTTACATCCATGCAAATTTTGAAGACTTTGGAGAATCAAAACTGATGGATATCTATCACAAACAATTGATAGATGACTCCTTTGAGATCAAACCTTAGTACAAAGCCATCCGGGACAAACACTTTGCACAGTGCATCCATTTCCCCTGTTTTGAAGAAGATGAATGGGTCCGGTATGTACTAAGTAGAGTGCATGACAACTTCCTATGGTTGAACAAGCCTTTCAAGATCACCAAAGATGCAATTAGGGCTGTAACCGGTCTGCACTCATCCGGTGGATTACCTATTCTCAAGTCTGTCAAAAATCAGACAGTTAGTGATGCAACCGGATCCAAGTTTGACAAGAGAGCTATGACAGTTGAAGACATCACTGAACCGGATGTCAAATTTGCATCTATGATAATTGGTTACAAAATCTATCACTCTAGTAGGGAAAATTCAGTATCGGGAACTGCAATCTACACAGCTTATCAAATGTTAAAGGAGAATGTAGACTATGACTTGTGTGAGCTTCTTGTAAACCAACTTTTTGAAAATCTGCAGAAGATTAAGAAGGACAAGAAAAACTCCTTCAAGTATGGCAATCTGATCCTTTGTCTCTTCTTTTACTACATGAATGAGCTTCCTGGATCCAGGGGATGGATATGGCAGAATGACAGACCGGTTGCCATCCAAATCAGAGATTATTTGCATGGACTTGGGGATGCTAAAGCAAGAAATAAAGCTCTATGGGGATATTTCAAGAACTTCCAAAGCATGATGCATGCAAGAGAAAGAATACCCCAATCCCTTGTTGAAAAGTACAAAGACACAGTATGCTTCATGGTAGAAACAAATCAGTGTCTAATGGAGGCAGTAGAACCAAGAACTGTATGGATCATGCCCATGGGGTATGAAGTGGATGAACAGATAGTGGAGCTGCATGTTCAACACATGCTAAGTCAGCCCAAAGATCCAAAGGCAGAAAGGTTTGGAACCTTTGAGGAGCTGAGTGTAAAGATCCATGTAGAACTCAGGGAACCTGAGATAAAGAGGAAGGTGAGAAAAGAAGTAGAGCATATTGCTCAAGGCCTAGGCATCCCAAAGGAGGCACTTGATGCCAACCGGGAAAAGAGAAGAAAGGCTGAGGAAGAAAAGAAAAACAAGAAAAGTGCTCCGGTGGAAACCTCAACCCGGACCAGATCATCAAAAGGATCTACACCTATCAGAACCAAAAGCTCAAAACCAGAAGTCCAGGGATCCGGTAAGAGGTCTAAGACAAAAGCCTCAAGAGCTTATCAAAGCCAAAAGGATGAAGAAGAAACTGAGTCAGATGAGGGAGTAAAAGAAATAAAGAAGTAGAAGAAGAAAGGATCCGGTAAACCCTCTTTAGGCCAAGACGAGGAAGAAATGACAGAGGAATTTGCTGAAAAGCCCACCCTGTCTCTAGACAGTGTAGTCAAATCAGTCACTGTGGATGGGAACCTTCAACCGGTGGCTGAATTCTATGATGACTACAATGAGGCAAATCAAAAGATCCTGCAGGAAGCTATAATTAGGTACCTGAACATTTACAATAAAGCTTTTATTGAGATTATCTCCGAAATTCCTAAGAGTCTAGAGAAGGAATTAGAAATAAGAAAGAATAATGCCATGGCAAAAGACTTTGAGATCAGGGAACAGATAGCTATTCAGCGATATCCTTCAATTGATCACAAAACAATGAACATGATATTCAAAGACTGCAAGGATGAATTCAGAAGCAAAGCAAGGATGAATCAGCTTATGCTTGGTGAGACCGACAAAGTAGCCAAGGACACTGAAGAGATCCTCTGGAATACATTCAAAAGGTTCAACATTCCTATTATAGAGGACTTAGGTGCAGAAACAGCTGCGGACTTGGAATCATCTGCTCCGTAAGAAGTGCCACTTGAACAGACTAACATCTCTTCTCCGGATTCTCCTACAGTCTCCGGATCCCAAGAAGAAGAGAAATTATAGGAGAAAGAAGCAGCAGTAAAAGAAAAAGAGGTTGACAGCACCAAGGATGCAGAGAAAGAGAAGAATCCAACAGAGAAAACCACAACTGAAAGTGGTAAGAATGTGGAAGGAGAAAAGACTCCAAAGGACAAAACTGCAGAAGAAAAGAAACATCTGTCTCCGGCAAGAGACACTGCACAAACTGTTCAAAAGTTTCTGAGCCAAGAAACATTAGAGATTGATGAATCGGAGCTTCTAAAAGGCCCATTCGACTTTGACTCTCTCTCTTCGGTACAGACAATGAAGATAGCTTCATTTGCAAATGCTAAGGCAAATGAAAAACTCCTAAAGTCTCATATGGAAGACTGTGAGTTGATAGAGGCTGCTTCCGGAGTGCTTGAAAAGATTATGCCATCAATCTAGATAGATCCGACAGCCTCCTCTTCTGGTAATCTCAAAACCTTAGTCAGCAGTGTTGATACACATTTTGATTCTCTAGAAAAATTAGCTGAAGAAAAGGTCCGGAAGGAATTTTTGGATAAAAGATTTTCAGAAGTACTAGGATTAATCTCTAATGATAGGAGAAATATGAGTATTGGAATAAAGAGCTTAGAAAATGCTCTTAAGGATGGCGGTGATATTTACAAATTTTGTATCTCCTGGTCAAAGGCAACAGTAGAAATTGATAAGAAAATAAAAGCAGAACAGGACAAACTACAAAGTTTGTCTCAAAGTTTTGATCCTCTCTCTTCCTCCATAATAAATCAAGAATGTTAAACTATTGCAATCACAAATGCAATAAAGAACTTTGAGAAGGAAAGGAAGAATATCACTAACTAGATGGGAGAACTTAGAAGGATTATAATCCCTAAGTTAGAAACTATGCATGAGGCCATCAGTGATGCTCAGACTATCGCCCAAACAAATGATCCGACAGATCTCAAGAGGGCAGAAGCTTTTGCATTTTTGTTGAGTGGTCACATTTCAATTTTGGATAGAATGAAGCAAAGTTGGGCTACAGAACTGATCCAACTGAAGACATCTTTTGTAGACATTCTTCAGTTTATGTGAGTATGTAAATATGCGGCTATGTATAGAAAATTTTTGAAAATTTTGGTGTGCAAACCCTACCCTTTGCCATTGATGTCAAAGGGGGAGTGAGGAGCAGTGAAAAATGAGGAATCCAACTAAGGGGGAGTTCTAGAAATTGTATATAAAGATAGAGCATCAGCAAAAGGGTGAGCATAGTGTAAACACTTAGTCATTTTTCACTAAGTGTTGCCATCAATGCCAAAGGGGGAGATTGTTGGCAAGAGACACTATATGGATTCATGGTTGTTGTCATTGATGGCAACAAAGGTCATCCCACATATCCGTAAGTCATGGTGTGCCTCTACCGGAAGTCAGAATGAAGAACTGTTGTGGTCCGGTGAACAAGAACAGAGCATGTGGCAAGGTCTGACAGATTGGTCCGGACCTCTCAGAGGAAGTGTCTTGGTGCAGTGCGGATTTGGGGAAGTCAAGAGGACTACCTTGAGTAGTATATTCCAAGGATTTAGCCTTTGGTGATGGACAAAGAAAAATATATGAATAGCTGAGTACCAGATTCCTGAAAGATAGTGAGAACAGAGGAAGAACTGACTGATAGAGCATCAGAATATTTTCCGGATGTGTTATTGTTGATGGTAAAGGTTGTGAAGGCATGAATCATGTTTGGCTGACATGATTAATGATATCTACAAGTATATGTTTGATCCGCATTGCTTGGTGAGCAAGGATTCAGCCGACAGAACAGAGTTTGTAAGAAACTAGACTGTTTCGGATGCCGACTAGAAAGGTGATGAAATTACTTGTGCGGATATATATAGAGGATGGATTTAGTTGTGAAAAGGGGGATTTTGTGATGGTGTATGCGAATAAGTGCAGAGCAGAGCAGAAGTAGTAAGGAAGATCCGGTATGTGAAAGGATAGCAGAATAAACGATAGAGGAAAGATGAAGTGCAGCAGATCAGTGTACTAAGCCTAATCGGAACTGAACTCCAGCATATGTAGATGCTTCCAATCAGTTCAAGTATTATATAACATTCTTTTGTAGACAGTGTGTCTCTTTGTAGGCAGTGTGCCTCTTGTGAGCAGTGTGTTCGGGCAGTGAGCCCTAATTGGCAAGTGCCATTTTTGTAACTCCTTATTCTTCTAACAGAGAATAATCTTTGGGTTAATCACCCCGTGGTTTTCTCCCTTAACCGGGTTTCCACGTCAAAAATACTGTGTCATGTGTTTCTCTTTTCATGGTAATGTTTGTTTGTTTAATTCAATGCTGCTTTGAATAATAAGAAAGTTCAAAAGAAGAAATAATTTGGATAATTGATTCACCCCCCCTCTCAGTTATCAATAGCTTTGTCCTCCTTTTCTTGCATCTCCTTTTCTTCTCTTCTTCCTTCCTCTTTTTCTCTAGTGCCTGGAAGATCTGTCTTGCTGTTTGTGGGATCCGGAGGAGTGATATTACCAGTGTCTACTGCTTTATGAACTTCCTCTACCAGAATAGAGGAGTCTAAGTCCTCAGACTTCTCTTCATCTATTTTATTTAATCCTTTGACATCCTTGTCAGAAAGTTCTTCATTGATTACATTTAATCCTTCAACATCCATGGTAGAAGGTTCTTCATCTATTTCTTCTACAATAGGAAGATTGAATCTCTTCAAGGCATTTCAGAGGATATCTTTTGTTTCTCTTGCTACTTGGTTAGTTTCTCCAAGCATGAGTTTGTTCATTCTTGCCTTGCTCCGGAACTCATCTTTACACTCCTTGAAAATCATGTCCATTTGTTTTGGAGTGATGGAAGGATAAAGCTGAATTGCTATTTGCTCCCGAATCTCTAAGTCTTTTGCCATTGCATTCTCTTTTCTCAGCTCAAGTACCTTTTCTAGGATCTTAGGAATTAATGATATAATTTCAATGATGGCTTTGTTGTAAATGTTCAAGTACCTGACAGTAGCCTCTTCTAGAATTCTCTTGTCGGCATCATTGTAGCATCATAGAACTCAGTCACCAGCTACATGTTCCCATCCACAGTAACTGCCTTGATGATGTCATCAATGGAAAGAGTGGGCTTTTCAACAAATTTCTCTACCTTCTCTTCCTCATTTTTGCTAGCAGAGAACTTTCCGGATGTTCTCTTCTTCTTCATTTTCTTGATTTCTTCATTTGATTCTATTTCTTCATCATCCTTATGGCTTGTATATGTTCTTGAGGCTTTGGTCTTCATTCTCTTTTCACTTTTTCCAGATGGCTTGACTTCTGGTTTGGTGGCCTTTGAGCTTTTAGGAGTGACAGGTGCAGAGCTCTTGGAAGATCTGGTCTGAGAGGAGGCTTGCACTAGAACATTTCCTTTCTTTGCTTCTTGTCTCTCTTTCTCTTCCTTCTCCATTTTCTCTCTATTTGCATCTACTGCCTCTTTTGATAAGACAAATCTTTTGGCAATTTCTTCAACTTCCCTTCTTACTTTCCTCTTCATCTCTGACTGTCTTAACTCAACATGTATTTTTATACTTAGCTCTTCAAAGGTGCCAAACCTTTCTGCTTCAGTGTCCCTAGGCTAGCTCAACAGGTGTTGAATATGTAGCTCCAAGATTTTTTCATTGACCTCATATCCCATAGGCATTATCCATATAGTTCTTGGCTCAACTGCCTCCATTAGACATTGATCAGTGTCAACCATAAAGCAAACTATGTCCTTGTATTTCTCAACTATGGACTGTGGTATTCTCTCTTTGGCTTGCATCATGCTTTGGAAGTTCTTAAAGTAACCCCAGAGGGCTATGTCTTGGGCTTGAGCATCACCAAGTCCATACATGTAATCTCTGATATTAATTGCAACCGGTTTATCATTTTGCCAAACCTAACCATTTGATCTAGGTAGCTCATTCATATAATAGAAGAACAGACACAGTATTAGACAACCATATTTAAAGGAATTTTTCTTATCCTTTTTGATCTTCTGCAAGTTTTCCAACAGCTGATTTAGAAGAAGCTCACATAGATCATAATCTGCATCTTCCCTCAACATCTGATATGTAGCATAGATTGTTGTACCAGACATAGAATTCTCCCTGCTCGAATGGTAGATTTTGTAGCCAATTATCATTGAGGCAAACTTGACATCTGGATTTGTGATGTCATCTATGGTCATTGCTCTTTTGTCAAATTTTGATTCGGTGAATTCAGCTACCATTTGGTTCTTCATAGATTTAAGTACGGGTACCCCACCGGATGAATGCAGTTAGGTCACTGCCCTTATGGCATCTTTAGTGATCTTGAATGGCCTCATTAGCCACATAAAATTGTCATGCATCCTACTTAGAACATACCAGACCCAATCATCTTCTGCAAAACATGGAAAATGTATGCAATGTCTAAAGTGTTTGTCCCCGAGGGCCTTGATTTCAGGTTTGAGTTCAAAATTCTCATCTATTAGCTGTTTGTGATAAATGTCCATCAATTTTGAGTCTCCAAATTCTTTAATGTTTGCATGGATATAAACCCTAACATCTTCTACATGCAAGACTCCATACAGAATGCTAGAAAACGCACCCAAGGGATCAACTTCTAGAGATTTGTAAGGGTGTTTCCTGAATTTAGGTCTCGGCCTATCAGAAATATTGACAACCATTAGAGTAGCCATTTTTCAAGAGATTTGGAGAGAGATTTTTAGAATGGAAGTACCTTTTCATGCTTTAGGGTTTGAAGTAGGAGCAAGAATGAATCGCTGGTTGAATTCAATTTTCAGTTGATCTTGAGTGAATTGTAGAATCTTCTTTGCATAGCTCTTCTTTTCTTCTTCGTGAGTGCAAGTGTGTAAATAATGAGTGAAAGAACTCTTTTATCCTTGCACAAACCCTAATTTCCTTTTGTAATAAATGCACAACTTAAGTTATTCGGTTGCCCTATTTTTAGAGAGATTTTCTTGAATCACTGCGCGGAACTTAGAATCATTGTCAGTGAGGATTAACAATGTATCTTCTTTTCTTTAATCATGTCATGGGTCCACAGATCATAGTATTTCAATTTTGAATCATACCGGATCTGTCTGTGAAATTCTACTTTATCGCATAGCTGTTGGAATAGGATTAACTTGAGCGGTTATAAATCTTGCAAAACTTCATGTGGATCTTTCACATTTTGACTGAAGGTTATTTGGAGGTTTTTTGAAGAACCCTTTAATCCGCAGCGTCATATGTTTACTCAATGTGCCAAATTTAGGCACTAGCTGATTGGCTGGGGGAAATTGTTTTTCTTTGTGACTCCCCTTGAGCCAGAGCTCACCATTTTAGTTTCTAGAAGGAATATCAGCACTGAATTTCAGTGTGGATCCATCCCCAATATTCATTGTACTTCTTTTTACCCAAATCTTTCTCATCTCCTTTTGAACTTCATCCGCATTCACTTTACCTTTGCCCTTATCTTGTTTCTGATTATGTTCCACTGGACCTTTTCTATCCTAATTTCTGCTTCTGTAGAATTTGGCAATATGACCGGATCTATTGCAATTGTAACATACAACATTTCTTTGCTTATTTGATTGATATCCTCTTGATCTGCATTGATTAGCCATATGTCTCATTCTATTGCATGCAAAGCATCTACCATTGAATGAATTGTTTATTTGCATATTTCTGCATTCATGAGATTTGTGACCATACCTTTTGCAATGAAAACATTGTCCAGAGAAGGATGGATTATTCTAATTCATTCTCCTTCTGCACTGAGTTGCTTTATGACCGAAATTGTTGCAATTGAAGCAGTATGAAGGATGGATATCTTTGGGCATTTGGTTGTCTTACTGGAGGTCTTCTAGGCCCATTTCTTTGATTTCCTGATCCAAATTTCTTATGACCAGATCTAGAGCTTTCACCTTTCTCATATCCCAAGCCATGCTTATCATCTACCCTCTTTTGGCTTTCAAGAAGAACTTCAAGTTGGGTTGAGCTTATCTTGAATTTTTCTTTGTATTCATTTGTAGTTTGAAGATCTTGTTTAAGAGTGTCTATCTGATTCTCAAGTTGTTCTTCATTGTCTCTAGCTTCTTCAAGATCAGATTCAAGATGCTTGATTATTCTGTCCATTTTGTGGTAGTCTTTTATTTTCTCCTTGAGGGGTTGTTTTAGATTATCTTCAATCTTTCTTTTTTCCTCAATTTCTTGGGCGAATCTCATAACCCCTGATTCCATTTCATGTCTTACCATAATGACTTCTTTTGATAGCTTCTCACATAGCTTATTTTTCTCATTCAGATCTTCATTAGTATCATTGACTTCACTTTGATTGGCTAATTTTTGAAGTAGTCCCTTTCTCTTTTTCACAGAGATACTAAGTTTTTCTTTTAGCTCATTTATGAATTCATCAGCTTGTTTGAGTCTTTCTCTCAAATTATTGACTTCAGAGTGGGATTGTTCAAGATCATCTAGGGCAGACTGTAGTTGTTCCTTCATACCATATGCATCCATTAAGATTCCCAGATCTTCCTCAATCTCTTAGGCTTTGTTCAGAGGATCCTTGCTTTGATACCAATTGTTGAAAACAAGGCAGATAACTGAGGGGGGGTGAATTAGTTATTTCAAAATTTCCTTAATTTTCTTTTCTTTGGTTATCTCAATATTCAGTGTTATATCAAAACATGAAAGCATATGTAATCATAAGAGCAGAAATAAAATTAACACACATAACACAAGGATTTTTACATGGAAACCCTGTTAAGGGAAAAACCACGGGGTGACTAACCCAAGATTGTATTCTCTATTAAAAGAATAAAGGAGTACAAAATGACACTTGCCAATTAGGGCTCACTACCCGAGCACATTGCTCACAAGAGGCACACTGCCTACAAGAGACTCACTGTCTACAGAACTTACAGAAAATAATCAAGTGTTTGAACTAATGAGAAGCATCTACAAATGCAAGAGTTCAGTTCTGGTAAGGCACAATATACTGATCTAATGCACTTCATTCTTCCTTTGCTTAATGTTGTAATTTAGTCACATACTGGACTTGAATTGTTGTTCTCATACTTATCCCTGCTTTTCATCGCACACTATTTCTTCACATCTTCAACACACCCACTTACATGCTAGAATCCATTTGGTGTATATATCCACATCAAGGATTTTTATCAACTTTCTAGTCGGCAACAAGAACACTCAAGATATTTGCAAGTTATTGATCTGTCGGCTGAATCCATGCTTGATTTGTGATACGTATCAAAAGCTTAAGCATAGAAGTCATTAGTCATGTTAGCCAACAATGTATAATCCCACAAATTGCTTGATCAACACCTTTTACTCATTCGGATTGAAGTCTGATACTCAGTCAGTCAGTTCTTCCTCTATCTGCTCTGCCTGACTGGAACCTAAGACTCAGATGCTCATATCTTTTTCATGCTTTATCATCGGAGGCTAAATCTCTGGAATACAATAGTAATGATACCCCTCTTGACTTGTCCAAGTCCGCAACTTACTGAGTTACACCATCTGAGAGATCCAGACCTAATTCTCAGACCTTGTTACATACTCTGTTCTTGTTCACCGGACCAAAATAATCTTCAATCTGACTTCCGATATAGGCATACTATGTACTGCGGATGTGTGGGATAGACTTTGTTGCCATCAATGACAACATTTATGAAGCCACACAGTGTCTCTTGCCAACAGGAAGTAGGTGCAAAACCCTAGATTTTACTTGTTGCTTGGTGAACTACTTGGCTTGTTGAGGAAGATGACCCTTGCTAACAACTTTGTATACATTCATAAAATAGTTTTGTGTAAACATGGTTTCTATAATCTGACCTATCTTTGTTGCAATAGGTTGTTCATCAGTTGGAGGTGTGGGGGTTGCTTGTGTAGTGTCTACAATTTTTGGATTTGTGTTAATGATTCCTTCTGAGAGCTTGACTCCATCATCCTCCATTTTTTCTTGCATAAGCAAAGTCTTTTGAGCATGACACTCGATGTTGGAGTGATTGTTACTCCAAGTACCTAATTTATATCATTTGTACTTGTCTAAAGTAGGTGTATGTGTTGGCACAAAGATTGTTTCCCATTCATCCTCTTGTTTCCCATTCATCCTCAAACATTAGAGTGCCGAGGCTTACTCAAAACTTAGGGGGGACTCAACTTGATAGTGACATCAATGGAAACACAGGTGTTCAAGGAGTTTGGTAAACTAGATGAGTAGAGATCTTTGTTGGTCCATGAGTGCTTCTAGAATTGCATCCTCTTGTATTGATTTGAACATCTTAATGACTTAGTAGGTCATGTAAGAAACAAAAAAACTAATTTGATATATTGGTGTTATTAATAATGAATCGATGCTCCTATAGATGTCTGCAGATATTAAGTTATGTGCTTCCCTATACTCTACATTGGGAAGAGGGATGCATGTTTATGCTAGTTTCCGCCTTAAGGGATGTGTGAAAAATCCTTGTGCGTGAATGTGGATTGTAGAAAGATGCATAGGAGAAGAACACAATGAGTTCATAGAATATTTATTAGTGTGGTTGTGGATGGTGTGGTGTACCAAAAGATCAAAGCTATGATACCAATGATTTGGGGCCTAGGTGTAAAGCATGGTGGGGAACTCTTAGATGAGAAACCAAATGAGTTATAGCTTATGTAGAAGCTTATGAGAAAAATACAGAAAATACATAGAGAAATAGAATTTTAAAAAATATATTTTATTTAGCTATTTGTTTTGTAAATGGAATACCCTTGAGAAAGGTGTATGGCTACTATCTTGTAGTCTAGATGCTATTTTCTATCTATTTTATATGATATAGATAGTACATATATAATTTACATAGATTCATGTCATGAAGGTTGAGAGCCATTTATGGAAGTTAAACTAGTTATAGAAGTTGAATTGTTCCATGTGTGACTCTTCATCTCTTGACAATCAATGTAGTGTTGAATAATTTGCTGGTTATGTGGTTTGTTGGTGGATGACTTGACATAGTGCAAACCTTGGGATTGCTACTTGGATCACTACAACCCTTAGTAGTGCCACCTGGGTCACTACGGTGACTACACTATTTGATGACCCATACTTAGAATGATGTGGTAAGAACCCATGTGAATTGGAGGTAGAAATTGCAAAGTGTTTGGGTTTAGTATGGTTACCATAGAAGTGTTTAACTTCGTGCAAAGTTATTTGCACCATTGTTGGAGTGTATGGAACTTGTTGGAGATTGGTGGAGAATCCTTGTGCTCCCCTACACATTTTGGAGGTGCTTAAGTATATCAAAAACTTAAGTTATCCCTAGAATTACTACAAGCCATGAGAGTGACCTACATGTTAATACATGTATCACAATTGGTAGATCCTCCTGGATCAATAAAGATAGTTTTTTATTGGAAACAAGGAAGCAATGGGCAAAATGTTGTGGCTAGTGATGACCATTTAGTACCACTGCTTGGTGTAGGAATAGTGAAATTAAAGAATGGATTCTTTGACAATGTTTTGTATGCTCTTGGAATGGTGAAGAACCTTTTTCCATCAAGACAACTTTCTTTAGAAGGATATGAGATTGAGTTTCTTGGAATCATGTGTTGGATTAAAGATCCAAATAACAAATTCTTTGTTGTTGCAACTGATACTTGAAAGGATCTTTGATAGATTTTTGGTAAGGAGAATCAAGCACTAATTGCCTTAGTGTCATTCCCACATTTTACACATGGACATGCAAACTGAACTAACAATTTTTTTATAAAACTCAACATTAATACACACTCGCGTGCTATACTCGTGCTCATTTAACATGCACACCCAATGTTGTTGCACATGCAACATATGTTCGGTACACCACACTAAGGCAGGGAGATGTAAAATTAAAAGAGAGTGGTATGAAACTCCTTTCATACCCCTTCGATTGTATAAGTAAACCTAATTAGGGTTTAGAGATGCAACGTGCGATGCCACGAGGGGAGAAATCTTTTAAGGTGACAACCCTCAAGGTTTCTAGATCATGCAAAAAAATAAATCTCACCTCAAGGGCGAGACCTAACACCTAAACCAATAATTAATCCCTAATTTAATCTAAAATAATAAAATAATTTGAAATATAGAAACATAAATACATTTAATTATTCTCTGGAAAAACTATAGAATTTTGACATGAGAGACACTATTAACATTCAACAGAATAAACAAATTAGTTTGAATAATTTAATATTTTAATTCAAACTACAATAGCATTTGATAACCAACTTAAAATTGATATTTAAACCAATTGCAGGAATATTAAATAACATACATGATCTAAATCAAATTCCAACAAATAATTAATCTAGGCATTTAAATCTATCTTTGATAATTTAAATAATGTTAATTGAAAATAATATGATCTAAACATTTAAAACACCCCTCTAGGGTCTAGAACAAATAAATTTCAATCTGAAACCAATTCTAAACTATAGAGCCTTGCAAAATAGATTAATAATCCCTAAGTGGGATTAATTAATCTAAAGACTGGTTTAGGCCCCTAAGTCATTAATGCAACTCAGAAATCCCTAAGGAGAGGTTATAAAAGTGGGTTTACAACTCTAAGAGTTCATTATTGCTTGCAAGTTTGGAAGGATGTTCAGGCAAGAGGGAAATCTCTTTCCCAAGGAAAGATTATTTCCCATAGGCTTAGAAAAGTTTACTCAAAGTTTGCAATAAGATTGCTTTCTAAATTTATTTACTAACATTTATTTTCTTTCTTCCATGCTTTTCCTATATTTATTTTCCAAAATGCTTATTGTTTATGTGGTCTCTTCCTGATGATGGATCACAGAGTGTGATCCGAAACGTTGATACAAAAAAAACTATACACAGTTTAACCAGAAGCTTTTCAATTCATGTCATGGACTGTGGAAATATCATGTCCTTAAATGTTTTGGTATATATATATATATGTTTTGGTATATATATATATACCAAAATATATAAATATTATATATTTATATAAATAAGATAAAACTATAGGAGTATTTTGTGAATTTAATGATCTTAGTGTCCTAAGGTTGTTTTGGGATGAGTAGGATGATGTGTTGTCATCCATGTGTTCAATTTCGTACTTGAGTTTTAAAGGTTTTTTATCATTGAAAAATCAACCAAGACCTTAGTCCACCTTACGGACTAGGTTAAGTGTCATCAGGTTAATTGATGAGGGTTACTTGAGAGACCTTCAAATTTTCATTGGCCATGGTAATACCTGCATTCTCCAATGCACACATCAATATATCCTATTAGTTTTAGGATAGACAGCTGAGAGGGGGGGTGAATCAGTTGTTACCAGAATTTCTATTCTTTAAACACTTAAAGCCTTCTCATATTTCTACAACATAATAATGATTCAATCATGAAAGTACAATACAATAATTTAAGAGCAGAAACATATTCAACACATATGACACCAAGATTTTAACGTAGAAAATCCGGTTAAGGGAAAAACCACGGGGTGACTAACCCAAGATGTATTCTTTGTTAAAAGAATAAGAAGAAAAGATGGCACTTGCCAATTAGGGCTCACTGCCCAAGCACACTGCTCACAAGAGGCCCACTGCCTACAAGAGACACACTATCTATAGGATAATATAAATATTACATACTTGAACTGGAGATTAGCATCTTCACCATGCTTGAGACAGTTCCATTTAAGCTCAACACTTTTGCTCTGCTTTTTGCTCTTCTCCTCTCTACCACTCTCTCATCTCGACCAAGATACTTTGAAATGACTTCGCAATTCTTATTTATACATGACATCAATTTTGGAATGATCATCAAAGTCGGCACAACATACTTTATTTTATTACAGAACAGTTACAAAAATACAACTTGATTTGTTACAAAGATTTCATGCGTATCACCACACTGTCGGCCACACATGTCTGGGACTTCAATCTTCCTTGAGGAACATGCCATGTTTCACAGAACATCTTCAAGATCATCCGCAAGAGGTGTAAACATCCGGTCGGCCAAGATTAGGAAGAACACCATCACCCAAAAGCAAATCTTCAATTTTGGGCTCAATCTTCAATGCGGACCGTCAACATGAACTGGGCACAACCTAGAGACCCTCACAAGCTTGCCTATATCACCAAGAACATCCACACCACTTCTACTTACTGAAATCATTCGCATTTCCATCTGGAACCTCAAGAACACAGTCAGTCATCACTATCTCATTAGAATAAATGCTTACAGACCTCTAGACCACGAACTAATTGAGTTGTCAATTCACATTGGCTTCTTAAACATGCCACCAGATCCGCAAAACAAGATATTGCATTTCCGGATCTTACCGGACCTATCTGTGTCACTCTGTCACCTCTAAATAGCTGCCAAAACCAGTTTTACTCATATGGTCATAACTTCTCCAAGTCTTCATGCGGATCTCTCAAATCTTGACTGGATCATCTCTAAACACATATCTACAAACCCTTTGATGTGCACTCTCTGATCTTCATCTAGTGGGAATCTTCACTTCATAGAGCTCCACTGTCTTCACTATTCTTCTCTATTCCTGATGGAACTAATTTACTCAATATCCTCAGCACATAGCTCATCCAATCCTTGACATTAATGCAACAGGAGTATGTTGACATCAATGACAACACCGATTAGGCCCATACTTGCAACAATCTCCCCCTTTGTCATTGATGGCAATATATGATGTGAAAAACTATTTTAACCATCAAGATAAGAACTTCTCCTCACTAACTGACATAGCTCCCCCTATCAACAACAATCATTCATATGTCTTCTCTTTCTTTGCTCCTCGCCCTTTGATCAACAACCACTTTTGTTTTTCACATGTCTTCTCTCCCCCTTTGACATCAATGGCAAAGGGCACATACTTGCATCAATACTTTAGAATCATACAGACTGCTCCCCCTGAGTGGCAACTTCCTATCATCAATCTGGACTAGAAGATATGACTGTGTGATCCACCGAACTGATGTACATCAGTGCACCTTAATTCAGAGCCAGAGGGGTAATAACCCCTAACTTCTCCCTGAGATACTCAAAAGAGTCCTTAGGTAAAGGTTTAGTAAAAATGTCTACAATCTGATCCTTTGAGGGCACAAACTCCAATCTGACTTCATTCTTGTTCACCTTCTCTCTCAAAAAGTGAAACTTGATTGATATATGTTTTGTCTTTGAATGCAACACTGGATTTTTTGATATATTTATTGCAATTCAGTTATCACAGAAGATTGTGATAGGTTCCTCATACTCCACTCTGATGTCTCTTAGCATTTGCTTCATCCACAATACTTGAGTGCAACTACTTGCTGCTGCAATATATTCTACTTCTGCAGTGGACAGAGATATTGCCTCTTATTTCTTGCTCAGCCAAGAAACCAATCTTTTGCCCAAAAAGAATGCACCACCAATGGTACTCTTCCGGTCATCCACATCTCCTGTCTAATCAGCATCTGTACATGCATGAAGAGAGAAATCATGATCCCTAGGATACCATAAACCATACTCAACTGTTCCCTTTAGATATCTGAGAATTCTCTTGATTGCCATGACATGAGATTCTCCAGGATCAGGTTGGAATCTGGCAACAAGACCAACAACATTCATAATGTCAGGTCTAGTTTGAGTAAGATACAGTAGTCCTCCAATCATTGACCTATACTTTTTCTGATCAGCCTTAGGGGATTCATCATCTTTGCTCAGTTTACATCCGGTTGCCATGGGACTATTCATTGGCTTTGAATCTTCCATCCCAAATTTCTTCAACAATTCTTTCACATATTTGGTTTGAGATATGAAGATTCCTTTCTTTGTTTGAGTGATTTGCAGACCCAAGGAGAAATTCATTTCCCCAAACATAGACATCTCAAATTCACTTTTCATTTGATTTGCAAAAGTCTTACACAGACTATCTCTTCCTCCAAAAATGATATCATCAACAAATACTTCAACAATCAAGATATTTTCATGATCAATCTTGAAGTACAAGTTACTGTCAGCAGTACCTTTGTTGAAACCAATCTTCAAAAGATGTTTATCCAATCTTTCATACCAAGCTCTTAGGGCTTGTTTGAGTCCATACAGTGCTTTCTTCAACTTGCAGACCATATCACCATGATCAGACAATTGAAATCCATCCGGTTGCTCAATGTATACTTCTTCCAAGTCACCATTCAGGAAGGTAGACTTGACATCTATCTGATATACTTTGAAATCCTTGAAAGCAACAAAAGCAAGAAATAATCTGATTGCTTCAATTCTTGCCACCAGAGCAAAAGTTTCTTCAAAGTCAACTCCTACTTGAGAATAACCCTTACAGACCAATCTGGCTTTATTTCTGACTACTTCACCATCTTCATTCAATTTATTCCAGAAGACCCACTTAGTCCCAATCACATTTTTATCTTTAGGTCTGGGAACAAGATCCCAGGTGTGATTTTTCTTAATCTGCATCATCTCTTCCTCCATTGCTTTAGCCCAACTTTCATCATTGCATGCTTCATTTACTGTTTTTGGTTCAATCTTTGAAATCAGACAATACTTTTCTGAATCTTGAGCAATCTTTCTTCTTGTTTGAACACCTTTTCTTCTATCACCTATGATTTGGTCTTTAGAATGATTTAGTCTTACATACCTGGGATTTTGGGAATTTCTTGCACTACTATCTCTTGGACAGGTTCATTCAAACTTATCTCTTCTTCCTGTATTTCAGGATTCTCCGGATCAGTCTGGATTTGAACTTCAGAAGGGGCTTGAACTTCATGGACCAAAGCATCACTCTGATCATCTGCTTCATACTTATAAAACCTTGATGGATTTTCAATGCCTTCATCAACCTTCACATTTGTACTTTCTACAATCTTTCTTAATCTTTTATTATAACACCGGTATGCTTTGCTTTGAGTAGAGTAACCCAAGAATATTCCTTCATCACTTCTAGCATCAAATTTGCCACGGTTTTCATTTATTTTAATGTAGCATTTACTACCAAAGACTTTGAAATATTTCATAGTAGGAGTGATACTAATCTAGAGTTCATAAAGGGTCTTACCAGTATTGCTTTTGATTTGTACTCGATTAAGAGTATAAACAGTAGTGCTTACAACTTCTCTCCAGTAGATTTGAGGGACATTTGCTTCCATCATCACAGTTCTAGATGCTTCCTGGATGGTCTGGTTCTTTCTCTCCACTACTCTATTCTGCTGTGGAGTCCTTGGAGCAGATAACTATCTCTTTATCCCATGTTTCTCACAGAATTCTATGAACTCTTTGGATGTGAATTCACCACTTCTATCAGACCTAAGACATTTTATGTTTAACCCAGTTTCATTTTCTACCATAGCCTTGAATATTTTGAACTTCTCAAGAGCCTCAGATTTCTCTTTCAAAAAAGTCACCCACATCATCCGGGAATGGTCATCAATCAGTAACATGAAATATCTATCACCTTGCAGACTCCTGATTCTTGCTGGTCCACATAGATCAGTATGTATTAAGTCCAACAGTCCGGTAGAAGATTGTTCCTTACTTTTGAATGTGACTATGTTCTTCTTACCCAACTGACATTCCTTGCACAGACTGTTAGTAGGTTTCACCAATCTTGGAAGATCTCTTCCAGCCTGAGTGTTACTTATCTTAATGATATTATCAAAATTTACATGACACATTCTCCTATGCGACAACCAACTCTGATCAATTTGAACAAATAAACAACTTTTGCCAGTACCAACCAAGTGGAAGATGTTACCTTTTGTTTGAGTACCGGATGCAATCTCTGTTCTAGAACTTTCAAAGATCTTACATTTTCCATTTTTAAATCGGAGATCATAACCTTTGTCCACCAACTGCCCAACACTGAGAAGATTGTGCTTCAGACCTTCAACATACAGTACATCACTAGTTTTGTTCTTTCCATCAAAAGAAATAGTTCCTCTGCCTCTGATTCTACCAGCAAAATTATCACTAAATTTTACAACTCCTTCTTCATATCTTTCTAGATCTATGAACTTATTTTTGTCACCAGTCATATGGTGGGAGCATACACTGTCAATGACCATTCATCCTTTTCTTCAACTTGAGCAGCCAGAGCTCTTTCTACCTGTTTATGATTGACAGATTCAGTGGGCATTAGATCTTCTTCCTTGATGGCAATAAACACCCAGTCACTTCCAAATTTGTTTCCTGTCTTTGATTCATCATCTGTTACTCCTTCATCATCATCATCTTCATGAACATAGTAACATTTCTTTTGGAATCTTGATCTATTTGGATTTGTCCTTGAAAATCTTTTTGGACACCTTGAGGCAAAATGACCAATCTTGTTGCAGTTGAAACATTTGAAGGGCAATTTTCCTTCATACTTACCAGATCCTCTTGGCAGTCTTTTTGCAATAAGGGCTTCAAGTTGAGCAGCTTCTGCATCATCTTCTTCCAGATCTTTTCTTTCTTTTTCATACCAAGATAGTTTCTTTGAGGAGTTTTCTCCTTGATCATATCTTTGTTTACCTTTTACAGGGGCACTAGCTTTGAATGCAGATTTAGTCTTGGGGGGGCATCTCCAAACTTAGCCAATTCAAATGCAGCTAATTTTCCAACCAATTGATCTCTTGTGATATTTGATAAAGATCTGAATTCCTTAATAGCAGCAACCTTCTGTTTGTAAGCAAGAGGTAAGGATCTGAGGACTTTGGCAACAATCTCATCTTCATCCAAGGTTCCACTAGCACATCTAATGCCACAAACAAGCTCATTTACTTTTGGCATAAATGTAGTAATATTCTCATCTTCATTCATCTTTAGATTTTCAAAATTTCCTTTCAGGCTTTGTAGCTTGGCACATTTAACATATCTGTCTCCTTCATGCAGAAGTGCCAGTTTTGACCAAATTTCATATGTAGTTTTTAAATCCATAACATTTGTCAGCTCTGAATTAGATAAGGCACTTAGTAAGGCTTCTTTAGCTCAAAGAATATCTTTAGCATCTCTGATTTCGTTTGTAGTTATTAGACCATTCTTTGGAGGAACATACTTCTTTATAGTCATGGTCCAATATTGCATTCCCATACATTGCAAGTGACATTCCATGTGGCTTTTCCAAAGAGTGTAATTTGTTCCATCAAACCTTGGATAATCCTTCTTGTAGGAAGACATCCTGGATCTCCTCAAGTGGTTAAGCCCTTTTGAGGAACTTGGCTCTGATATCAATTGTTGGTTTTAGGACAGACAACTGAGAGGGGGGGTGAATCAGTTGTTACCAGAATTTCTGTTCTTTAAACACATAAAGCCTTCTCATATTTCTACAACATAATAATGATTCAATCATGAAAGCACAATACAATAATTTAAGAGCAAAAACATATTCAACACATATGACACCAAGATTTTAATGTGGAAAACCCAATTAAGGGAAAAACCATGGGGTGACTAACCCAAGATGTATTCTCTATTAAAAGAATAAGAAGAAAAGATGGCACTTGCCAATTAGGGCTCACTGCCTAAGCACATTGCTCACAATTGGCCCACTGCCTATAGGAGACACATTGTCTATATAATAATATAAATATTACATACTTGAACTAGAGATTAGCATCTTCACCATGCTTGAGATAGTTCTGTTTAAGCTCAACACTTCTGCTCTACTTTTTGCTCTTCTCCTCTCTACCACTCTCTCATCTCGACCAAGATACTTTAAAATGACTTCAAAATTCTTATTTATACATGACATCAATTTTGGAATGATCATCAAAGTCGACACAACATACTTTATTTTATTACAGAGCAGTTACAAAAATACAACTTGATTTGTTACAAAGATTTCATGCGTATCACCACACTGTCGGCTACACATGTCTGGGACTTCAATCTTCCTTGAGGAACATGCCATGCTTCAGAGAACATCTTCAAGAGCATCCGTAAGAGGTGTAAAACATCCGGTCAACCAAGATTAGGAAGAACACCATCACCTGAAAGAAAATCTTCAATTTTGGCTCAATCTTCAATACGGACCATCAACACGAAGTGGACACAACGTAGAAACCCTCACAAGCTTGCCTGAATCACTAAGAACATCCACACCACTTCTGCTTACTGAAATCATTCGCATCTCCATCCGGAACCTCAAGAATACAATCAGTCATCAGTGTCTCATTAGAATAAATGCTTGTGGACCTCCAGACCACAAACCAATTGAGTTGTCAATTCACATTGGCTTCCTAAACATGCCACCAGATCTGCAGAACAAGATATTGCATTTCTGGATCTTACTGGACCTATTTGTGTCACTCTGTCACCTCTGAATAGCTGCCAGAACTAGTTTTACTCATATGGCCATAACTTCTCCAAGTCCTAATGCGGATCTCTCAAATCTTGACTCGATCATCTTTAGACACATATCTACAAACCCTTTGATGCACACTCTCTGATCTTCATCTAGCTGAGATCTTCACTTCATAGAGCTCCACTGTCTTCACTGTTCTTCTCTGTTCCTGATAGGACTATTTTTCTTAATATCCTCAGCACATAGCTCATCCAATCCTTGACACTAATGCAACAGGAGTATGTTGACATCAATGACAACACCGATTAGGCCCATAGTTGCAACATATCCAACATATAAATAGCCAAAGCAACTTAAATTTAAATAATACACGGAGTCACACAATTGCTCAAGTGTTCACATTATGCAATATGATCAATTTCACTCAACATGACACATGTCCATAATTCAATTCAATTCTCATCAACATCATGAACCTGATAATATAATCATGGATAAAACATATCAATTTCACTTAGATCAGTAGGGTATGTGCATAGAAATGGGGGGCCAAAAGGGGGTTAAAAGTGGCCGCTTTTTCTTTGAAATCAGTAAAAAATGATCTTGGATGAGAAATTGAAGATAGCCACGCTCAAAATTAGATGGGATAAGAACAATTTTGTAGTGCTCAGAATCTAGTTTCTAAAATACTATTTTTTTTTTTCTAAAAAAGATGGAGATTAAGAGGTTCAAATTGGGGGAGCACACACAATGCTCCTGTTTTTGTCAGAAAAAATATAACATAGTGTCTGGTGTGCTCCGCCTAGAATGTTGACTTTTTTTAATTATTTCACAAATAACTTCAGTGGAAAATTAGATAACATCATGTAGTTTATGCCTAATTTTTCTGTTAATTTTTAATGAATATATGATTTTTTATGAATTTTCAAAGTGGATGCATCCTAAAAAATAAAAATTTGACCGTGCTCCCCCCTTATTTTTATAAAACTAATAAAAAATCAATTTTTTTTTGTTCAATGTGTATAGAATCGAGTCTAAAATCTAAAAACATAATTTGTTCAAATTTTGATAAACATGTAAAAAATGATAGTAGAAATACTAGACATAGTTTTTCTGCAAAAAAACACATTAGCAAAAGAAATTCAAGATGGAAACATTAATGCTATCAGATTTTTGAAAAAAATACATTGTTAGAAATATAATAAAAACTTGAAGTCATCCTGGTATTTTTCGTATTGACATTGAAAAACATGTAAACCTGATGGAGAGCACACTCAGGATTTGGTTAATTTTCTAAGTTTTGTTGAAAACATGTCCTTGGCATCCAAAAGGTACGTCTAACCCTTTAGGTTGGATGCCCAAGGAAAATCCAACCCTTAGGATTGGAATTTCCCAAAGTAGTCAAAAGCGTGCTTGCGTTATAACATGAGTGTGTTATAACGTGCTCGTGTTATAACATAAGTGCGTTATAATGTGCTCGTATTTTAGAGCAGTTAAAATACTTTGGATGATAAGTGTAGCAAATCCTCCAACTTCTTTTACTCTAGAGTAGGCTCATGTCTAGGTTAGGTTAGGGCTAGATACATGAAATAAAAATTTAAGTATAAGTGACATTTACATATGGACATTTGCTTCCTTATACTTTAAGTTATATTTCATGTATATAGTTTCAAGATGTCTGAGAATGGTTTTGGATCTCTAGGAGTTATAATGCAGATTCTAGGTTTTGGAGGATCCTATAATTTTTCAGACTTAGTTAAATTTTAGTAATCAACAGGCTCCTATCATCTTGCAGTTGTCTAAGGGTAGTTGTAACTATTTAAAAGCATCATCAAGCCTATGCTTAGAAATAAGATGACCTATTCTTATGCAAGAGACCTAGCAAGGAATCCAAGCAAAATACTAAGCCAAGTTCAAGAAAGTGGCAGTCCTCTAAGCATTTTTTTAGGACATTTTCAATCTCGAAGATCAGGTCACCTTCTTAAGAGAAAATCATGGAGAGAAACAAGCCATGATTGTTGCTACTATGCCCAAAGAGAGTTTCTAGTCAAGAAGAGGTTAAGTGTTGCATTCAAGAGGTATTCAGGATGCTTTTCCCCCTCAACCCCCACAAGGGGCATTGTCCCTTGACCCCATGAGAGAGAACTACCCCGTCGACCCCTGTAAGAAGCACTACCCCTTAAACTCATTGATCATTTCCACCCTTCATTATCTTTCTCCCTCCCCATCCATCTCTTTCTATCTCTCTCACTATCTCTTTATATATCTCCCTCTTTCTCTCCCTCTCTATCTATCCTGCTTTCTATATTTTCCCTCTCTAACTCATCTCCATCTCTCCCTTTATCTCCTTCTATCTCTCCCCCCTCTCTCCCTCTCCCTCTCCCTCTTCCCTACCCTCTCCCTCTTTATCTCTCTATCTCTCTCTCTCTCTCTCTCTATATATATATATATATCTCCCTCCCTCCCTCTCTCTCCCTCTCTCTCCCTCTCTTTAAGTCTATCTTTATATCTCTCTCCCTCCCTCTCTATCTCTCTCCCCCTCTTTCTATCTCTATCTCTATCTCTATCTCTATCTCTCTCTTATTCTCTATCTCTCTATCTCTCCCTCTCCCTCTATCTCTTTATATTTCTCTCTCACTATCTTTATATGTCTCTCTCCATCCCCTCCATCTCTTTCTATCTCTCTCGCTATCTCTCTATATATCACCCTCTACCCCTCTCTCTCTAACTCTCTCTCTATATATATCTCCCTATCTCTCTCCCCCTCTTTCTATCTCTATCTCTCATTCTCTATCTCTCCCTGTCCCTCTATATCTTTATATTTCTCTCTCACTATCTCTATATGTCTCTCTCCTTCCCCCTCCATCTCTTTCTATCTCTCTTGCTATCTGTTAGCAAGAAATGAAGAGGGATACTGGTCCAGAGATTTGATCCCCAGTCAAGTCTTTGTAGTCAATTTATACCCCGGTCAGGTAGCTAGAGATTGACAGCAAAATATAGAGAACAACCACACATAATATACCATATACATCAAAATAATATAACACACAGAATTACCCGGTACCGATAGATCTCCATATAGATATATTAATAGCAATCAAATAGATACAACATTAGTCCATCCTCTAGTATAGTTACATATGTGACTTCTATGTCACTATCTACATTAGAATATACTCCTATTCTCCTATCATGCTTCTTAATTACATTCTACTACTCCTATCTATATATATATATATACTATATCTTATTACATAGGGATGTGTCTTCTATTAGCTTCAGCCTCCACATATTGTCTAATCTCCTCTGGTCGGCTCTGTTCTCTATTAAGTAACCTACTAACATCATCCCCCCATAGAATTATGTCTTGTCCTCAAGACATTCCTTGCTCTGATTGATAATATTTCTTGAGTCTGGCACCATTTTCATATCCAGTTGACAGTTTGCCCTCCATATTCCTTAGTCTGATTGCTCTAGAATCTGCAAATCCTTCAATGTAGTATGGTCCTAGCCACCTTGTCTTCAGTTTTCCTTACTTCTTGAACTTGCTATCATACAGTAGTACTAAGTCACCTTCCTTGAATGTCTTGTTACTCAAGTTTCTATCATGCTAGGTCTTTTGTCTATTTCTTTACAAGTTCATGTTGTATGCTACCATCAATCTATCCTCATTCATTTTTTCTAATTCTTCAATCCGCTGTGTGAGAGGTTCTTCTTCACCCAATTTGAGAGTCTTTGCTATCTGGAAATTTGGTAATATGAAGTGTACCATTATTGTAGCATCTAGTCCATACATGAGTTCATAGGGAGTGAACTTAGTAGTTCTTTTGAAGATTGTCCTGTATGCCCATAGTACTGCAGGTATTTTCAAATCCCAATCTATTTTGTTCCATTGCACATCTTTGTCAATGCTACTCCAATGATCTTATTCAGTGCTTCACTTGCTCCATTTGCTTGTGGATGATATGGTGAACTTCTATTGTGTGTTATCATGAAATTGTCTAATAGATCTAAAATCAACTTATTCACAAAATGTTTACCTTGATCACTGGTTATACTCAATGGACAACCAAACCTAGTAATTATATTTTCATAGATAAATTTGGTGGTAGTTCTTTCTATGCAGTCTCTTGTTGGTTCTGCTTCAGCCCACTTAGTTAGGTATTCTACTTTGGTAATGATGAATCTAGATTTATATTGCTTTGTTGGTGGATCTATAAGTCCAATGAAGTCAATGGCCCATTTCTGAAAAGGTAATTGTGCTGAAATTGGTCTTAGTGGCATTTCATCTCTTGCAGTGGGTCTTCCTATTCTTTGACAGATATCACAGTTCTTCACATATCTCTTTGCATCTTTGAAAAGTGTAGGCCACCATGATCTAGCTAGTTTATTTTTCCTTGCTGTCATGTCTCTGACATTATGTCCTTCGGCTATCCCTTCATGAGCTTCCCTTAGAATTTCTTCTCTTTCATGTTCATATACTATCCTTCTGATGATGTCATCTTTTCCCTAGATATGTAGTTCTCCTTCAATTAATATGTATGGAAAAGACTTCTGCATTAGGTTTTGTTTCTCTTGTGATGGAATTTCTACTGGAAATTTCCTTGTAGCTAGCAGGTATGCTATGTCTTCCAGTTCTTTTGGTATCGTAGTTATTCTGAACAGATTTGCACCAGGTAGTTCCTCTTCTTGTTCCTTTGGATCTTCTCCTATCTCAATTCTGGACAAATAGTCAGGTCCCTGATTGTGCTTTCCCAGTGAAGATGAAAAAGATTAGAAAGATTAAACAACATGAAGGAAACTCAAAACACAAGATTTATACCTTCTAAAGCCTTCCAATCTCCTTCACTCCTTGATAAGGTGGAGGAGAGATGCACCCAAGTCTCTCCAAGCTTTACCCAAGTAGAAAAAGAGTATGTGGATTGCTCTTGTGAACTCAACACAACATGGATTTAATGGAGGATTTAGCAAATGGATAGTGATTTTGACATGATAAGGATACTAATGGCTTAAGATGATTGAAATTTTGGCATAATGAGGATGCTATGAGATGAGATGAAAATGGCTTGGATTATGCTTGTATTTATAGGCATTTTGGAGGGGATTTGAGATCAATGGTTGAGATTCAAAGTTCAAAACCAATGGTGGAGATGAAGACATGAGGTGGAGGGCTATATCTTTATCAAAAAAATGGAGGGTTGTGATTATTTTGGAATTTTTAATTCACCTTGGGAAGGCTTTGCATTAATGAGGACTAAGACTTGAGATGGAATAAAAAATTAGTTTCCATGGGAGAAGGTCGAATTAAAAATTAAGATTTATGGGTGAATGGGATGACATGTGACACATGTGCTCATTTGGCAAACACATGTGTGAGCTCTTTGCATAAAAAAGAGCATGAATAATTTTTTTTAATTCAAAGGGTGTAGGGAGAGGTGCTAATCAAGGTTTGACCCACTTAATTAAGTGTTTAATTTAATTAATGTGGTTGTAAAAAATTAGTGAGTGGGTTAATGAGAGGTTAAAATTAATTAAATAAGGATTTATTTAATTAAATTGGGTCTAGGGGCTAGGTAGGTTAGAATAGCTAATTAAATAATTGGTATTTATTTAATTAGGCTAGGTTTTAGGTCATAAGCTAGGGGAGATTAATTAAATAAGCATGTTTTATTTAATTAATCTAGGTTTAGAAAATGAGGAAAATTAACCAAGTAAATATCAGTCTATTTATTTAATTAATTGCGAATGATGTTGTAATGTTTAATAATGAATTAATTGGATTAATTCATTACTAGGGATGAATTTGGGATAAATGGCTAAGGATGAACGACTATGGATGACTTAGGATAAATTAATTAAATAATTTTGATTTTATTTAATTAATTGGTGAAAGGGATAATCAGTACTGTAATTAACATGGGAAAGTGGCTTGCGGGGTGGAGGTATTTTTAGGTGTCTACATTTTACCCCTCTTTGATGTGGTGTTGTGACTGAGTGGGAATGGCGTCAAGTCAAAGAATTTTGCCCCAACTGATGGGAGGAGTGGAAATGGATGAGGGATGCCCCGCGAGAGATTGGGTGAATTTTTTTTTTTGGGTGAACTCTCAAAAAGAAGAGAACGGTGGTGAAAAAGAGATTCAAGATGGAAAATAGGGTTGATAGAAGAAAAAATGGGTGAAAACGGGTAAGCTTTGTGGCCTTGGGAGAAGAAACAGTGAATTAGGGCTTACATGGCAGCCATAGATAGGTAAAAGTGGGCCCAACATACCACATTTGTGCACCTAAGCTAATTGGATTAGAGAGAGAAGAGCGAGAGCAATGGCGCAACCAAGCTTCCCATGACACGAGTACCGATCCGAGCGAGTTCGAGAGTACCAGAGACTGCCTGAGGCTGGCGTACAAGTATGTCAACTAACCTTGCATTGCCATTTTTTAGGTTTTGGGTCATTTATGGGGCATGAAAGGGGTAGGTTAGGGGTTTAGCACCAGCACGCAGCCGTGTAGCGCAATAGGTTGACACATTAGCACCTTAGGCTGGATTAGTGCCTAAGGGCTAGGTAGGAAAATGTTAGTTTTTAGCACCAAATGTCAGTGGATTAGTGCTATCAGGTAGATTAGCACTAGGGTTTCATGGGTTTAGCACAATCATCTTGATTAGAGCAATCGTCTCGATTAGTGCATAGATTAGCATCAAGCCATAGGGTTGTGGGGTCGTCCAGGTGGATTAGCACTTGGAGTTGGGGGAATAGCGCTATTATCTTGATTAGCACCAAAGGGCTAGGTACTAGTGCAATCATCTAGATTAGCGCCATTGGTCTGTGGTTTAGCACCATTGTCTGCATTGGTGCATTGGGTAAAGGGATTAGCACATTTGTCTAGTTTAGCACCATAGGTTAATGGTTTAGTGCCATGGCATTATTTTTTAGAAAAAGGGTTAATTTGTGTTATTTTTTGAATGCAGGTTAACCTACTAGAGATTCAGTCTTGAGAGTGGTGGCCTCTAGTGATGGAGTGCAGAGACAGGCTTATGCAGGTGGAGCGAAACCGCTTGCGAGTAGTTGGTCTTTAGTTTGTGTTAGATATGTCCCGATTGAGGGCTCATTGAGCAATGATGACAATGTTGGTGGAGCGCTGGAGGAGTGAGACATGCACCTTTTTACTTCTGATAGGTGAGATGACCATCACCCTCAAGGATGTGTGGAGGATCCTACGGATCCCCATTCATGGTGAATAGGTTATTTATGATCTTGTGATGGGTTTGGCTACACTGGGGTGAGCATTTTCCCCCAGGATAGGTGGTGACAGATTGGGATTAGCGGGAGATGCTATGGGATGCCGCTCTTGGTGGAGGATTAAGCGATTATGTATTATACTTGTGTGGGTTGATTGGAGGTGTTCTGATGCTAGATTAACACTCGCGGGGGTTTCCAATTGGATAGGGATATTGCATAGAGTAGATGGTGGCACACAGTGTGGTGTATGCATGGGGGCCATGCTTGTTGGCCCAACTGCACAACAAGATGCATATGGTTGTTTATTGGAGTGGGACTAACCTTGGTTGTGGCGTTACATTGCTTCATGTGTGGGCATGGGAGCATATAGCTGTCACGAGGCCCATGTGTCCTCATGTGAGGTGGTGGTTCCAGCCTTGGGTGATGGCATACACTGGTACTCTCCCACATTAGTAGTTGGGGAGTATGCAGTTTTGGAGGAAGATGCTTGATGAGGTGACGATGATGGTGTGGTGACCTTACATAGGTTGTGAGCCGTGGTTGGACGATGATCAACATCTTCCTTTTGCTTGATAGCCATGGTACCTGATAGGGTAGATAGAGCATATTTTGGATCATTACATCCCCTCTCAAGTTCTGTGACAATTTGATGTGCATCAGGACTTGCTGCAAGTGATTGCTATTTTTGTTTCGGTGCGGGCGGATGGACCCTTATGGCTGCCGGAGTTGGATGTGCAGCTGGTGATTCTTGATTTTGCGGGATTGGTAGTGGTCCAGATTGGGATTGGGGTTCTATAGTGGTAGATGCTGGGACCACTCTAGCTTATGACACTTGGTGGATGTAGGCGAGACCTGTGCAGTTGACCATCCCTGATGGTGAGCTAGGTGCAGCTAAGGCAGTGGAGGAGGAGGAGCTAATTGTAGAGGAGGTTGAGGTTGAGGAGGATGATGGGGATGGTGATGGAAGGGATGGAGGAGATAGAGATGGCAGAGGCAAGGGAGCTATAGGAGTCTTTGTAGTAGTTGCAGCAGGGGTGGCAAGCTCCTCAGGTGCAGGCACATCTAGTTCTAGGCATAGAGTATGAAAGAGAGTAGTAGAGGAAGGTGAGTAGGACACTGATACTTTGAGGGCTTGGGTGGTGAGTCTAGAGAACCAGGTTTTCCAGTTATAGGGAGAGCTAGATATTGTGTGTGTTGAGCAGATAGTGCCCAGACTGAGGTGTAGTGGCTGTAGGGACTTGTGGATGGAGGAGCTGCAGGGGGAGGCGATGGAGGTGATGGGGCTCTTCTTGCACAGGTGATTGTAGAGCATGATGCAAAGAGGGTGCAGAGGTAGGGTGCTAAGGCTAGGTTGTAGTGAGCCGAGGCATATGTTTCCTAGTTAGAGCAATAGGTTACCTAGTTGTAGGGGGTGGTCATGGGTACGAGTATGGCTCAGATGTGGGGAGACTATACTTGGGTCCAGGAGGAGTTAGCAGATGCGAGAGCCTAGACAAAGTACTATTATGGTGCTTATCAGACAACTGTGTATGAGGGTCAGAGGGTACCTAGTTACAACCAGTGAAGTCACTTAGGTGCCTTTGTATCTTGTAGATCAGGGCAGTCTCAGCGCTCGGTTTAGCAGCCATTGCCACAGCAGCAGCCACCTTAGCAGCCACCAATGGGGCCACCTCCCTCACGACCAACATGGGCTATAGGGGTAAGGACTTCTATGGCCCCTCATGAGTCTCCACCTCACTCTCCTACTTATTCTGTGTAGGAGAGTTTAGCTCACTAATTTTGCATATGCATGTGGGCTTTTGATATGTGTATGTTGGCCCTATGGGCATATTTGTGTATCATGACCATTTATCGATATGTACATGGATATTGATATTTATATGAGATGATCATTTTTGGTGGTGATATTTATGTGTTTATGGATGTATTATGGATGTTTTTATGAGATCATGTTATGAATGTTTCTGTTTTGGTTTTATGATGTGATGTTTATGGATATGCATAATGAGTTATGAGTTATGTTTATGTTTATGGTAATATGATGTTATGATGATTTATGATGATGTTGTTTTAATGGATTATGATGTTTTATGTGGATGATGATATATGTTTATGCATAGTTGTAATGTGATGTTTATGGATGACTGCATATGGATAGTTATGGTTTTATGGCAGCTTATATAGATTATGATGTGGATGATGTGGATTATGCATAGATAGATAGATGGCATGATGTGATAATGTGATATTATGATGTTTATTTATGGCATATGAGGATGGGATTATGATGGATTATTTATTATGTGATGGTTATGGATAATGAATTTATGCATTATGGGATTGTTGTTTATGTGATTATGAGATGGATAATACTATGATGATGTGATATGGATAATGCTTACGATATGGTATGGTGATGATTTATGATATGATTATTATTCTAATGATGATGCTGTGTATGCAGGATGGATGATGATGGTCATGATATATATGTTGTTAGAGCAATTTTTAGGGGTGGGGGATGTTGGATGCAAGTGGGGGAGGTTGGGGATGGTGAATCCTTGGTCACTTGATGCACATTGTGATATAAAGCCACTTTTGGGTTGGGTAAGTTAGGATTGGATAGGATGATTAGGATGTGTTAGGATTGGGTTTGTTAGGGTGGGGAAAATGGTTAGGTCTTTGTTGTCATTAATGCAAAGCCAAGGTGAAATAACCACATGGTTTGGTGGATGGGGACAAGGGTTGATCAAGGGATGATGGGTTAGGAATATAACATAGTTGATATTAATTTAGAGCAATCCTAGGTTTATTATAGTAAAGAGGATATTTTCACCAAGGTATGAAAGACCAAGGTATGAAAGACCAAGGTGATGATGTATATCCATCTTTTGCATGGACCAGACCCGCAAATAATAGGATGATCCCATGCATACCCAAAGTAGTACAATCTTGTCTAGAGGACGAGGGGGAATCCATAGCATAAGCCCTTAGTACACAAAAGGTATGATGAACCTTAGATGCAAAAGGAGATCAATATGCTAGAACCAACCCTACAATTCACAAGATATGAATACCAAATTGGAGTAATGAGAAAAACCTGCAAGCACAGCATACAAAAGCAATGACCATGCCCCATTCTAGGTATTTTCACCACATACCATGATATAGGGAGATCAAGGTAGTTTTGAAATGATCCTTGAATAGAACAAAAGATAAAATCAATAACCAAAAAGATCAACTGACCAAACAAACAACCATTGTATCTCTTGCCAAGATAGGTGTGGATTGATTGATTCTTCTTATTGTAGGAATGATATATCTGTTAAGGCATGGATTGATGGATAATTAGGATAAATTCAAAAGATGGGAAAAAAGATACAGGCCATAAGTTATGGTTAAACTGATTTGATGGTTGATGATTTTTTGTGAAGGGATGATGCTTTTGATAGTATGCATAGTGATTGTATTGTGCAAGTATAGTTTGCAAGCTCATGGAATATGGACCATCCAAGTGGGGTTGGATGGGTGCATCTTATGTACTGATGTACTAGATACTTCCTTCATATTCTAGACTACCTCCATACCCTGTATCCACGAGATCAAGGCACATTAGTATGTGGGTGGTGATGATATGTAGTTCTGATTTGTGATGATGATGTGGGATGGTTCGGATGTTTGGATGATGATGTTTGATTTTGGGTTTTTGGATTTTGTAATGTTTTTGGGATTTTGTGGATATTTTGATTTTTTTTGGTTTTCTAGATTTTTTGATTTTTTTGGATTTTTAGATTTGCTGATTTTTTTGGATTTTTTAGATTTTCTGTTGTACAAGGAGGGCATACAAGGATCCACTTGTCCAGGATTCTACCTTGGGTGGGTGCTGAAGTGTGGGATGTTTGATGCTAAATGTTTGTAATCCCAATCCATGGGATGGAAGTGGTGTGGAGTGATTTGGGTAGGCGAGGACTTATTAGATGGTGGAATTGGCCACTACACATGGTGCCTAAAATAGGTTTTCACCATGGTACTTATCCAAGGTGCCACCGAAGTGGTTTTCGCCATTGGATAACTTTATTGCATCAATTGTTTCTTAATTTTTTGATTTTTTGTTCTTTTTTCTTTTTTTCTGTTTTGATTTTTTTGAATTTTTGATTGGGATATTTGATGGGTTAGGCATAAAACTTCTTGAGATGCATGATGTTCATTGGCTCATCCAAATGCTACCCCTTATGTGTTGCTAGCTGGTAAGCTCCTAATCTATAATTGGCTATTATCATAAAGGGTCCCAACCAATTGGGTTCGAACTTGCCTTTCTTATGGCGTTCCTGCAAGTTCCTTTGATTTTCGATGAGGACAAGGTCACCTATTTCAAATTGGCGAGTCTTGATTTTCTTGTTATAGCTTCTTCAGAGGTGATTCTAATAGGCTTGCAAATGGTTAAGAGCATTGGGCCATTTTTCATCCAAGAGTTCTAGCTCATTCAAATGTGCAACCCGATACTCCTCATCAATGAGATTCTGCAATGAAATTCTGAGAGAGGGGAGCTCGACCTTGATGGGTAAGATGGATTCAGAACCAAATACGAGGGAATATGGAGTGGCTCCTGTGGGGGTACGAATACTAGTGCGATAAGCCCAAAGGGTGGGGTTAAGCTGTAGGTGCTAGTCACGATCAACTTCATTAACTATCTTCTTCAGAATTCTGAGGATAGTTTTGTTTGAAGCTTCGGCTTGGCTGTTACCTTGAGGGTAATATAGAGTGGAAAAATGATGTTGGATGTGGAATTTTTGACAAAGGGTGTAGAATTCTTGATTCTTGAATGGTTTCCCATTGTTAGTGATGATGGCGAGGGGGATACTATAACAACATATGATGTAGTGGAGGATGAATTTGTCTATTTAGATACTAGTGTAGGTGAGTGGAATGGCTTCCACCCATTTGGTGAAGTACTTGGTGGTAGTGATAATGAACTTATGTCCATTGGATGATGGTGGATGGATTTTAGCAACAACGTCAAGCCCCCACTGTGAAAAGGGCCATGGAGTCATTATGGGTTGCAATTATTGTGACAGAGCATGGATTAGATCTACGTGTTGCTGACAAGGAAGACATTTCTTCACAAATTGGTGTGCATCATTATCCAATGTTGGACAATAATACCCTATTCTTAGAATCTTCTTCGCAAGGGTAGGTACACTAGAGTGTGCCCCATAGATACCTTCATGTACCTATTGTAAGGTTGTTTGAGCTTCTTGAGAATCTAGACACCTTAGAAGGGTCCCATCAAGACCCTTTTGATATAATGTGTCACCGATAAGGGTGAAATGAGAGGTTCGACAGATGAATGTTTGACTTTGGGTAGATGATAGATCAGGTGGAAGGATGTTGTCATGGAGATATCAGTAGATGTATTGATACCAAGGGGATAGGGGACCAATGATGTTGCATACCAATTCAGATTGTGGAACATCATAAGCTGGCATTTGCAATTCTTCGATGAGGAATTCACACCTAGCTATTTTACTGCATGTCTACCAAAGATCATATGGTGACCATGGCATCTACTACTTTGTTGTTAAGCCTTCGGACTTGCTCAAAGTGGATTTCATGAAAATATTCTTTGAAGTCGTTGACCATCCTTTTGTAGGGTAGGAGCTTGTCATCCTTTGTTTTGTACTCATTATTGACCTATTTGATAACCAATTGGGAATCACCATAGACCATGAGCTTCTCTATTTTCCATTTGATTGCCATGCAGAGCCTTGTAATGAGTGCCTCATATTCTGTGACATTGTTTGTACAAGGAAATGTGATTTTGTAGGATTTCAGGATGCAATCTCCTTGAGGGGTGACAAATAGGATTCTTGCCCTTGAGCCACGATGTGTGTAGGATCCGTCAAAATACATTTTCCATTATGTTGTAGGTGCAACTAAGGATGGACTCATCTAGAAATTTTGAGAGAAGCAAATGTTTCATTGGGATTGGTGCATCAGCTAGCTAAAAAACTATTACCTATCCTTTAATGGTCTTTCTTTCTATATATTCAATGTCAAACTCACTGAGGATCATCACCCACTTAGCCATGCGTCTTGTAAGAGTTGCTCAGGACAATAAGTACTTTAGTGGATTGATTTTTTCTATGAGCTTTGTCTTATGGTTGAGCATGTAGTGTCTTAATTTTTGGATGTGAAGATGACTACAAGTCATGCCCTTTCAATAGGTGTGTAATTGAGCTCATATGCCACTAAGGCACGACTGGTATAGTCGATAGCTCTTTCCTTTCCGTTGTTGTCATGTTGTGCTAATAATGCCCCTATTACTGTTTCTGTTGTTGAAATGTAGAGTAACAGGGGTTGTCCTTGCTTTGGTGGTATGAGAACTAGTGGCGTAGTGAGATATTATTTCAATTGTTTAAAGGCCTTCTAAAAATTTGAATCCCAGATAAATGCCATGTTTTTGCAGAGGAGATGCTGAAATGGTTGGCATTTATCGACTAGTTTTGTTATGAAGAATTTTATAGACTAGAGTTTCCCTTGAAGGCTACATAGTTGTTTCAGGTTCTTAGGTGGAGGCATTTTGACTATTGCTTTTACCTTTTTTGGATCTACTTTGATGCCTCATCATGACAAAATGTAGCCAAGGAGTTTTCTTGAGGTAAATCTGAAGACACACTTCTTTGGATTGAGATGCACTTTGTATGCTTCTAACCAGTCAAAGATTTTAGGTAGCACCTATAGGTAGTCATCTCTTGTTTTCAATTTTCCCAATAGGTCATCCAGATAGTCTTCCATGATGCTATGGAATAGGTCATGGAATATCATGATCATAGCCCTTTGATATATTGCTCCTATGTTTTTAAGGTAAAAAGACATAACAACCCAACAATATGTTCCCCATGGACAAATGAATGTTGTCTTATGTTGGTCTTCTTCAGTGATCCTAATTTGATTCTACCCTAAAAATCCATCCATAAGTGATAACATTTCATGCCCATCTGTTAAATCGACTATAATGTCAATGTTTGGTAGAGGAAAGTCATCCTTAGAGCATTATTTGTTGAGATCTCTTAAATTTGTACATACGTGGATGTCCCTAGTGACTTTAGCTACAGGCACAATGTTTGATACCCATTCTAGATAATCAATAGGGTAGATGAATCTGACATCTAAGAGCTTTTTCATCTCTGCTTTGATGAGCAATGCTACTTGGGGATTCATTTTTTGCAACTTTGTTTTACTAGCTTTGCGTCAAGATGTACTGTGAGATGATGGCCACTAATGTTGGATCTAATCCTGGCATGTTGGCATATGTCCATGCGAAGTTGTGGCTTTGTGCTTTGAAGAATGTCAAGAAGGCCTCTTGTTCCATTGGTGTGAGGGAAGCTTCCTGAAAGGTGACTTTTGGTGATTCTTCAGTACCAAGGTTCATCTCTTGGGATTCCTCCACAAGGATTGGTGATCATTCTTGGTAGAGCTATGGGACTACGGGGAGGTCCATTCTCTCATCTCCTAGTGCCTTGGGGAGGTTTTTACCAGGAGATACATCCTTTATTTTTATGTTTTCATCATCTGAAAGTGCCATGGAGTGGTTTTCACTAGGGGATGTATTTTTTTATTTTTGTGTTTTTGCAACTAAGAGATGTGGAGGTCTCCCCAAAGCATGTGGATGTGTTGAGTTCTATGATATAGCTAGCTTTATGGTCTCCCAGAGGTATGTGTTCTCTAACCCGCATTAGTTCAGTGATTGCTTCATCATTTTGTGTGACATCGAGGACCAGAGGTCCTTGTTGGTCCTAATCAATAAGTTGGGGATAGATGAGCAAAAGGTCGTTGGATGATGATGGCATGGTTGAGAGGCTATAAATGGTGCATATGGAGGATTCAAATAGTTTGGAAAAATCGGTAAAAGAGTCTTGATAATCCTCTTCCTTGGTGTTCTCAATTACAGGGAAGGCTCTCGCAACTTCATTTAAGATATATTCAAGTTATGTGGGGGTAGACTCTTGTTTTTTGTACCCCAAACCTTGGTGGTAGGGATTCTTTGTTTCTTGGATTGGTTCAAAGGATCCCTTGCTCGTGAAGGCCCATACCACCTTGTCATTTGTAGCCCATGTTTTTGACAATATCTAGACCCTTTCTGTACTTCTCAGTAGGTAGGAGTTGAGCTTGTTATTTTCCATCTTCATCTCTGTATAACCATGATGACACATCTTTAAGGATATCTTTTTCCATGAGGTGTCTTCACTCAAATATTGGAGACGGTTTACATTTGATGATAATGGTAGAGATTTCCTTTGTCTTAGGTGCACCAAATGTTTTAGGGGATGGTGGTAGTTTCCCTACACAAAATGTGTCATGTAGGTCATACTCTCCACACCCTATGTCACTAACTTTGATCTTGATCTCCGGGATAGGTGAGGGTGAGGAGGTGGATGGTTTTGGATTGTTGTTAGAGGTGGATGGTTTGATGGTGTTATTATATGGGCAGAAGGTTTTATCATGTCCTTCCAAGAAACTACACTATTGGAAAGGATGAGGATTGGTGTAGATGGTAACCTCCGTCCCATTGTATGGGAATTTAAGGCATTGATGAAAGGTGGATGGCATGGATCCATGGCTGACCAAGGAGGATGTTGTATGGGAATTCAAGATCAAGCACTTGAAATTTGATTTCCAAAATCTTCTGTCCAACCTGAATTGGAAGCTTGATAGTCCCTTCGGATAGTCTTTCAGTGTCATTATATCCTTTGATGGTTATGATTTCACTTGAGTCTATGACCACATTAGAATATCCCAATTGTTTTATTAGTTTGAGAGTGTAAAGATTTAGGCTAGAGCCACCATCTATTAAGACTCATTTGATGGTATGTTTATGTATGCAGACTTCAATGTGGAGGGCCTCATTGTGAGATGTGTTAGTGGTAGGAAGATCTTGTTCAGAGAATGTGAGATGATGAGGTGATGAAAGGTGTCCCACCATGGCTTGGAATTGGTTTACATTCAAGTCACTGGGAATGTGAGTCTCCATCAAAGCTTTGTCAATGACTTCTTTGTGGAGGGGCATGTGCAAAGCAATTCGAGGATGGAGATTTGGGTGGGTGTTTTTCCAAGGTGTTCGAGGAGGTTGTATTTATTTGTGGGTGGGTGGTTTGTGGGTGCAGAGGTGGTAGGTTGGTCATCAGCGGGGGCTCCTCGAGTAGATATGTAGCCGTGATGAGTAGTAATGGCGCAATTGGGGGTTTTAGCTCATATGATGATGGTAGATACTTGGTTATGACATTCTTCTATACAACCCACAACTGAGTCGAAAGAAGATGGAGGGGGGATGACATTATAGGTTTGATTGAAGCTTGAAGTTTTTCCTTTGTTATGGTTAGGGAGTGGATCCTTGTATGCTCCTAAGTTGTCATAAGGTGATCTCTTGGGAGGTTCATCTATGGTGATATCTCCATGATCTACAAGGTATTAGATGCAATTCTTTAGCCTCATGCAATCAGATGTCTTATGCCCTTTAACGCAGTGATATTCGCAATAGGCATTCTCATTAAACCATGAGGTATTGAATTGGTTGTCTTCATAAGGATGATTAATAGGTAATTGAATTAAGTTAGCCTTTAAAAGGTTTCTCAAGACATTCTCAATTGGTTCTCCTAAAGGTGCGAATCTTCTTTTGGGTGCATTGGTTTGTCTTGGTGGAACTTTTGGAATGTTGATGTTGTTATTACTTGTGGATGGATTGGAACCATTATTGAAGGTGTTTTTGTTCTTACCCCAAAAGTGGGGTTTCTCATATGATTGGTTATTTTTCGTGTTGGTGTTGTTGTTGTTACTATTGACCTTGTTGCTATTGTTTTTGTTGTCATTGTTCTCTTGATAGATTTTGATAGCTATGAGAGCTCTCTCAATTGTGGTTCCTTTGTCAATAACCTCTTCAAAAGTAGAGGTGCATTGGATTTGTAGGTGAAAGCCCATTTATTGATTGAAATTCATCACAAACATGGTGACCAATTATTTTTCGGGCATGGGCCATGGGAGTTTGCTTGCTAGACTTCTCCACCATTGTAAGAAGGTGGCGAAAGATTCCCCATTTCTTTGTTTAGTGTTACAAAGATCAGTCATGGACACTTCATGCTCAAAGTGTTGAAAATGAAGGTAGAACTACTGCTATAAACTTTAAAATTATGTGATTACAAAGCTGAAAATAAGATTAATCTGTAACAATTAATGTGTAGTGATTTTGTACTTTCAATCCAATGTAGAAGAGAAGAAAATAGATTGCAAGAAGAAGAAAAGTATTTACGTGGAGAAACCCATAAGGGAAAAAACTCCACACTCAAAGGTGTTTATTCTTGTATTAAATCTTTTTGGAAAAGATTACATTCAATACTGAAATTCCTCTAAGTCCTTGATGCACTTCAAAAACTTCTTTTTCTTCTAAGTCTTTGAAATCTTGCTCTCTGGAAAATGTATGGTGCCTTTTTAATTAATACAAAAGATTCTTAATTCAAAATCTTGAAACTCAAATTACAATAAATTGTAATTGATAACATGAGACAAGTCCTCATGAAAAAAACAAGCACTCCAAATATAGAAGACTGATGTCAAACTAAGCCAAGCTTCCTATTAATTACCAGTCCTGTATGTGGGTGCCCAAGTTTGCCTACTCAACCTTTAGTCAACATCAAAAATATTTCCAAATAAAAGCAACAACTAAAAGTCCCAAGATTGGGTGCCCAAGTTAGCCCAATCTATTTCAGTCAATTGAAGTGATCAACACACACCAATTCTCATGGAACAACTTGCACAATTGATGTCCCCAATATTATTCTGAATTAACCTATTATGTAAATGGAAGTGACATGCAAACACCTATAGTAACATGCAAGAGATACCCATTAACTGAAACTGGTGAAGGAGTGATCTGCAAGTTTTTTGGAGTTGGAGTGTTCTACAAGCAACCTCATAAAAATGACATGCAACAACATGCAACTCCATATAACTGACATGCAAAAACATGCAAGCACATGCAAGTTCATATTAGCAACATGCAACAACATGCAAGCACATGCAAGTGAAATTCAACAACATGCAACCACATGCAAGCTTTTATGAGCTCATGCAACCACATGCAAAAACATGCAAGTCCATGCAAGCTTTTATGACCTCATGCAAGCAATATTCCAATATCATACATCTCTAACACTTCAGTTAACTCCAACATTATATCCATGCAAAGTGTATCAACAAAATCCACTCATGTACATAAAAAACAAACTCCAAGTCTAAATATAAGACACCTCCAAAAGGGGACGCCCAAGTTAACTCCCACTCACTAGGAGTTATCAAACTCTCAAAATAGACTTTACGGAGTTTTCAACAAGTCTTCATGGACCCCACCTCAAAAGTGGGTGCCCAAGTTTGACCCTATCATTTAGGAGTTAATTACAACATGCCAAGTGATATAATTAAATATTAATTAATCTCTCAAAGTCCTTATGTGTTAGGGAACACATTCCAAGAACTTTGGAGACACATGAATTGGTTAGGATTGCAAGTTAATGAAAACTTATCCCAACACAAAGTTGTATGAGAAGTGATTGACAAATTTCTCTACAAGTTCTTGGAATGTTTTGATATCTGGGGGAAGATGTGCAAACCATTCGGTTGCTTGTCCTCCTAGGCTTCTAGGGAAAATTCTAATGAGATATGTATCATCATAGGAGACTTCTAGGCAAGAAATATAGAACTCCCTTAGGTGTTCATGGGGGTCTCCTTTCCCTTTATATTTGTCAAATTTAGGCGTCGAGAAAGGAGGCATGGGAATGGTGCGATCGAAAGGATATGGGCAAATATCTTCAAATGAGTATTGTTTTCTTTTATGCCCATGTTGCATGTCATCAACCTTTTGGATCAAAGTTTGAATGATTTGTGATAAATCTAGGGTGGGTGGTGTTGGAGAAAGTTGGGGATTTGTTGTTATTGGGGTGGGGTTTGATTTGTTGTTGTTGTTGTTTCTGGTAGGTGATGAGTTGTTGGAGGATGTGTTGTGAGATTTGTTGTTATTGAGTATTTTGATTTTGTTGCAATGTTTGGTTGGTGTTTTGTGCAAAAGATGATGTGGGGGGTTGTGAAATAGGAGGTTGTGTGTATGTGAAGGTAGATGTTTGTGGGTTGTTGCTAGGGTTGTTGGATGTATTGTATGGTGGTTGTGAAAAAGTTGTGTCATGAAGGCGATGGTATTTTAATCGAATTGGGGGATGCTTGTGGAAGCGTTGGTGTATGTTGTGTTGTTGGGTATGTTGAGGGTGATTTGTGGAGTAGATGTAGATATGGTTGATGTTGATATGGAGGTAGGGATTGATGTTGATGTGGTGGTGTTGAATGATGAAGGTTGTGAGGTATTAGGGACATTGTTGGATGAATATGGTTGGGATGTGGAAGGCAGGTTTAGTACCTTAGCACCATTTTGGATTAAGAACTCTAGATATTTATTAGGATCTGACTTTAGGATTTGGTCTAATAAATCCATGGAGTCGGCATCTTGCATAAAGTCTATGACATCTTGGTCAGTGTTGTTACTATTGGATGGTTAAATTTGGTTTCCCCAAGGATTTATCATGGCATTGTTATCATAGGATGTTTGTTGTTGATTTATTGGGATATTTTTTTGGTCAGTAGGGGGCATCCCAATTCTATATGACTCCATTTCTTTGTTCTTCCTAGCTTGAGACCTTGTTTGTGGCATACAATGAAGAAGTGTTGATTGGTTTTGGGATGATAGGTGAATGAAGGTTATGATTGATTTTCAAAAAGGTTTGGACCAAAAATGGGTGGATTATTTATGATAGGATATGAGGATAATTTTGGATGATCGATCAAGGGATACTTTAGATAAATTTGGATGATGATCTTGGATGAATGTTTAAGGGATACTTTGGATATTTTTGATGATGATTTTGGATACTTTGGATAATTATTTTGGATGGATGATCAAAGGATAACTAAATCAAAAGAGGGCTCAAATAAATCTAGATCTTGTGGATTTCAAAGAGATTTTCCTATCCTTAATTAAGGTAGACTAAGACACTTAAAGAAAAAGGGAATGGGGATTATTTTACTTGTGATAGAAAAGACCTCCAAGCAAGATAGGCTCCTTAGAATTTACTAACTTAGGAGTAGTCTAGGCTCCTAAGCCAATTTATCCTAATGTTAATAAGGCTAATTTATAAAAGAGCCTAAGGTAGACACATGCTTAAGCTTCTTATAAATTAGAGGATGGGGGATGAGATCTAGATTTAAATTTGCACAAAATTTGATTTGATGGATGGTTTGGATATTGATTTTGGATTGGATAAGATTTGGATAGTGTTGGTTGATGTTTGAATGATGTTTGATTGGATTTAGGGTAAGGTTTGGCTTAAGGTTTAGATGATTTAGATTAGGATTGGATTTTGATTATGGCTTAGAGGATATTTTGATTTTGATTTGGGGAAATTGTGATTAAAGGTTTGGATGGTGGTTGATTAAAATTGGAAGGGATGGAATAGGTGTAAAAGTTCTAAGTGAAAATCAAGATGTTTCTAAGGTCAAAGGGATGGATGTAGGATAATAGACCTTTGACAAAGGATGGACTTGATGGATGATGGATTATTTTGGGATGGTTTAAAAATGTTGCCACGTCACAAGGATGGTCAAATTATGCTTGGAAGATAAACTATAGGTCAATTGATGATTTTTGGATAAGGGAACCAAAGGCGCTAAAGAGTGAATGTAAGGCACTAATAGATTAACTATATGCGCTGAAGGATAAGCCTAAGGTGCTAACATAGAAGTCTTTGGCACCGACAGATAAGACAAAGGCATGAATAGATAGCCCTATGGCACCAAATAGAGAACCAAAGGCGCTACTAGTCTGTTCAAAGGGCTAAAATTGATTGATTTTGTGAAATTTTTTTGATCTTTTAGTTTCAAAAGTTCTTGGCAAGAAATTAAACAAGCAAGAAGACACAATGGCTTGACTTCAATGTATGGAATTAGCTTTTGGATTTTACAGGTTTTGACAAAGAAGACACACCATTCACATGAACATCCTAGAAATTATTCAAGTAGGAATGTCATATCCAATGGACCCACCCAGGTGTGGTTTCAATCTCCAATTTTAGAAAATGGTAATTTCCATGCCCTTGATACCATATACCATTATGATGAGACTATGATTTGTCTTGTTTTTATTGCTTTAATTACCTATTTCCTGAGACATTTCAAGACTTCTATAAGAATTAATTATTTCTATGTTTATCCTGAAGATACTGAAGCATGAAGATGGTATATAATATGCTATTAATTAATTGTGTGGATGGTTGATTGCTTATGGAATATGTTAGTACTTTATGTTGATTTTAGTGATAATGATGCATAAATACTATGTGGTGTACTAACTCCTCATGTAGCAAGAGCGTGGCTTCATATCAAGAAGAACACTAGAAAAATTGTAGCTGAAGGAGATGCTGATATCCATAGGAGATGATATGGGTACCTGCAGCCAAGTGAAGAAGATCTTGAATTGCTTGGGACGAGTCATCCATGACTCTGTGATGGTTATCTTTCAATAAATGATACTGTAAACGGTAAAATTTGGATAGTTGAGGTTTGATTAGTTTTAATGTATATCCTCCTTTCACCCTTTCATTTAAGGACCTAGGGTCGAGTTGCAATGTACTATCCTACCCTAGGTCGCAGTGAGATGTAGGGAAACTTGGATTTTTATGATTTGATTGCCAATTATCTTCTCTTATGCTTAATTATACCATAAAACCATAATTATGCAAATACGATAGTAAACAGATGAATTACAGAAAATGTTGTTACAAAAAGATGTAAAATAACAAATAACTATGCACCTGTTTTCGGGGTTCAGAGACGAAAAAGTTAGGGACTAAAGAGTGGGTGCCCAAGTCTAGTGGCCTACTTTTTGTCAGCATCTGCAAAAAAGACTTGCAACCTGTTCCTACTATACTGAAGATTTTCCCATCACAAAACTTCAAGGACTAATGAGTGAGCGCCCTAGTCCAGGGAGTTGTTTTCTTCTCTGATTTGCAATTTTGACACTCTATTGTACTCTCCTACAACTTCACTTTGTCTGCAACTCCAACTTGTAACCTGTAATCATGGAAACTTTGGGAGGGGGTTGTGGTGTTTAGAGGCTTGCCTTAGTCAAGCCCTGGAGAGACATTCAAGCCTTCTGAACACCGTTGTTAGACAGAGAGTGTGTGCCCTTGGGAGGCAAAGGAAAAAACTAAATGATAAATGCTTACAAACATAAATGATATCACCTTGTAGTGAATATCTCATGGGAGGAAGAAGCTCTTCATGTCATGAGGAGATGGATGCTCAAATCTACAAATACAAACACATAGACAACATAAATCTGCTCTTGCAACACAATGAAAGCCTTGAATCACCTTTAGAATGCATAAAATTCACAATAACCATCTAGTTTAAAAATGAATGCCTAAACATGCTTTTATATGCAACTACAAACACTCTCGCCAAGAATTTCATAATTCAAACTTACAGTGTCGGCATAGGACCCAAATAACGGTCACAAGCTGACACCCAAAAATTGGGACTGCCCCAAAATAGGGCAAGACTAGGGCATGGGCACCCAAGTCCTCCCCCCTATTTTGGGTAGGGGTTATCTCAAGTGGTCCCCCTAGGTCCCATTTGTCAAGACACGTAGAGGTTTTCTCATTGGGATGTTGAAATATGATGTAATATGTCCTAAATGCAGCTAAAAGACCCGAGAGCTAAACCTTATGAGGGAAAATCACCAAGGGGACATTTTCTGACGTTACATTTAGTCCCACTTTAATGTATGTATAAATGTGAGGCCAATACATGCATTAAAGTACGGTCAACAAACACAGCAAACATGCCAAGCATGGATAAGACATGCCAGACACATTAAAGACAATGACAGACACACAAAACATGGAGAAGACAATTACAGTCACACAAAACATGGAGAATACAACAGATGCATAGAAGACACATTAATGCATAGAAGACATGAATGATTTCTTTTCTTTTCTTTTTCTCATATGTATGCAATGTAGATGCAAGTATAAGAAAGTAAACAAACCTCCCATAATGCGGAATGTACTCATCGCACAGGTCTTTAAACTGCATATATGGGGCAACACACATGCAAGACACGCAAAACCTCCCAAAATGTAGGATGTACTCATTGCATAGGTATTTAAACTGCATATGGGGCAACATACAAGCCAAACAAAGCAAGCACACCAACACACACACTTTGAAGACACGAAGAAACAACAGACAAGTGATGGAGTGTTCCTATTTCTAGGTTCATCACCATCTCAGGCACATTACAGGCACACACTGATGATTGGGCTTTGCCACAAAAATCACCGAAGACACACTTAAGGGTTGAGTTAGTCACAGAACCACTTCTCGCCTCCATAGAGGACTTTTAAAAATGACAGGATGATGCAATCTACTCTGAGAAATACACCATCCCCGCCTCCGTAGAGGGCTTAAGATAAAAATGATATACGTGATATCCTGCCTCCGCAGAGGGCTAAAATGATTGATTGATTGATTGCAAACAAACTTAGAGTGCAGGATGTACTCATCACACAAGTCTTTAAACTACACCTGAGGACAAGCACATTGCTAACATCTACAATAGACAACTTACCTTATATATGCCCCCACCTTAAGGTGGTTGATATCAGGTATCGATATCAAGCACGTTAAGGTAGGAAGAAAACACACAAGGGAACACATACTTTTGCAAATCCCATGCTCCCTGGAGGTGACATGTACTTTACGATCGCCAAATGTTCCCACAAGCACATCCCTGCAAGAAACATGTTAGTGTCCAAATAATCGTGATAAACAACAACATCAATGTATATGATTAACCACATAAAGAGCCAAGGTTATACTATGAATTTGAAGTTTGAGGTGGGGTTATATCATGAAGATCTCTTAATCAAGTACCACCAAGGCTAGATTCAAAGACAAACAAAGTGCACAGAGCATCAGTATTGTTATGATTTGTAAATGAGATAAAAACATCACCAAAATCACTATGCGGAAAGCACGAGTGCTTCCACTAGCCAAGCATCGGATAAGATATACAACCCCATCGTCATATTAGGAACTAAGTCCATTTTTTGATTTCTCGTGAAAGGGATGCTAGGTCTGCATTAGTATAAATGTTTTTCATCATCCACCTGCTAGATAGAAACACTAGAGGAAGGGAAACAATAAATAAGAGAGGAGAAACAAGTGTCTTAGGGACATTCACGTAGGAGGGTGCCCCCAAGTCACCAACTGTAATGCTATGTCCGTAAGACACAACACACAATAATGAAATCAGAGAGAGGCAATATAGAAGAATGATGATACAAATAGAAGAAGGTCACAACATAAGTGGTCTCCTAGTATCCCGGACCTTACAAGAGAATCAAAGGTCATCCCAGGAGGCTTAAACAACATATAACACATCGTGGGGAAAGCACATCATGAGAGAGATAAAGGGTTAGAGATACTTACTTGGTAGGATCTTCGTGCTAAGTCTCATCATCAAATAAATCATCAAGAAGGTCGTCATCTTCCCAAATTTGAATGCTAGAAAAGGGTATAGGTTGTTCCATTTGTTTGTCTAATGTATTTTGATCACCTCCCGATCCTTGAGGGGATAATGAAGGGTGGATCTCAACATGAATATCAGCTCTTATTGGACTAGGTGGGTTTTGAAACTGTTTCTTATCCACATCAATCATTTTGAATAGGTCAGGATAGACAAAATAGTCCTATGTTGTCATGATGTCCTCCATTAATGCTTCAATTTGGTTGGGAGGATTATTCAAATTACTAGAGCTATCCCTAGTCTTCTCATTTGAGGTATTTGAATGCTTAGATGTAGGAGAAGTAGGGTGGCTTGTGAATTCATCATCGCTCTCATAGTCATTGTCAATATCATCTCCATATGTTTCAGCTATCAATTCCAAACTATTAAGAGAAGTGTCATGCTCTTCCTTCAAAGTGTGTTTTATCAATTCTTCTACTACCCAAGGGTATGTATTGATGAGAGATATGAAGTTGTCAAGATCAGATACATAGTCAAGGATTTCGAAGGAAGAGGACACAAATATATCCTTGTTGTACATAGCTTGTATATAGGTAATGACATGAGGATGCATGCTAAGAAATTTGTAGAGATTTTCAAATTTTGTGATATATGCATGTAAAGATTCCAAAGAGCATTGAGAGGATAAATCCATGAGTGCCAAATCAGATTTTAAGATCTTTTCAAAAAGTATGCAAAAGACAAGTGCAAACTATATGCAAAAATGACCTAAAATGCTTGATTTTTTAGTACTTTTTCAATGCCAATAAGTGAAAGCAAAGGTGTTGTAAGGATTTTGATCAGGGGAAGCAAATTATATGTCTGATATCAGTCCAATACAGCAATAAGATCCTTCACAGCACACTCTTGATGCAAATCTAAGATGATGATAGACCAAAACCTACTGAAAATACACTAAAATAAACACTTTTTAACCAAATCTCAATGCAAAAGAGCATGACAAAGGGTGTTGTGAGGAAAATGATGATAAAAATGAAATCATATCAGTAATAAAATCCACCTAATTCCAAAAAATCCGTCACAACACCCTTATAGTGCCACTTAAGGTCAAACCCTAGTGAAAATATAGCAAAAATAGGCAATTTTTCATGATTTCTCAATTCCAAGACTTACAAAAAGGGGTGCTGTAAAGAATTTTAGGAGGTACAAAAAATAATAGCAATGATATCAGTCACCTCAATCCATAAAATTTTTCACAACATGCTTGGAGTGCATGTAGACACCCTAAAATGACCAAGTCGTCGCATCACTTGCATTTCGTTATTTCTTCCTAATCACCTGCATTTCAACGTTAATTAAATAATCTAATTATTTAATTAATTTCATCAAATTCTTCTAAATCACATACTTTCAACATTAATTAAATAAATTCTCTTTATTTAATTAATTAAATTAAATTCCTCTATTATTCTTCCACAATTAAATAATTGGAATTATTTAATTGGATCATTATCCTCTCTCAAAAAATTCAAGTCCACATTAATTAAATAAATCCAATTATTTAATTAATTCAACAAATTCCCTCTTATCTAAAATTAAATAATTCTTAAATTATTTAATTAAATCAAATTTATTCTTCCAAAATCATGCACAACAATTAAATAAATTTATTTATTTAATTAGCTTTTAAAATCTTCTAAATTAAATAATTTCAATTATTTAATTATTTCTTCCAAAATATCTGCTCTAAATTTAAATAAATCAATTATTTATTTAAATTGCTTTTTCTTCTAATTTGAGTTATCTCTAAAATAACTCAAGCTTTCTTGCTCATCAATTAAATATTTCTATATTTAATAAAGCAAAATATCTTCTTTTCTCATGCAAATCCCTTCTTCTTGTTTTAAATCACTTAACTGATTGCTTTTTGCTTTTAATTGATTTATCTCTTCAGTTAACTCATTCTTCTATTCTTGATAACTCCTCTCATGTAAAAGCAAGCAAGACACATGTCTTCTTCTCATTCATTGCACATTCCTCAACTGTTCTCCTCCGTTGATTCTTCTGAATTATCTGGACCGTTGATTGATCTTCCTTGAAATCTATATAAACCCCCCTCATCTCCTTTATTAGCTCTCTCTTCGATCGTATTCTCAGGCATACTTAACAGAGTTTTGAGCATACAAAACGCGTTGATTGAGCACACTCACGATCTTTTGACATTGATCTCTTGAGCACACTACTTGCTTGTTGCAGCTATGGCTTCGCAACTTCATTGAGCAATCCACATACAATCCAAAGGAAACAATATAGATTTCGGTAAAAGTTTTTATTTCATTGATTATTTGTCATGGCTTTTATTTAAATTCGTTTTCTTTATGTTATTGGTTCTTTGATTTTATTTAGTTTAGATTTAATCAATTTTTCCCCATACACATTCTGGCACGCCCGGTGGGACCCACTAATCCCTTTGTTTCCTTGAGAAATTATTTTTTTTGAAGTCACAGTACGGCACAGCGCAATACGATATTGCACAGCACTTTTGGCAGCATCTTTCAGCGCTCCTGGAGGCACAGTTCAGCGCCCTTGGGGGCACTGCAGCGCTTCTGGTGACACAGAGCAGCGCTTTAGGTAACGCATCAAAGCGCGACCGACAGCCTTGTGAAGCGCTTCTGACTTAATTAGGTTTTGACCGCATTCAGTATTTTTTGCAAGGTTTTTCTCATTTCATATCAGTGGATTGGTTTGACAAACTGTTGTATTTGTCTTTCCAAACCTACTTTTGATACATCCTAAGCTGATTTATTTAGGGCTATCTTCAGTAGTTGTGTTAATTTATTGTATTGCTACACTTTTTGAGCTTTCTGGATTTCATTATTCAGATCTATCAGATATTATTGCTTAGAACAGTAGATTAAACATGAAATCCCATTTTTGATCTAGTCCTTTTGACAAAAGTTAATCTTTTCATGATCTGAGACCGTGCAGCGCTTCCGGCATAACAGTACAGCGCTTCTGGTTATTTGTCAGCGCTTTTGGTGGTATCTTATAGCGCTTCCTCTATACACGACATCGCTTTTGGCAGAATAGTGTCGTGCTCCTAGATACATAGTGCAGCATTTCTGGTTATTTTGCAGCGCCTCTGGTAATATCCTGCAACACTTCTGGTTTGTGATACAGTGCCCTTGGAATACAGTAAGTCGTGTATGGTAAGAAAGTATAGCGCTTTTGGTCAAAGTTGATTTGTTTTTTGCTAACTTGTGAATTTTTGGTGGAACTAACTCACTTGTTGTAGCTTCTTACTACTCACACAGAGCCAATAGGTGTTTTCTTAATATGTTCATGCAGGACGAGCATTGAAGACCTCTTGATTTATCTCACTAAGTCTTAGAAACACATTGCATGCTTAAAAGGATAATTGAACAAATCTTTTCTTGCAATCTAAGTCTTAGGAACATACTGTTTTTCTTAAGGGACAATGGACATGTATGAACAAACACCTCAATTTTCTAAAGGACAATGGACATGAATGCCAAACACTTCATTTCATAAGGGACAATTTACAACTACAATCGTGTGTGTGCCTAGCTTAGTTGCACCTTATTTTTCTTATAACGGGACAATTGAACCTTTGTTTGACGTGCTTGCTCTTACTTTTTTTGTACTTCCTTTAGAAGGGCCTGCTTTTGGATTACATTTCATCCAAAAGGGATGACCCTAAGCGGAGTTTTCCTTTGAACCGCTATATAAGAGGGATAAAGCGAAAGCCAAGTCCTAATCGACGTCAGCCTTACCTTGTGGTGCCAAACTGAAAAGAGGTGTACTAGCTCTTTGTGGAAATGATTTTCACATTGAGCGAAGTGTTTGAAACTCTTAGTAGGATTGGTTAAAGCTTTTAGTAGCTTGTCGCATTGCTCGTAAGGCGTTGGTCCCTCAAAGTCACTAAGAACCATTTTAGATAGAGACTACCTGACCTACCTCTGAACATTGTGGTAATCATCAGTGCAAGGGAAATCAATTTAAACCCTTAAGATACTCACCATTGGCTCCCTTGAGAAGAGATAGTATTCCCTTGGACATAAAGCTCTTGTGACCTACTTGAGCTTTCCAAGGGGAGGGTGAGATATCCCTACCTATCGTCTCTCGCAAAGATACTAAATATCTGACACCTTTATGGAATGATATTTTTATCGACGGAGTATTAAGCTGTGAGCTGATCTACTGCAATGAAACCTTGTCTCTAGGGATAAAAAGTGCTTGTTATTGATTGCAATTGTCTTAGACCTGTGGAAACATTGGGCTTGTTTGGAGCCTTGAACATACACTATCTGTTGTGTCAGTCCTTGTGCCTTTTTTGACCACTTGTTTGCTGTGTTTTCTCTTGCCAAACCAATCCAATCAGAAACAGAAAAATTTTGCCTTTGAAAAACATCAGACACTACTTCAGCGCCCCTGGTATTACAGCAGCTCGCCTTTGGTAGTACAGTAGATCGCCTTTGGTCAGCAGTAACCCTCCTCTGGCAAAACTCTACTTCAGTGCCCTTGGTATAACAGTAGCTCGCTTTTGGTCACTGTAGCTCGCCTTTGGCATAGCAGTAACTCGCTATTGGTAGCTCAGTTCGTCGCCTCTGGTCCACAGTAGCACGCTTTTGGTAGCACAGTCCTGCGCCTCTGGTCAAACAGTATAGCGCTTTTGGTCCAGTACTTTGTGCATCAGAAGCTTGTCCGTTTCTTAAAACATCTCACAGATTCCCAGCATTACATTTTGTCCTAGTGTATCCCATGGTAACCACTAGGCTACAACAAACTATGAAATCCAAGCAAGTTGTCCCTAAGAAGCGCAAGTTGCCTCCTCGCACACCACAATCAGGTCGTCTCAACATTACTCCCAAGGTGACTCCTAGTACACCCCCGGCAAAACCAAACAGCTCTCTGAACATGCTGCACATAGATGAACCAAGCAATCCTCATGAGGATAGAACCCCTTTGATAAATGTGCCTTAGTATACCACAGGCTTACCTCCAGATTTTGTCCCACAAGGTTATATCGTAGATCAAACCCCATCTCAAGAAGAGCAACACTTTGAAATAGGTCAATCCTCTCAAGAAGATGGGCAAGATCTTGATGAATTTATACAAGATCCTAGAGCTATAGCTGCCTTTGATAAAATCCTTAGTGAGAACCAGGATCATTTCTTTCGCTTGCTTGCAAAGCAAGGCACCAAGTTACCTCAAGATTTTGATGTGTCCACTCTCAAGGAGAGCAACAACGCCCAAGAAGCCATACAAGCGGTGCAAACCATGTCCACGATAACTACGCCCTTACCTACTCAAGGCTTGCAGTATAGGAATCCCCTTTTTCAAAACCCAACAGGGGAGAGGCCCATATCACCGCTTTTGACTCCTATGGAGATCTATCAAAACCAACAAGAAACTCTCCAACATCAAGCAGAGTTAGCTAAGCAAGCCACCTTAGCTCGATCGAATGTGCAACCTCCTCCTAAAGTGTCCACCCCAATTGCAAGTGGAATCTTGGTTACCCCATCACGCGTAGGTTTCCCACCCAATTACAATCCGGGGAACACTTATGTAGCCATGCAACAAGGGTCTCAACAAATACCACCTCCTATATCATCACACCTGCATGTCTCTCAACCAATTAGAGTTACGCAGCCCCAACCACAACATTCTTCTACTCTCATCCTCAATCAACCCCAACCGTCGCAAATCACTTCTACCTATGTTCCTCCTCCACAATGTTCATCCTCGCTCAACTTCTTTCATACATTGCCTAGCCACTCTCAACATTCCCAACATCAGGTTTCCCAAAGCTATGTGCCACCATCACAACCTAATCAAACGCACTTTAGCTTTCCTCCCCCCAATACTTTTCTTCAACCATCGCAAAGCCCAACATTCTTACCTAGCGCCACCTCCACCTCTGCCTAATCAAGGCCTCCAATTCCAACCCAATCTGAACCAATCGTACAACCCATATGATCCCAATCAATCTTACGACCCTTATAATACCAGTGCGCATGGCTTACACTATAATCTTCCATATGGGCAACACCAACCACTCTTTGGACAACAGGAGATGTTACCAACCCCTCCCACGACTATGGAGCTAAAGATCACAGAAGTTCAACAGCAGCTATCTGATCTTACGTTTGGCCACACGAAAAAGACCTTCTCTTTAGAGGAAGTGTGTCCTTATCCTTTTGATCGGTCGTTACCAATGATCCCTTTTCCTCAAAATTTCACTATTCCCAAGTTCGATAAGTACAAAGGAAAAGGTGACCCAAAAGACCATCTTAGGGAATTCTATCTCGCTTGTTTCGAGGTCTCTCATAACGACACATATCTTATGCGTCTCTTTCCTCGCAGTCTTGGAGGTCAAGCAATAGAATGGTTCTCACACTTACCCACGGGTATCAAGTCTTTCAACGAGCTAGCAGAAAAGTTTGCTACCCATTTTTCTTACAACGTAGAGCATGAGATTTCCATGACTGATCTATGCAACAATAAATAGAAAAATGGGGAAACTTTCATTTCTTTTCTTCAACGATGGAGACAAATGGCTAGTAAATTCCCTTTCAAGATTCTAGAGAAACAGCTTGTTAGCATATTTGTGCAGAACCTCAACCAAGAGTTAGGTTTCCATTTGCAAATTCTTAGTGCTACAACCTTCGATGAAATCACATACAAGGGTATCAACATTGAGAAGGCCCTCATTGCTAAGGGTGTGGTCAAAATCTTTAAGGAAACGAAAGATAGTACTTCTCATCAACAATCGAACGATAAACCCAAATATTGGAACAAGAACAAAAACGTGGTCAATGATGGGGTGGTCGATACTAAGCATGTCCAAATGTTGCAAACACCATTGCAGCTCTCCAAACCAAGTCAAGCTCCACCTCAACAATAGCAGCAACAAAGGCAGCCTTATCCAAACTAGCAGCAACGACAACAAGAGCGGCCCCAACAAGATTACCCTCCGTGACGTCAATTCACTCCCTTGGGAGTGCCCATTGAGTCGGTCTTATAGCAAGCCTTACAGAAAGGGCTCATCACCTTACCTGATGCTCCCCCATATGGAGAACCTGTCTACAAAACGGCACGTTACAGAGACAATGAGTATTGTGAGTTCCATAGGAGCAAAGGGCATCGAACTGCTTCTTGCATGAAACTTAAGCACCTCATCCAAAACCTCATCGACGGTAATCAAATCACTTTTGAGGATGAATCACCAGCGCAACACACGAACAAGGATCTTGATATGTACAAGGAACCATTCCCTCATCACGGTCCACCTCCTCCTTAGGATAGAGGTAAAGGTATCAATCATGCATCCACGTCCTTCGATTCCATTGTCGGTCGTTTTGAAGAAAGTCGAGTGTCTACCCTCACGATCAAAGGCAAATCTACGGATTGTGCTGTCACTACTCGTCGAGGTCATGTCACCATCCGTGCACCTACACCTAGGCTTCCGGTTCAGTCTAATTATAATCTTGTCAAACATCTAGGGAGAACACCAGCACAGATCTCTATTTTGGACCTTCTACGGTCATCACCTGCACATAGAGTGGTGCTAGAAAAAGCCCTCCAAGAGTCTTCCGTTCCTAACAACATAGCAGTCGCAGATTTCCAAGCTATAGTGGGTAATATTGCTTCGCCTTACAACGTGGTCTTCTCTTAGAAAGACCTCCCCTCCCATGATCCTTGTCACAACGATGCCCTTCATATTGAAGTTCTCATCCATAAGCACAAAATCAAACGCATACTCATAGATGGTGGTGTTGGTCTCAACATCTGTTCTTTAAATTTACTAAAGCAATTGGGATACTCTGAGGATCACGTCAACACTGATCATAGTATTACAATCAAGGGGTATGATGATGCAGAACGCCGTTCAGAAGGTGTTATTCACTTGCCTATACAACTGGGCCCTGTCATGCTTGAAACTAGGTGCCAAGTTCTTGATATTGAGCTGCCTTACAACATTATCCTAGGCCACCCATGGATCCATGCAATGAAAGCTGTTTCCTCCACGTACCATCAGTCCCTCAAGTTCCCATACAATGGTACGGAGATCACCATCCCAGGAGACCCTAATCCTTTTGAATTTTGCCGTGTCTTGCAAGGAAGCTATAAGAATTGCAACCAAGTGCCTAAAAATGACAAAGCCCTTGAATCCCCTCTCTATGTTGACCCTGAAACTCTCACGCAAGCCTCTACAAGTGAACCTACACCCCTCCCCAAAATCACAGCTCGCGTCTGAGATATAGGCTTTGGCACTTATGATATCTCAGAATCTTGTTGTGTAGGGCGGATGCCTTTATCTCCAAAATCTTACGGCAAACCACCCATTGCCAAAGTAACCAAAAAAGTAGCTATTACTCCCCCAACATTCCTAACCCAATTCCAACATGGACGGTTATTGGAAGAGGAAACTATTGAGGACATCTCTTCTTGGCTCTACAAGGAGAAAGAACTAGTCACGATACTAGTCAAGCAATATGGCAATGGCTTAAGGATAGTGAAAAACATGGGCTATAAAGGCAAAGGTGGCCTTGGGAAATAGAATCAAGGCACTATGGAGCCCATTGTGGTAACAAAGAAGCTAGACAAGAAAGGATTAGGATTTGATAAGAAGGTACCATGCGCCTTGGACATCGAGAATATCCTCGACGAGGTAGCTGACACTTTTCCCGCCGACTCAACGTCTACAGAGGATATCATCGATGACTCTTCCCTCCACATGACCAATCTATTCGCAGAATCCTCCATATTTACACTATCCTTGGTCTCCTTAACTTCCACCACCAGCACCCAGAATGTCACGCTTGTCTACCCTGAACTTATCGATTGGGACCAACAAGGGGCCCCCGTTATAGATATATTTCAGAATGACGAAGCTCTAGCTGAGTTCATGGGACTTCGGGAAGGTATCCCTCTTGGCGATCACAAAGCAGGTTTTGTAATGGAACTAGAGCCCACGGCTTATTTTGGTGAGAACGCCAAATCCTCCAGTCGCAAAAGTGCAAATAAAGAAAGATCTCTAGGTGAAAACCACACTGTGGCACCTCCTGATCCCAAAATAGTAAAAATAAAGGACGTATCCAAGGGTGAAAACCCAACTGTGGCACCTGAGGATGGAGGATTTGACCTTCCCTTACCATCTAAGTATCAAGAGAAATCAGCTCTCTTAGTGGAAGATTCTACAGAAATAAATCTTGGCACAGAACAAAATCCAAAGACAACATTCCTAGCAGCATCCTTATCTGACACAGAGCACAGAAATCTTAACAGCTTCTTCTTGCAACGAACCATCAACTTTGCATGGACCTATGCAGATATGCCAGGGCTAGACCCTAAGCTGGTAGTTCACTATCTCACAGTTGATCCCAAAGTGAAACCAATCAAGTAGAAGTTGAGAAAGATGCACCCACAGATAGCTCTCTTGGTGAAGGTGGAAATACAAAAGCTGTTAGACGCAAAGTTCATATGACCCATTGACTATTCAGATTGGGTCTTAAACATTGTACCTGTGTCTAAACCTAATGGGCGCATCCGCATGTGTAATGATTTTAGAGATCTCAATAAGGCATGTCCTAAAGATGACTTTCCACTTCCAAACATTGACATTATAGTGGACTTGACAGCAGGTCACGAGATGATTTCTCTCATGGATGGATTTTTGGGTTACAATCAGATAAGGATAGATGAAGAAGACCAACATAAAACAACCTTTACTTGTCCTTGGGGCAATTATTGTTGGTGTGTCATGCCATTTGGTCTGAAGAATGCAGGAGCAACCTATCAGAGAGCAATGACAATGATCTTCCACGATCTGTTTCATCACATCATGGAAGACTATGTTGATGATATATTGGCTAAATCTTCTAGAGTGGATCACATACAGGTCTTAGGACAGATCTTTGACAGGCTTGAAAAATACCAAGTAAGACTCAATCCAAAGAAATGTGTATTCGGCGTAACATCAGGGAAGCTATTAGGATACATTGTATCTCGTAGAGGCATCGAAGTAGATCCAGCGAAAGTAAAGGCTATAGTGGAGATGCCTCCACCAAAGAACCTAAAAGCATTAAGGAGCCTCCAAGGAAGGTTGCAGTCCATCAGGCGTTTCATCTCACAGCTAGCAGATAAATGTCAACCCTTTCAACACTTGCTCCGAAAGGATGTCTCATTTCGATGGGACAATAAGTGCCAAGCAGCATTTGATCAACTTAAAGAGTATCTAGCTACACCTCCTGTATTGGTTCCACCAGTTGCGGACAAACCTTTGATCTTATACATCTCCACTACAAACTCGGCCTTAGGGGCCCTGCTAGCGCAGAATGATGACACAGGAAAGGAGCATGCAATTTATTACATCAGTAGAACCTTGGTGGGATATGAGCTCAATTATTCACCAATGGAAAGGGCTTGTTTAGCAGTAGTGTTCGCCTTCCAAAAGTTACGACATTACATGCTGAACCAACACACAAATCTGATAGCCAAGATTGATCCCTTGAAGTATCTACTAGCAAAAGCAGCTCTCACAGGCAGATTAGCTAAATGGGTTATGATCCTTAGTGAGTTCGATATTGAGTACATGGATCATAAGGCAATCAAAGGACAAGCCCTCGCAGATCAACTAGCAGAAGCACCTATGAAAGATACACATCCTATGGTAGCAGACTTTCCTGATGAGAATCTATTCACTCTTTCTAACTCCATAATGTGGAAGTTGTACTTTGACGGTTCTTACACACAGCATGGATCAGGAGCTGGCATCTTATTTGTTACACCTTAGAATGACTACATTCCAAAGTCATATCGGCTTGCATTCCCTTGCACCAACAATATAGCCGAATATGAAGCACTCCTTATAGGTCTCAATACAACAGTTCAATGGGACATCATAGAATTACAAGTATATGGAGACTCACAGTTAGTCATTCGCCAAGTCACAGATGAATACCAAACAAAGGATGAAAAGTTGGTCCCCTACAAGCAACTAGTGGATGCCTACAAACCACATTTTTCTAGCATCACATTTGAGCAAATTCCAAGAGAGCATAACAAAGCTGCAGATTCTATGGCTTCTGTAGGGTCACTGATTGACATGCCTGCTAATACACAGAAGTGTGAATTCTTGATCGAGCAATTGTTGATACCAGCCGTCGATGTTCCGGTTACTGAAATCATCTGCGAACTTGTTGGTCCCAATTCCCCATGGTATGAAGATATCTATGAATACCTCAAATACAATACCTTTCCCCCTAACCTATCCTCCACCCAATGCAAAACCTTTATCCGTCGATCCTCTCATTATACCATTCTGGGTGATACACTATATCGCCGGAGTCTCGATGGTATCCTCTTACGATGTCTTAACGCGGAAGAAGCCGAAACTACCTTACGAGACATACACGAAGGTGTCTATGGCGCGCATTCTACCGGTCCTAATCTTGCTAAGAAGATACTCAGAACAGGTTATTACTGGCCTACAATAGAGCAAGATGCTGCGCAGTTTGCTAAGAAGTGTCTACAATGTCAGCAGCATGGAGATCTGATTCATGCACCAGCTCATGAGTTGCAACCTGTGACAACTCCATGGCCTTTTTCTCAATGGGGTCTCGACCTCATAGGACAAATCCACCCTTCCTCCTCCAATGGCCACAAGTTTATCATTACCGCCACTGAGTATTTCATGAAGTGGGTGGAAGCCATTCCTATGACCTATATCACCGGTAAGCAAATAGCCAAGTTTATTCTAAACTACCTCATATGCCGGTATGGTATTCCACAAGCCATTGTCACTGATAATGGGAGACCATTCAAGAACCAAGATGTTCGTGCCTTATGCATACAATACAATATCCAACATCGCTTTTCAACTCCCTACTATCTGCAGAGTAACAGCCAAGCTGAGGCTTCCAATAAAACCATTCTCAAAATCCTCAAGAAAACAGTCAATGAAGCTGGTTGTGATTGGCACTTGCAACTCAATCCCGCCCTATGGGCCTACCGCACTAGTATCAGAACACCAACTGGTGCCACACCATATGCCTTGGTCTTTGGCTCTGAAGCCATCCTACCTATAGAGGTCGAGATCCCATCCCTCAGAGTATCCATGCAGGACCTGATCGGCGGAGATGAGTATTGCACTTCCAAATTAGCTGAGCTTGAACTACTAGATGAGAGGCACCTTGCCGCACTTAATCATCTCCATGTCTATCAAAACCACCTCTGGCGTAATTACAACAAAAAGATCAAAGAAAGACGGTTTCAAGTTGGTGATCTTGTACTTAAGGAGAATCAGAGAAATCAAGCAGATCGAGAGAAGAAGGGTAAGTTTAAGCCTAACTGGTTAGGTCCCTTCATTATGACAGCAGCATATGGATCAGGAGCTTATACTTTAGCTACGCTTGACGGCATTCCTCTAGATGAGCCACTTAACAGTGTCCATCTCAAGAAGTTCTATGCCTGATCCTCAGAGTATTCCAAAAAAAAAAAAATCCAAAAAAAAAATCTATCCTTTGGTGAAAACCTCGCAAACAAGCGCCTTGGATAAGTACCATAGTGAAAACCTGGCAAACAGGCACTATGCGTAGAGTTAGCATCCATTGTCTATCGAGTCCTATCCACTCCTTGTCCAGTTCGCAACGCGCCTCATCCATCCACCCATAATAAAACCATTGACTTTGTTTGCATCTCCCTATCTAGTATTGGGGGCAACTCTTTCCTTAGCTTCGGTCTAGGATTGGTTCCTTGTTCGTGGTTCGCAGCGCATACTTCAATCTTGTCTCATTTCCACAGGTAACACCCTTTAACGGACACAGAGTTCCTACGATAAGGCTGTTATCTTCTCAACGCTTTTCCCCCTGCATCACATCAACCAGAACTACATATTATCATCTTCTCAGTCTTAAAGTACCTTGATCCCATGGATATGGGTATGTAGGCAGTCTTAAAGTACTCAGGTACATAAGATCCCCCCCTTTCCACCTTGACCCATTTCATCACTCTGTCTAGAACTACATATTTATCATTCTCATCATTCTATCGTAAGTGTGCCTTGATCCCGTGGATACAGGGTATGTAGGTAGTCTGGCATACGAAGGATGTATCCAGTACTCAGGCACACACGATCCATCATTCTCCACCCATCCCAATCCATTAGCATTCCATCCTTCTAGTCTTCCGTTGTCAAAATCCATTCGCCTCGACTTGACTAACTCAAGCAGCAAGCTAGCACATCCTTTCAAAGCAAAAGTCCTTAACAAACTGGAAGCAAAGAGGCCTACTACCAGAGTCATCTACTATCCTGCATACCGATTGCCAACATCAGCTAAGTACCACTTAACCAAGCCCTAGATCCACAAGCTTGTCTTCTGCGAAGTGTTCCATTGTCGAGACCAACACACGCGTCTCCTATGACATGTGGCATTTCCCGCAGCTAGACATTGTCTTTTTTGGTAGATAGCACCCTTTAACGGACACAGAGTTCCTACGATAAGGCTGTTATCTTTCCTATCCAATCTATCCTGAGCAAACCTCTTTGGCAAGAGAATATGTTGGCTGTATGTTTACTTTGTAAGTCAGTCAATTTTGTGTTATGGTTTATCTTTTGTCCTTTATCCAATACCTATTCAAGACTACCTTGATTTATCTATAATCTTGGTATGTTGCGACGCAGTACAAATTGGGGGCATAGTCATTGCTTTCTGTGTGCCGTGTTTGAGGAATGATCTTTAGTATCTTTCTTGGCATTCTATTTATCTTGTGTGTGTTACGACCTAACATCTTACATATTAATAATTCTTCTTGCATTCGCATGCATGGAAGTTTATTTTATGTTCAAGACTATGGCTTATTCACATGTTCCAACAAGGTTATATTATGTCTAATGGATCTAAGTTCAAACCGTTTGCTTGCAGAGTCAACGTCCACACACTCGGATATTACTGCACCTTGGTCGTTTATACCTTGGTGGCGAACTATCCACATGCTATATCAAAATAAGGATTGCTCTTTATATACGAATGTGAAACCATTGCAACAAGCTCATTCATCCATTCCCACAACCTTTATATCGCTTTCATCACAGTAATCGATCAACAGTCTCTATCTCCATCTCCTCCTGTTCTCCTCTCTGGTGCATATCTGCAAAACCCACATGTCAGATATCACTAGTCATCACATCTATATCATCATATATCTCTATCATCATACATCTATAAGCATCATATAAGCCACATATGTCATCACATGAATCCATAATCATACATACATATCATCACATCCATGACATCAAAGAAGGCATACACAAAAGCATGAACCACTGTGAGTCGAACAGATCATCATATATATATATCATGTAATGGCCATCATAATACAAAGTGTCTGTGTCTACATCAATAATACAAAAATGTGTATACATCCAAATATACACCAATATAGTACATCAAGGCTATCAAGAGCCCTCAAAATATACATCAAAATGCACGCAGGCATCTGTCCAAAATGATACAATATGATACAATACAAATGAAGGTGCCCTAGTGGGTGGAGCTACCCTCCTGCTGTGGCCCCTAGCCTCCCCCTGTGCTCGGTGGAGGTCCCCCTGATGGTCCTCCTCCTCCCCCTAGTGGTAAGAGTGGTCCTCTGACTGAAGACACTGACTGCCCTGTCCTCTGAGATCCGGATGCCCCATATCTGCTCCTATCTTTGTAACTCGGTGCCTGCTGAGCTGCTAGCACCGCTCCCACGTACAAGCGCCTGTAATACTTTGCCTCCTTGCCGACTGATACTAGCTCGCCCTGCACTCAGACGAGCTCACTATATAAGGTCCTCTAGTCTGCACCCAGTGCGCGGCGTGCCTCCTCTCTCTCCTGCCTCACTCTAAATAGTGTGGCCTTTGCTGTCAACCGTAGCTGCACCTCTATGTCTCTCTCTCTCCTAGCCTGTGCTAGCTCATCTGCGTTTGCTACTGGTGCGGCTGGTGGCTACACCTATACCTATGCCTGTGCCTATATCTGGGCCTGCAGCTGTCTGTATGCCTGCACCTGTGCCTATAGCTGTGCCTGTACCTGTGCTAGGGCTGCCTGTGCTGCTGAGGCTGCCTGTGTCTGTGCCTGGGCTGTGGCCTCTGCCTGCCTCGCATCTGCCCGCGATGCATCCCTGTCTCTCTTAAGTCGTGCCATCTGGAGCTCTAAGCGAGTCCTCCGGGCTATCTCCTCCTGCAGCAGTCGCTCTGCTCTTTGTAAGTTGGTCTCTATGACCGGGCCCACTGCCTCTGCCATCTCCACATCTGCCTGCTGGCCACTACCCTCTCCACCTGCCTGCTGGCCCATTGCCTGCTGCCTGGCTGCCCTGGCCTGCCGCCTCATCCTCGCCTCCCCTCTAAGGACCAATACCTCTCCCACTGCCCCTGCTACACCTGGTGTAGTCAGTCTCATCGGCTTGTGTGTCTGCCAGTACTGATCATACTCTGGCAGTGTCCCTGGGTCTGCTAGCCTAGAGTCCCAATCCCATCTCACGGGGATAAGTCCTCGTACCTCTGTCAATGCTATCACCACTGGGATCTCAGCATTCCAGTCTCCAGCCTCCCTCCGTGTCCTGGCATGAGTGGCCTCCCCCACGGGTAGTCCCTGCGGCAATCCAAACTGCCTGCGAACTCACTCTGGAAGGTATCTCTCTATCATATCTGTCCGTCTACCGAACAGATAGCGAGCCTGTCTGCAGTACATGAGCTGCTCATGCTCGTCTGCCCACTCCTCACATAGTAACCAGGGCCAACATATAAATAGGTCCATCTCGTCTATCTGCTGCCTCCAGTAGCTAACAGACCCCATCCTCCGATGTGTCATCACCCCGTCATATAAAAATGCATATGGCTCACCTCTGTCTCGGTGGCGCTGTGCCATGGGTCGGATAACTGGAATGTGCTCCCACGCCCATACCTGTAGTAGAGTCACCCCTGCTGAGAGGCTCCTGCCTCTCCTGTAAACACAATGGTGCATATCATGATATAGCTGTCCTAGCACGCAGGGTCCCCACGCATATTGTCTGCCATGGGTGAACATCCCTGATAGCACTATACCCCAGCCAACTGATAATCCTCTAGATCTCCTGTCCAGGCACAGGAAGCCGCCAATCAATGATGCAACGATCCATTTGATCCTATCGCAGAGTCTCGGGACGTCTGCCCATCGGATCTCCCCGTCCTCTATCCACAGGTCATCTGTGCAGAAGACCTCCTCCAAGCTTGCCTCCCCCCGTGCTGGGTCAAAATCCACGATCTCTCCATCTATCCGGATCGTTAGGATGCGGTATACATCCTCCAGTGTCACTGTAGCCTCCCCCGTCGGAAAGTGGAATGACGAGGTCTCGCTGTGATACCTCTCCACAACTGCTGTCACTAGGGCGAGATTCACCCTAATGTGTGTCAAGTGGGCCACATGCCATAGTCCCTCATGCTCCAGGAATGTGTCCTCCTCCCATGTCAGCTGAACAACCTCGTGCGCGATGGCGTGGTGTCGCTCCCGCGACATCAGCGGGGGCAGTATCCTCTGCATCCATAGCAAATCACTTGTCAGTTTCTTTTCCAAATCTCTCAAAACCTATCTACATCTTCCCTAAACCCCCAACTCTCCCTTTCCTCTTTGGCAGCCTAACTTTTCTATTACACCCTAACTTTTCTTCTATTCAAACCAAAAGCGCTTTGTTTTATACAAAAGCGCTGTCCCTCTCTACCAACAGCGCCATACTGTTCATCCAGACGCGTTGTGTTTTTTAAACCACATGCGCCTTGTTTTTCCAGAAGCACCACTCTGTCCTACCAGATGCGACGCACTTTTCCCACCCACCCACCACTTGCGCTAACCTGCTTTGCCAAGTGCGCTGCACTGCCTAACCACATGCGCTGCGGGCTTTGCCAAATGCACTGCGGCGCGCATCCCTTAGCCAAAAGCGATGTAATTTTTTAGCGCCGCAGGTGACTACCAGCTGTGCTACAGTGCGCCAAAAGCGCTGCAACCCTACACCATACGCGTTGCGGCTTCCTAAAGCGCCTTTGGCTGACTTGGCTAACCCTACCTAAACCTAGCCCTAAATGACCCTAAACAACAAATGCAAAGGGGGTTTTCGATCACTTACCATTGCCGGAGCTCCTGCTGGCCGCTGGTAGGTCTGTACCAGCTCCGCTCGATGACTGTGCACTGGAATCAGCATCTCTCCTCGCTGGCTGCTCCACTCTCTCCAACTAGGTTTGAATTCTCTCCTCTCTAAATTTAGAATCTTCAAGGGTGCAAATGCGGATTGTGGTCCCCATGGGACCTATTTATAGTGTTCCCCCCCCCCTTAGTTTTTCTTTCCCACCCCTTCTTCTGCTTTTTCTTCTTCTGGTCAAGCGTCAACCCCTTTCCTCTATCGCTTCCCTGTCTTCCCGCTCGAGGGGGCATATGCTGGGGCAACTACCTACACTGGGGCATAAAATAAAAATAAAAATTGTATTACATCTTCAACAATCATTTTATTTGACGCAACGCTACACGCTGCATTGCATCAAAGAGGGGCAAAATGTAGACACCCTAAAATGACCAAGTCGTCGCATCACTTGCATTTCGTCATTTCTTCCTAATCACCTGCATTTCAACATTAATTAAATAATCTAATTATTTAATTAATTTTATCAAATTCTTCTAAATCACATACTTTCAACATTAATTAAATAAATTCTCTTTATTTAATTAATTAAATTAAATTCCTCTATTATTCTTCCACAATTAAATAATTGGAATTATTTAATTGGATCATTATCCTCTCTCCAAAAATTCAAGTCCACATTAATTAAATAAATCCAATTATTTAATTAATTCAACAAATTCCCTCTTATCTAAAATTAAATAATTCTTAAATTATTTAATTAAATCAAATTTATTCTTCCAAAATCATGCACAACAATTAAATAAATTTATTTATTTAATTAGCTTTTAAAATCTTCTAAATTAAATAATTCCAATTATTTAATTATTTCTTCCAAAATATCTGCTCTAAATTTAAATAAATCAATTATTTATTTAAATTGCTTTTTCTTCTAATTTGAGTTATCTCTAAAATAACTCAAGCTTTCTTGCTCATCAATTAAATATTTCTATATTTAATAAAGCAAAATATCTTCTTTTCTCATGCAAATCCCTTCTTGTTTTAAATCACTTAACTGATTGCTTCTTCTTTTTTAATTGATTTATCTCTTCAGTTAACTCATTCTTCTATTCTTGATAACTCCTCTCATGTAAAAGCAAGCAAGACACATGTCTTCTTCTCATTCATTGCACATTCCTCAACTGTTCTCCTCTGTTGATTCTTCTGAATTATCTGGACCGTTGATTGATCTTCCTTGAAATCTATATAAACCCCCCTCATCTCCTTCATTAGCTCTCTCTTCGATCGTATTCTCAGGCATACTTAACAGAGCTTTGAGCATATAAAACGCGTCAATTGAGCACACTCACGATCTTTTGACATTGATCTCTTGAGCACACTACTTGCTTGTTGCAGCTATGGCTTTGCAACTTCATTGAGTAATCCACATACAATCCAAAGGAAACAATACAGATTTCGGTAAAAGTTTTTATTTCATTGATTATTTGTCATGGCTTTTATTTAAATTTGTTTTCTTTATGTTATTGGTTCTTTGATTTTATTTAGTTTAGATTTAATCGATTTTTCCCCATACACAGTGCAAACTGCGCCAAACCCTAGGGCAAAAATAGCAAAAATATGTAATTTTTCACTAAATTTTCATTACAAGAGGCCAATAACAAGCTGTTGTAAAGATTTTTAGGAGGAGAAGAAGATAATACCCTTTATATCAACTAATTAGTTCAAAAATATGCTTTACAACATGCCTATAGTGCAAGTTTAGAGAGTTGATAAGGCCAAATTTAGTGAAAATCGATGTTTTTCAAGTCCTAGGTTTGAGATTTTGATGTAAAATGCTGTATGAATGTTTTGCAAGCTGATATATGATGAAAATTAAATTCTATTAGATCTAAAAATAATTTTCATTCTCTAACATACAAAATGCAAGTGCAAATCTAATGAAAAATTAATGAAAATGCTAGTTTTTGTTGAAATTTTTTATGCAAAATGCAAATATTTGAAATCTAAAGGAAAATTTGTTCTAAAATGAAAGATAATAGCCAAATGCAAATTTGAATGACCCTCTAAAATCAGTAGAAAAATCTGAAACAAGATTTTACCTACAAACTCTAGATTTTGGAATTACTAGGTTATATGCAAAATTCACAATTTTCAACAAACCCTAGCAATTTATGATGAAAATGCAATGTAAACTAATGAATTTTTGTAATTTTCTACAATTTAATTCAGATCTAATGCAAAAATTAGAAATTTAATAAAATTCAAATTAATTGATGCAACATGCAAAATCCTAGCATGCAATTTTTTTTCCAATTTTTCTAATTTTTCAATTTTTTTGTAAGTTTTCCAATGCAATAAGATGAATGACTATATGAATGAATGAAATCACTGTAAATTTGGAGAAAAACACTCAGTAGGGTGCAAACAAGTCCAATAACAGGGGTTCACCAAAATGTAAAGGGTAAAATTTAGATAGTTGAGGTTTGATTAGTTTTGGTGTATATCCTCCTTTCACCCTTTCATTCAAGGAGCTAGGGTCGCGTTGCAATGTACTATCCTACCCTAGGTTGCTGTGAGATGTAGGGAAACTTGAATTTTTATGATTTGATTGCCAATTATCTTCTCTTATGCTCAATTATACCTTAAAACCCTAATTATGCAAATATGACAGTAAACAGATGAATTACGGAAAATGCTGTTATAGAAAGATGTAAAATAACAAATAACTATGCACCTATTTTTGGGGTTCAAAGACGGAAAAGTTAGGGACTAAAGAGTGGGCACCCAAGTCCAGTGCCCTACTTTTTGTTAGGATCTACAAACAAGACCTGCAACCTATTCCTGCTATACTAAAGATTTTCCTGTCACGAAACTTCAAGGACTAATGAGCGGGTGCCCTAGTCCAGGGAGTTGTTTTCTTCTCTAATTTTTAGATTTGACACTCTATTGTACCCTCCTGCAACTTCACTTTGTCTAGAACTCCAACCTGTAACCTCCAATCATGGAAACTTTGGGAGGGGGTTGTGGTGTTTAGAGGCTTGCCTCAGTCAAGCCCTAGAGAGACATTCAAGCCTTTCGAACACTAATGTCAGATAGAGAGTGCATGCCCTTGGGAGGTAGAGGCAAAAACCAAATGATAAATGCTTACAAACATAAATGATATAACCTTGTAGTGAAGATCTCATGGGAGGAAGAAGCTCTTCATGCCATGAGGAGATGGATGCTCAAATCTGCAAATACAAACACATAGACAACACAAATCTGCTCTTGCAACACAATGAAAGCCTTAAATCACCTTTAGAATGCATAAAGTTCATAATAACCATCTAGTTTACAAATGAATGACTACACACACTTTTATATGCAACTACAAACACTCTCACCAAGAATTTCATAATTCAAACTTACCATGTCGGCATAGGACCCAAATAACGGTCACAAGCTGACACCCAAAAATTAGGACTGCCCCAAGATAGGGTAGGACTATGGCAGGGGTGCCCAAGTCCTCCCCCCTATTTTGGGTAAGGGTTATCTCAAGTGGTCCCCCTAGGTCCCATTTGTCAAGACACTTAGGGGTTTTCTCATCGTGATGTTGAAATATGATGTAATATGTCCTAAATGTAGCTAAAAGACCCAAGAGCTAAACCTTATGAGGGAAAAGCCCCCAAGGTGACATTTTCCGATGTTACAGATACAGTCTTAAATAATGGAGGAACCTAGATCATGCTCTATGATTCTATTTCTAAGTCTTGATTATTCTTCATGGATAATTAAAGAGATAGAGTTACAGTAGGACTGTATCACCTAGGCCACCTTCATGTTAGTTAGTTTCCTATTTCTAGTTTCTCTGTAATAAAGTCCTTTTCCTACGATGTGGGATAATGGATGGTTATGACATTTATTGTCTAGTAGCTTTATTCATATAGACAATGCTGATCTTGGTTAGCTAGAGATGAGATTTTGCTTCATACATATTGGATAGATATATAGTATCAGATTTTGTTGTATCATTGTTACTTTGCATTCAATAAAGGAATATGTGTTTTGAGTTCTATTAATGACTACAAATATTCAGTAGAGATTTAGCTAGATCTTGTGGGATCATAGTCACTGAAGTTGACCACTTGAGGTACTGTGTTTCTCCACTTTGTTCATATGTTTAGTTTATAAATTGTATGTTTATATCTATATGTGTGATTGGTGTATGTTGTTAAGAATAATGTGAAATAGTTTAACTTTGGTAATTTATGTTATTGAGTCCATTGAGTCAAGGTGATCACCAACTGAACCAATTGTTAGTTACTCTCTTACATAGGAGTTACAGAGAATCATTTGATTACTATTGTGTTAGATAAGCTTAGTTATTTTCCATTATTTCTATTTACTTAGATATTGTATTTACTTTATTTAGTTCCCTTACACAACTTCTAGAATAAAACTTAGGAATCCTTAACTGTACACACAGTACATGCATCATCTAAGAAGAATATGATTCCTTGGTTTGACAATGTAAATGTAGCACGTTATATAACCAGTAGGTTGGTTGATATATGATCTGTTGGTCCGTTGATTAGTGTGCATTCCCTTTTTGCATCAATGTATTGGTTAATAATGGAACTCAACATTTTTGTTGCCGTTGCCAGGGATGGTGCTAAGGTTTAGAGTTTCTGAGTTCTTGTTGATTTATGCTTGTTGTTGCTTTAGTAGGACAAAATATTTTCTTTTTCAACATATAGGATCACTTAGATATTCAATCCATCTCAAAACTATTCACTAACATGGTGCAGGAACAGAGCCGTTAGCTCATACATTATTATATTCGGTGGCCAAGAGATCATAGAGGGAGGTTTCTTCCAACTAGTTCAACAAAAGAAGAACACTTTGAATCATCCCTTGCCCTAGGGAACACTGAGGATTTTGAAGATACTATAGATTGTAACCAAGACATCATGTTAGACGAAGAAGTAGAGAACCCAGTTGAACTAGTTACCTTTGGCTTTCATATTACAAACCAGGAGAGGGCTGATACCTTGAAAATATCCCTCCTTTAGCTCTACCAAACTTTCATGGGCTAATCATTGAAGACCCTGATACATTTCTCTTTGAGTTTGATGTAATCTGTAGGAGTTATGATTACACTACAGATGCATACATGCTCAAGCTTTTCCCAACCACCCTCAAGGATGCTGCATTAAGATGGTTTATGGGATTGGGTGAGAATTCTATAACTTCTTGGACCACCATGAAGGAGAAGTTTTTGTAGAAATATCAGGATTATTATCATGGCAGAGGTATGAAGGGGAATGACATCTTCAAGATGTCACAAAAAGAAGATGAGCCCCTGAAAGATTATGTAGAGAGATTTTAGTTTTGCCTTAAAAAGTCAAGGTAGAATAGGCTCTCTCCAAAGTCACTCAATCTAGTCTTCCTAAGATGTGTGAGTGAAGAATGTATGGCTACACTCAATCTAATTAGAGAAGGAGATATCTCTCAATTGGGATTTGATGAAATTTGTCAAATCTGTAGAAACTATTCACGCTCTACTCTAAAGAAAAATAAAGGTTTTAGAACCTTGTCTTCAAGTAAATCATCCATTGGAGTCTGTAGAGTAGAGCTCAACAATCTCCTATACAACATGAAGGAGGATATCATAAGCCATTTGGCAACATAGCTAGACACTCTACACATAAATAAGAAACAAGAGGCATCAAAGGCAGCTTTGAGTGAATACTGTCCACATTGTCGATGGATGAAGGCCAATTGCTGATGCAAGGGACTTGCTAGTATTTCTGAGGGTAAGAATGAGAAATCAGATTTCAGAGCCATAGAAGATGAAGAAGGTCAAGTGTTCTACATTGTACAATGAAGGCCATGGAAGCAAAGACAAGGTATGCCTCAGGACCCCTTGACCAACTCCATGTCATTTGCACCACCTATTTCAAATCCTCATAATTGGAGCAATGCACCTTGGTATAACTGGCCACAACAACAATGGGAAACCATGCAACCTAGTTGGACCTAGCAACTGGGGGCATGGCCACAATAGCCATCCCAATCCTCAAATTACAATCCACAATGATAGGCCAATCAAAACCCATGGACACAAAAGTGGTGTGGGAACCAACCTTGGCAAAATCCAAATGTGAACTATCCCCAACCATAGCAAACCCTACCTTAGCAACATGTCCTTATGCCAAATACAACCTCACCTACCCCTGCCTAGTCTATAGCTACTCAATTACCATCACAACTTGCACCTAACCCTAACAACAAGCATGTTCAATAGGCCTATACTAATGAAGCAATCTAATACCCAACCTATACAGTTGAAGTTAGTGATGTGTACCTGTGCTTAGGAAAGATGCTTGTTGGACCATCATCACCACTCATCACAAGACTTCCTAATGAGGAACCACCCTCCATCACTAAAAATCATCTGAATAACCAACAAAAGCCTTCTGAGCACAGCTATTTGCAAGAAGAAACCATTACCAGAAACCCTCCATTTCCAGAGAGATTGAAAATGCACCCTCCACCAACTCCATCTAAACCTGATTTTGATTTCATTGGGCAGCTAAAAGATGTCTATGTTAAAATTCCCCTTATTCAAGCCATCAAGGATGTGCCCCTATATACCAAAGCCATAAGGGATTTATGCCTTAAGAAACCAGGAAGGAAGAGAAAAGATCCTCAGATAGTCCATGTTATAGGACAACTTGCTGATATCATGTTAGGTAACTTGGCTGTTCCAAAATATGTAGATCCTGGAAGCCCTGTGGTTGATGTAAAAATCAATGGTACCCTTATCAAAAACACCTTGATTGACCTAGGTACAACCATCAATGTAATGACAAAAGAAACAATGAGTAACCTTTAGTTAGATAATCTCAGACCTACTCCTACAGTACTTTAGCTGGCAGATGGGTCCATGGTCAAGCCAGAAAGGGTTATTGAAGAACTTGTAATCACACTAGATTCATGGGAATACCCTACAGACTTTATGGTCTTGAAGCCCAAGGCTAGCCTAGGGGGATATCCACTCATCCTAGGGAGACCCTGGCTGGCAACAATAGATTGTTGAAATTAAGGAACACTGAGGGGGGGGTGATAAGTGTTCTGCAAAACTTATTATTATGTTCCTTTATTAATTTACCACATACATTCAAGAGAAAGAAGCATGAACTTAAGAATAGCAACAACAAGATCATCACACATGAACACCAATATTTTTACGTGGAAACCCGGTTAAGGGAAAAACCACGGTGGGGGTTAATCCACAAGATTTTATACTATGTTAAAAAGTATTACAAATGGGAAGGCACATGCCTTCGAGCACACTACCTAGAACTCACTACTCAAAGGAGGCTCACTACCTACAAGATTAATTACAAAGAGTTTGCTGAAATACTTGAACTGAAGAATAGCATCTAACAATGCAAGATTACAGTTTCAGTTAGGCTCAATATATTGACTTCACACACTTCATCTCCCATTGCCATGTTTCACTGTTCTGCCATGATATGGAGCTTAGATCTATTTGCTTCACACTTGATATTGCCACACTTCACACCTATCACATCATATTCACACATCCATGCCTTAAAATGCACAAACCCATCGATCATATATATCCACAACATGAAATTTCATCAATTACAGTTGACCTCAAGAAAACTTAGAAACTTTTTCAAGATCACTGCTCTGTTGGCTGAATCCATGCATAAACATCAATGCAGACCAAAACCTATGTATTCAAGTCACCACAAATGTCAGCCAATACCACTAGATTTCATAAATTACTCAACCAACCACTTCTCTTAATCCGCACAAGGATCAAACACCAAGTCAGCCTGTTCTTCACTAGATTGAACTGTCTAACCAAAACTTGATACTCAGATGCTTGTAACTTTCAATCCCTTCATCACCAGAGGCTAAAACTTTAGATTTAGGTAGCCCTAACATCCCTTAACATTCCCTCAGATCCACACCACAACATGATTACTTGTGGAGAAATACAGACCAAAATGCTGAACCCTGTCATATGCTCTATTCCTGTCTATTCAGACTTAGACAAATCTGCAATCTGACTTCCGTTATGATCAAATGATACAATGTAGATGTGAAAGGTATATTCAGTTGCCATTAATGACAACGCTTGACATGCCTAGCAGTGTCTCTTGCCAACAATCTCTCCCTTTGGCATTGATGGAAACACTTAGTGAAAAATGACTAAGTGTTAGAATAACTCCCCTTTACTATGTACACTTGTGATTTCCAATGCTCCCCTTAGATGAATTCCTCATTTTCACTGTTTTCCACTCCCCCTTTGACATCAATGGCAAAGGCTAAGATCTGCATACCAAAATTCATGCAAAAACTCTATGTACATGGGTGCATATATACAAACAATCCTTATGTCTTGTCTACATGAACTTAAACACATCACCAAAAATGTTTTTCAACAGTGCCAATTCACTGTCCCATCTTTTCTTCATGCTATCCAAAACTAAAATATGAGCACTGAATAAAAATGCATGTGACTCTGCCTTCTGTAGACCAATGGGATGACTTGTCAGAGCAGCAGCTTGAGCTTCTGTCAATGCATTGAACATTGTTTCTAAATTAGGGGAAATCAGTCCCCGAAGTTCATCCAATCTACCCAAAACTTTAACCTTTTCCTTCTCCAAATTGCTCAATTCATCAAGCAAACTCACTACTTGACATCTTTTAGTTATTACAGACTCAGTTAAAGGACTATAGGATTGAGAGATGTTAGACAATTTAAGCTCTAAGTCCTTAATCTTCTTCTCAATATCCTCAACAACTCTAGACTGAACTAGGAAAAACTTATAAATTTCTACACCTTTAGAGATAGCATTTTGAATGCTCTTTACACTAGCATCAAGAACTGATCTATCATAACTAATTATTCTCTTTAGTTCAACAAACCTCTTCTCATTAAATTCATTTTAGACTTTAACTTCTGCTGACTTCTCAAAAGATTCAAAATGAGTACTTACAGAGTTTATCAGACTCTTCAACTGACCGGAGGGGGATGCTAATGAATCCTTCTGAAATGTAGGCATTATTTTCTCCAAAATGTCAGATGCAAGACCAAGCAACTCACTAGCTTCTATATGGGACTTCAAGATTTCCTCTTTGGCCTTAGCTTGTGCAAAGGAGGCCAACTTCAACTTCTATACCTATGATAGAGTATCCAAATTGATTGGACCTTTTATTATATCCGAATCTTTTGCAACTTGTTTATCTTTCTCCAAAATTTCTTTCACTACTTCTGCAGTGTCTCTTGCCCAATATGATGTTTTAGTTTTATGCTCTTTAGGGCTTGCATCTTCTCCCTTTCTAGAGTCAACCACATTATCTTGCCTATCATTTTCATTCTTTTTTTTGCTTCCGCTTTCTCTGCATTATCAGCAGAGGCATCCTTCTGTTTATTTTTATCAGAAATGTCTTCTACATTCTTTTCCATAGGATTTTGTGTATCCTCAGCAGCAACATTATCATCATTTTTATCAAATTCCTCAACATCTGGAATGGAGGAATCAATTCCATCATCAGTTTCTTCTTCAATAGTGGGAAGATTATGCCTTTTCAATGCATTCAGAAGAATCTCCTGAGTATCTTCACTATCTTAACAATCTCACCTAGCATGAGCTTATTCATTCTGATCTTACTCCTAAAGTCCTCTTTCACTTCTTTGAATATTAGGTTTTTTTGATCCGGAGTAATTTGAGGACACAATTTTATTAGCACATGCTCCTGGAGCTTAATATCTTTAACTTTTGCATTCTCTTTTCTTATTTCTAGAATATTTGCAAGGCTTTCTAGAATTTTAGAAGTTATTTCAAATAAAGTCTTATTATAGATATTCAAGTATTTGACTGTTGCTTCCTCCAAAACTCTCTTATCATCATCACTATAATGATCATAAAATTTAGTCATTGGCTTTAAGTTTCCATCTACAATGATTGACTTTATGATGTCTTCCACAGAAGGAGAAGGATTCTCAACATCAGCATCTAAATTATGCCTTTTACTTGACTTTTTTCTTCTGGAGGGCTTCTCCTTAGACACTTTAGTAGCCTTAGTGCCTGAGGCCTTCAACTCTTTAACCTCACCATCTGAATCAGTCTCTTCTTCATCCTCCTTCTCCACACTGACATATGACCTTTTGCCCATTACTTTTGTCCCTTTTCCTTCCTTACCAGTAGGTTTTTCTTTGAATTTCTTTGTAATAGGAGAAGGTGATGCATTGGAGGTTGAACCAGAACTCCTAGTAGTCCTTGACTTAGAAGGGGATTCTACCGGAACACTTCCCTGTTTCCTATTCTACTTCTCCTTCTCAGCTTTCTCTATCCTTTCCCTGTATTGTCCCACAACTTCCTTGGTAAAGCCAAAATTCTCAGCCAACTGCTCAACTTATTTTCTCACAGTCCTTTTGATTTCAGAAGCCTTGAATTCAACATGCAATTTTTGTGTAATCTCTTCACTTGTTCCAAATCTCTCCTCAACCGGATCCCTAGGCTGGCTCAACAAATGATGTGCATACAGCTCTAATACATGTCCATCCACTTCATACCCCATGGGTATGATCCACACAACTCTAGGCTCTACTGCTTCCATCTTGCATTGATCAACAGTAACCATAAAACATATGGTATCTTTGTATTTCTCAGCCATAGTCCAAGGTATTCTTTCCCTAGCCTACATCATACTCTAGAAATTCTTGAAGAATCCCTAAAGTGCAGAATTTTGTGCCTCATAATTACCCAAACAATTAAAATAATTTCTAATTTGAATTGCTACTAGTTTGTCATTAGACCAATATACATTCTTCTTTCTAGGAAGCTCACTCAAGAAATAAAAGAAAAGACACATAATTAGCGTACCAAATTTGAATGAGTACTTCTTGTCCTTCTTTATCTTGCTTAGATTCTCCATAAGCTGGTTCTGCATCAGTTCACAGAGATCATAGTCTGCATCTTCTTTTACCATCTGATATGCAGTATAAATGGCTGTTCCGAACACTAAATTTTCTCTACTAGAGAAATATATCTTGTACCCTATCACCATCAATGCGAATCTGACCCCATGATCCTCTATATCATTTATAGTCATAGCTCTCTTATCAAATTTTGATCCAATTGTCTCTGTGACTACCTGATTCTTCATGACCTTCAACTGAAGCAGAGTACCGATTGAATTCAACCTTGTAACTACCCTTATTGCATCTTTTATGATCTTAAATGGATGGTTCAGCTATATAAATTCATCATGGATACGGCTCAAGACATACCTGACTCACTCGTCTTCTGTGAATTTTAGAAACTCAACAAATTGTATGAATTTCTTATCTTTCACGGATTTATACTCTAGTTTGAGCTCAAAATCATCATCTTTTAAGTGATTAATGAATAGATCAATAAACCTTGAGTTGCTATGCTCCTCTAGAGCTGCGTGAATGTAAGCCCTAATATCCTCTATGTGAGGAACTCCATGTGGAACGCCAGAAAATGCTCCCATTGGATTGACTTCAGTGGACTTGAAAGGGTGCTTCTTAAACCTTGGCCTAGGTTGCTCAGTGATATTCACAACCAGAGGTGTAGCCATTTCAAAAAGATCACAAGTTCAAAGCTTCGTAGAAAAATACCTTTTTCTCCATGGGATTAGGGTTAGTTGTCGAATTTGCTTTTCACACTCCAAATCTTTGAGATCTTAGCTCAGGTGCTCTTCTCCTTGTTCTCTTCGAATGCAAAGTGATTCAAATGTTGAATGAATGACCTTTTATGCTCTGCAAAACCTAATCCACCATTGTAATAAATGCTTTGCCCTAATTCATCTAGTTACACTATTTTTGAATACAGTCAATATTCAATTACTCCGTAATCAATCACATTAGCTTCTTTTCTTCTAGAATTTGCTTCAACAGATCTACAATAGGCTTCTTTATCTTCATTCATTGTGCTAGATTCAGGCACACAAACTTTGGTAGGGGATTTATGATTTCCTTTGCTGCTCCTCCTGAGCCAGAACCTCTAACTCAGTTTCTAGAGGAGGTACCAGCACTGGATGCTGGTGTGGATCATTCCTTTGACTCAGAATCATCCTTTTTAATCCATATCTTGCTCATCACCTTTTGTGTTTCCACTGGATCTACCTTTTTCTCTATTCTTCCTTTACTTGCCTGTGAGTTCTCTTTTCCCTTTTTGCTTCTACAAAATTTAGCAATATGTCTGGATTTATTGCAGTTGAAACACACAATCTTATTCCTCTAACAATTACATGTTGGAGCAAGCTTAGATCTACATTGCATTGCAATATGCCCAAACTTGTTGCAAGTAAATCATCTTCCATTGAAAACTTGTTTGTTCTTAGGAGGATTCCTTGATCTACTTCTGTAATCCTCAGCCTTATGACCTATCTTTTTGCAATTAAAGCATTGACTGGAGAAAGATAATGCATTTTGATTCACTTTACTTCTACATTGATTAGCCCTATGACCATACTTATTGCATTTGAAACAATTACCATTGAAGGATGTATACCTTTGAGCATTAGGTTGTTTGACCAGAGGTCTTCTAGGTCTGTTTCTCTGATTCCTTGATTCAAAAATTTCTTTGACTGGATCCAGAGCTTTCACCTTTCTCATATCCCAGACCATGCTTATCATCTGCCTTCTTCTGACTATCAAGAAGCACCTCAAGTTTAGCTAAGCTTATCTTGAACTTCTCTTTGTATTCATTTGCAGCTTCTAGGTCATGTTTGAGAATGACGATTTGCCTTTCAAGTTGTTCCTCATTATACTTGGTTTCTTGTAGATTAGACTCTAGATGGCCAATTATTCTATCCAATCTACAACACTCTTCTGTTCTTTCTTTCAGATACTGATTCCGGTTTTCTTCTGTCTTCTTCCTTTCCTTGATTTCCTTGGTTAGCCTCATCACCCCAGATTCCATCTCATGTTTTAGGACAACTTCTTTTGCTAGCTTCTCACATTCCTTTGTCTTCACCTTGAGAGCCTCATCCATGCCATTGTCTTCCTTCTGATTTGCTAACTATTGAAGTAGCTCCTTCCTCTTTTCCATAGATTTTCTTAGTTACCCTTTTAAAGTTTGAATGAAATCCTCAGCATCTTTAAGGTTTTCTTGTAGTTCTTTGACTTCTGCTCTAGACTGATCAAGATCTTCTAAAGCAACTTGAAGTTGTTCATTGATGCCATCAGAATACCTGAATGAACCCATCGAAAAAATTTCCCAGATCTTCCTCAAGCTGTTAAACTTCTTCCAAGGAACCTTGCTCTGATACCAATTGTTGAAATTAAGGAACACTGAGAGGGGGGTGGGTGAATCAGTGTTTTGTAAAACTTATTATTATGTTCCTTTATTAATTTACCACATACATTCAAGAGAAAGAAGCATGAACTTAAGAACAACAACAACAAGATCATCACACATGAACACTAGGATTTTTACGTGGAAACCCAGTTAAGGGAAAAACCACGGTGGGGGTTAACCCACAAGATTTTATACTCTGTTAAAAGTATTACAAATGAGAAGGCACATGCCTTTGAGCACACTGCCTAGAGATCATTGCTCAAAGAAGGCTTACTGCCTACAAGATTAATTACAAAGAGTTTGCTGAAATACTTGAACTAAAGAACAACATCTAACAATGCAAGATTATAGTTTTGGTTAGGCTCAATATACTGACTTCACACACTTCATCTCTCACTGCCCTATTTCACTGTTCTGCCATGATTCAGAGCTTAGATCTCTTTGCTTCACACTTGATATTGCCACACTTCACACCTATCACATCATATTCACACATCCATGCCTCAAAATTCTCAAACCCATTGATCATATATATCTGCAACATAAAATTTCATCAATTGTAGTCGGCCTCAATAAAACTTAGAAACTTTTTCAAGATCACTGTTCTGTTGGTTGAATCCATGCATAAACATCAATGCAGACCAAAACCTATGTATTCAAGTCACCACACATGTCAGCCAATACCACTGGATCTCATAAATTACTCAACCAACCACTTCTCTTAATCCACACAAGGATCAAACACCAAGTTGGCTTGTTCTTCACCGGACTGAACTGTCTAACCAAAACCCAATACTCAGATGCTTGTAACTTTCAATCCCTTCATCATCGGAGGCTAAAAATTTGGATTTAGGTAGCCCTGACATCGCTTAAAATTCCCTCAAATCTATAGTACAATATGATTGCTTGTGGAGAAATGCGGACCAAAATGGTAAACCCTATCATATGCTCCATTCCTGTCTATCTGGACTTAGACAAATCTGCAATCTAACTTCCGTTATGATCAAATGATACAATGTGGATGTGTAAGATAGATTCAGTTGCCATCAATGACAACACTTGACATGCCTACCAGTGTCTCTTGCCAACAACAAATGCCTTCATAGGATGTCAGCAGGAAATATGATAATTTCCAATGGGAATGTAACAAAGAAGTTGGTCCTTTATCCACCTGCTCAACCTTTTGCTGATATGGAGCAATCCATTTGGCCAAACTTAGAGGATCCTAGTCAATATTCTCTTTAAACATTAATGAAAATTTAAAGAGACCCACTATTGGCTATTTAGGATGAAGATGAAGTGCTTTCCAATGTCATACAAAACAATTATGGAAAAAATATACAACAAGACCCATGTCTAATATGTATGGCTTGCCCTCTTCACAATGTTCTACCTACAATCAATACTCCAGCCTATGCTTCCACTAGCAGAATGTTCCATCAGTTGCTGCATCATAGTTGTAGTCTCAACTTGTCAGGGTTGGATATTACCTCTGTGATGCCTATGGCAGCACCAGTTGACATTACACCAGGCAGAACACTCAACATCAATAGTGAATTGACATTTGTCTAGAAGACTAAATTGATTAAAATGCTGCAAACTAATAAGACAACAATTGCATGGGACTATCATGATATGAAGGGAATTGACCCTAATCTTTTCATGCATAGGATATACATTAATGAAGGATGCAGACCGGTTAGGCAACTTCAAAGAAGGATGAACCCTACAGTAAGAGACATAGTGAAGAATGAATTACAAAAGTTACTGGATGCAAGATTCATATACCCAATATCAGATAGCCAATGGGTGTCCCCACTGGTAATAGTGCCAAAGAAAGGAGGTAAGTGGAGAGTTTTTTGTAGACTATAGAGAATTGAATACTGCCACTAGGAAAGATCATTTTCCTCTTCCTTTCATTGACTGAGTCCTAGACTCCTTGGCTGGTAAAAAGCATTTTTCTTTTCTTGATGGATTTAGTGGATATAATTAGATCAAGATAGCCCCTGAAGACTAGGATAAGACCACATTCACATGCCCATGGGGGAGATATGCCTATTCTATCCTTCCATTTGGACTCTGCAATGCACCTGCCACATTTCAGAGAGCTGTTTTAAGCATCTTTGCTGACCTTGCTCATGACTCTATGGAAGTTTATATGGATGATTTTACCACTTATGGAGAGTCTTATGAGGAGGCCTTGAAGAACCTTGAAAAAGTACCGCAGAGATGTCAAGATCATAATCTAACCCTTAGTCATGATAAATGTTTCATGATGATGCAGGAAGGAGTAGTGCTTGGTTACTTTGTGTCCAAAATAGGAATTCAAGTGGATCCACACAAAATTAAAATCATTTCAACCATATTTGTTCCTCAGAAATAGAAAGATGTCAGAAGTTTTCTAGGTCATGCAGGGTATTATAGAAGATTTATAAAGGATTTCAGTAAAATTGCTACTCCTTTGTTTGTCTTACTTTTGAAAGATGCATAATTTAATTGGATCGCTGACTGTCAGATATCCTTTGACCATCTCAAAGAGTCATTAACAAAGACACCTGTACTAAGAGGACCTAATTGGGCAATACCTTTCCATACACATACAACTTCTTCTAATTTTGCAGTAGGAGCTGTGTTAGGACAGAAAGAATGGAATGCGGAATATGCAATTTACTACATCAACAAGAATCTTCAAGGTGCTGAACTTAACTAAACTATTACTGAGAAAGAAATGTTACCTGTTATTTATGAAATTAATAAGTTCGGGCATTATATCACTAGGTATCCTATTTTCATTCACACTGACCATTCACCAATAAGATATCTTATGAATAAACTAGTGGTAAGTGGCAGATTGGTTAGATGGTTACTACTCCTTCAGGAATTTGATATCACCATTGTAGATAAGCCAGGGAAGGCCAATGTTGTTGCTGATTTCCTCTCCAAGCTCCCTACTTGTAATGAGGACCCTGTCATTGATGATTATTTTCCAGATGAACACTTATTTGCACTAACTGTAGAAACTCCTTGGCATGCAGATATAGAAAATTACCTAGTCATAGGGAAAACACCTCCACACCTCTCACCCAGAGAGAGGTACCACCTTGTGGAGTACAGTTTTCCCTATTCATAGGTATCTAGTTATCTCTTCTATACAGAACCTGATCATATTATGAGAAGGTGTATTAGAGAAGATGAAGTGTATGACATTCTCAGAGCTTGCCATGATGAACCCTATGGTGGACACTTTGCAACCAAGAGAACAACAGTCAAAATTCTGAATACTGGATATTATTGGCCAACATTGCATAAAGATACAACTCTCTATATAAGAAGATGTGACCGCTGTCGAAGGATGGGTAGACCTACAAGAAGTGATGAAATGCATCTACAACCACAACTGGTGGTCACACCATTTGACAAATGGGGTATTGATTTTTTTGGACCCATAGATCCACCTTCTAACCACAAGGAATATATACTTGTTTACATTGATTGCCTTACAAAATGGGTAGAAGTGAAAGCCTCGATAGTAGCTAGAGATACTAAAGTTGTTGCATTCCTCTATGAAGAAACATTTACAAGGTATGGGGTCCTGAGGGAAATAGTCATAGATCAAGGGCCATAGTTTACATTTGCACTAATTGCTAGCCTTGTTCAGGAGTATGAAATTAGGCATAAAAAGTCCACTCCCTATCATCCACAGTCAAATGGTCAAGTTGAGGTGACCAATAGAGATCTTGAGGTAATATTGACAAAGAAAGTTGCAATGCATAAGAAAGATTAGGCAGCAAGACTCTCTGAAGCAGTTTGGACATATAGAACTACATGGAAGACAATAATAGGGTACACACCTTATGAGTTAGTTTATGGCAAGAAGGTTGTCCTTACTATTGAGTTTGAATATAAAACACTGAGAACAAATGTCCAACTTGGTATGGACTTGTCAATTGCTCAAAAGAAAAGACTACATCATCTTAATGCATTAGAGGAGATCAGGATGGAAGCAGTTCATCACACTGAGTTAGTACAAAACCAGAGAATCAAATGGCATGATCAGTATAACAAAACCAAGGACTTTCAGGAAGGTGATTGGGCACTTCTTTATGACTCCAAGTATAAAGATCATAAGGGCAAGTTGTAGACTAGATGGTTAGGCCCTTATGAGATCAAGGAAGTTTTCCCAAATGGTGCAGTCCAATTAACTACAATTGACCAAGTTAGATTCTCACTGATGGTTAATGGGCATAGATTGAAATTGTATAAGAAGCTTTTAAGTAAAACTGCATTTCTCCAGCAATTAAAGGCAGATATGGATAATGAAGATCCACAGTCTCTTGCCTCAGAAGAGGTCTCCAGCCAGGTAGCAGTTGGAACCAATGTTCCATCACCAAATCTAGCTACCACATTGAATGAAGTTCCACAACCCTCTACCTCTGATGAGGATTCCAGCCAAGTATCAGCTGATCATACTGTTCCAGTAGTAAATCAAGCCGCTAGCTTGATTGCAGTTCCATAGTAAGTTTGAGTTCTAAAAACTCTGTACATAAATAAAAAAAATCATAAAGACACACATCACATAGCAATAGCAATAAAACAAGGTGATCTTCCAATCAGAAGTTCATGATCCATCATTCCAGTTACCATTCTACACTAGAACTTTCCTTTGCCATTCAACCACTTCACTGAAGGGACCTGTAGCCAAAGGCAACCTGTTGTTCAATGGGACCTGTATTTGCTACACCCGCAACCAAAAGTTTTTAGTTCACTTGGGACCTGTACCAGCTGCACCTACAACCAATACACATGGGACCTATTCATTTCATGATCTGCTTGCATGCATGCAACCACTACTACCTACAACACATTTTACATGGCATCTGCACACTGCCATCTTTTCACAAGGTATACTTTCCTGCTACATGTCACACATCTACTACATTTCATCAGCACACTTTGTCACTATCACATCATTGTGATTTACTCTGGCTCATTCGTCGAGTACATCAACTTAATCTTCCATGCAATCATGTTTACATGCAACAATTCCAATTTCAGCATCACCTCAATGGTATTCATCTTGTTCATTTCTTTAATTAACATCTCATGCTACTTATTTCATGACTTTCTTTATTTGCACATAATTAATTTTCCATATTATATCAATTCGACATGCTTTGCACCCTTTCCTCTGTACCATTGCATGTCTTCTCATTTGAGGAAAAATGAAGTTTTAGTTGGGGGGATTCTGAATTATTTTACGTACATTCAAACTTCATATCAAACTTCAAAATCCCTTACTCCATAATTATTACCATCTGCTGCATAACATACAAGCTAAATAGATCAAGAAAATGACAAAAGCAATTGGTAATAAGGTCCTAGTGAGTAGCATTGGAAACAAATAGAGGATTGAGAACAAGGGATTGAGTGTTTTCTTGAGATATCATAATAGTTGGTGGCCTAATTAGTAGAGAGTCTACTGTTCACTCAGCATTATTGGCTGACATGGAGTCCTTTCCAAATTTTTAGTAGGTAGGATGGTTGCAATATTTTCTCAAGATAACAGAGTATAATGAGGACATTACTCAACAGTTTGTAGAGACATTCCATAATGAGGAAGCTACAGTGAAAGGTTTAAGGGTTGATGTGACTATAGCTTCTATAGCTGAAGTTACAGGGCTACGAGCAGCTAGAGAGGAATTTCCTGTAAGAGCAATGCCATTTCTACAAGGGCTAAGTTGATACGACCGAGAGAAAGGTTGGAATCAACATCTCAAGGTACCAAACGACTTTCTTTACCCTAGTTTTGGACCTCAGTAGCTTCCTAGATTATTAAATACCTTACTTGTGATGGGAGGCAGTCTTTACTTTATACTATATATTTTAAACTTCCGATCCATCTTTGTCATGGAAGGATAGTGAATGTCCTAAATTTTCTATTTAATTTGTTAAAATCGATGTCTACTAAATATAGGAGGAAAAGTTGTCAGTCCTCATTGTCTCATCATGGTTTGATTGTCTTGTTAGTAAAAATAAGTTTGTCTATCCATTACCCTAAATTTTCTTGGGAAATATTTCTTGAATTTAATCATGTCAATGAGGGGCCTATGGGTGTTGAACCGAAGAGAGAAGAAGAGGCACGTGTAGAAAATTTACAAATAGGGGAAGAAGAGGAAGCACCATCAACCTCTTCTCACCCAGAAGCCTCACCTACCCATTACCATGCAACTATTGAGGAGAAGCCAGCATCAAGTTCTACTAAACCTATTAGTTCTCCTGCACTCGCAGTCTCACCAATTTCAATCCCAATGCTAGAACATGTGTCCTCACAGACTTCTAGCCACAAAAAGAAGAAGTCAAAACAAAAACTACAGCCTGTAGCTTCTAGTTGACTACTCGCAACATCTAAAACTGCCTATGGAACTCCAACATCTGAAACTACCTGTGAAACCCCTTCTATTTCAAAAGCCACCAAGAAAAGGAAATCATTCTCTTCTTCTTCCAGAGTTAAGAATAAACAAGGAACCCCTGCTCAATCATGTAGGCGTTCAAGTTGGTGGAAGGAAAAAGAACTTTTAGGGGAACCTGAAAAGAGGAATGTAGTTGATATTGATACAGACTCCGAGAGGGAGCACATGTTTGTTGATACAGAGTAGAAAAATTTGGGTTATACACTTGTTCAAGAGTTTGATGTAGAGTCTGAAGAGGAAGTTATATGGACAGCCAAAAAAAGTCATAAACCTCCCTTTGAAACTGAAGAACCATATTTCTCAACCCCTCAAGATGAACCTTAGGAAGAAGAGTTATTGTTAGACTCTAAAGATGTAGTAGAGGGTGAGAAAGATGAGAAAGATGAGTTACAGCTGGCAATGTAGAAAATTGTAGAGTTGGAGGTGAACCTAAAGGATTATCAACATAAAGAAACTGGATTGAATGACAGGGTTAAAAAGTTAGAAGAATAGTTACATGTCTTCCAAAAACAAGGATCATGACTTGAGCAATTGGCCCAATTGGCCATCATTGAGATATATAGAAGGAACCAAGAGCATGTGTAGCCAGAAGAGTAGTTTGTAGAACCTGCTCTAATTACCTTATTTTTAGTCACCTTACAATTGTGCAATGAAATAGATAAATTAGTAAAGGAACAAGGTGAATTGAAGGAGAAACACGGTAAGGAAATTGAGATGAAAAATGTAGAAATAAAGAGGTTGAAATTCAAAGTAGATAGAATGGTAGACATGATTGTTCAGTTGATGAGATGTAGGCCACCTGCCAAGGTGTATGCTCTCTATTTGCAAGAGCAATACCTGAGTTTCCAATTTAGCCAACTATACAGTGATGCCCCTGTCTCCCTATTCACACCTGCCTTATTTCTAACAACTTACCAAAGAGCTACCCCTGAAATGCAAAATCAACTATGTGAATTCTACCTATATGAACTTGCCATTCCTTATGTGATGCAGTCAAGGTAGGAGGGTCCAATGAATAACTATCCAACCTTGCAGCCTTCATCAATTAACAACATGATCAATCAGAGATGCAACGGAAGTAAATAGTTAACAATAGAAAGAAAGAGACATTCATACATTCATGATACAAGATATATCCTGGGAAAACCCTAACAAGGAAAAACCTAGCCTTCAAAGCTCATTCCTCTTATATTATGATCTCAAAACATTTTACATATGCCACTTGGGCTTTTACAGATGCTAGGCCACAGCCTAGGGTTACAAAATATTCATATAATGACACTCTTCCATGATTTCTCCCTTCTGCTTAGCAATTCTCTGCTCTGCAACTTCCTCTATTCTCTGCTTCACTTCTGCTTCTTCAGATCAAAACACTTATGATCTTGCTTCATATCTTCACATACTTAATTATTTCATCATTCCTGCTTTGTAACAAATCATTATCCTTCATTTATATCCTCCGCAAGCCTTCAAATCATTATCAAGTCAGCCTAATTGCAATGCATAGTATGAAACGTGTGTACATAGATAGGTTGGACCTAAATATAAGATATTTCTTTGTTGGTACATAAAACTTCATGTAGATCTCCATGAAGGTCGACTAGGTCCTATAATTCATTGAATAATGTTCCTTTAAGCTCCGCAAGTCACAGATTTGCTCCATAAGCTGATTAGACTTCATTGAACACTGTCAGCTCTGCTCTGTGAGAACAGGTAAAAATAGGTAACCTTCTGATAGCGATATCTTTCTGGAATCAAACCCAAATGATCTAAACTTTGGATATGTTGTAGATGACTATGTCTAGATGCTAAGTCTAGCTCCATAGCCTCTGATATGTAAATGTGGTAAAATGCGGTATTCTCCAAGGTTGTTCTCTCTGTAACTTCACTATTAACTATCCCAATTGTTTTGGATGCTTCTAGATGCTCCTGCATTAGACTCTCGGGGTTAATTGAAAAGTGAGCCTCTTCACTTTGGTTTGTATTGTGTTAAAATCAATGTTTCTTTGGATAGGTTCAGCGGTCTGTTCAAGTCCACCTTGCAAAATTGCCTCTAGTTCTTCTAAGTTTGGAGTTATATTTGCAAGCCTTACACTACCTCAATGATCAGCGGTCTGAGCAAGTCTTCTCCGCAAGATGCCTCAATTTCTTCATCTTGTCATGTTTAGGTTTGGCGGTCTACTTGCAAGACTTGTACTACCTCAATGATCGGTGGTCTAAGCAAGTCTTCTCTGCAAGCTGCCTCAAGATCAATGTCTGCTTCAATCAATTAAGAGTCAATCGATACATACTTGCATCCTTCGGAATAATCATGTTACTTCCTGCCTTCAGTCAAAATCAATCACTACCTTCCTGAATTCTCTGCAACACTTTCTAATTTCTGATTTTAGATACAATTTCCTCTGCACTCATTAGGATCTCATAGTTTACTCTCTACATACACTACTCCTATACTGTTCTCTATTCTTTTATCCTTATTTCCTTTACTCCAGTACACAAACTTTCTCTTTCGGTAGAATAACTTATCACTTCTCCTTTCTCTGCAATGCTTCACACTTGTCCACACAAACTTTCTCTTGCACTACTTTCTTAGTTCTATAACACAAAACTCCTTAAGATCAATGCTTCACCTTCTTCTGGTTTCTCTGTCAAACTTAGTGAGTCAATAGGGTCTTCTTCTTCTACATAAATTTCATCTGCCTCAATTATTGTTTCCTCATCATTAGCCTCTCTAGTAACATATTCTTGTTGACATTTACTGCTTGATTCTTTTCTCCTCTAGACTTAAAAATAGGTTCTTTTGAATGGTCTTGCATCAAATCCTCTTTCATCTCTTCTGTATTCTTCATTGTGATAAGAATTATGACTCATGTCATTTCTCCCTCTATAGTTTGAATTACTGTCCCTGTTCTACTCTACATAAGGTTTTATTTCTCTGCAACCTGATCCATATCCTCTTTTCTCTCCAACATAAGAATACTTCCAACTATAAAATCTTCTGAACATACAAGTAACATGTTTCCATTTTGCTCCATCAATCCATCCATAATTCATCTGCATACAATCTATCATAGGTTTTCTTCTTCCCACTTTATTCCAACATATCTTTTCAGAATGATTCCTTAGTCCACAATGCTTACAAGGGTATAGATCCCAACATAATTTCTTTTCATGTCCATATCTATTACAATGTGAACAATACATACCTTTCCTTCCCTAATTTGACTTGTTTGAATTTGCAATAACATCCTTACCTCTGTCATATCCAAGGCCTTCACTTCTTGATCTGATTACTAGTTCAATAGGTTCTGTAATTCCTTGCTAATGCTTTCCCAATCCTTGTCCTTCATATCCCATTCTCTGCATGATTTTGAAACCAATACCATCACCAACCACTGCAAGTCTAGTTACATTGTCATCTTCAATCTCACTATCTAAAGAAACTTCTACATCATCACACAAATCATTAGTATCACAAGAAACATCATAAAGTTCAGGCTTAGATCTCAGACTTTCATTCTCTTTTTTGCATACTGCAAGTGACTGCTCTAATTGGTTAACATGTTCTTTCAATCCTAATATTTCACTCTTCTACAAACTATTTTCCTTTTTCAATTCTTCCAAACTTTCTTCTAGATCTCTATTCCTCTTTTCAACCTTCCCAAACAATTTGAATCCTTCTTCCAATTCTTCAAATCTCTTTTCAACATCCTCAAACAACTTCAGCTTTGCCTCTAAATAGTCATTCCTCCTCTTTACATTTCTTAGTTCTTCTTCAAGAGCATCATACTTATCCTCTCCTAGTTCTTTCATCCTCTCCAACAAATATGAAATACACTTCTTGATTTTGCACAATTCTTTTTCCAAAATATCCTTTTTGCATATTAGGGTTTCATTCTCTTTCTTCATCTTTTTTCCAATCTTCCCCATTGAAACGAATCAGGTACACAACTTAATTTGAAAAGTTTACCGAATCTTTATTTCCTTGATCTTCTTGAGTGGTGACACTTGTTACTTCTAGGGTTTCACACTTTTTTCAAAACTGTCTTCCTTCCCAACAAATTCACAACTATCCCAGCAGATTCGCAACCAGCTCTGATACCACTTGATGTAGTTAAGGTAGGAGGGTCCAATGAAGGACTATCCAGCCTTGCAGCCTTAATCAATTAACAACATGATCAATTAGAGATGCAATAGAATTAAATAGTTAACAACAAAAAGAAAGATACATTCATACACTCATGACACAAGATATATCTTGGGAAAACCCTAACAGGGAAAAAACCCAACCTTCAAAGCTCATTCCTCTTATATTATGATCTCAAAACATATTACATATGCCACTCAAGATTTTACAGATGCTAAGCCGCAACCTAGGGTTACAAAATATTCATATAACAAGAATCTTCCATGATTTCTTCCTTCTTCTTAGCAATTATTTGCTCTGTAACTTCCTCTATTCTTTGCTTCACTTTTGCTTCTTCTTTAGATCAAAACACTTATGATATTGCTTCATATCTTCACATAATTATTTCGTACTCCTGCTTTGTAACAAATCATTATCCTTCATTTATATCCTTTGCAAGCCTTCAAATCATTATCAAGTCAGCATAATTGTAACGACTAGTATGAAATGTGTGTACATGGATAGGTCGGACCTAAGCATAAGATATTGCTCCACTGGTACATAAAACTTTGTGTGGATCTCCATGAAGGTAGGTCAGGTCCTATAATTCATTGAATAATGTTCCTTTAAGCTCCACAAGTCACGGATTTGCTCCACAAGCCGATTAGACTTCACTAAACACTGTCAGCTCTGCTATGTGAGAATAGGTAAAAATAGGTAACCTTCTGATAGCGAGATCTTTCTGGAATTGAACCCAAATGATCTAAACTTTGGATATGTTGTAGATGACTATGTCTAGATGCTAAGTCTAGTTCTGTAGCCTCTGATAGTGGTAAAATGTGGTATTCTCCAAGGTCGATCTCTCTGTAACTTCACTATTAACTGTCCCAATTGTTTTGGATGCTTCCGGATGCTTCTGCATCATTATGACACTCACTGAAATCCCTTAGTTGTAATTGAGGATGTGCAATTGAAGGTCTTAGCCTCATTCATTCAAAATGAGCACAGAAGGGGAGAGTTAATACAATAGTATAATGAGAGAGAGAGAAGTCACTTCCTCTCAAATTAAGGGCAGAATCTCCAAATCCTCAAAAGATAGTGGAGGAATGGATTAATTTAATTGAACATACAGAGGTAGAAACCAAACTATTAGAATGCAAAGCCATGGACTATTAGAAATTCAGGGAATTGGTAGAAAATATTGGTAAGGAAACTGTGGGTTTCTCACAAGGTAGATGGAAGGAATTGACATAAGCACTACAAAGAAAGGAGCCTCACTCAGTATTTAACCTCTCAACAGTAATCCACAGAGCACAGAGATATATAAGGTCATCCAAGGAACATGGGATAACATGGTTACCACTAGTCTTCCATCCTCCTCTGTTGTTTTATCATATTCCACATTGGATTGGGCAGAGGACTAATCAGGCTACAGAACAAGCCAGGTGGAATTGGTTGGCAGAACAAATGGGCTTCTACCTCAAACAGGAAAGAGGAGTAGAGGAACCAACAGACTACAAGGAGATATCTCTCCATTGCAATATGAGACCTTGGTTGCTAAAGGACCAACAACATGATTAGTTGGGGGGTGTGATGAGACCATGATTTGTCTTGTTTTTATTGCTTTAATTACCTATTTCCTGAGACATTTCCAGACTTTTATAAGTATTAATTATGTCTATGTTTATCCTTAAGACAATGAAGCATGAAAATCATATATAATATGTTGTTAATTAATTGTGTGTGGATGGTTGATTGCTTATGGAATATGTTAGTAGTTTATGTTGATTTTAGTGATAATGATGCACAAATACTATGTTGTGTACTAACTCCTAATGCAGCAAGGGCATGGATTCATATCATGAAGAACACTGGACAAACTACAACCAAAGGAGATGCTGATATCCATAGGAGATGATACAGGTACCTGCAACCAAGTGAAGAAGATCCTGAATTACTTGGGACAAGTCATCCATGACTCTATGATGGTTATCTTTCAATAAATCATGCAGTCTTAAATAATGGAGGAACCTAGATCGTGCTCTATGATTTTGTTTCTAAGTCTTGATTATTCTTCATGGATAAGTAAATAGATAGAGTTACAATAGGACTGTATCACCTATGCCACCTTCATGTTAGTTAGTTTCCTATTTCTAGTTGCTCTATGATAAAGTCCTTTTCCTACGATGTGGGATAATGGATAGTTATGACATTTATTGTCCAATAGCTTTATTCATATGGACAATGTTGATCTCGATTAACTAGAGATGAGATTTTTCTTCATACAAATTGGATAGAGCTATAGTATTAGATTTTGTTGTATTATTATTACTTTGCATTCAATAAAGGAATATGTGTTTTGAGTTCTATTAATGACTATAAAGATTCAGTAGAGATTTAGTTAGATCTTGTGGGATCATAGTCACTCAAGCCGGCCACTTGAAAAACTGTGTTTATATCTATATGTGTGTGATTGGTGTATGTTTTTAATAGAACTCAGTTTATAAATTATATGTTTATATCTATATGTGTGTGATTGGTGTATGTTTTTAAGAATAATGTGAAATAGTTTAACTTTGGTAATTTATGTTATTGAGTCCATTGAGTCAAGGTGAGCACCGATTGAACCAATTGTTAGTCACTCTCTTACATAGGAGTTACATAGAATCATTTGATTATTGTTGTGTTAGATAAGCTTAGTTATTTTCCATTATTTCTGTTTACTTAGAGTATTGTATTTTCTTTATTTAGTTCCCTTACACAAATTCTAGAATAAAACTCAAGAATCCTTAACTGTACACATAGTACAAGAATCATCCAAGAAGAATATGAATCCCTAGTTTGACAATGTAAATGTAGCACGTTATATAACCAGTAGGTTACTTGATATAGGATCTGTTGGTCCATTAAGTAGTGTGCATACCCTTTCTACATCAATGTATTGGTTAATAATGAAGCTCAACACATTACTTGGTTGGATAGGGAATGCAAGGTTATGGACCACCTTACATCCCTTACCTTGGAGATGAAATGTCTTGCCCAAAGTTTATCCCAACTCAAGACAATGTAGGTAATAGTGTGGGCTCTTCTCCTCCTATGACAACGATGCACTAAGGATATGACGACCAAAGCTCTTATGATAGGCTTGAACAAGCTTCTAGGGAGTCCTTGATATACACAAGGTATGTGAGGCACAAACCGTGAACACTAGCCCATTGAAGGGATGTGGTGAACCACTTCACCTTGTGTCCAGAATCACCTGGGGCCCCAAGGATGTCCCAATGACAATGCAACTAGATTGGGGTACAAGTTTCCTTCTCCCCCCTTTGATATACCCTACTAGTACACATGGTTGAGGTCATCCCTTAGGGTGATGAAATCCCCAAGCAGGCCTCCTAAGAAGAAACCACTCCTTTTAATCACCCAAGATCGGATGAAGTGCAAGGGGAGAGCATACACAAAAAGAGTGACCCCTTCAGGATACAACCAAACAATAAAAGTTTGCAAGTAGACTTTTGATCCCCAAGATCACCCTAAGGTGCGAGGGTAGATCATACATCTATAAGCAAACAAAGACATGACAAACAAGATAAATTAACCCCTACTTTAACCATAGTGCAACTAAAAGCTATTGATAAAAATAAGACTTTAACCATGAATCTGCATAAAAGATGTCAGTAGTTTGGATAATAAGTCTTGGATAGATGTTTTGGATACCTGCAAAAATGTGTTAGACCCTTGCAAAACCCTACAAATTCTGTTACATAGAAAGCGCTGAAAGAACTAATACGCTGATAGACAGACTAAATGCACTGGAATAGAAGTTAAAGGTGCTAAAATAGAGAATTAATGTGCTAAAATAGAGCCCTACAGTGTTGAAACATAAGCTAAATGCACTAAGATAGTAACATACTGCACTAAAACATAAGATTAATGTGTTGAAATAGAAGCACAATGTGCTAAAATAGGGATTAAAGGCAGATTTATACCTGCAGGTAGTCTTGACTGTGTTGTTCTAGGTACTTGAGGTGCTAAACTGACAGAAAGTGAAAAACCTACACAAGAATAGAGATATTCTTCCACCAAATGGTCAAACAAGAGGCTAAACAATACAAGGTCAGTTTCAGAAGATGACATAGTAGTTTTCAACCCAAAAATAGAGCTAATGATGCAAAATATGAAAAGTCAAGTTAGCCCTAAATGTTTGCTCCAAAATGTAATAGGTTAAATGATTTATCAGCAAACCCTAGGGCCTAAGAACTCTGCAAGTTAGAAACTAGAAGCCCTTCTAGGATAAGTTAGCCAAAAAAATAGATATTACAAATGTTTTAGGACAAGAATTTTTTTTGTGGTTTCAAAAAATGCTGAAATAGGGGTTGAAAGTGCTAAAGCAGAGACTACTATGCTACAATAGTGAAGTTTTGTACTGAGACAAATACTTATGGTGCTAAAACTGAGGACCTTTGTGCTAACAGAAGACCTGTATGCACTAAACAAAGAGCTAAATGCGCTAAACTTGCAAAAACAATGTCGTTAGTTTGAAAACTGTCGGCGCTAACACAGACACAAAAGGTGCTAAATTGAGAGCTGAATGCATGACTGCAGAGACTGAATGTGCTAAACTGACCTACACGAAAGAATCTTCCAAAAACTCACAAAAAAGAGATTACTACAGGGACAAGGGTCCCACCGGGCATGCCAAATGAAGATGAAAAAGATTAGAAAGATTAAACAACATGAAAGAAAACTCAAAACACATGATTTATACTTTCCAAAGCCTTCCAATCTCCTTCACTCCTTGATAAGGTGGAGGGGAGATGCACCCAAGTCTCTCCTAGCTTTACCCAAGTAGAAAATGAGTATGTGGATTGCTCTTATAAACTCAACACAACATAGATTTAATGGTGGATTTAGCAAATGAATAGTGATTTTAGCATGATAAAGATACTAATGGCTTAAGATGATTGAAATTTTGGCATAATGAGGATGCTATGAGATGAGATGAAAATGGCTTGGATTATGCTTGTATTTATAGGCATTTTAGAGGGGATTTGAGATCAATGGTTGAGATTCAAGGTTCAAATATAATGGTGGAGATGAAGAGATGAGATGGAGGGCTAGATCTTCATCAACAAAAATGGAGGGTTGTGATTATTTTGAAATTCTTAATTCACCTTGGGAAGGATTTGTATTAATGAGGATTAAGACTTGAGATGGAATAAAAAATTAGTTTCCATGGGAGAAGGTGGAATTAAAAATTAAGATTTATGGGTGAATGGGATGACATGTGACACGTGTCATTTAGAAAACACATGTGTGAGCTCTTTGCATAAAAATGAGCTCTAACATGAAAAAGGAAAGGTGAGGTGGAAGGGTCATATGACCCCTTTGAATAAAAAAAAAAAATCTTTTTATTCAAAGGGTGTGGGGAGAGGTGCTAATCAAGGTTTGACCCACTTAATTAAGTGTTTAACTTAATTAATGTGGCTGTTAAAAATTAGTGAATGGGCTAATGAGAGATTAAAATTAATTAAATAAGGATTTATTTAATTAATTTGGGTCTAGGGGCTAGGTAGGTTAGAATAGCTAATTAAATAATTGGTATTTATTTAATTAGGCTAGGGGAGATTAAATAAATAAGCATGTTTTATTTAATTAATCTAGGTTTAGGAAATGAGGAAAATTAACCAAATAAATATTAGACTATTTATTTAATTAATTATGAATGATGTAAGGTGTAGTAATGAATTAATTGGATTAATTCATTACAAGGGATGAATTTGGGATAAATGGCTAAGGATGAACGGTTATGGATGGCTTAGGATAAATTAATTAAATAATTTTGATTTTATTTAATTAATTGGTGAAAGGGATAATCAGTAGTGTAATTAACATAGGAAAGTGGTTTGTGCGGTTGAAGCATTTTTAGGTGTCTACACCTGGTTTCACCATGATTGAGAATTCAAATTCCTGAAATAAGAGTAACCATCTACAATTCTTCCTTGGATGATTAGTTTGTTGAGTAGATATTGATGAGGTATAAATAACCTCATTTCTTTAATGGATCAAATAGCCTTTTTGCACTATCCAATTCCCTAGCCTTGCCAATTTATTTATTTTTATAAGCGATATTTATCTATTTTTAATAAAATATTGTACAAATCCTGATTTCCTAAATTGATTGAAACTAGCTTTTAAATGTTGATTTAATGGCATGAAAAGTAGGGTAACTATGCAAGTTAATGTATTGCCTAAGAAGTGGACATTATGCAGCTGTGGATGAGTGCGCTAGAAGTTGGGGGCGCTAGAAATTTTAGGCTTGCATTTAATGAAGACTTTGTTTTTATTTTGCTATTTCTGTGGTTACCCAAAAGACATTATGACTCCACTCGGAGTCCTTTTTATGTTTTAAAGACAACAGTAGTTAAGATCTTGTTTTTTAGTTATAAGACCTCTTCAATTGGCATTTTCCTGCCATCTGAAGTTTAGGAGTTTTTGAAGTAGTTTAGTTTTTACTGATGCTCAAAATATGGATATAAATAGACACTATGGATGAATGAAAATTAATCCTTTAGTTTTTCAAAATTATCAGATCTATGTACTTGCAATTTTTATGAATGAAAATGATATTATGAGTTTTAGTTTCTTTAAAAAATATATGAAGATTTGAATGGAGTTCTCATGTGCTGTTGAAGTGATTGAATGTGATTTGAATTAAGACAAGCTTCTCCCATTAGTTGGCCACTCGCAGGACTATAGGATAGACAAGTATTTTCATTTCTGTGGATGTTTTTATTCAGTTGAAGATAGTTTATGTTTAGCTTCTTTCGTTAACCTGTAGGGTGTGTTGTTTAAAAGTTAAACTGTTGTGTACTATTGTTTGAAACTTTTTGTGTTCTTTAGAAGTTTTCCGGCGCATCTGCCTCAGTTAGAATTACTGTTTTCTAATGGTTAGAATTTGGAGTGCTTGTAGCTTAGCAAATTGCATTTGTGAATTGTTAGCATAGAATTTATTTGCTTTCTAGTGTAGAATTTATTTGCTTTCTAAGTGTAGAATTTATATGCTTTCTAGTCTAGAGTTTTCATGCTTCTTAGTATAGAATTTGAATGCTTTCTGTAGAAGGATAAAATTACTGTTTCATTTTATGTACTATTTCAACTTTTTAATAGATCTAGAAAACTATTTCTCAATGAAATATCCAAACTCCCTATTGCAGATAGCCTCGGACACTACCCCGGTCAATAAACTGATAATTTTCATCTAAAGTGTTAGGATCTTATGACAGCCTATCACTTTTTGGCACCGTTGCTGAGGATACGTGATCTTTTCTAAGTGTTATTAGGGCATGCTTGGGAATTTCTTGTAGTAAACACCCAAAAGTAGTTACCAAACCTCTCTTTCTGCATGGTCAGAAAACGAGGCCCACATGGAAGATTCATACCAAAAACCCCCCAATAGTAATTCCAACCATAAATAGGGAGGAAGAAGTCTGAGCTGAAGAACTAAATTATGAATTGATCAGGCAGGATCAACCTGAGACCTCCCATCGTACCCCACAAGTTTTACTAGTTGACCCAATCTTTGAGGAGATAGTTATTCAACCAACCAACCTAGTCTTTGAGGAAGAGAACATTCCTTTTGACATTATGGCTAACAATCTCCATAATGGTGATATGGCAAGAAGACCGGCAGCACGAACCTTTACCTACCCTATCGCTCTCAACGAAGATGATGATGCACCAGTGAAAAACATTTCACCATCTATCTTGCTAACTTTTAGGGGACTTTCTTCTGAAGATCTTGACTAGTTCCTCTTTGAGTTCAAAGTCTTGTGTTAAACATACAACTACAAGAATGACAATCAGAAGCTTAAACTTTTTCCCTCCTCTGAGAGATGCTGCAATGCATTGGTTTATGGGACTAGCTTCTAGATCAATGACTAACTGGGATGACATGAAAACTATTTTCTTAGAAAAATACCAGAGTTATTACAGAGTTAGTGACAGAAAGGAAGAGCTATTCAAACTAAGACAAAAAGAGGATGAGAGCCTGGAAGATTATCTTGATAGGTTTATCTTTCTAACCAAACGATGTGGTGAGGAAACCGTAAGTCCAGAGATTCTAAAGACTATATTCCTCAAAGGACTTGATGAGGATGGAAGGAGAAGCTTAAATTTAATGGGAAAAGGAGATGTGTCCCAACTTGAACTTACTGATATCTCTAAGTTATGTCAGAATTTTTCTCGTACTCGAGGAGGAATAAAAAATCTAGCCTCCTAAGGAGCTCCAATGAAATAGGTAAACTACGAGAGGAAATAACAAATATGAAAACTGACATTCTTGTATAGTTGAACACTACCTTGGATGGAATACAAGCCAAAACACGTAACCTTGAGACCTTATCCATTTACTTTCTTAGTTGTCAAAACAAGCATCTATTAAGAGAATGTCCTTTGGACAAGGCTGACACTTGCCAAATTTGTGAAAAGAGTCATACCACTAATCAATGTGAGATTTTGAATGCCATCAAGACTTCTAAAAAACAACCATCTCACACTGAGGAAGAAATCAATTTCGTAGGCCAGAGACTTGCAGGAAATTTCTCCTATGGTCAGAACTCGAATCCTACATGGTGACCTCCAAACCCTTGGAACAATACTTAGTGGTCAGCTCCATGGCCTTTAGTATCACCTGGATGGGGATCTTATCCACCTTGGGGACCACCTAAATGGATGAACCAAGCTTGGGGAAACCGCCAATGGCTAAATCAACAATGGCATCCTCACAATCAACCTCCATAATGGAATCAACAACCAAACCAATTCTACAATGGTCCTAGACAAATGCCAAATCCACAACAGAACCTTCTAACGACTTTCCAAAACCCTCAGCAGAGTGAACAAGTTAATCAAGCACCATTGCTGGCACAACCTGTTCCTAATCCCAAGAACACACGTCAAAATGCCCTAGTGTATGTTGCTAATCAGGATAACATGGCAGGGGTCAATGCTATCTATTGTGGAAACCTTCAATTAAAGTCGGGAAAAACACTTAATCAACCGACCATTGTTGAAGTTATAGAAGTCCTAGATGAAGGACTCAACGCAGAACCAGAGACTTCTCTTGTACCTACAGAGCATGACTCCAAGAAAACTTAGGAGGAATCATCCTTACCGCAACCCCAGATAACCTCAACACCTATCGTAGGACCATCTCAGGAAGAAGTTGTTAAGCAACCACCAATGATTCCAAAAAAAAATCCCATCTTAGGAAGGAAAACCCATGCACCTTTTTCGGATAGTCTTAGATCAAATGTCCTTAAGAACCCACCAGAAGTATCATTGTCTAATGAAACTTCTCTGATACAAGAAATTAAATGACTCCATATCGAGATTCCTCTATTACAAGTGATCAAAGAAATTCCTAAACTAAACCAGCTAGTTAAACAATTGTGAATTAAAACATTAGGAAGGAAACCAAAATAGATTAATACAATACACTTTAATGGATATTTGGCTAAAATTTTAGCTAGGAAAACCTTAACTCCAAAATATGGTGACCCAGGTAGCCCACTTATAACAATAACAATTAATGGAGTGGCAATACCTAATGCATTGGTGGACTTGGGAGCAGCCATTAACATTATAACAGTGGATGTTATGGAAAAACTTTGACTCATTGACCTTCACCCCACAACTACCATATTACAAATGGCAAATTAGGCCATAGCTATTCCCAAAGGAGTCTTAGAAAATGTCCCTGTCAAGGTTGACGATTGGGAATATTCAATAGACTTCCAAGTTCTCTAGTCCCTCACACCCAAAGATAATTACCCAGTAATACTGGGTAGACCATGGTTAGCTACAGTCGTAGCCAAGATTGACTGCAGAGCAGGAGAAATGGTCATTTCACATGGTCTCAGTAGCAAACATCTAAGTCTATACTCCCCACTCAACCTGTAGAATATAACCAAGTCTAGGTGGATGAATCAAATGAATCTGATAAGCAAGAAAATCTAGCTTCACTTGCCATGGTCGTTATTAAACAACACAATGAAGAATTGGAAGATGAATTAGAGAACATCCAAGATCTTTCCATAGGCTCAGAAGATGAAGAAGATTTAGAGGTGGAAGAAATTTTAGGACATCCAATCCACATTAATGATGAAGAACATGATTATACCAACTTAACAACTCAACCTTGTCCCCTGGCAAATATCATCTTGAAATAAATTCATTTCTTCTCAGATATTGCCAAACTTCATAGAATCATACCACATAGCTGTCCTCTCAACACATTAACGAAAGAAGTTCACACTGTCACCTCCAATTACCCTGGAACAAAGACTATCATGTTATTGCCAGGAAAGACTTTAAATATCAATAGTTGGGTGACAGAATCTGATGAGTGCAAATTATTAGATGTTTTGATGAACAGGTGCAAAGCTTTTGCTTGGGACTATATAGATATGAGAGGAATCCACCTAGTTTTTGCACCCACCACATCTATACTAAAGACGTTAGACCAGTCCGTCAACCCCAATAAAGACTCAATTCAGCTCTTGAAGATATTGTCAAAACTAAAATTGAGAAACTCTTACAAGTGGGATTTATTTATCATATTTCAGATAGCAAATGGGTTTCACCCTTAGTGGTAGTGCCAAAGAAAAATGGGAAATGGAGAGTGTACATTGACTACCGAGAAATCAACAAAGTAACCGACAAAGATTATTTCCCACTGCCCTTCATAGACCAAGTTTTGGATAATCTAGCAGGAAGTATTTCTCATTTCTGAACGGGTTTAGTGGATATAACCAAATACAAGTGGCAAAAGAGGACCAGGACAAAACTACTTTCACCTGTCCTTGGAGAACATTCGCATATCGGGTTCTTCCCTTTGGGCTTTGTAATGCTCCTGCCACATTTCAAGGAGCTATTTTGGCTATCTTTGTTGAGCTCGTAAATGACTGTGTAGAAGTTGATGACTTCACAGTCTATGGTTCCACTTTCGATGAAGCTCTCAAAAATCTGGATTGAGTTTTACAACGATGTGAAGATCATGAACTATCTCTAAACCATGAGAAATGTCTCATAATGGTAGAACAAGGTATAGTATTGGGACACCATATTTTAGCCAAAGGGATAAAGGTTGACCTTAAGAAGATTGAAGTGATACAACAGCTGGACACCCCAAAGAATCAAACTAATATCAAAAGTTTCTTAGGACACGCTGGTTATTACCAAAGATTCATAGAAAACTTTAGTAAGATTGCAGCTCCCATGTTCTCTCTTCTGTAGAAAGATGTGGATTTTACCTGGATAGAAGAATGTCAAAAACCTTTTGACATCATTAAAGAAAAGCTTGTCTCAGCCCTAGTTTTATGAGGACCTAACTAGAAACTTCCCTTCCATATATATGCTGATGCTTCCAATGATGCTATTGGAGCAGTGTTAGGCCAAGAAGATGAGAACGGAGGAAAATACACTATATACTTCATTAGCAAAAACCTAAGCCCCATAGAACAAAATTACACTACCACAGGGAAGGAATTTCTAGCAATAGTCCATGCAATAAACAAATTCTGGCATTACATTACATGATACAAAGTGACTATATTCACAGACCATCCGGCTATCAAGTATCTGATGAACAAACCCTTAGGGAATGGACGTGTAATCAGATGGTTATTACTTCTCCAAGAATTTAATGTGACCATAATGGATAAGCCTAGGAAATTCAACGTAGTTGCAGATTTTCTATCCTAGATAAAGCAAGATGATGGAGATTGTACTCCTGTATAGGATGAATTTCCTGATGAAAATTTATTCGCTATCTCCATTAAAACACCCTAGTTTGTAGACATTGCCAATTACTTAGCCACTTCAGAGCTTCCCCTAGACTTCACATCAAAACAAAAGAAACACCTTATTCAGGAAAGTGCTCACTTTAAGTGGATTAATGACATGTTATTCCAATATGGGCCTGATTTAGTCCTGCGACGTTGCATCAGACCAGATGAAACATACAACATCCTTAGAGCTTACCATGATGACCCATTTGGTGGACACTACTCTGCCAAAAAAACTTCCCATAAAATTTTAGGTGCATGATACTATTGGCCCTCAATGTACAAGGATGTGAAGAACTACATTTGCTGTTGTGATGAATGCCAACAAGTGGAAATACCTACAACATCCAATGAAATGCCTTTGCAACCACAAGTAGTTTTTGAACCTTTTGAAAAGTGGGGATTGGATTTCATTGGTCCTCTAGATCCTCCTTCGCAAGAGAAAGAATATATCCTAGTTTGCATGGACTATCTTACCAAATGGGTAGAAGTCCAAGCCCTCAAAGTTGCTCAAGAAGAACAAGTTGTAGACTTTCTGTATAACAAAATTTTTGTCAGATTCGAAGCCCCTAGGTCCATTGTCACAGACTAGGGACCTCAGTTTATGTCCAAAGTTTTGTTAGCCTTCACCACTCATTTCCAGATAAGCCATAAAAAGTCATCACCCTATCACCCACAAGCAAATGGACAACTAGAAGTCGCTAATAGGGAGCTTGAAAACATCCTAACAAAAATAGTTTCATCAGGCAGAAAGGATTGGGCTAGGAAATTGCCTGACGCTGTTTGGGCTTACAATACAACTTGGAAATCCACCACTGGTCTTACCCCTTACGAATTGGTCTTTGGGAAGAAACCTTTTCTACCCATTGAATTTGAACTCTAAATGCTTAGAACAACAATGGAGCTAGACTTTGACCTTGATCAAGCTCATGTAGAGAGAGTCTTGTAGCTTAGTGAACTAGATGAACTCCTCTTAGAAGACATTCATTAGACTGAGCTAGTTCAACAACAATGAAAGGCCTAGCATAATAAACACATCAAAGAAAGAGAAATCCATTCCGGAGATTGGGTGTTGCTATTTGATTCCTGATACAAGGACCAGAAAGGTAAACTCAAAACTCATTGGCTGGGTCCATACGAGATTTTTGAGGTATTCCCAAATAGAATAGTACAACTCAAACCCATTGATGGTGATTCTTAAACCCTCTTAGTCAATGGACATAGACTCAGGATCTACCATAAACCTATCAACAAAGAAGAATTTACTTGACTGGTAGAAATGCACAGAGAAACTCAATGTGTTGATTCTACTTCAGCAAAAACAATACCATAAATATCTTTTATTCTTAAAAAAAAAAAATTGTTTGAATGTGTGTATATGCATTTAGGAACAATTCTTCATATTTTCTTCTTAGTACTTGCCTAACTTTCATCTCTATTTTGTAGTGTTTCATCTTTTAAGAAGTATTACAAATTCTGGCGCATCTTCCAGAGGTGCTCTAGAACTTGTTGTCTAAATAAGATCCATACCCTCACTTTGTTCCTATATTCTAGCTACATCTTTCAATTATGCTCCAAAACTTTGTTCCTACATTCTGGCTACATCTTTCAATGATTCTCTAAAACTTTGTTCATGCATTCCGGCTGCATTTTTCAGCGATGCTCTAGAACTTTGTTCCTACATTCCAGTTGCATCTTTCAGTGATGCTCTAGAACTTTGTTCCTACATTCTGGTTGCATCTTTCAGTGATGCTCTGAAACTTTGTTCCTACATTTCAGCTGCATCTTTCAGCGATGCTCTAGAACTTTATTCCTGCATTCTGGCTGCATCTTTCAGCGATGCTCCAAAACTTTGTTTGTACATTTCAGCTACATCTTTTAGCGATGCTCCAGAACTTTGTTCCTACATTCCAGCTGCATCTTTTAGTGATGCTACAAAACTTTGTTCCTACTTTCTAGCTGCATCTTTCAATGATGCTCTGGAACTTTGTTCCTACATTCTGGCTGCATCTTTTAGTGATGCTCTGAAACTTTGTTCCTTCATTCTGGCTACATCTTTCAGCGATGCTCCAGAACTTTGTTGTATTCCCCATATCCATCCCGTTGATATCTTCTTCCATCATTGTAAACTTGCAATCAACATCCCTGTAAATGTTCCTATTATCTAAAAACACACCATTCATCCCACAATCCACAGCGAAAGCCATCATGAGTTTGACATTTCTGACCATAAGTAAATAAACATTATTATGACAACCTTTCATCATAATAAAATTTAGCCACCCCGTCATCATACCATAATAAATTTTTCCACCCCATTATCACATCATAATAAAATTTATTCCATTCAAACTAGTTAGTACTGCCACCTAGGATGATATTACGTCATCAAAGACAGGCGACTTTCAAATCAATAACAAGATGGAATGTACGTACATCTTTTATTTTTAATAGATCATTTATTGTAAGTAAAGATAGATAAGTTGGCACGAACCCCTTTCTTTTCCAAATTTAGCAAATGTGTGAACTGTTCCTTCATTAGAGAAGGTGGTGGCTCATTCACTCTATCCCATGCAAAGTAATAATTAACTGCTGAAAAGCCAAATATCCTGAACTAACATTACCGAAGCCCAAGTGCACTTGAAACCTACATTTCCTTTAATCTTCCTATCAGTTTCCTAACCAGTTTTACCACTCTAGGTGCCGTGATATTTCAGTAGTCTTTGAGCAATATGGGAGGAGCCAAATGCTAGTCTGGGCCAGTTTCACTGGATAAACTACTGGCATTAGGGAATATTTCAGAACTATTTCAGAGAGTAGGGTGGCTAGACTTCATAAAGAAATTTGAGGGACATCATGCATAGCTAGTCAAGGAATTCGTTGAGAACTTTGCAGATGGGCAGTTAATTGTGTGTGGTAAGAAATTTAAGGTAAGTCCCCGAATCATCTCCAAATTATCTGGTATTGGAAGTGAAGGAATTAATTTGTCTAAAACTACCAGTATTTCCTATTAGAAAATGATAGAGCTTTTTGTGTGGGAAGGGGAACCTCACCCATTATTAGTTGTCAGTACCTAAGGGCAAAATAAGGGATTTCAGAGAATGTCCATTACAGAACCATGGCGAACGACAGTCGCATGGACTATTAAGTATTTCACTTGTGAACGATAATGTGCCATAGTAGTTGGTCCCCCTTTTCAGCTGCTCATTCATTTGCGTCATGGTCTGGAAAATCTTGAACTGGGAGTTAACATACCTGCATTCCTTCATGATTCCCTTGTCTGCATGATAGAATGTTTCAAAATTGGGTCTGGTCCTTTAAAACATCATGGGCTTATACATTTAGTCTGCAAATATCATTTTCATAGAAAAAGAAAACTAGATGAGAAATGGCAAAAATTTCTACAAAAAATTGAAACCCTTGAACCTCTAAGACAATTTGAGGTAGGTGAATCATCTAGTAGGGAAGACCAAAATATAAGAGAACTTTCCCTTGCACCCCATGATGACAGAGAAAATGTGGATTTAGTAGACTCAGAGGAGGAAGGTACTCAGCCCCGTAAAAAGGAAAAGAGGCTCAAAACAAAACTGCAAAGATCTACCCCTTTGAGAAGAAGTAAATAGTTAGATGATGAGCCTAGTTGTGTTGTTACCTGTGAATTACCCCCTGTTCCCAAGAAAAAGAGAAAGGAAAGGCAGCTCAGTGAAAAAGTGACTTGGCCCGATGAAAATGTATCCCAAACTTGTGCAAATATAACTCAAACTGTGGAAAGTGATGAATCCCCTGCATCTAAACTATCAATTGGCCCATCTAAGGAGGATCCTAAGGAAAAAGGAGAAACATGACAAGAGAAAACTAGTGATTAGATGCCTAATTATATCTTAGTTGAAGAAGAAGAGGGTTAAGAATTTGAGACTGTTGAAACAACTTCATTCCAGCAGCTAAAAAATATTCAGGAAGTTGATGCAGTACTTAAGGAGAGACAATTGTCTCCCTTAAATAATGTGGATGATATAGAACAATGCCCATCTGAGGCAATTAATGAAGAACATATATCTGTCAATGAAGCAGAAGTTTTTATTACTCCCTTCTCTACATATGCAGAGGATAACAAAGGTGAAACTATGACACTAGAAACAAAGAGATTAAACACATAAATTATGTAGTTGAGGAATCAAATATAGTTGAATGAAGAATAGTTGAACATGCAACAGTAAGAGATAGAAGAATAGAAAGAGCTTCTTGAGCAAAAGGACCAGACCATTAGAGAGCTACAATCCCAATTGTAGTAAAGAGATAAGCACTATTTGGATAGTCTACCTAAAAAAGATAGGCAGATCAAGAATCTCACCTTCAACTTAGAACAATGCCTTAAGACATTTGCAAAAGAGCAAGAGAAACAAATACTTGAATTGAATAAGGCCATAAGCAGAACTATGGAAATGGAGCAAGACTTACAAGAAATTAATGTTAAACCAACTGTGGAATCAAAAGAGGTTCAAACTGAACCTACTAAAATGGAATGGTTTCAGGTTCACATTCCTCCCTTGCTAACCAAATGGATGGAACGATGCTATTTCTTAAGGCAAGATGGAGCCAAAAATTCTAGGTTAAAGAAAGAAATAGTATTGTTGAAGGAATCTTATGATAGATTATATTAGGCCAAGATGGATGCATGTCAGATTGGAGAACTATTGTTGGCCTGTAGGAAACTGTCCAGACTATATTCAATGTTCCTTAATGAACAATTGTTAAGATGGAAGCTCCTGAGAATCTCTTGCAATTTACCACATGATCCTGATGACCAGCAATTCCTTGAGGCATTTAAAGAAGCATCTCTTGTGCAAAAGAATTTATTATGTGAGTTCTTCATTAATAATTTATTTCTTGAGAAGCATAATGATTTCTTCATCAATGCGTTTGTGGGGGAAGTCCAGTTAAGGGCATTTCTATCAAATATGCAAAATTAGATTTAGTGGCAGGATAGAACTAGAGAATATCTTCATGTAGAGAGAACTGTAGGACTACACATGAGGTATCCCAATCGAAAACCTTTTTCTTTCAAAGATTAGTTTAGGAGAGTCAAGAGTTATGAACATATGAAACAAAAATACAATGAAAGCATTAGGATCTATTATGAAGATTTTAAGATCAATGGACCACAGTTAATTGACAGAGCTTGGAATGCTTGTGAGGAAAGGTATACCCCCTTGCCTATGTATTTAAAAAGAAGAGAAATGATTTCCCCCACTAACCTCAGATGGTCATATGAAAGAGCAGAGGAATTGACAGAAATTATTTAGCAACTAAAGACTAAATGGATATGAATGAGATAAAAACCACCTCTCCTTTTACAGCCACCTCCTGCAGTCTTAATTACAGAGCTAGAACCAAGGGACTTACATACCTGGCAATTGAGATTCAAACTTTACAAAGGTTTTCTGAAGGTCCCTGACCATATTGATGAAGAAGCAGATGAGGTATATGACTTGAGCTCAAAATTTGATGAGTTGAACAGGAAAAGGGAGGCAGAGAGACAAAGGGTATATCATAGAGCAGGAGGACCTGCTCAAGGTTAGGAAGGGGAGGAATGATGAGGTACAAATAACCTCATTTCTTTAATGGATCAAATAGCCTTTTTGCACTATCCAATTCCCTAGCCTTGCCAATTTATTTATTTTTATAAGCGATATTTATCTATTTTTAATAAAATATTATACAAATCTTGATTTCGTAAATTGATTGAAACTAGCTTTTAAATGTTGATTTAATGGCATGAAAAGTTGGGTAGCTGTACAAGTTAATGCATTGCCTAAGAAGTGGACATTATGTAGCTATGGATGAGTGCACCAGAAGTTGGGGGCACCAAAAATTTTAGGCTTGCATTTAATGAAGACTTTGTTTTTATTCTGCTATTTTTGTGGTTACCCAAAAGACATTATGACTCCACTCGGAGTCCTTTTTATGTTCAAAAGACAATAGTAGTTAAGATCTTGTTTTTTAGTTATAAGACCTCTTCAATTGGTATTTTCTCGCCATCTGAAGTTTAGGAGTTTTTGAAGTAGTTCAGTTTTTGCTGTTGCTCAAAATATGGATATAAATAGACAATATGGATGAATGAAAATCAATCCTTTAGTTTTTCAAAATCATCAGATCTGTGTACTTGCAATTTTTATGAATGGAAATGATATTCTGACTTTTAGTTTCTTTAAAAAATATATGAAGATTTGAATGGAGTTCTCATGTGCTGTTGAAGAGATTGAATGCGATTTGAATTAAGACAAGCTTCTCCCATGAGCTAGCCACTCGCGAGATTGTAGAATAGATAAGTATTTTCATTTCTATGGATGTTTTTATTCAGTTGAAGATAGTTTATGTTTATCTTTTGTTGTTAACCTACAGGGTGTGTTATTTAAAAGTTAAACTATTGTGTACTGTTGTTTGAAACTTTCTGTGTTCATTAGAAGTTTTCTGGCACATCTGCCTTACTTAGAATTACTATTTTCTGATGGTTAGAATTTGGAGTGCGTGTAGCTTAGCAAATTACATTTGTGAATTGTTAGCATAGAATTTATCTACTTTCTAGTGTAGAATTTATTTGCTTTCTAAGTGTAGAATTTATATGCTTTCTAGTCTAGAGTTTTCATGCTTCTTTGTATAGAATTTGAATGCTTTCTGTAGAAGGATAAAGTTACTATTTCATTTCATGTACTGTTTCAACTTTTTAATAGATCTAGAAAACTATTTCTTAATGAAATATCCAAACTCCCTATTGCAGATAGCCTCAGACACTACCCTAGTCGATAAACTAATAATTTTCATCTAAAGTGTTAGGACCTTATGACAGCATGTCAGATATTTCAATGGTTCATGATTAGTATAGAATACAAAAGGTGTTGACAAGAGGTAATGTCTAAACTTCTGTAGTGTATAAACTATTGCTAGGGCTTCTTTCTTAGTTGTGGTATAGTTCTTCTCCACCTTTGACAACTTCCTTCTTGCAAATGCTATAGGGTGATCCTTAGAACCTTATGGTTGAGTCAACATTGCTCCTACTGCAATTCCTGATGCATCCACATGAACATGAAATGTATTTTCCCAGCCCACAAATATGAGTATTGATGCTTCTGTTATCTTTTGCTTCAAAGTATCAAATGCCTTCTGGTGCTACTCATTCCATGTAATACTTTTGCCGTATTTCTGCTTGAGTAGTTCTTCTATAGGTGCAGAGATTGCTACATATCCCTTGATGAATTTCTGATGGTAACCAGTGTATCCTAGGAATGTTTTGACATCAGATGTGGTTTTTGGTGGCGGCAAGTTTTGAATAATGGCAAATTTTAGAGGATCAACCATCAATCTTTCTTTACATATTATATGACCCAATAATGTTCCAAATGGTACCGTAAAAGTGCATTTCTTCAAGTTTAGGGAAATTTGTAATCTTCTACACTTGTTCAACATCAATCTTAATACTTGTGTGTGATCTTTTACCATTCCAAATATAGTCCATTCATCCAAATAGACTTCCAAAAAATCATGCATAAACTCCTTGAATGCATTGACCATGATTCTACTAAATACTACAGGTGCATTTTTCAATCCAAATGGCATAACAGTATACATGAAAGATCTTAGTTCAGATGCAAATGTTGTTTTGGTTTGATCTTCCTCTCTAATTTTTACCTGGTGATATCTGGAGAACCCATTAGTGAAAGAATAGATCTCCTTGCTGGAAACTGACTCCAAGATTTCTTCTGTGAGTGGTGTAGGGAAAGGATCATGAATACAAGCCTTATTCAATTCTCTGTAGTCTCTGTAGATCCTGATTTCTCCTATTTTCTTATTCTATACTACCATTGGACTGATCCACTCTGCTTCCTCTACTGGCTTTATGATCCCTTCTAGCATCTTATCAAGTTCTATTTTGACTTTTTTCTTCATGTTTGGATTCATTCTGTATGGCCCTTTCTTGACTGGTTTGTAACCTTCTTTCAATTGAATTCTCATTATTCTAGCTTCCTCCTTGATTCTTTTCATCTCTGTGAATTTCCTAGGGAATAAATCCTCATACTCAGACAAAATTTCTACTACTTGTGCTACTTCCTTCTCATCCCAATAGTCTCCTATCTTGACTAGCTTCATATCTCCTTCTTTGGCAATGTTTTCTTCTCTTAGCCGAATGGGCTTGTTGTAGTAATTTTCCTTGATGTCTGTTGATTTCGACAACTCTCTTTCACCATGTTCTATTTTTATTTCTAGTTCTTTATTTTCTTCTTCTTTTTGTTGTGATGTTTTGTAGCATTTGTGCTTCTCCGGATATGATTCTTTATTCATCCATTCTATGACCTTCCAAATGCCTTCTATTTTTTCCAGTAATGAGCTTTGTTCCAGTTTGGCTTCTTCTTCTGCATTCTGTTGAAAAGTGATCTCATTGATTTTGATGAGTGTTGTGTGTATGTTTTTGTCCAGATCAAAAAATGAGAAATTGTGAATGAAGTCTTTTTGCAGTTCTTCCCAATATCTAGTTTCCTTCCTTCATTCTTGATTTATATACCATGTCTGTGCAATTGGTGAGAGTGTCCAATCAAAGAAGTGGGTATACAATACCTCATTGTATTTATTTTTGCCTTTCCATACCATTATACACATGGACAAATGTTCTTGTGGTAAAATATTACCTAAATAGTTAGGTATTATGTCATATTTGGGTAAATGCACAAAGATGAGTCCAATTAAGGTGGAAGTTTTAGACTTAGAAAAAAACCCGAAATTGGGTAAACCAAAACAGGATCCCATTTTGCATCGGGATCTCGAGCCAAAAGCGGGATCTCGTTTTCTAGAAACAGGATCTTGTTTCATAAAAGGTTAAAATATTAACCTTTTATGAAATGAGATCCTGTTTCATAAAATTTGAATTTCCAACCTAATTTTTGCTATGGATTTTGGGTTGGAAAAAAGACTTGGGAACCCGACCCTTGGCTTTGGACGTTTGACATGCAAGTTGAAGGTCCTGTCAATGTCACAACAAAATAGTGACTTTGGGCATATGTCTGAAGGCCTTTTTTACAGAATTTTTTGACGAAATTAAAACCCATTATAGATGAGACAGTGTAGATTCCAAATATGTAATTTTTTTTACAATTGGATTATTTTTTCTATTTTTCAATTAATTTATGATGAAACAGGTCCATAAACTTGAATTATTAGGGCTTTTTAGTATTTTAATAACTTTTTATTAAAATAATTTTTTGTAAAAAAAATTGTACAAAAACGTACTTCAGACAATTCTTTTCAATTTGATTTTTTTTAAAAAAAATGATAAGTTTAGGTCATCTTATGCATGACGTACATGACGATTTTTTAAAACACCAAAAATGGCCAATAAAAAATTAACAAAAAAATATTCAATAAAAAATTACAAAAAAAAATGGAAAACGTGCTTCAGTGAGTTACAAATCTTTTCTCAAAAGGATTTAGAAAAATATGATTATTTAGGTCAAAATATGGATGACGTACACGTGCATGGTATAGTAAAAAAAAGTGACTTTAAACAGTGGATTTTAGAAACACATATTAAAAATCAATTTGTATCATCTGGGTATTAAAAAAATTACATATTTGGAAACTAGACTCCGAGTACTACATTTCATATTTACTGACTTTTTTCAAGATTCCACCTTTAAGTGCTTCAAATTTTTAGGTCAAATGTGACAAATTCTGAAAATTAGGGAAAACACTTCCACTTTTTGGCCAAAAAGTGGACTCAACTTCTTGCACACACCCATTCTCCCTCCTCTGGCAAATATCTTGTCTTGATGAATATCTTGAATGTTGACCACCGGTCAATGGTATGTTTGTGTGTGTTCCACCAATTTACAACATTGCATACCAATGTGTGTTGTGTAGCCTATAATCTTATCTCTTCGTCTAAAAAACTGTCCCCATTTTTGCTAGATATTTATGTAGGTCCTATATGCCTGAAAACCTAGGCAACTTGATATGTGAAATTCCTTTCAAAATGTGACTTACCCAGTGAGATCATTGCTCCATATCATCTTTATCCTCCTTGAGTGTGCTGCAAGTAATCTCTAGTGAGTTCTAATGAAGTGCGGAGGATTGCGGTGTGTCTTCTTCATCCTTCTTGATCATGAATATGCTCTAGTAACCCAGTATTTTCCTTTTTTTAGCTCTAATTCTTCTCTAATCCAAGCTTCTAACACCTCCTCACTATTTGTACTGTAGTGATCATCTTCTATCTCCACTTTTCCCTCCAAATTAGGCTCTTCTATTATTTCCTCTACATCCATCCTTGTTACTATGTAGAGATTCTTGGCATCCTTATCACTGTATTTATCTCGATTGGTTTCTTCTATATATGCTTCCTCCATTGATGATCCCAAAGGGATATTGATAACTTTGTTCTCATTAACAAATGATAACTCTTCTTTCTGGGAGTCTATGACACTGTTTGCATCTACAAACCATCTCAAGCCCACAAGTGCATTAAAACCTTCTCCTTGATCCTTCATGGCTACCACAATGAAATCTAAGATATTCTTGATCCCCATCAGATTAACTTCATCTTGCTTCCATGTTCCCATTGTTTGCATTTGATATCCATCCACCAAGATTATCTTGTAAGTCATTTTTGATAGCTTAGGTCTTCCTAACTGCTCCCACAACTTCTTTGTGATCATGTTGACATCTGCTCCCAAATATATCATCACATTCTGGACCTTTTTGTGATTGATGTGAATATCTACCATGAGTGGTTTTGTCTTCCATTCTCTATATGTTCTCCCCATCCTCTGGAGTTTACTCTTTTGACCATGCTCCTTGTTCCAATACTTAGAGAATTGCTTCAGTTTCTCAATTAACCTATGTTGCTATGTCAATTGTGCTAACTGTTTGAGTGCATCCACTTCTCCTTTGGTGAAAACTACCTATATTGCTTCTCCTTCTCTTGCTCCTTCCTTATTGTTTGTTTAGCCTCCTTCACCACTTCTTCATGTTGTTTCTTAGTAGGAATAAATTCTTCCTCCTCCTCACTGTCTTCCTCTTCTGTCTCAATGATGTAATGCCTTCCGGTATTGGTTCCTTGTCTTGTCACTACCATAACTTTCTCCTTCCTTTTCTTTCTCTCTTTTTCGGTATATTTTGGTGTATTTCTTAGGTAGTATTCTTCTTCTTTTGTGGATTAAGTTGAACATATGTCTATCTCCTCTGTATTGTTCTTCCGGTAAGTTCTTGCTCCTTGCTTCTTAGGTTCTCTTCTTATGATCCTAGCTCCTTTTTTATTATTCAGGTTCTATAACTCATCACTCTTAGACTGTGGTTGTGCATTCTAGAAGTATTGATGTGCTCTCTCACAAGAGAATAGATCATGCTCTGTGATATTACAAAATGAACATTGTGTTTTCCTTTTAGCCCAACATTCATTAGCAAAGTGTTCTATCTTACCACAATTGAAGCATGTTGCATCCTCCCTCCTTTGATTTCCTCCACGGCCTCTGCCTCCTCTATAGCCTCCAAACTAGTCTGTCATCATTATTATAGCTATTTCTAGAATTTAAATTTTGTATTGCATTCACATTCCTATGATTTCTCCAATTTGGTTTCTTGTAGTCCTAATCATATGATTTCCTTTCTTTCATATACGCCATATTACTGCACTCCACAGAGTTTGTAGTGTTTTCTCCATACCATGCCTCATCTTCTTCATTAGCAAAATCTCTTTTCCTCCAAAAATTATGTGAAGGACAATCCAGTGTTTCATGATCATCCCATTCTCTCATAATCCGTAGTATACTGAATTGACTTTTTTCATTATTTCTTTGGTATCTGCTTTTATTGCAGTAGCTTGTCTTTCACCTTTCATCCTAGGGCATTCATTTCTCAAGTGGCCTTCTCTAGTTGTGTAGTATGAACACCAATTATTAGGTCTTTCCTTTTGTGTATTCTCCTCCTGCTTAGCCAATATCTCCTGCCTCAGCTTCAACTGCTCTAATTCCAACTTCAGCTTCTCCAATTCTAGGTTTTTCTTGATTTTATCCTATCTACACCAGGATTGAGACTTAATCTAGCAAGCCAATGTCACTGATTCTGCATATGTTTCAAAAATTCTTCCATCTAGGGCTGACCTTATTTTAGGTCTTATTCCAAAAATAAACCATTCTATCTTTTGCTTCTCAGTCATTGGTTCCTCCAATCTCCTAGTTGTCTCCTTGAATCTCTTATCAAACTCCTTTATTGATTCTTTCTTGAATTGCATCAAATCTCTCATCTTACTTACTCCCTCTGTCAGAACATCTGGAACTCCAAAGTTCTCCAAAAATAGCTTCTTGATCTCACCCCATTCCTTGTCACTGTCTGGGCATGTCTTCCTATACCACTTCAATGCTTCATTACACAATGTACCTATGAAGTCAAACAACTTGATTTCATCTCTTGTTTCTCCCTTCTAGATCCAAATAGACTTCAAGAAAAAATGTGTTCCACTAACTCAGTAGTATCCTTCTCAAATACTGGTAACTTAACTAGGGTATCCATGATTTCTTTCCTCCAACTCTCTGATACTTTGTGGTATATTTTCTCTGGTCTACTTCTTCGATAAAACTATCTTCTATCAACTTGCTTTCCTTCTCTTCCCTTGTCTCTCTATAGTTGGATCTCAAAGTACTCTTCTCCTAAAACTTCTGCAAAATTGCTCTAGATCTCTTCTATTCTCTCTGCTTCTTTGTTTTCTTGAATATCTTCCTTCTCCGCTAAAATTCTCTTGACTTTATATGGCACTTGGGGTGACTCGTGGTCCAGGGGTTGTGTCTCTTCATAGTGTCTATTCAAATTAGGGGATATTATTCCATTTGTAATGACATCATGTCAGAGTTTAATGGTGATTCAAATAACCTTCCAAAACCCTCAAAATGCCTCTCAATGTTTACCACATCTTCTCCTTCTTTGCAAATTAGCTCCTCTATATATTCCTCATCTATCTTCAAAATATTTGGTGTTAACTCATCTTCTCTGGCACTCTACAGCACAAACCCTAATTCACCTGATTCTTTTCTTTCCCTTTTGCATTCTTCTTTGACAGCACCCACAGTGGTATGCTCTTCAACATTCTTCTTAACATCCTCTATGCCTTCTCCATCTGCCCTCTTTTCTCAAGAAGCACCCTCCTTGGTGCGCTTAGTAGTATCCTCCATGATGCACTTGTCTTCTTCCTTTCTTCTGGAAGCACCCTCAGTTGCACACTCCTCAAAATTTTCTAGCTTTCCTTATGCATCTTCTATTATCCTTCCTTCCTTCATCATGTTAGGGTTTGCTGACAGAAGATATCAATTAAATGCAAATAAAGATTAAATAGAGGAATGAAAATACACAGAAATAATAACAGTGAGAGACAAGTTTTAACATGGTTCACCCAAACTCGGGCTACATCCACCAATAGAGAGTCCAATATTATTATCCAGTAAATCAAACTAATCACAACTAGCAATCCTTGCAACTCAATACCTCTACAAAATGCTACAATACATCAACGGAAACCCTAACTCTTAGCCATTTTTATCACGACTTTTGTTAGTTACAAAATAGGGTTTTTTTATGTCGGCCAATGAAAAAATAACTCCTGAACCCGTCTTGGGGGCGCTACCCCTTGACCCCATAGCAATTTTGGGGGAAATCACGTTGATAAAAGTGGGGTAAATTTAACCTCCGAGTCTGATTAGGCTCCATATAACAACACATCATTTGTGCCCTTTCCATTCTTTTGTGGTAACATTCTTGTCTTTCTTGAATCTACTTCAACCCCTCTTCTTTGCTTATCTCCATTCTGGTTATGATTTCTTCGCCAATCTGTCTTTTCTTCTGCTTCTCCCCTTTTGCCATGGGTTTCCTAGATTTGGTGTTCCATTAGTCCTTTTATACCCCATGGAATCCTCATTTGTAGAGTCACATCATTTGCAAGGTCCTTCCAGACCCCCTTCCCACTTGCCATCACCTTATGTGCCTGTCCCCATCTCACAGAGGTAGAAACTTAAGGAGATTTGAATTTCTTCATACTTTGAAAAATTTTCTCACCAAACTCTATGCTACTTCTCCGTATGTTTCACCTTTTCAATCTTTAACTACCTTCTTCCAGGGTCCTGGAAATAGAACCAAATGTTAGCAAGAAATGAAGAGGGATACTGGTTCAGAGATTTGGTCCTTAGTCAAGTATTTGTAGTCAGTTTATACCCCAGTCAGGTAGCTAGAGATTGACAACAAAACATAAAGAACAACCACACAGAATATAACATATACATCAAAATAATATAACACATAGAATTACTAGGTACCAGTAAATCTCCATATAGATATATTAACAACAATCAAATAGATACAACATTAGTCCATCCTCTGACATAGTTACATATGTGATTTCTATGTCACTGCCTACATCAAAATATACTCCTATTCTCCTATCATGCTTCTTACTTACATTCTACTACTCCTATCTATATAGATACTATATCACATTACATAGGGATGCGTCTTCTGTTGGCTCTAGCCTCCACATATTGTCTAATCTCCTCCAGTCGGCTCTATTCACTATCAAGTAACCAACTAACACTATCTCTTTATATATCTGCCTCTCTCTCTCTTTCCCTCCTTTCTCTCTTTATCTCTCCCTTTCTCTCTCCCTCCCTCTCTCCCTCTCTATCCCTATCTACCTCTCTCTATCCCTCTCTACTTCTCTCTCTATCTCTATATCTTTCCCTCTCTATCTTTCCCTCACTCCCTATCTCCCTATCTCTCCCCTCTCCCTATCTCTATCTATATCTCTATCTCCCTCTTTATCTTTCTTCCTCTATCTATCCCTTTATATATCTTATCTACCCTCTCTCTCCCTCTCCCTATCTCTATTTCCATCTATCCCTCTTTATCTCTCTATCTACCCCTCTTTCTATAGTTTCCCTCTCTCTAATTCTATCTCTCTATCTCTCCATCTCTTTCTATATCCCCCTCTCTCCGTCTCCGTCTCTGTCTCTCTATCTCTCTCTATTTATCCCTCTTTGCTTCCCTCTTTCTATGTTTCCCTCTCTTTAACTCTATCTCTATGAGTTCTCTCTCCCTCTCTATCTTTACCTCTCTCTAATTCCCCCTCTCTCTCTATAAGTATATATCTATTTCTCCCTCTATCTCTTCACTTCTCTATCATCCCTCTCTCTATATATCTTTCCCTCTATCTCTCTCTTTGTATCTTTATATCTCTCTCTCTTTCTATCTATCTCTAGAGAAGGGTATAGATAGAGATAGAGATAGAGATAGAGATAGGGAGAGGGAGAGAGAGAGAGACAGGGAGAGGGAGAGGGAGGGGGGTTGAGATAGACAAAGGGATTGATAGAGGGAGAAAGATAGATAAAGAGGGAGATAGAGATAGGGATAGGGATAGAGATAGAGATAGAGATAGAGATAGAGATAGAGAGGGGAGAGATAGGGAGATAGAGAATGAAGGAGAGATAGAGAGGGAAAGATATAAAGATAGAGAGAGAGGTAGAGAGGGATAGAGAGAGGTAGAGAAGGATAGAGAGGGATAGGGGGAGGGAGGGAGATACAAAGGGAGAGAGAAAGAGAGAAAGGGAGGGTAGAGAGAGAGAGATAGAGATAGAGGGAGATATATAGAGAGATAGCAAGAGAGATAGAAAGAGATGGAGGAGGAGGGAGAGAGACATAGAGACAGTGAGAGAAATAGAAAGATATAGAGGGAGAGGATAGATAGAGAACGAGAGAGAGAGAGACATAGAGACATAGATAGAAATTGCGGGAGAGAGATAGAGAGGGAGGGAGAGATATAAGGATAGAGAAAGAGGGGGGAGGGAGAGAGAAATATAGATAGTGAGAGAAATATAAAGAGATGAAGAGGGAGAGATAGAGAGAGATAGAGAATAAGAGAGAAAGATAGAGATAGAAAGAGGGGAGAGAGATAAAGAGGGAGGGAGAGATATAAAGATATAGTTAGAGAGACAGAGGGAGGAGAGAGAGAGATAGCTTGATAGAGAGGGAGATAGAGAGAGAAATAGATAGAGATACAGATCTAGGGAGAAAAAGAGGGAGAGATAGAGAGATAGAGAGGGGGAAAGAGAGATAGAGATATAGAGAGAGAGGGGATAGAGATAGAGATAGATAGAGGATAGAGAGATAGAGATGGAGAGAGTAAGAGATAGAGATAGAGAGGGAGAGGGAGAGATATAGAGACAAGGGGATAGAGATAGAAAGAGATAGAGGGAGATATAGCATTAGAGGGAAATATATAGAGAGATATAGAGTTAGAGAGAGGGAGACATAGAAAGAGGTAGGGGAGAGGGAGACATAGAGAGAGATAGAGAGAGGGAGACATAGAGAGATAGAGAGAGGGGGACATAGAGAGAGGGAGAGGGAGAGGGAGAGAGAGAGGGAGAGGGAAAGGGAGAGGGAGAGAGATAGAAAGAGATAGATGGAGGGAGACATAGAGAGATAGAGAGGGAGAGGGAGAGGGAGAGGGGGAGAGGGGGGAGAGATAGAAAGAGATAGAGGAACAGATGGAGAGATATAGTTAGAGAGAGGGAAAACATAGAAAGTAAGGTAGATAGTGAGGGAGAGAGAGAGGGGGGAGGGAGATATATAATGAGATAGCAAGAGAGATAACGAGGGTTGGCAATGATCAATGAGTTTAAGGGGTAGGGATTCTTATGAGGGTTGAGGGGGTAGTTCTCCCTCATGGAGTCAAGAAGCAACACCCCTTGTGGGGGTTGAGGGGGAAAAGCCTCCTAAATACCTCTTAAATGCAACACTTAACCTCTTCTTGATTACGCACTCTCTTTGGGAATAGTAGCAATAATCATCGCTTATTTCTCTCCATGATTTTCTTTGAAGAAGGTGACCTAGTCTTCAAGCTTGAAAATCTCTTGAAAAAATGCTTAGAGGACTGCCACTTTCTTGAACTTGACTTAGTATTTTGCTTGGATTCCTTGCTAGGTCTCTTGAATAAGAATAGGTCCTCCTATTTCTAAGGAGAGGTTTGATGATGCTTTTGAATAGTTACAACTACCCTTAGACAACTACAAGATGATAGGAGCCTACTGATTACTAAAATTTGACTAAGTTTGAAAAATTATAGGATCCTCCAAAACCTAAAATTTGTATTATAACTCCTAGAGATCCAAAACCATTCTCAAACATCCTAAAATTATATATATGAAATATAACTTAAAGTATAAGGAAGTAAATGTCCATATGTAAATGTCATTTATACTTAAATGTTTATTTCATGTATATAGTCCTAACCTAACCTAGACATGAGCCTACTCTAGAGTGAAAGAAGTAAGAGGATTTGCTACATTCATCATACAAAGCATTTTAACTGCTCTAAAATGCAAGCATGTTATAATGCACTCACATTATAATGTGAATACATTATGGCTTGGTGTGAAACATATAATTTATCCAAATCAAGACATGTATCTCTCATACATAATTTGAGTAATAGCAGAACTATATTCTAATAAAATCCTTATCTACATATATGATTAAATTAACCATTCTAATCCAACCTCAATAACTTATATAGTCTATTGAACATGATCATAAGTCCATATACCATATCCAAAATCTAGGTGTATCAAACACAATTAAGTCTAATAGTGCAACTAAACCTGTCACACAAGAGTGGGCCTCACACTTAGTGGATGATGCCAGTTGTTTTTGTCATGAGAGGTTGGGACACCTTAATTACAAGAGTATTTCTTTCTTGAAGATGCACAATACAACACATGGTATTGCACATATCACTACATCCTAGGGTGTTTGTGAAGGATACATGTGTATTAGAATTATCATAAAGAACTCTTTGATAAGAGCACTACACGTAGAGCAATAAAGAAACTTGAGTTGGTGCATAATGTATTTATGGGTCCTCAACTAGTAAATTCACATAGTGGTTCGAAGTATGTTTTGGTCTTGATTGATGACAAGTTACTAGAATGCATTTTTACTTTTTGAAGAATTATGAGGTGTTGTCTACATTCAAGGTCTCTAAGGTAGAAGTTAAAGAATTGGTTTGGTAAAAAGATCAAGAAGAGGCAAACATATGATAAATTAGAATATGCCAATTAGGCATTCAAAACCTCCTTTAAGCAACATGGAATAGAAAGAGAATTGTTGGTTCCTCAACCTTGACAATAAAATTGGGTAGTAGAGAGAAAGGGTCATATACTCATGGAGATGACTAGGTGTATGTTGCAGACTTGGAAGTTGCCTATTGCTGATTGATAAAAAGTGGTGAACTATGATTGCTATATTGATAATTGGAGGATAATAAAGGCCATGAAGGAAGTGACTCTTGAGGAGAAATGGAGTGGCAGGAAGTCTTGTCTCACTTCAAAGTCTTTGGATGTGCTACTTATGCATATTTTCTTAACAAGAATAGAAAGAAACTTGACGTGAAGAGTCAAAGGTACATCTTTGTCAGTTATAGTGAAGAATTCAAGGCATGGAGACAATGGGATCCAATGATTAAGAAGATTCCAATTCATAGAGATGTGGTATTTGATGAAGGGAATAGTGTACTATATGGAAAGAACACCTTATTTACAAATCTACCAGCGCTAAATGTGTATTCTCCCACTCAAGGTTCCTTGATTTTGAATTTAGAAAATATAGATGAAGTGGGGAATGAATGTGTAGCCACTAAGTAGGTTGAGAATGGGGAACATACTACACAAGAGGAGCTATAAGCCTCTAACAATGTCAACAAACTTCCTAAATGGGCTAGGTAGACCATTCATGATGCTCTAATAGAGGTAGATATGTCAAAGTACTAGGAAGAAAATAAGTCAATTTGTAAGCCATGCTTTGATGTCTAAGATGAAAGATTTACATGATTAGAGACATATTGGGAAGTAGCAATGCATGATAAATATGGTTCTCTCATGAAGAATTAGACTTGGGACTTGTGCAACTTACCAAAAGGTAAGAAATTTGTTGGTTGTAAGTGTAATAATATTTTTCAAGGAAAGGTTTAGTATATTAGAGTTAATTTAGTATGAGAATAGATTTGCTAATGTTACTATCCAAGTTTAAAGATAATAAACTATATCTAGAATTTAGAAGAAATGCACAAAAATACTTGTTTATCAAAATTAGTTAGTTTAAGACTTTAGCACATTAAATTCACCATTATATATATATATATATACACGCACACATATATATTCAACAATATGTATATTAACATATTTTAGAGAATTTAATTAGATTACTCCAACTCACATATATATAATTTTGATCATATTTTAATAACAATAAGTTCAATACTTATATGACTCAAATTTCTTGGAATGACCATTCTCACCCTAGGAAGATCTTAGTGGTCTTGGCCCTCATAACTATGTCACACTCTAGGAGGAATATCTATAATCATACACAAATGTGTCCACACACCATGTTGATGCCCATGCATCACAACCCTGACCAAGAAAGTCCCAAGTGTACTCTGTACCCTGAGTTAGATGCACTCTACATGCCCCTCTCCTCTACCCATAGCCCACCAAACCACCTTCTTCTTCAATGATCTCCTTTCCCTTTCCAAGTCTCACATAAACGCTTTATATAATCCTTTAAGGGATGGTTTCCAAACCATCACACACTTTCACAATGGTTGTCTTTTAATCATTATTTAATAAATACAATTATTCCTCCCTTTTTAAAAGGGTCTTTAGAAATATTCTTTATTGATCCCCATTTTAATCAAAAGGTCATAATATCCTCTATTTTTTATCTCCCTTTTAATTCCAAAGGGTTATTTCAAGGAAAAATAACTCTCTTTTCACTTTGGGGAAAAGTTCTTGTAAATCAACCTTTGTCCTTAATAGCTCATGATGTATCTGTAATGCATTAAAATGATTAAGGATATACAAAAAATAAATGTAAATAACACAATACATTCCCCTTCAATCAAGTCCATACACTTTGATTAGAACAGAGTAGATGTGCACCCAAATCTACTAGCTTTGTTATGAGAGATTGATAGAATGCTATATAAGATAGAATGAGAAATTGATATGTTGATCACTCATGAATTCTGCAACATAACATTATTTTGTTGTGTGATGAAAATATCTTGGTTGAGGCTAGATTTATAGATTTTTGATGATGGAGGGAAGAAGATCTGATTTTGAAGATAAGATTCTTTTTTTGCTTTGTTTGATAAAAGAGGAAATAAATCAAGACAAGATAGGATTTGAAAGAAGATAAGGGATTTGATTTTCTGTTGTAAAAGGAAATAAATCTTGAAAAGGATGAGAGGGATAATTGATGCATTTATCTAATTAAATTAATTAATTAGATACACATGAGTTCAATTTTAGAAAGAAATCGAGAAGAAGATGTTAATAGGATTTTATTAATTAAATAAATATTTGATTTATTTAATTACTATTGGATTTATGATTTAATTAATTAAATAATATAAATTATTTAATTAACATTAGAAGAAAGAAGGGATTAATTAAATAATTGTAAATTATTTAATTAATGTTAGGAAGTGGGTAAAATTGACTTAATTAAATAATTAATAATTATTAAATTAATGTGGCAGAATAAGATAGAGTGAGTGATGGTGAAGTTGCAGTCAATTTTAGGTGTCTACATTTTTCCCCTCTTTGAGATGGTGTTGCGAAGTAACATCATTTCAAAGAAAGATAAAATATAGTGCATGGTTGGATAGAAGAAGACTTTGGTTTAGAATAATATGATTGGATTAGAAATGATGATGCCCTAGTCACTTGAAGTGAAAGTGACAAGGAAAGATGATGTAGGGATGGTATGCCCCCTCGAGAGGATAGGTGGGTTAGAAGAACACAATAGGCTTTCAAAATGGATAAAACAGATCTTGGTTAAGGAGATGGAGGAAAGATAAGGGATGGATGAAATGGATGAATGAGACATTATGTTGCATTGAGTGATCAATCATATAGTTTGATATAGCACTAGAAATTATGCACCAAGGTATAAAGACCTGCGTGATGATGTGTCTTGTGCATAAAAGATAAAAGGTCACAAGAAAACATTTGCAATTGGGTACCATGATATGAAAGACCATGATATCATGGTGAGAAAATACTGTCAAGACTGATACAAATGCAAGATAAAAAAGATAACACACACAAGCAAGCAAGCAAGCATGCATAAATGATTCAAAAACAAACAAGGTATTGCCCCTATCAAGCTGTAAACTAATGATTGATTGATCAATGATTGATTGGATTGATTGAGGATAATGTTGTTGTATACGCCTAAAAACGACATGACTCGGTCTAAATAAATATTCTTAATATTTATTCCATCCTTATTCTTCTATCAATAAATAAATAAATCAATTTATTTATTCGATTCACATTCCTCTAAATTAATTAAATATAGAAATATTTAATTACCTCTTCAAAAGTCAAAATTAAATAAAAACCTTTATTTAATTAAATTCTTCCAAACAATTAAATAATTCTTAATTATTTAATTAAGTCAAATCATTCTTCTAAATTTAAATAAATAAATCAAATTTATTTAAATCCTCTCAATCTTCAAAAATAAAATACAATCAAATATTTTATTTATCCTTCCAAATCATGCACAACAATTAAATAAATTTATTTATTTAATTTGCTTTCTTATATTTTAAATTAAATAATATCAATTATTTAATTGTTTCTTCCAATAATATCTTCTCTAAATTTAAATAAATCAAATACTTATTTAAGTTGCCCATTTCTTCTAAATTGAGTTATCTCTAAATATAATTCTATCCTTTAGCACATGCAATTGAATATTCTAAATATTAATTGAGCTAAAATATCTTCTCATCCTCATGCAATTTCCATTATCTAGTTCTATTCTCTTAACTAATTGATCTATTCTTTTAATTGATTTATCTCTTCAGTTAACTCATTCTTCTATTTTATTAATTCCTCTCATGCAAAATATAGCAAGACACATGTCTTCTTCTTATTCGCACACATTCCTCAAACATTCTATACCATTGATCTTCTCATTCTTTTTATACCGTTGATCTTCTTTCTCCCAAGTCTATAAATTTAACCCTATCTTCCATTTCATTCATCCAAGCTTTAAGTATTGTTACTTTGCAGGAATTACAGTGCGCCTTTGGCACCAATTCCTTCATTGCTTGTGATCACACTCGTTACCACACTACCATCATTGTTGTAAATCTCATCTTCATGGCAAAACTATCATAGCCATTCCCATTTGAGCATCTTGGAATCATAGCAAGGAAGTGCACCTTCTGAGGGCCATATTCATAGACAAGATCATTTGTGATAGGTGATCAATGGAAGCTGAGAATTAAAGGAGGTTTGCTTTGTATTGTTCATTGTTTGATTCATCTCTTTTGTTCATTATTTCATTGAGTTTTGGGTATTTTGATATTAATTATATTGATTATTCATTTAGATACAATTTTCCCCTAACATTTGCCATTGTGGGGAATGATATATCCCTAGAATAACACAAGGATGCGGGAACGATATATTCTGTTGATGATGATTGGATAAATGATCGATTGATTGGTTTGATAGCAAGGTTGGAAACAAAACCAATGTATGTTTTTGGATGATTTGCTAGATTACTCGATTGGATTGGTATGGATTAAAGATTTATTTCTTGAGTTTTTGGAATGTTGTAATTTTTTGGAGTTTTGTGGATGTTTTTGATTTTTTGGATTTGTTTTGGATGTTTCGGGGTTTTTTGGATTTTGAATGTTTTGATTTTTTTAGATTTTGAATGTTTTGAGATGGCATTGGGTTATAATTTGGATAGCCTAGATGCTAGATACCATTGACAAGAGAAAACCAAGTCTAGATGCAAAGGATGGAGATGGGATTAGATGAATGGATAAAAAGATGGGAGATAGTAAATGGGATGGAAGACTTATGACAGATGGATGGATAAAAGGATAGGCAATAGTGGATGGAATAGATGAGGTATTTAGGATGTGATCTCCAAAGACTATGTTGCATAGGAATAGCATGCCCCATTCTAGGTATAATGATTAGGATTTTACATGACAAAGCTTATGACGATAGAATTTATTGGATTGGTTGGAAAGGGTGAGGTATATAAAGAGATGTCCAAAGCATTTTTCAACATTTTGCCCCTATCTTTATCAAGATCAAAAGGAGGAAAGGAGGATGGATGGATTCAATATGATAGGTATGTGGGTATAATGGATAAGGAATATATGATAGGATAGATGAGACAACTTACTCCCAAGTGTAAGGTGCATAGACAATCAATCTACACATGATGTTTGTTTGTCATGTTTTCATCATGGTACTTATCCAAGGTGCCTGTTTGCCAAGTTTTCACCATTAGATGAATAATTTATCTTTACTATTTTTTTTTCACATTTTTTTATTATTTTAATTTTTTTTTGCTACTTAGATGGGATGGGTGGATGGTGGGAAAGAGAGATTCAGATGGAGGATGGGGACTCAAGTGTCTATTTCCAAGAGGAGGTGATAATGTCCCATTTTGGATGGAAGTCACACATGGACCATGTCAAGTGTCATTATGCTCAAGGATGTTGGTAGAAGATTACATGAAAGGGAGATGGAGTAGGTAGATAGTGGATTATGATAGGTTTATGCAGGATGGATGGGGTATAGTGAATTATGATGTGGATTATGTATGGAAGGATTATGCAAAAGCATGGACCATAGGGATATGATGGGTGAAATATGTGGGATAGCGGATAAGAGATGGGGAGATGGAGCTATGTGGAAATGTTGTGGAATGTAAAGGAACCAAGCCAACGGTTGCACAGACTATTTTGGATTTTAAAGTTTTTGATTGGGATGGGGTGTTGGGAGTAATGGGGATTTATTATTTTCTCAATTTGAGTACTTAGGGACCCAAATGGACTTAGGATTTGTAGAATTTTTAGATGGGGATGGGATTTTTGAGATTTAGGATTTTTGATACATCAGGATTTGGATGCTTCATTTGGATTGATTTCTTTTTGTTTTGGGACTCACACCATTTTGTTTTTAAACTTTTCTTTTGGAGGTGTGGGCTTGGGTAGGGTATGTGCACAAAGATGGGGGACCAAAAGGGGGTCTTAAAATGCCACTTTTTTTTTCTAAAATCGGGAAATACTGATGTTGGATAAGAAATTGAAGATAGTTACACTCAAAATTTGAAGATACAACAAAAATAAGAGTCATAGTGCTTTGAATCTAGTTTCTAAACTACTATTTTTTTTCAAAAATAGTTGAGATTAAGGGGTTCAAAAAAGGGGGCCACACAAATTGGTCCTATTTAAAAAAAAACATAACATAGAGTCTGGTGTGGCCCCCCTAAAATGTTAACTTTTTTTTTAGTATTTCAAAATCACTCCAGTTAGAAATTAGCTAACACCATGTAGTTTATCCCCATTTTTTCTAATAATTTTTTCATGAATAATTAATTTTTTTACTAATTTTCAAAGTGGACACATGCTAAAAAATAGAAAATTGAGCATTCCCCCCTTAAATTTTTTGAAAACTAATTGAAAATTCTTTTTTATTTTAATATGTGTAGAATGGAGTCTAGTTTCTAAAAATGTAATTAATTTGAAATTTTGATGAATGGTTCAAAAAAGTTAAAAGTACCGCACACTGGTTTTTGACAAAAAACTGATACACTAACAAAATAAATTAAAGATGAAAACCTTAACATACTCAAAACGTGAAAAATTTATATGATTAGAAATCTAAGAGAGAGCTTAAGATTATCATGGCATTTTTTCAACTTGTCATTGAAACAAGTGCAAACCTAATGGGGAGCAGGCTTCACATTATGTAATTTTTGTTACAATCTGTAAAAACATGTCTTTGGACATTTAAAACTTAGTCCAAGCCTTTGGGTTAGAAACCCAAGGCAAATCCAAGCCAGAGGCTTGGAAATTACCAAAGAAAAGCATAACATGAGCATGTTATAATGCACTCATGTTATGGTGAAATAAAATCATCTCACCTTCTCTTCCTCCCTCCTTACTCCTCTCTCTATTATTCTCTCTCCCTCCCCTCTCTAGGTCTCTCCCTCCCCTCCTCTCTCTCTCACCTCTTTACCTCCTACCCTCTCTTTCACTCTCTACTTCCCTCCCCTCTCTACCTCCTACCCTCTCTCTGACTCTACTTGTCTCCCCTCTCTACCTCCTACCCTCTATCTCTGTCTCTGTCTATCTCTCTCCCTCTCTTTACCTCCTACCCTCTCTCTCACCTCTATACCTCCTACCCTCTCTCTCTCTCACCTCTCTACCTCCCTCCCCATTTTCCATGCACTTAAAACACTTATAAATTTCCATGCATGACAGCACTTAAAACTTTCCATGCATGCCAACACTATAAACTTTCCATGTATGAAAAAATACACTCACATTATAACGTGCTCGTGTTATAATGCGAGGCCATTTTGGTGAACTAAAAAAATGGACAAAAAGCATGTGGGATCCGTGATTTAGACCCACATTCTTAGTTATTCCCTTCATTTCATGCATTATCGGACAAGAAAACACATTTTCATGGTGTTGACATTTTGACCATCATTATTTACTTAATCCACCATATTTTTTTGGTTTTTCAATGTAGAAGAAGTAAATTGGATGTTTTTAGATAGACTTTGATAATTTAAACTAATAGTTTCATGTTTCATATTGTTTGAATGCTAATTTTCATGTAATTAGATTGATTTTGATGATATATATTTGTTTTTTTCATAAATTTAACTAATCATATTAGAATTATATAGAATTCAACATTTAATACAAAGGAACTTGCCAAAAAGCTCAATTTTTTGAGGATTTTGAAGCCAAATTTTTGAGGATTGGGTAACTTGAATCTCAAAATCTAAGGTATGTTCTTTATGTATTCGTTTACTTCACTTTATGATTATGTTAAAGCATGAAATATCATGTTATAGGACAGTCATGAGGGAAGTGAGAGGATTATCATTTTGATAAGTTAAATTATCATGACAGAGTGAAAATTTATATTTATTTGAGATAACAATCTATACCAACAAGTCATATCACCATGGGAAGGAAATCATCAAGATAGTATTGGTATATATTTATGAAGGGAGTCTTATCAACATTCAAGGATAATCCTACACTAGAGAAAGGTCATGGAAACACTTTCATTGTGGAGTAGATGTGCAATCATGATTCTATTATCCTAATTCAAACACTAACCTAAACAATTAGAAGGATACTAAAGGAAATCATGTTAGTCAAAGAATTATCATCATTCTAAAATCAAGCTAAGGATTGCCACTTGAGAATACTCACTTGCAAGAACTATCATATCAGCCTAAAGACTAAATTATACCATAATAGCTATCATGCAACCCTAGGAATAGTTATGACCTCTCTCACCCATGGGTAGGATAGCAACTGATACACAAGGTGACAATCAAGACTAAATGATAAGTCAATTAATCTCAAATCCATGCAAAAAGGTATCCATGATACTATATAAACATAGAGGCGGTCTTGAAAGGATATTCATATGGTAGGGAAGATTGTTGTGGACACTAGATGGCCAAATAGGTCAACTAAAAGATAACCATACATGTCATTGGCATAGTTATTAGGACAATTATAATCACAACGACGTTGTCTTGAATAGATAGTGACTTGTCAAGGAGTTATTAGATATAAGTTAAGGAAAATAGAGTATTGATATGGTGGGTGCATAGCCTTTTCATGAAATGAAAGAGTCATGCATCATGAAGTAGGAGTCAAGATCAAAAGAAGGACACCAAATTTGGTGAAGTTTCAAAAAGAAACTAAATTTGACACTTTATTATAATTTCACAACCAATTTGATTAGGAATGGGAGAAGGATTAGAGAAGGGATTTGTCCTAAATAGGAATGAATATGTTGCATCTTTAATCTAACTTGTCATGTTTTCATATCTTTCATTGATCTTGATTAAAATTTTTGTGTTTCATTTTTCATTTATCTCATTTCTTTGCTAACTAGTAGGAGGTTGCTCTACATACACTATTTTAACAAGAATATGATAGAGGAAGAAAGTAATAAAAGAGAACCTAAGACAAGATCAATCAAAATGTTGACTAAGTGAATGAGATGAACAAAGGACAAATTATTGATTTGATGACCTCATTTGTTGTTGTTCTAAAAAAACCAAGCTCCATACAATTTTATCTATAAATATGAAAATAAAAGAAGGTAAAAAAGGTAGCAAATTATTCTATTGCTATAAGAAAGTTTCCTTCCTATTCAAGATTTATGATAAAAGAAGGAATACTACATGATTTGAAGATCCTTATAGAACAATTTATGCTTGTCAACTAAAGTTGTTACCTTGGAAATTGTATTCCCAATTCACTTAGGCGAAGGAGACAAGCGTGTTTGAGAAGATATGTTAAGAAAATGTGAAATTAACCTAGAGATTGTGCCTACCACCATTTGTAAATGTTGATCATATCTTGGCCATTGATGTAATGCTAAAAACTTAGTATGGAAAAGTTGATTTCTATATAGAGAGAGCTAAAAGACATTGTAAGTGGTACAATCACGGTAGAAGGGTTCACAGAATGAACTGTCTAGACTGTGCAACAAGAGTAAACACAATGGAAACAACTCAAAGAAATAAAGCAAATGTAGATTCAGTCATTCAGTATATCATAGAATCCAAATACAATCTGGCCAGCAACATGCGGGCTTACAACTGGGCTCAAAGGCCTGATTACATACATGCATAAGATAAGCTTTGAAGCTCCTTTGCACAAATCTAAACTATTAGATATCATTATGACATGAATTGCTTTCCTAGGGATCTATTACATCATTATATATCATATTCAGAATAATAGATTCCTCTGCATTAGCCAGAAAAGGTTATGAATCCTAATGAAGAGGTGTAATGTGTGTTCTTGGATAGGTCAGACCTATTAGCTTGAAATCCTCCTCGAATGCATGAAATGATGTGCGCACCTCCACAGAAGGTTGGCCATGAACTAAGGAACATTGTGGAATGCATCATTAGGATTCGCAAGTCAGCCAATGCTCACAAATCTTCTCCTTCAGCTGATTGTTCATGACTGTCAGAAAGCTCTGCACTGAGAAAATAGTCGATCTTCTGATAGTGATATCTTTTTGGTAACTGATCCAAATGCTCTGAATTCTTGATATGATGTAGATGCTAAGTCTAGATCAACAAGATGTGAAGTGCCAGTATTGGACCACAAGCTAAAACTGCTTCAGACTGAATTACCTGAACTGAACTGGAAAATGAAAGAACTGAAATGCAAATGTTTTTGATTGATGCAAGATTGCTCTTGAACTAGGGATGCTCTTGCATTAGACATCTGGGGTTATTGAAAAAGTGAGTCCCTCACTTTGTCAGGGCTAAGGGAGAACCAAGACGGTCCACCTCAACCTAAGAAATCCATGATGAATCTTCTTTTGGTTTACCTTTCCACTTCACAAGGTATTCTTTGTATTGTCTTCCTCTGGTGCTGCATCCAACTCTGCTGTGCAAAATGTCTTCAATCTGTTCCAATGCTTGTTGTGGTAACTGCTTCTTCAAGTCTTCTTTCATGCTATCATCGAGATCTACTTCATGATACTAATATAAGTCTACAATGTTGAAAATAGGTGTTATGCCCAATGTCTCCGATAGCTCTACTTCATATGCATTTCCTGGATCAAATTTTTTGAGTATCCTACAAGGTCCAAACTTCTTCGTCTTCAACTTGTTATATGTCCCCACTAGAAATCTTTCTTTTCTCAAGTATACCATCACTTCATCTCTAATGTCAAATTCCTTATATCATCTCTTCTCATCTACCTTCTCTTTGTACTTATTGTTCATATTCTCCAAATGCTTCTTCACCTAATTATGCACTGTCTTCATATGATCTACAAATTCTTCTACTTCTACACTTCTCTTTTCCTCTGTACTGATATCTCTCAATTCTCCAACTCCTCTAGGATTCACCCCGGTCACAATCTCAAAAGGTGTTCTTCCGGTACTTCTGTTTAGTGAATTATTGTATGCAAACTTTGCTTGTGAAAGAATCAAATCCCAACTTTCAGTCTTCTCTCCAACCAGACATCTCAACAAGTTTCCCAAACTCCTGTTCACTACCTCTATTTGTCCATCTGTCTATGGATGAAAAGTTGAACTAAACTTCAAATCTGTCTTCATCTTCTTCCAAAGTGTCTTCTAGAAGTATCCAACAAACTTTGTATCTTTGTCAGAAACTATACTCTTAGGTAATCCATGCAATCTCACAATCTCCTTGAAAAATAGGTCAGCTACATGCACTGCATCAGTTGTCTTCTTACAAGGTATGAAATGAGCCATCTTTGAAAATATTTCAACCACTACAAATATTGAATCATGCCCTCTCTATGTCTTAGGTAATCCCATTACAAAATCCATGCTTATGTCTTCCCAAGGTCTCTCCGGTACTGTCAAAGGTTTATACAATGTAGTGTTCTGACTACTCCCTTTTGCAACTTGACAAACTCTACAACTCTGTACAAATCTCTGAACATCCTTATGTATCTGAGGCCAAAAGTAATGTTCACTCACCAAAGCCACTATCTTATCAATGCCAAAATGTCCTACCAATCCACCACTATGCTTCTCCTTGATCAAGTTATCTCTCATTGAACTTCTAGGTATGCACAATTGACTTCCTTTGAACAACATATCTTCTTGAATGAAATAGTCTAACCACTTACTCCTATCTATCACAACAGGTTCCTTACATGCTTTCCAAGGTTCTACAAAATCAGTGTCTCCCTCATACATGTTCTTCAATTCATCAAAACCCAACACTTCAACTCTCATCTCTGTCAACAAGTTTCTTCTTCTACTCAATACATCAGCAACTGTATTTGATTTGCCACTCCTATGCTTCAACACAAAAGTATAACTTTGCATGAACTCTACCCATCTCATATGTCTCTGATTCAACTTACCTTGATTGTTCAAATACTACAAAGCTTGATGATCTATATACAACACAAATTCCTTAGGTAACAAGTAATGTCTCCACTTCTTCAAGGCTTGAATTATGGCATAGAACTCCTGATCATAAACTAAATATCATCTCTTTGCATCATTCAACTTATCACTAAAATATGCTACAGGTCTACCTTCTTGACTTAACACTACTCCAATTACATTTCCACTTGCATCACAATCAACTTGAAATACCTTATTGAAATCTGGTAATGCCAAAATAGGTTGCTCTGTCACTTTCTACTTCAACAACTCAAAACTTTTATCTTCTCCTGATGTCCACTTGAAATCTTTTCTATCACCTCTCATTGTTTCTGCCATAGGGTTACAAATTGAACTAAAATTTCTAATGAACTTTCAGTAGAAACAAGCCAATCCATGAAATGATCTAACCTCTCCAATGCTCTCTAGTGTAGGCCATTCAACAATTGCTTTCACTTTCTTAGGGTCCATCTTCAATCCTTCCGCAGAAATCACAAATCCCAAATATACCAACTCTTCCTTCATGAAACTACACTTCTTGATGTTTATCAACAATTTCTCTTCTCTTAGTCTCTGTAAAACTTGTCTAATATGCCACAAATGTTCTTCTTTTGTCTTACTGAAAATCAGAATATCATCCAAGTATACAATAACAAACTTACCCAAGAATTTCTTCAAGACTTCATTCATCAATCTCATGAAAGTAGTCAGTACATTTGTCAATCCAAAAGGCATCACTAACCACTCATACAATCCTTCATTTGTCTTAAAAGTAGTCTTCCATTCATCTCCTTCTGTGATTTTGATCTGATGGTATCCACTTTTCAAGTCTATCTTTGTGAAATATTTTGCTCCACTCAAACAATCCATAATATCATCCATCCTAGGTAAAAGAAATCTATACTTAACTGTGATCTTGTTTATAGCTCTAGAGTGAGTACACATTCTCCATTATCCATCCTTCTTCAGTACTAACACTACAGGTACTGCACAAGGACTCAAACTTTCTTTGATCAAACCTTTCCTCAACAACTCTTGTGTCTGTCTATTCAATTCTTCATTATTTGCCAGTGTCATTCTATGTGCTGCTTTGTTAGGCAAACTTGCTCCCGGTATAAGATCCATGTGATGACTGATACTCCTTATAGGTGGTAATCCTTTAGGTACATTATCTGATATGATGTCTTTATACCCTGTTAGCAACTCCCTTATCTCCTTAGGTTGTGATTCTTCAATCTCCTTCTTCAATGTTTCAGGCTTCTTAGGGATTAAGGCATAACACATGTTCTCATGTCTCAAACCATCCAGAAATCTTCTTCCATCTACCAAATAGATTCTAGCATTCCCACATACTTCACTCTTAGGATCATCCTCCAAAGGAATCAAAGTAATTCTCTTTCCATTTTCTGTTATAGTATATGTATTCTTTCTCCCATCATGTATAGCTTTTCTATCATACTACCAAGGTCTACCCACCAAGATATGACAAACATCCATAGACATAATATCACACAAGACTTCATCATGATAAGATCCAATATGAAATTTCACCAAACATTGTTCACTTACTAGTACCTTATGATCATCCTGAATCCATGCTATCTAATAGGGCTTAGGGTGTTTCAATCTTTCCAACTTCAGCTTAGTCACCATCTCCTCTAAAACTAGGTTATCTAAACTACCAGTATCGATTACAACTTTACAACACTTACCTCTGGATTTGCATCTAGTTCTGAACAGACTCTTCCTTTGTGGTGGTTCCTCATCTGTCTCCACTTGGAATAGTGCTCTCCTCATCACCAATGATTCTCCTTTCTCTGGATTGCCAACTAAACAAGGCGATTCAACAGGTTCTTCTTCAACATAGGCTGCTCTTCCACTATTTTATGTCTTCTTACTTATACTATCTTGATTACATTCAAATGCTCTATGTCCTTCACTGTCACACTTGAAACAAGTACCTCTGAATGTTTTCTTATCAATTCCTCTTCCTTCTCTTCTATATCCTTCATTTTGGTATGCACTAGGGTTTCCTCTCTGGTAAAAATTTCTGTCATCTCTTCGGTAAGCATTGTTATCTCTGTCATCCTTCTTAAATGGGCTGTCAAACTTGTTCTGCTCTGGATATGATCTGTCTCCTTTAGAAAATGTTCTACCTCTCTAAAATTTACCTCCTCTACCTCTTTGTCTCTGATCATGCCTCATATTTAGCTTCTCTTCAACTTTCAGGGCAAACTGATATGCTTCTTCCAAAGATGTCATCCTTACCAAGCTTAGTTCTTCTTGAATGTTCAATCTTAGTCCATTGACGTATCTAGCCACTTTCTCTTTGTTAGCTTCACTATGTCCTATCCTTATGATCATTTTATGAAATTCTTTCGTATACTCCTTCATAGATTTCTCCTTTTGTCTCAGGTTTTGCAATCTTTTCAACAATTCCAACTCATAGTCAGCAGGTATTATATACGCCTAAAAATGACACTATTTGGTCTAGATAAATATTCTTAATATTTATTCCATCTTTATTCCTCTATCAATAAATAAATAAACAAATTTATTTATTTGATTCATATCCTTCCAACAATTAAATAAAATCCTTTATTTAATTCAATTCTTCTAAACAATTAAATAATTCTTAATTATTTAATTAAATCAAATCAAATTTATTTAAATCTTTTCAATCTCTAAAAATAAAATACAATCAAATATTTTATTTATTCTTCCAAATCATGCACAACAATTAAATAAATTTATTTATTTAATTTGCTTTCTTATCTTCTAAATTAAATAATACCAATTATTTAATTGTTTCTTCCAATAATATCTTCTCTAAATTTAAATAAATCAAATATTTATTTAAGTTGTCTTTTTCTTCTAAATTGAGTTATCTCTAAATATAATTCAATCTTTGTGCACATACAATTAAATATTCCTAATATTTAATAAAGCAAAATATCTTCTTATTCTTATACAAATCCCTTCTTGTTTTAAATCACGTAACTGATTATTATATTCTTTTAATTGCTTTAACTCATTCTTCTATTCTTAGCAAATCCTCTCATACAAAAGAAAGCAAGACACGTGTCTTCTTCTTATTCGTTGCACGTTCCTCAACTGTTGATCTTCTCATTTTGTCTATACTGTTGATCTTCATTCTTCCAAGTCTATAAATTGAACCCTGTTCTTCTATTTCATTCATCCAAGATTTAAGTATTGTTACTCTGCAGGAATTACAGCGCACCCTTGGCACCAATTCCTTCATTGCTTGTAATCACATTCGTTACTACACACTATTCATCGTTGTGAAGATCCTCTTCATTGCGATACTACCACTACCATTCCCAATTGACATTCTTGAAGCATAGCAAGGAAGTGCACTCTCTGAGGGCCCTATTTCATACATGCAAGAATGATTGTGATAGGTGATCAATGGAAGCTTTGAATTAAGGAGGTTTGCTTTGTTGTATTGTTCATTGTTTAGTGAATCTCTTTGTTCACCATTTCATTGAGTTTTGGGTAATTTGATATTGTTTATTATTGTTTATTCATTTGATCCAATTTTCCCTTAACATTTTTGGCACCCACCGTGGGGCCTAGCCCCAGATTTAACCCAAAAACTAAGTTTTTGTGTTTTAGAAAGCCGACACAAGAGGAAAAAATGCATTTGATACATCCTAAGATGGATCTGTTACCTGTCACGATGCATATGTTTTTGCAGTGCATACAGTCTTTGTTCTGGTGCATCTATTACCTGTCATGGCACACACATTTCTAAAGTGTATATAGACACTGTTCTAGCGCATTTACTACCTATCACAGTGCATACGTCAGATCAGCGCATATATTCTATTTTGTAGCGCGTTTAACCTCTATCTCAACGCATATGTATTGCAATGCTTTTGTTCACTGTTTCTGTGCATTCAGTCTCTGAAGTGGTGCATCTGTTGTAGGTAGTGATTTTAGGGTTTCTCTTGAAGATTTTTGCTAATGCTGACATCTTTGTAGGAACTCTCTTGATCTATTTTGCAGGCTAGGTACTGGTTTAGATTCATATAGTTGCACTTGTTAGCTCACACTTCAATTTCTAACAGGAAAGTAAAATGGATGCTCATGCAAATCTCACATAGTTTAACTAGGAAAGTGGGAAAATGAATCATTGCTATCTTGCATATCATTGAATCATTGCTATTGCTATCTTTTCAAACTTATTGCTATCTGGATAAAATTAAACTCATCATTGCTATCTAGGTAAAACTGAACCATTTCTATCTCGATCGACCATCACTTCAAAGTTAATAACTTGTGCTATGTGGATAAAATTGAACTCATCATTGCTATCTTGGTTAAAATTGAACCATTGCTATCTCGATTGACCATCATTTCAAAGTTAACAATTTGTGCTACGTGGATAAAATTGATGTAGAGCATCTAGGTCAGCAGTCCCTTAGTTCATAACCTTCACAAAAGGCTGGGTTCTGACTCACAACTACACATACTCAAGACACAAGGTGAGAGGACTCCAACACACCTATCACCTAATGCTTAATTCCATCTAACATTTCTAGACAACCACTATGCAGGGTCTGCAGGACAGCAACTTTGTCAAAGTCTTCAAAAGACAGTCATAACATCTCTCTGCTCCATGAGAAGGACAGTCACACTAATCTCCATATGATGATCCCTATCAAGACAAACTCATCTTCATTGTAGCATGCCAAACCTATCACATGCCTAACATGCCTATTGCCTTCATTAACAAAGTAAACAAACTCACCAAACTTACCTAGAGGTGACTGTCAGGGTAGCACAAGGCAAAATAGATTGATATCTCAGAGAGATCTCTTCCTTCCACTCTGTCATAGGATCAATTGCAAGATCAGGAACCTTTTATGTTGACACCATACATGGTATTTTACTGACTGACTATTAAACATAGTCAAAGATAATCATCTATCTGTTGCTGTCCCCTACTCCATCCAAAACACATGGTTCTGCAGAGCTGTTTAACATGACTTCCTCACACTAACTACCCTCCTGCCCTTCCAAGCCTTCACAAGACCTCTCAACAACTAAAATTACACTCCATTCCACTGAGTAGGGCAGACAAAACTCAATGAAATGGTCATAACTCCATCGGGTTGTTCAGTATTACCCTAACTCAGGGTTCCAACCTATTTTCAAATCAAGAATGATTACAGAGCTAAACCAGGGTGTTAAGAACCCAAACCAATTGTAAACAATAGGTAACTCAATGCTCTAGATAGCCATCACCAATACCAACCACTCCCAGGCCATACAAGTATGAAAAATTGCAGAAAACAACAAATTTTCAGAAGTGAACAGCAATTCTACAAAAAAATAGTTTTTGGGAAATCACCGATATCTCCCACCTAGATCATTATCAAGATCCCAAACTAGTCTCAAATCAAAGCTAACTCAGTCTATTTTCCATCCAATATGCTAAAAGTCTCTGATGAGTCTGTACAGGTGCGGGTATGGCCTGTGAATAGCAAAGAAAAATAGAAAAATAGAGAAAAAAGCATAAAATAGAGTTTCTTCTTGTATTTTCCTCTAATCTAATGAATGAATCTGCACATTACCACCTTCCTTGGCTTATACAATGCATGGAGTGAAGTGGGGTGTCAATCCAACTGCCCACTATTGTGTGGTTACACAACATGCCCCATTTTGACTTGACAAAGTAGGGACCCAACTTTTTGCTTGGCTTGTTTTGTGTTTCCTGGCGGTTTGGTAAAAGTAAGTCATGCAGGATCATCATGCATGAGGAGGATGTGGTAAGTCATCATCATGAGGTCAGTTTGTTAAATTTCATATTTCATTCCAGTAACCTCATATTTAGATAGAGCATCAAATTTCATGCAGGTTTGCCTTTTGCATCACCCTAATATTCGTTAGGATGTGAAAGTTATGAATGGTCAAAATCCTGGTCAAACCTGATATTCATAAGGGGAGGATCATATTTCTTAACATCAGTTATATTACAGCAGATCATCCTGATCTAATTTATCGCTTGATAAATCATGCGGTCCAAATGTCCGGACGTCAATTTTACATGATATTGACCTTTACTCGTCAGTAGCCTTATGTTTCTCACGAGGATCATATTTCTCAATGTAACCCGATATTTCTCAATATCCTCCTGCCGTGAAATATCCCCGTAAGCCATTATCCTGATGACGTCATTTGAGTCTGATAAACAAAGAAACAAATATGACGATGACATCATCATCATTTTACCTCTCGGGGCATATTTCCTAAACATGATCCTGCTTACATAACATGACGGTGATGTCATCGTGCCATAGCGATGTAGCAAACAAATATCTAGATGACATCATCCTGATATCCCGAGAGAGAGAGACATAATGTTTATCCGGTCATCATCATTTTTGTAGCATCACCTGATATATCGAAATATCCTCCTGATGCATAGAGTACGACCTAAGGGTGCATTCATCACCCGATCTAGTTGAAAATAGTTTTTCCTCTTGAGGAGGATGATCACATTGCACTCGGGGTGATATTTGAGAATATCACCCGATATTCAAAAACCATCATATTTTTGAATATATCCTGTCATATGGATATCACCCCACTCCCGTTGCCGCCATTGACATTAAATGCGTGCAAAGGTGGTAGGTATTTCCCGCCGACCACAAAACTTGATGAAACACTTGGCAAAATCCAGAGTTTTCGTGAGAAATCAACGGTCAAAATCTAATCCGCCTAGGTTTGCCCTAATTTCGCCCTAATTGCAAGGTTAAAAAGTAAATTCATCGTCATTTTCACATTTACCTTGCGATAAAATCATTTTTACAGAGCACTAGCTTCCAAACCCTCATACAGGTGAAACTTGTACAAACGAAGCTTACAGACAAGAAGAAGCGTGGGATTGTCATCAGAATTGTGAGCATTCTTAGAAAACCACTGGTATAGAGGGATCTGCATAACCAGGTAAGTAATTAAAACCCTCATCCTGTTGCTTCTGCATAATCAGGTAGGATGTTGCAGGTTCTAGTTTATGCATCCCATGATAGTCAAATGCTGAATAAATGCACTATGCATGATGTTAATAAAGATAAATGTCATTTGCATGCATGTGAGTACCCCTTGTAAGACAAATTGTGTTAATTGCAGATATCCATGGCTAACAAGAGGTTAGCTAAGTGTGAGGCTGAATTCAGCAGGCTCATGTCTGCATCTCTTAAAGGAATCTTGTTCAAATATGGGGCCATAACATATACACACCAAGGAAGTACCGATTTGGAGGCCTGGTCCGCCAAAGTACATGATGAAAAGAATAGAAGCACCTTGCTAGATGCTGTGTTCGTGTTTGGAATGTGGAACACGGCTAGTTTTCCATACTCCATGGAGTCTCCAGAACTAGTCATAGAATGTGCTCGGAATTACAATCCAGAAACAAGGTAGGTGGTGAAGCATGGTAGAATATATGCAGACCTATCCATTAAAGGTCTTTCTAAGACATTTGGACTACCATTGGGCAGAAAGGTTAATAGTGTGGACCTAAAGAAATAAGAAACTGAGTATGAAAATAATAAGAAGATGGCCAGGAAGAACATGTATCAATGGAGGGCCAAGAATAGCACATATCCTGCAGCGGCCAAACTTCCTGTGCACTTGTATAAATATGATTTTGATGAAGAATATCAGTACATGATTGCATTGCTTGGCAGAGTGACAAGTCAGCTTGATGCTGGTAGTTTTAAAGATTGGATGTATGGTGTAATCATGATGTGCATGTATGTAGACATCAAGCCACTATGGGGCCAATTGATAAGTGATGCTCTACATGAGTAGCTGATGAACCTGGGAGATTCAAATTGTTCTTTTTATATGACATCATACATTGTCTACTCCTATGCTTACAAAGGCACATTTGATGCACTGGTTACAGATGGAAAGCTTATAGGCACTCTCAATGCTGTGCACATATGGGATCATCATCTCCAGTTGCAGAGTTAATTACCTCCAAGACTATAAATTGGTAAATGATGCATTCTCTATGCATCTAGTAAGGACCATGGAGGAGGATAGGACAAAAAGATTGAGCATGGAAGCTCAAGAAATAATCTATAGGCATGGAGCCTAGTACATTCAATTTGCCACATTTTCTTAAATGAGGATTGAGGGTTTTGAAGGACATCCCCTCATGCTGCCAAGATACCCCACTGATGCAGTAATATTAATGGAATTGATAAGGCAGAGCTCCACAATGCTGAAGACATACAAGGATGCTTAGAAAATACTACCAATCCTATTCCCAGTAACCATTGGCTAGTACATGTGCCCAGACTCAGATAGTATCAAGAAGGTGATGATCAGTTTGAAGAAAATGCAGTTGCAACCATTCCCACTGATAAGGCCATATGATCCTTATGGTAGGATACAGAAAATAATAGGGAGGCCTATTCATCAGAGGCACCTAAAAGACTTCTGGGTAGATTGTGAGGATGAAGCAGAAGCCAGAAGAAGAAGATACCAAAGGTTAACATTGAATCAAATCAAAACCTTTGACTGCATCCCCATTCCTTCATAGTTAAAGAAAGATGATGGCAAGATAATTGCAGATGAATATGAAGAAAAGAAAATATATAATGATACAATATCTGCACCTGACCTAACTATACAGGAAGATATATCCTTGGATCCCTTCATTTCCAGGACCATACAGCTAACCCAAGCTTGGGTTGATGAACAAGTTGAAGCATTGAAGAAGAAGGGTGTTGCCATCACTATGGACAATAAAAGGAAAGGACATGATATTCCTGATGAGGAATGTGATGAATTTATAAATGAAAAAAGAAAATCAAAAGGAGAGAGGCTGCCTCCACAACAACAACAAAGTAAAAGACCCCGTAAGGGTAAGAATATTGATAATGAACCCAAGGGGGTGATTATTGAAAGGGCAGTGTTCCCAGCTAAGGATCCAGTAGGATCAGGGTCAGGATCAGGATCAACATCACCGCAAAGGGCGGATAAGCAAAAGTCCTAAAGAGTTCAGATAGCAGAGGCAGCAGTTATTGAGACCCAAGAAGAGGGTCAATCCTCATGACAACCAATGGAAGAGGATATCCTTATGGAGGAAGAGCTTGAGGAAGAAGAGGTCCCTTTGCTATTCAAAAGGAAGAGAAGAGCCCCACAGGTGGTGGTAGCTACCACACCTAAGAAACCAAGAACCTCCATGAGGGGTGAGATAAGGCAATCCCCTATAATGTTGGGCGGGGTAGGTAGTGAAGTTTTTCACAAGGAATTTCAACACGATGTTCCACTTCCTACCATTGTAAAGTTCAAAACTGAACAAGCAGAAGAATTGATGAAAGAAACCTCTCAAGGAGGTCATATCTCACTAGATGAAACAATTAATCTATCTGATGATGAGGTTGTGAAGGAAGTAGCTTCATAGAAGATGGAAACCCTTGCTGCAGGTACGCATATGATTCCTCATGGGACTCCATCAACTCAAATAATATTGGAGGAGATGAAGCAAGTGGAAGCTGAAAAAGAGAAGACTCGAGAGAGAATAGTTCAAGAAATGGGGCTAGATACATTAATTGCATAGGTGACAAGTCCTGTAGTAGTGGATTTGACATATAGATAGGATGTAAGTCCTGAGCATCTAGCAGGCACACCTGATGAAAGAGAATGTATGGAAGAAGTGAAGATGGCAGAACCAGAGGGCCATGCTTTAGAGATGAACCAACCAAGCCCATAGGATACATCAGCAAAGCCCATTCTAATAGAAGTTTAGGAAAAGGGAGCTGATGAGAAGGATATAATAGAAGATCCTGCTGCTAAAATTCATGAAGTAGTGCAGGTGCGGAACAAATAGTGATTTCAGAACAAACACCAGCACCTAAGGAGGATTCTGCAATATCCACTACCATGAATGTGCCTCAACAAGAAGAAGAGTCAAAAGTGGATGAGGTAATAACAGAGAAGGATCATGATCATCATGATCATCATATAGACACAGCACAAGATCCTCCACCTCAGGATGATGCTCCTCCAGAAAAAGAAATCCTCAGCAAGGAGATGTACCACAGGATCAACCTCAGGGTGAGCATCATGAAGAAGAAATGAGAAAATCACCTTCACCATTACATATGTTGACAGATGCAGGAGATCAAGGTAAACATTATGATGATGATGCTGAGAAACATGATCAGGTGCCTCCATGGTTGGAAAAGGAAGTTAACGCAGAGGTAGATTTTGAGATACAAGAATTCAATGTATCTACCTTATTTTTTGAAAATATAATGAAACTAAAGAGGAAGGCCAGAATGACTTCAGCCATTAAAAGAGATCTAGCAACTGGAAGAAGGACTGCACAGATTGCAATCCCTACTGTTGATAAAGAAAAAGGTAAAATTACTCTGGAAGAATTCCAGATTAATACAGTTGACCTGGGGTTTGTAAATGAAGACTAGGAGGGTCAAGAAGGTAAAGATATCATAGATTCTTTGATTCAGAAGGTCAAGAAGGAAAAAGAGAAAAATAAGCAACACAAAGAGCACATTGCTTAGTTGCATGCATATATAGGTAGGTTAACCAATCCTGAAGTTAGTTCCACAGATCATGCAATCCCATTGACTGCTATTTCCCAACAGGAGGTGAATAAATTGGAACTCATATAACATGAGTCATCCATAATGAGAAAGTGGATGTTATCCACATTTGATGAAGCAGAAGAAATGGTAAAGGCCTCTTTGAAGAGGTGGAGTTCTCTCAGTGACTCCAAGAAAAAGGTCGACAAGCTGTAGATGGATAGAGGTAAAAGGTCTTTCCAATTAGAGAAGATATTGGATATCCTGGGAGAAATAAGGAAGATAAATCCTCAACTACTCATCAGTAAGCACGTGTTGAACAATAACAATGCACTATTAATAGACATATGGTATAAAGATATTCAATTTGAATGTGATGTCCTCAAAAGATGCAACAATAAGCTGAGGGAGATCAGCATAAAGCTACATGATATGATGGCGTATGAAGCTAAACTTTTAGAAGTGCTAGAAGGGAAGGTGGAAGGGAAGATAGAGAATCAAGATGAGGAGTTTGCAATAAAAGCTATACATAGTAACTTCCAACAGGTAGATGATGATCCCCTAAATAATCTAACAGAGGAAACCATGGACAAAATTATGAGGCTTAGGGTCAAGATGGAAAATTATCAGGAAATATCCAGCAGCAGGAGAAGTAAATTAGAAAATCTCTGAGGCAAATATCAGGCACATAAACACGCTATCATCAAAGCAAAGACCCAGGATGACAGAGAAATAGATAGAATTGTACAGTTGTATGAAAATCTAAGGGTCACCATGCAGCCTCATGTACAAGGTCGTCATCATCAGGATGATGAAGAGACAGAAAGTGATGCACCTGACGATGGAGCACATGAGTCAGATGAAGTAGATAAAGATGTAACATAAAGTAAATATCAGCATCTGATACTTAGTGAATATAAGTATTTCAGATAGTTGCCAGCTAGCAACTTGTGCCATTTGAAAAGTTGACAAAGTCAAGGAAGTACTGACCGTAGATATTCATAGAGAAATCAAGATCGTAGATCTTTTGTAACAGATTCCTCACCTTGTTCTATAAAAGGTGCTGGAATGCCTCATTTGAAACATTCAAAACTTAATTGAAATCCATCTACTAAAATATTCAGGGCTCATTTCAAAGCTTTTTGTATACATTTATATCCTTGCATACCTAATGAATGAGAAGACTTGTTTTGATTACAATTCATAGTAAATCTTGAGTAATCAGTGTGTGAATTTTGGATATATGCTGTGATTTGCTGCATCCCTTGGAGTGCATATCTACTTGCATATGTTGTTTTCATACAATTCCTTTGAAGTTAGCATCAACTGTATCTAGCTGTGGAATGTCCTGGTGAACATATGGTTTGGTTTTCTTCTCTTCATGGCTGTATTTGATGTACATGTGGTTCAAAAGCTGAAGGTTCAACATTAATTTGAAGCATTTCTTTCAATTCCTTTTAAATTTTAGAACATTTCACCCTCATAATTGTAAATAATTGATAATCTAAAGCAAACAATGTAAATATGTGGACATCTCGTAGATAATTGAAGATATTTAGCATATTTGAAGCTAAAGCATGTATAATTGGTAAATATCATGCAAATATTTGAGTATAACTACATCATTTGATCAAACAACTATATAAAATGACCTCTCCGTGAAGAATATTTGTAGAAATAGTATCATGATGATGAACTCAACGTAAGGCCCCAAAATGGAAATAGCAACACACATCAACCTCTGAGTAACGTCAGATGATTAAGACCTAATCACCGGAGACTTGGGATCATGAATTCTCTGAATTCATCGTATCTTTCAAGATGAATAAAGGTTAATGTGTACTTTTATTCTATGCTTGTTTATGACTAACATCATGACCAACATAAATTGGCGCTAGAAGGAGGGCTTTATTTGAAAGAAGAAGCTCATCATCATCATTTTTAGGTTGGATGATGCAGAAAGTAAGGTAACCTCGAATGTATCTATGAATTCCAAATATTACTCAAATATTTACTATAACAAGCTTGTATATGCTCATTCTATGTAAAGATTTCCAGATCAAATGTAAATATTGCAAGCTTTACGGTAGATCATCATGAATTCACAAATATTGGCCAATGTCAAGTAAATCCATTCAAGCTTTGAAGAGTTTTGCCTTAGAAACCTGATATCTTGTGGTAAGAGTCATCATACCCTCGTTATCACCTCATATTTGCACTACCTTTGCAAATATTTCATAAATATTCAGTCAGATCAGTCATCCGACCGCAAATATCACCTCAGCTAGTGAATTTCAACTGATATTTGTGAAGTTCCAGCTAATTCACCTCAAAATTGAGAAATCCTAGCTCACAGGATAAATACCAAGTCTAAATCTAGTGGAATCTTTGAAGAATTACCTGTTAGAGGTTTTAGACCTAGAACTGTAGACATCCATCACACTCTAGGGTCTAGTGCATCAGGAGCTTCACCAGAACCTCCTCTTGTAACTCCTGTTGGTTTGCAAATACCTTTTGGAATATCTATGACGCCTCTTGTTTGACCTCAACCCCAGGTCCAGCCTCAGCTAGTTGTACCACAGGCTCAACCTCCTCCGGTTGCAATGTCTTTCTTTACAGTGGAGTCACCTTTGACCTTCAATGCATACCATGAGTTACCAAAGAATCTGGACAAACTTTGTCCAAAATATCATCCTTATCAGGATACTGATGATCATATCAGAACCTTTAAAGAAGCCTGCTGTAGGGCCAGAATAGAACATCAAGATGTTGTATGCAGATTATTTCCCTTTTCCTTAGGGGAAGAGGCTTATAATTGGTTCATTAGTCTTGGTCAGAATTCTGTTGGTTCATGGGCTGTCTTAGAGAAATCTTTTACTGATAGGTTCAAAATACCAATTGATCCTTCAATGAACTATCACCTATTTGCCACAATCAAGCAGTTTGAGGGAGAACCTATTGCCAACTTCAATGCTAGGTTCCAAAAAATGCTATCCAAGTTAGTTGCTCCATATGTAGTAACAGATGCTGCTACTAGGAGTATCTATTATTCAGCTCTAGATCCATTGACATCTATGTTCATCAGGAGGACACACCTTGAAATCACTACCCTGACAGGAGCTTTTCAAGAAGCTATCAAAGTAAATCAGTAGTTAGTCCCTGCTCCAACACCAAACGTAGCATTCCCTACATTGCCTGGCATGTGTCCAACTTATCCTCCACAATATCCTGCATATCTGGTACAACAATATCTGGTACAGCAATATCTGACACAACAATATCCTAATGGAGCTATGATGCCTCCAGCAATCATGCCTGCACCCTTGCAAGTGCCTCCATTAAGTATCATGCCACCTCCTAATGGGAATGGCCAAACGCCACAATATCCTACACAAACTTAGACACCTCAGGGTGTTGATCTATCCAACAATAACACTGGATCCTCTTTCTTTAAGCCTCAAACTGAAAATGTAGTGGCTAAAGCTCAGGAAGAGAAGGAAGAAATCAAAGAAATCTCTGCTCAACTAAGAAAATTAACTACAGAGGTCACTTATCTGAGAAATCAGAACTTCTATTCTCAGCCTAGCCAAAATAGAGGTTATAATAATGATAGACCAAATTATCCTGATAGAGGATACAACAACAGTAATTTTAATAATAGTGGTGGAAATAACAATAATCCTCAGAGACATCCTAGAGTATGGAACTCTAGACCAAATAATGGCTCACTACCATCTCCCTTAGATAATCAGCCACCTGCTGAAGCCAAACAGACTACTAGAGTCAATCTTGCTAAGGCAACCCTCACTAACTGGTGCAGGATCCACAATACAAATGCTCATGCAGAACTAGACTGTCCATAATTCAGAATTGCTGCTAGCATTTTCCAGACAGAAGTATCTAATACTTCTGGAAATCCACCTCAGTTAGAGGGAAATGAACTTGTTCCTTATGGATATGACTTTGCATTTGTATTAGAGAGCTACATTGATCGTCATCATCAGCAGGCTGTGTCAACACACCAGCATTATTCCCAGGCATGTGAAGAATCTGCCATGGCTTTTGAGTCAAATTATGTCTTCCCCTTTGAAGATGAGAATGAGCCTTCCACTGAACATGAGGAGGTGCATGCATACCAACAGCAATACCCTGGTAAGCATAACTACAATCTAAGAAGCAACTCCAACAGACCTACTGGTCCATTGACATCATCTCTACCTCCAAACAATTTCAACACACCTCCTGATCCCAAGGCAAGTAACAACCCAGGATTTCCCAAGGTAAATGCACAGTACCTGTCACCTTAGAATACAGCATCAAAGACTGTTGGCCTACCTCATGAGTCTGATAAACTTGTCACATATTTGGCAGGTCTCTGTCAAAATTGTTGAAAACTCCTGCAATTAAGAAAGCTTTCATGAAATCACTAGATGATCCTATTCCTAAAGAGGATAATCATCCTCCAGGTCAGTCTAGTAGTAAAGATCATGCTGCTAAAGATAACACTATCAAACATAAAGTGCCAGCCACTGTCCAAGCTGTAGAAACCTCCCACATGACCTTGTACAGAGACAAAAGTGAGTCACCACCTTTCCTCCTCACTATAAGGATGTTTAGGAAGAATTTACACAACTGTTTGGTAGATTCAGGTACATCTACAAATGTCATGCCCCTGTCTATATGCAATGCTTTAGGACTGCATCCTACTAAATCCCTAAAGAAGGTGACATAGCTGGATAAAACAGAAGTGAGTGTAATAGGAGAATTAACTCACATACACATGTAGCTAGCATCTGATCCTAGGATCCAATATTACATTGATATCTAGGTAGTTGATATACCTGACACATATGGGATGCTACTTAGCAGAGACTGGTTAAAAACTTTGAATGGATATATGGCTACTGACTTTAGTCATATGTGGTTGCCTTGGAAAGGTATACCTAACCAGATAAGAATAGATGCCGAGCCTAGAATGAAGCACATGATCACTGAGTACAACAAAACAAACAAGATCATGTATGTAAATGTTGAGCCCAGAGTTTATGCCATTAGACCACAGACTGTCAGGATAGAAAAGATCCTAATGCTTGACTTTCATCATCATTAAGATGATGATTATTAGGAAGACATGCTGGTTGTAGAACCCGATAGTAATTTTGAGAATGAGAATGAAGTAGATCACTTCAGAAACTTTGAGATACATCTGTTAAACAGGTAAAACGATGTTAGTTATTGAATATTCCTATTCATGACATTCTAATTGATGGTTGGTGCAGATTACACGATGAGGCACATTCAGAGAAAACTTGCGAAACATGCCTAGATATGATGATGCTGGAGTAGACATGCAGTGAGGCGTCATCATCATCATGTTCTGAGGTAAGTTCTACATCTGGTGATGATGATGATACTGATCCTTGTTTGTCTTTTGCAGGAACCACAGAAAAGGTGATAGATCATGATGAAGATCATATACAAAGAACAGAAGAAATTATGACATATGACCAGATAAACGTCAAAAGGAAAGAAAAGATCATCCCTGGGAGCGATTGTCTGATGGAGTCAGATTATGAACTATCTGATGAAGACAGTGGTAGTAACTTAACTCGATTCAAAGAGTTTTTATCAGGAGAAATTAAGATGATAAAACAAAAGAGACATCCACAGGATGCACTAATTGAAGGATGGTGTAGGTTGCATGAGGCACCCCACTCAGAAAATACCTGTTCACTATGTTTACATGTTTTAAGGAGACATACAGAGCCTGATCCAAAAGATCATCCTCCTGATGATGAAAAACAAGAAGAAAAATTAGTCTCCTAGGAGAAAGAAAAGATGAAGTCTGAGAAAGTTGAAATTCCTAAGTTAAAATGGATATCAGGTGGAGCAGCTGCCAGAGCTGCAAAGAAAAATAAAGGTTCAGCCAAGCCTCATGCTGAAGATAAATCCTGGATTCTAAGATTTGATGGATCTAAGTTCAAACAAGGAGCTGGAGTAGGGATTGATCTCATTGATCCATCAGGAAAGTCCTACTTAGCTACTTACAGATTACAGTTCCCCTGTACTAACAATGTGACAGAGTATGAAGCTCTAATTCATGGGATACTGTTTGCTCTCAAGAAGAAAGTGAAAATTCTGCATGTCTTTGGAGACTCAGAATTAGTTATCAGACAGGTAAGAGGAATCTACTCTTGCAACTATAAGAGATTGTCAAATTATAGTCACAGAGTGTGGGATTTGATTGAGGACTTTGACGCATTTAATATCACCCACGTTCCTAGAGAATAGAACCATAGGGCAAATGCACTTGCCCAGGCTGCTAGTACACTGAAGCCATTATCTATATCAGGTTTAAAGAGATTTTTAGTAGAACTGGTATCAGTACCATCAGTACCTGATAATGTTACTAATCTGCAGGTTTTTGATGATGATCAACACATCCTTGATTTCATCTCTAATAGGGATATATTTGATGCTCATATCATAGATGAGAATAGTGTGGAAGATCATGTTTGGGAGGAAGATGAAATATTAGAGTTGCCTGGCAACAGGATTCCCAAAGGTATGATAGAATTAGAAAGAGCTTTTGACCTGGATAATATGTTGAAGCAGAAAGATCTTCCAAAAGCTGATGGAGGTCAGTATTCACAAGTGGATATTGGACAAAATGAAGATAAAAGAAATGTCTTGATAGGTAAGGTTTGCACACCAGAAGAGTTAGAAGGAATAACTCAAGCCCTTAAGGATTACACCCATGTAATTGCATGGACTTATGATGAGCTGAAGACATATGACACATGAGTCATAACTCACACTATACCTCTCAAGCCAGATGCTAAACCTTTCAGACAGAAGCAAAGGCCAGTCAATGCCTTGCTTGAACCAATAATTTTTGAAGAAGTCAAGAAGCTTTTGAATGCCAGGATAATATTTCCTGTGAGGCACTCCACTTGGGTGGCTAATCTAGTGCCAGTAAGAAAAAAGAATGGAGACATCAGACTATGTGTAGACTTCAGGAACCTAAATAGAGCATCAGAGAAGGATAATTATCCTCTACCCTCATTAGATGAAGTTTTGTAGATTGTCAATGGAGCTAAAATGATGTCCTTCTTGGATGGCTTCTCAGGATACAATCAGGTCATGGTTGACAAGATTGATAGGTTGAAGACTGCCTTCACTACAAAGTGGGGGATCTTTGCTTATAGACATATGCCATTTGGGCTGATAAATGCTGGAGCTACATTCCAGAGAGCAATGGACATAGCCTTCAGAGGCTTAATAGGAAAATGTATAGTCATCTACATGGATGACCTCATAGTGTTCTCGAAAGAAAGAACAAATCATGCAACAGATCTCAGAAATGTGTTGAAGAAATGTGAAGAGTATGGAATATCCTTGAACCCCAAGAAATGCATATTTGGGGTGACCACAGGCAAATTATTAGGCCATTTGATAACTGAAGATGGAATCATCATTGATCCTGCTAGAGTGGAGTCTATTATGAAAATACAACTCCCTGGAAGTAAGAAAGAGCTTAAGTCTTACTTTGGTAAGATTAACTTTGTAAGAAAATTCATCACTAGTTTTGCAGAAATAGTCAGACCATTAAATGCTATGCTGAAGAAGGATGCAAAAATTGAGTGGACAACAGAAGCTAAAGCTACTTTTGAGGACATAAAGAAAGCCATATCCGATGCTCCTGTCCTCATCAGTCCAGATTACACAAAGGACTTCTACATTTATTCATTTGCCTTAGAACATACCTCTGCAGTAGTGTTGACTCAAAGGAATGAAGAAAAAGAAGAGAAACCAATTGTCTTCATGAGCTGTCCCTTCAAGGATGCTGAACTAAGATATGTAGATGTTGAAAGACAAGCACTGGCATTGGTCAAGGCAGTAAAGAAATTCAGGCATTATATACTAAGAAGCAAAGTGATTGTAGTAGTGCTTGATGCAACAGTGAAGATGCTGCTAATGCAGAGTGAACCTGGTGAGAAAAGGGCCAAGTGGATTACTATTTTACAAGAGTATGACATGGAGATTACACCAATGAAACTAGTAAGAGGACATGCATTAAGTCAAATGATATCTGAAATTGATCCAAACATCACAAGTCAGCAATATGTTATCAATGCAAAGGACAATAACGAGTGGTATTCAGATATTAGGCACATCCTGATCACTGGAAGATGTCCTCCAAGACTGCAGGCTTCACAGAGAAGAGCCTTGAAGATAAGGTCACAAAGATATATGATGAAGGGAGGAGCCTTGTTCAAGAAGAATTATGAAGGAATATACCTGAGATGCTTAGAAAAGCCAGAAGCAAATAAGGTTTTATCAGAATTACATGACAAGTTCGGAACAGCACATGGATCAGCCTTGGCCACAACACATGCAATCCTCAGAGCAGGATATTATTGGCCCACAATTTTTAAAGACACAGCTGATCATGTTAAAAGTTGTCATGTATGTCAGGTTGCTGCCAACAGAGAGAAATATGCTGCCCAACCCTTGCAGCCAGTGATGGAAGAACACCCATTTGCACAATGGGGCATGGATTTCATAGGACCAATCAATCCTCCATCATCCTCAGGCCATAGGTATGTTTTAACAATTACTGATTATTGTACCAGATGGACTGAAGCTGTCAGCAGCAAGACTTGTACTACAGATGATGTTATCAAATTTTTGGAAAGCAACATTGTTACCAGGTATGGAACTCCTTACGCTTTAGTAAGTGATAATGGTTCTGCTTTCACTTCAACCAAATTGTCTAGTTGGGCTTTTGATCATGGGATCATACTCAAGTTCTCATCCAACTATTATCCCCAAGGGAATGGATTAGCAAAATCCACCAACAAAAATTTGCTGAATATCATAAGAAAACTAATAGAGAAGAACCCTCATTTATGAAATATGCCTTATGGGTAGACAGAACTAGAATGAAAACTGCATTAGGAAACTCACCCTTCCAATTAGTATATGGGGTAGATCCTATCCTCCTTGTAAACTTGAAATTTCCTACCTTGTAGTTTGCCCAAGAATACCTAGGCATAGATAATAGACAAGAAGTTAGGTTGCTTCAGCTAATGCACCTAGAAGAGAAAAGGAGTCAAGCAATTGACCAATTTGTAAAATATTAGGCTTTGTCAAACACTGGTTTGACAAGAGAGCCAAAGTCAAAGCCTTCAGGATATCTGATTTAGTCCTGATGTGGGATAAAGCCCATGAGAGGAAAGGTGACCATGGCAAATTTGACAGATTATGGATAGGTCCCTTTTAGATTTCTGAGATACTAGGAGATAGCACTTATAGGCTTAAGAACCTGATAGGTGAAGATGTTCCATTGCTAGTCAATGGATAATTCCTCAAACATTATTTCCAAGCCTAAGTGACTTCATGATAGTCATGTGTATCATAATGTACATTTGTATAGTTGCTTGTACAGTTGTGTCTTTGTTGTTTTGTTTGTTTTTGTTTGTCTTGTTTTGTTTTGTTGAGTTTTGTTTTGGGTTAGTCAAGATGATGCACTTCATCACCATAGAAAATAAATAAATTGTTAGGATTCAAGTGATAAGATCAAATTTAGACATAGGTTATGATTCATTCTAAGAAGTATTCATGATCAGGTCTGTGATATCCTGTCATCAGGGTGCCTTTTCTTGATCAAAGTGAATCAAGATGTCAAAATCAAAGCATCCATTATACATCCATCTATACATCCATACATCCATATCCCATGCAATAAAAGACCCAAACAATGCAGAGTAACAATACAAAAGTCAAGCTTGTGAATCTTTCTGTCAAGTCATTCTTCTATCATTCTGTCATTTCCATGTCGATAGGGTACATTTGGACATCACAAAAACATAGCATATAGGTGCATATCATATCATATGAGATAGTCATTTACATGATTAAATTAGTGCATCACATAAACTGCATAATCATATAGACACCATTTGCACTCACACACATTAGAGACATATCAAGTAAAACATCCAAGTCTACATTAGGTCATATAGCATCACATAACATCATATCAAAATCTACATTAGATTACGTCACATAGCATCAAAGTAAACAACATCTAATTTTGCATTAGATAAATGCATACATCACATCATACAATAGAAATGCATCATAACTCATACATATAGAGAGTATCAAAATAGCTACATCATCATATAAATATAAAAAACATGTCCAAATGTACAATATCAAAGTGGTCCATCTCTGAGCCAGTGTCATATACAATAAATACATCCCAAGGATGGTGATACATGTCTCAAAATACCAAAAGGTACATAAGATCCAAAGTCTGCTAGTCTGTTCTATCCCTACTGCTGTGGCCCACCACTGCCAGCAGTGTCTCCTCCTCCTCCTCCACTGGCCTCAGACTACTGTGGGCCCATCATGGAGGCTCTCGACCTTGATCCACCTGTTCTCTAGGGAGCCACAGACTGGTTCCTGTATCTTGAAGCCCTCTGACTAGTTGGCACGGCACCATGATACAAACCCCAATAATACTGTGCCTGAGCCTGTGCTTTGGCAAGCTCACCCTGTACTTGCGCTAGCTGTGTTTGTGCCTACGCTAGCTATGCCTATGCCTGGTGCATCTGCCCAACTAGAAAGCTGCTCATCGCATCTGTCCCCAGGGATGCCACTACGGTATCCCACTCTACTTGGATAACTCATATCCGCGCATCTACCATGTCTCTCTCTATAGTGAGCCCTGTAATGACCTCTACCTCTGTCTCTCTCTGGGCATTAGCCCTCCTAAGCTGTGCCCGCAGCTGCCTAATCTCTCTCCTCAAAGTGGCTATAGTCCTCTCCTAGACGTCTGATTGTGCTGGACCCTGGGCTACCTGTGCCTGTCCCTGCCCCTATGGCTGAGGTCCCTGTTGCTGTGCCACATGCCGAGGTGGCGGCATCTATACCTGCGGTGCCTGCTGTGGTGTCTATTGTGCAACCTATGGTGGCACTACCTACTGGGCATGGGAAGGTCCCTCCCTAATGTTGTGTGGTTACATAACACGCCCCATTTTGACTTGGCAAAATAGGGACCCAACTTTTTGGCTTGGCTTGTTTGTTCTCTGGCGGTCTGGTAAAAGTAAGTCAGGTGCATCATCATGTAGAGTCAGGATGAGGTAAGTCACCATTATGAGGTTAGTTTGTCAAATATCATATTTCATTTCTGCGACCTCATAGTTTGAACAAGTATTAAAATTCATGCAGGTTTATCTTTTACATCATCCTAATATTCCTCAGGATGTGAGAGTTATGAACGGTCAAAGTTTCGGTCAAACCTGATATTCGGAAGAAGAGGGATCATATATTTTTTATAGCTTGTTATCTTTTTGCAGATCATCATCATATTTGAAACATCCCCCGATATGTCATATGGCTCAAATATCCAGACGTCAACTTTAAGTGGTAGTAAGTCTTCCCCGTCAAGCGGTCTTTTGTATCGCGAGCGTCATGTTTTGAATGTAACCTGATATTTCTTAATATCCTCCTGACGCGAAATATCACCCTTAGCAAATATCCTGATGACATCATCCAAACTGGATAAACGAAGAAGCAGACATGATGATGATATCATCATCACATTCATATTTCGACAGGATATATTTCCAAACATGATCATGTTCGCCTAATATGACGATGACGTCATGATATATTTCTGATACAAAGAACGACTATCAGGATGATGTCATCCTGATATTCCAAAAAAAGACATGTAAGTTTGTCTCGTCATCATCATATTTTGAAACATCACCCGATACACCGAAATATCCTCCTGATGTACTAAACATAAACAAGGGTGCTTTTGTCACCTGAATCTTGTCGCTATAACAATTTCACTATGAGGGAGGAGGATGATATTGAAACTCAACCTGATATTTGCGAATATCATCCTGCCCTCATGATATCCTGTCATATGGATATCCCCCCACTCCCGTTGCCGCCATTATCATTTAATGCGTGCAGACATGGTAGGTAGTTCCCGCCGACCCCGGAACCCAATGAAACACCTGGCAAGATCCTGCGTTTTCACACGAATAATCAAGGAATGTAATCTAACTTGTCAGAGTTGCCCTAAGTGTACCCTAACTGTGAGGTTAAAAGGTAATTCAACTACCATTTTCACATTTACCTTGCGATAAAATTATTTTACAAAGCACCAGCTTCCATATCTGCATACCAGCTATTGTTGCGCGATTTGAGTTCACAGACAGAAGGAAAGAGGTGATCATCAGCTGAATCAAGAGCGTCATTGGCAATCCACTGGTATAAAAGGGAAATTTGCATAACCAGGTAAGTAAATGAAACCCTCATCATGTCATTATTGTTCAGGTATGATGATGGAAGTTTTGGTTTATGCATGTAATGGTGAAGAAATACAGTAGGCATAGTGATCTCAATTGCAATATGTGTGCATGTGTGTATATCCTGTTGTAAGATAGGATTTTGTTAATTGCAGGTACTCATGGCCGACAAGCGGTACATTAAGTGTCAAGAAGAATTCAGTAGGCCTATGTTCTCTTCTCAGAGGGGAGTCCTGTTCAAATATGGAGCAATTACAGATACCCATCAGGGGAGCACTAATCTGGAGGCTTGGTCAGCTAAACTAAATGATGGGCATGACAAGAGTCCTGTGTTGGACGCAGTATTTGTGTCAGGAATGTGGAACACTACTGGTTTCCCATATTCCATGGAATCTCCGGAGCTAGTTATAGAATGTGCCCAGAATTATAATCCTCAGACGAGGCAAGTGGTAAAGCATGGGAGAATATATGCAGACCTCTCCATCAAGGGTCTCTCCTAGACATTTGGACTGCCGTTGGGCAGTAAAGTAAAGAGTGTGGACCTGAGAAAGGCAGAGAAGGAGTATGAGGCCAACATGAAATTGGCCAGAAAGAACATGTATCAATGGCGAGCAGAGAACAGCACATATCCTGCATCGGCCAAACTCCCAGTGCACATGTTTAAATATGATTTCAGTGAGGAGTACCAGTATATGATTGCACTCCTGAATCGAGTAACAGGCCAACCTGATACTGGCAGTTTCAGGGATTGGATGTATGGAGTTATAATGATGTGTCTGTATTCGAACACCAAGCCACTATGGGGCCAAATAATAAGTGATGCTCTGCATGAGCAGCTGATGAACCTGGGAGGTTCAAATTGTGCATTTTATATGACATCTTACATTGTTTATTCTTGTGCTTATAGAGGCACTTTTGATGCCCTAGTTATAGATGGAAGGCTCACAAGCACAAATGTTGCATACATCTGGGATCATCATCCCCAGCTACAGAGAACCAACTACCTGAGAGACTACAAGCTGGTCAATGATGCATTCTCTATGCATTTGGTAAGGACCATGGAAGAGGACAGAACAAAAAGATTGAGCATGGAGGCTCAAGAAGTAGTTTACAGGCATGGAGCCTGGTATATCCAGTTTGCAACCTTTTCTTATATAAGGGTTGAAGGTTTCGAGGAACATCCCCTCATGCTATGAAGGTATCCTACCGATGCAGTGATATTAATGGAATTTATCAGGCAGGGCTCCGTGATGATAAAGATGTACAAGGACGCCAAGAAGCTGCCACCAATTTTGTTCCTAGTCAGCATTGGTAACTATATGTGCCCCAATTCTGACAATATAAAGAAGGTGATGGTCACCCTGAATAAAATGAATATGTAGCCTTTCCCAATAACAAGACCATATGATCCTTACGGCAAGATACAAATGATACTAGGAAAGCCTATTCATCAGAGGCACCTAGAGGATTTTTGGGCTGACTGCGAAGATGAGGCAAAAGCCAGGAGAAGAAGGTATCAGAGGTTGACTCTGAACCAAATTAGGACTTTTGATTGCATCTCCCTTCCCCAGCAATTGAAGAAGGATGATGGCAGGATAATGGCAGATGAATATGAACAGAAAAAGATATACAATGACACTATCTCTGCACCTAACCTCACCATGCAGGAAGATATATCTTTGGACCCATTCATTGCTAGGACCATACAGCTGACTCAAGCTTGGGTTGATGATCAGGTAGAGGCATTGAAAAAGAAAGGTGTTGCCATTACGGTGGACAACAAAAAGAAGGGCCAGGATATTCCTGGGGAGGTATATGATGACTTCCTGCTTGAGAAAAGGAAGACTAAGGGAGACAAGTTACCTCCACCACAACAAAAGAGCAAAAGACCCCCAAGGGGCAAGAAAGTGGATAAACAACCCAAAGGGGTTATAATTGACAGGGCAGTGTTTACAGCTAAGGAGGCGGCAGGATCAGGATTAGGATCAGAGTCAGAATCCCCTCCAAAGAAAGAGAAGCCCAAGAAGAGTAAGACAGCTGAGGCTGGAATAACTAGGACACTGGAAGTGGGTCAATCCTCAGGGAAATGTGATACAGAGGGTATCCTCATGGAGGAAGAGCCTGAAGAAGAAGAGGCACCGTTAATAATAAAAAGGAAGAGGAGAGCTCCACAGGTGCTGGTCTCTACCACACCGAAGAAACAAAGAACCTCCATGAGAGGTGGAATAAGTGAACCCCCTACACTATTACAAGGGGCAGGTAGTGAAGTACCGAAGGAACTTCAACATAATGTTCCACTTCCCACCATAGTCAAGTTTAAAACTGAACTTGTAGAGGAGCAAATGAAAGAAACCTCTCAGACGCAAGCAGAAGGACATGTCTCGCTTGATGAGACAATAAATTTGTCTGACGATGAGGTAGTGCAGGATGTGGCTGTACAGAAGATGGAAACACTTGCTGCTGATATAACTATGACTCCCCACAAGCCTCCACCAGTTCAAGCTGTGCTTGAGGAGATGAAACAAGTAGAAGAAGAGCAAGAAAAGAGCCCAGAGTAGGTGGCACAAGAGATAGGGCTAGAAGCATTGATCACAGAGGTGACAAGTCCTGTAGTGGTGGATCTGACAGAGAAACAGGATGCAAGTCCTGAATAGCCAGCAGGATCACCTGATAAAGGCCACCCAACAGAAGAGATAGAGATGGCAGAGTCAGAGGGCCATGCTCTTGAGTTAGGCCAACAAAGTCCACCTGACACATCAGAAGAACCTGCTATAGTAGAGGTTCAGGAAGCAAGGGCTGATGAGAAGAAGGAAGCACTAGAGGATCTAGCTACCAAAATACAAGAAGTTGATAGTGCAGGCTCGAAAGAAGTAATAGCTGCAGAACAACCGCCAGCACCTCAGGCAGAATCCCTAGTATCTGGTGCAGAGGATAAGCAACAAGGGGAAGAATTGGGAACAGATGAGGTAATGATAGAAGAAGGTCATGATCAGCATGATCTACATACAGATACACCGCAGGGTTCCCCACACCAAGAAGATGCTCCCCCAGAGAAGGAAATTCCTCAACAGGAGGAGGTGCCACAAGATCAACAGCAAAGAGAGCATCAAGAAGAAGAAAAGGAAAAGTCACCATCTCCACAACATCTATTGATAGAAATGGGAGGTATGGGTGAACATCATGATGATGCTGAAAAACATGATCAGGTACCTCCATGGTTAGCAAAAGAAGTGAATATTGAGGAAGAACTTGAAATCCAAGAATTCGATGTCTCCACCTTGTTCTCCGCCGATATAATGAAACCAGGAGGAAGGCCAGAATGACATCGACCATCAAAAGAGATCCGGCAACAGGGAGAAGGACCGCACAAATTGCCATACTTGCGGTGGAGAAAGAAAAGGGTAAAATCACTGCGGATGAATTTCAAATTAGCACAGTTGATTTGGGCTTTGCCAATGAGGACCAAGAAGGTCAGGAGGGCAAAGATATTATTGACTCTCTAATTCAAAAGGTGAAAAGAGAGAAGGAGAAGAATAAGCAACATAAAGAGCACATTGCTTAGTTGCATGCCTATATCAAAGGGCTGACCAATCCTGATGATACCACAACTGAACGTGCAGTCCCATTGACTGCCATTTCTCAGGAGGAGGTAAATAAATTGGACCTCATGAAACATGAGGCGTCCATGATAAGGAAATGGATGTCATCCGCATTGGATGATGCTGTAGAAATAATGAAAGCCTCTCTGAAGAGGTGGAGCATTTTGAGCGACTCCAAGACTAAGGTGGATAAATTGCAGATGCAGACCGGGAAGAGGTCTTACAAGCTGGAGAGAGTCCTGAGCCTTTTAGGGGAAATAAAGGGGATAAATCCTCAACTGCTTATCAGTAAGCAGGTGCTAAATAGTAATACCGCATTATTGATAGATATCTGGTATAAAGACACTTAGTTTGAGTGTGGAGTCCTCAAAAGATGCAATAAAAAGCTGAGGGATATCAGCATGAGGCTACGGGATTTGATGTCTGAAGAAGCAGTGATATTGGAAGCATTAGAAGGCAAGGTGGAAGGTAAAATAGAAAATCAGGATGAAGAGTCCGCCATCAAAGCTATACACAGCAACTTCCAATTAGAGACAGATGGTCCACCTATCCACTTGACAGAAGAACTTATAGATAAAATAATGAGGATCAAGGTCCAGATGGAGAAATATAAAGAAACATTGCAGGACAGGAAAAATAAGCTTGATAACAGCAGAGACAAATATGAAGCACATAGGCACGCCATTATCAAAGCAAAAACTCAAGATGGCGGAGGGATAGATCATGTTGTGCATTCTTATGAGCAGGTCCACAGTAGTATGCAGCCCCATATGCAGCAACATCATCATCAGGATAGTGAAAGCTCAGGAAGCGACGCACATGATGATGACCCGCATGAATCAGCTGAGGAGCATGATGAAGATACATCATGAAGGGGATAGTAGCATAAGTAGTATAGATAGTTGCTAGCTGGCAACTTGTGCCATTTTGTAAAGGTTGACGAAGTCAGATGAATCGTGACCGTAGATCTATATTGATAAATTAGGATCGTAGATCTTTTTGTAACGGATTCCTCACCTTATTCTATAAAAGGTGGTGGAATGCCTTATTGAAAACATTTGAAACTTAATTGAAATCTGTTTGCTGAAGTATTCAGGGCTCATTTCAAAGCTATTGTATATGTACATGTCTTTTGCATACTTAATGAAAAAGAAGAGTATTTCGATTACAAATCTTCGTAAATCTTGAGTAATCTGTGTCTGAATTCTGGATATGTGCTTTGATTTGCTGCGTCCCTTGGAGTGCTCATCATGTTGCATGTATTGTTTTCATTCCTCATCCTCTGAAGTTTGCATCAACTGTATTTAGCTGTGGAATATCCTGGTGAACATATGGTTTGATTTCTTCTCCTCATGACAATATCAAGTATGTATGTGGATCAATAGCTAAAGGTTCAACATTAAATTGAAGTATTCCTTTTAGTTTTTTTAATTTCAGAGCATTTCATCTCCATAATTGCAAATAATTGATAATCTTAAGCAAATAACACAAATATGCAGACATCTCGTAGATAATCATAAATATTTAGCATATTTGAATACAAAGCATGTAGAATTGAAAATATCATGCAAAGATTGAGGTATTTCCACATCTTCTCATCAAATAACTACATAATATAACTTCTCTGTAAGGAATTTCTGCAGGAGTGTCATGATGATGATAAAATTCCACGTAAGGCCCCAAAATGGAAACAGCAACTCACATTAACCTCTGAGTGACTTCAGACGATTAAGACCTAATCACCGGAGACTTGGGATCCTGAATTCTTTGAATTCATAGTATCTTTCAAGATGAATAAAGGTTAATGTGTACTTTTATTCTATGTTTGTTTGTGACTAACATCATGACCAACACCTAACTCTCTACCTCTATCTAGGCCTACCTCCATCATCTCCACCACCTCCCCCTCCTCCGGCCAACCTAGCCCTCATCATCTGAGTCCACCTCATCTATCTGAGGCACTAGCACCCCAAGCCCTGAGTATCTAGGAAAGGGGTGCACAATGAGCCAATCCTTGTAATCCTAGATCATCCCAGCATCTGTTATGTCCCTCCTCATATCCCAGGTGACATATAGTGTCTACCGAAACTCTATCAATGCCTCCTTGTAAGGTGCCATCGGTCCCCATTTGAGCCTCTTGGCATGAGTCCTGGCAAACCGAGCCTACCCCTATGGCATGCCCTACCTCCTCCCAAACTATCTCTGTACTCGGCCAATAATCTACCTCTCTAGTATAAACCATGTCCGCCCTATCAGCCACCGCATCTGATAGCAGTAAGGTAGCTCATTTGCCTCATCCTTCCATGGCTCACAGTCTAGTTATGGCCGCTAGATGACAATGTCTACTCAATCCAAAGCATGTCGCCAGTACTCAAGCTTCCCCAGCCTATGCTGGGAAATCACTCCTGCATAGCCATAGCTATATGGCTCTCCTCTCTGCCTGTTGAACACACATATCAGCCTCGTGATCGCTATGTGCTCCCATAGCCAAAACTATAGCAATGACACGCCTGTAGATAGGCTCGTACTCCTGTGATATACCACCTGATGCATATCGTGGTCTAGGTGCTCTAGCATGCAGACACCCCAAGCATACCAGGTGCCCTTTTTCACCATCCTCTCCATGATCTGACCCCATCCAATGGGGAACCCGTGTGATCTCCTGTCGGGGAAAACAACACCTCCGATCAATCCTGCTACAATCCCTGGGAAGTAGTCGTAATAGTCATAGATATCCTACCAAGGGATGACCTGCTTGACCATCTCAGGGTCATCAAACACTTGCCTACACTCAGCAAGTCTTGTGTCCCTCTGTGGATCATACTCCACAAGCTCTCCCTGAATAGGCAAATGAAGGATCCTGTACACGTCCTCCAAAGTAACAGTCAACTCACCAGTAGGGAAGTGGAAGGTCCTGTCCTTGCTGTGGAACCTCTCCACTACAGCAGTCAGCAATCTGTGGTTTGCTCGAACCTTGGGTATGAAGCAAACATAGTCTAGTCCCATAGTGCCAAGCGCCACTCTATCCATCTCAGTCAGCATGTATCTCTGTATCAAAGGCATAGGGAACTGCTCCCTCGACTGAAGCATCTCTTGTATATCCTCCGGCAAGTACGCAAAGCAAGGCATCAATCCAAAGCTGCAAGTACCATACTCAACATATCTATAGAAACATATCAACTAACTTAGCATATCAAATTGATCAAAACAGCACACTACATCTCTTGACTAGATTCCTACAATTGCAGAGATAGCTTATCGATTGACGCATCAAACAGGACGTCAATCGAATCAATTTTATTAAGTAATCTGCTTATCTATATCATATGTGCCATAACAGGTGGTATATATGCCATTTCCTAGTAAATGCACCATTTCTTGACACATGTGCCACTTCTGGCAAAAGCACTGCAAGTATCCATGCATGCGCCGTCCTATGCTATAAATGCGCTGCCCTGTCGCATGCGCCGCTACATACCATAAAAGTGCTACAGAAACATGCATGCACCACCTAAACCTATACATGCGCAGCTTTCACATATGCACTGTTTATTTTCATACATACGGTGTAGAACTATGCTTGCGCAATTTCACGTGGCATATGTGCCACACTGTGTTTCAACACTTTTATCTATTCTAATTTTCTCCTAGCATTTATTGCTATCAAACTCGACCTTAGGGGAAATTTTTCGAGATGCATACCGGGGGTCCTGCCTTTGCTGGCCGATCAAATTGACATACGCACTCGAATTGATGCTCCTCGCATGGATTGTCCATCCTCGTGCTGACTGCTCTATGCTCTATGCTGCTTTAAGCTCTCTGAGGCAAATCAAACTAAGACAAGTGTGCAAATGAATTGTCTTGTAGACCCAGCTCCTAGATGTAGCATGCAAACCCTAATCTAGTTAGGTGGTGACTATAGCTACTTCCCACACCCATTTCTTCTAGTTTTCTTCCCGTTTCTCAGAAATACATCCTATTTTCTCCAAACCTATTCTTATTTCCCTTCATCTTTGTGAGATTGTCCATCTCTTGTCCTTCTGCCTTCATCTCGTCCAATCTCCTGAGGGGGCATCCTATCGTCATAACCTGTACCAGGGGTAAACTGGGGCATGTATCATTGTCAGACTATCTATTCTTTGAGGCAGCGTCATAAACTGCATTGCATCAAAGGGGCAAAATGTATACGCCTAAAAATGACACGATTCAATCTAGATAAATATTCTTAATATTTATTCCATCTTTATTCCTCTATCAATAAATAAATAAACAAATTTATTTATTTGATACATATCCTTCCAACAATTAAATAAAATCTTTTATTTAATTCAATTCTTCTAAACAATTAAATAATTCTTAATTATTTAATTAAATCAAATTCATTCTTCCAAATTTGAATAAATCAAATCAAATTTATTTAAATCTTTTCAATCTCTAAAAATAAAATACAATCAAATATTTTATTTATTCTTCCAAATCATGCACAACAATTAAATAAATTTATTTATTTAATTTTCTTTCTTATCTTCTAAATTAAATAATACCAATTATTTAATTGTTTCTTCCAATAATATCTTCTCTAAATTTAAATAAATCAAATATTTATTTAAGTTGTCTTTTTATTCTAAATTGAGTTATCTCTAAATATAATTCAATCTTTGTGCACATGCAATTAAATATTCCTAATATTTAATAAAGCAAAATATCTTCTTATTCTCATGCAAATCCCTTCGTCTTGTTTTAAATCACGTAACTGATTATTATATTCTTTTAATTGCTTTAACTCATTCTTCTATTCTTAGCAAATCCTCTCATGCAAAAGAAAACAAGACATATGTCTTTTTCTTATTTGTTGCACGTTCCTCAACTATTCTCAACCGTTGATCTTCTCATTCTTTCTATACTGTTGATCTTCATTCTTTCAAGTCTATAAATTGAACCCTGTTCTTCTATTTCATTCATCCAAGCTTGAAGTATTGTTACTCTGTAGGAATTACAGTGCGCCTTTGGCACCAATTCCTTCATTACTTGTGATCACATTCGTTACTACGCACTATTCATCATTGCGAAGCTCCTCTTCATTGTGATACTACCACTGCCATTCCTAATTGACATTCTTGAAGCATAGCAAGGAAGTGCACTCTCTGAGGGCCCTATTTCGTACATGCAAGAACGATTGTGATAGGCAATCAATGGAAGCTTCGAATTAAGGAGGTTTGCTTTGTTGTATTGTTCATTGTTTATTGAATCTCTTTGTTCACCATTTCATTGAGTTTTGGGTAATTTGATATTGTTTATTATTGTTTATTCATTTGATCCAATTTTCCCTTAACAGGTATAAACTGATTCTTCAACTTTGTCACCATCCGGTCCCACTTTGTAATATTTTATTTCCCTCTTCTATTTCTTTCCAACTAAACTTCTTTCCACCATATAGCAGCATGTCCCTTCAACTTTGTCTTTGTAAATTTCACCTTTTCTAGATCTTCAACCTCCTCATATTCAAAGTATTCTTCCATGTCATTTATCTAGTCAATCAACTCTTTAGGATTGAGATTACCAGTATAATTCAGTACATCAACTCTACGTCTCTTTCCAATCTTTGAAATAGCTCGCAACATCTTTACCTGATCTGATTCTTCTTCTTCATGACCTTCTAGGGTTTCACTAGTTTGTTCAACAGATTGAAATTCTTTTTCATCATCACTTTCAACATTAGGTCTTGGTGTCAATCCTCTTTGCCTATCTTCTTCGACAGCATCCAATCAAATTTGCATTGTTCTCATCAATTCCATCATCTCATCCATTCTATTAGCCATTGTACCAATAGGAGGAACTCTTTGTGGCGGCATCTTCCTCGGATCAAGTGCAAATTGCCTCAAATTTAGTGATCGGGCTACAAGTGACAACTACCTCCCGATCGGCGATTAGTTGCGCACAAGTAACCTACCTCGGATTGGCGATCTTCTTACAACAAGATCTTTACAGAATCCCCTTCGCCAATTCTCTCCAAAGAATCAAACTTCCACTCTGATACCAATTGGTGTAGTCACAGTAAGAGGGTCCATAGAATGAACAGTTTGGACTGTGCAATAATAGTAAACACAACAAAAACAACTCAAAGAAATGAAGCAAATGCAGATTCAGTCATTCAGTATATCATAGAATCCAAATACAATCTAGCTAGCAACATGCGGGCTTACAACTGCACTCAAAGGCCTGATTACATACATGCGCAAGATAAAGCTTTGAAGCTCCTTCACACAAATCTAAACTATCAACTATCACTATGACATGAACTACTTTCCTAGGGATCTATTACATCATTATATATCATATCTGGACCAATAGATTCCTCCACATCGGCCAGAAAAGGTTAAGAATCCCGATGAAGAGGTGTAACGTGTGTTCTTGGATAGGTCAGACCTATCAGCTTGAAATCTTCCTCAAATCCATGAAATGATGTGCGGACCTCCGAGGAAGGTCGGCCACGAACCAAGGAACATTGTGGAATACATCATTAGGATCTGCAAGTTGGCCAATGCTCACAAATCTTCTCCTTCAGTTGATTGTTCATGACTGTCAGAAAGCTCTGCACTAAGAAAATAGTTGATCTTCTGATAGCGATATCTTTCCAGTAACTGATCCAAATGCTCTAAATTCTTGATATGATGAGACGAATGAATGTAGGTGCTAAGTCCAGATCCACAAGATGTAAAGTGCCAGTACCGGACCATAAGCTAAAATGGCTTCTGACTGAACTGCCTAAACTGAACTGGAAAATGAAAGAATTGAAATGCAAACAAACTGAAATGCAAATGTTTTTGGTTGATGCAAGATTGCTCTTGAACTAGGGATGCTCCTGCATCAGTAAGTGTTGGAAAAGTTCCTTAGTATTACTATGATACATTCTTAAATATCATCTCAATGATGAATGCTAGTTACTCCATGAAGTTCAAGGTATGATATGTCATCTTGACTTGTAATTCAAATGTTATCCTAGCTTAATCTTGATTTGTAAAAGATTGCTAGTATATGACATGTGTGCGATCTTTATGTTTCAGGTTGGACCACCTTAGGAAACTATAAATTTTTAGATTTATAATTATTTATTCACTTTAATTATATGCTTATTTTGAGATTTATGTATGAGATTAATTTACTCTATTGTACCAAGATGGACTAATTTATCTGTCTTGTTCATTATACATATATAAATCATCATCATGCCAAGGAAATGAGCAAAGAATCTAACACTAGAAGAGCATGAAGCTAAGAATGCGAAGAAAAGAGAAGAAATGAAGCAGCTTCATGAAAGTAGAAAATTGTCAACCATAGAAGATGACATGCCACCGTTGCCAATTCAAGAGGAACATGAATCATCTAATCATGCTAAGAGAGATGGAATTGGAAGCACAAAGGCAACGAATGCAAAACCTCTATTCAACAAGGAAATTGAATCTCAAAGTTGGAGGCACTCCATCTTTCATAGGTCAAGTTGAAGGTACGCCATCATTCTCTTCTCAAGTTGGAGGCACTCCATCTTTCATAGGTCAAGTTGAAGGTACATCATCATTCTCTTCTCAAGTTGGAGGCACGCCATCATTCACATGTCAAGTTGAAGTTACACCATATTCTCCATCGGTACTTTAAGGCTTTTCATATTTTCCATCTCCAATTGAAGGTACGCCATCTATCCTATCTCAAGCAAATATTAAAGAAATTCCTAATATTGAGTCAACTTTACCATTGAAAACGCCTCCTAGAATTTTGCATAGAAAGCCTAAGCTTCTAATTGATATCGATGAGAATGTTTTGAAGCCCATGCCGGATAAGATTCCCAAGAATACTTGCCAAAGATATGCCAATAAGATATGGAAACTATTCTTTGAGAACTTAAATTAAACCGAAAGATGTCAACTATTTGTTGAATTGATGAGAAATCTAAAATTCAGGTCCATTATGAAGATTCTTGGGCTAAGAACATTAGATGCTTCAAGTGAAAAATCAATTGTAAAGAATCTAGTGAGTGCATATGACAGTGTGGGTTCCACCTAATGCACTAGGATAGTAATTTCACACGACATGTCATTACGTCGACAATAATAAGCCATCAAACAAAGAAAGCTCATTTCATTAGAAAGACAAGTGAAGCATTGATGTAACAAGCCATCTCTTGTTAACCCCAAATTAACCATCTCAATTACCATTAAGACCAAAGTCATGAATAGCATAATCAAATTTAAACAAGTAATAATCAATAACATAATCAAATCAATATGCATATCTTTTCTGGACATTTCAAAAGATGAATTTTTTATGAAGGGGGTAAATCACAAAACACACAATAACAGATATTGAACATAGAAAATAGAACTTTCTTTTATTGAACTGGGCAACTCATTACATTACAGAAGCTCAATTACAATAAGAGGATAAATCCTCTACTGGCTGCAACACATTACAGCTTTCCCAACCTCAAGACTCTAGAATCTTCAGCCTTCTGTAACCCCAAATTAGCTAGGGTTTCTATTTTCCACCTATTCTTGACTCCACACTAGCCCCCTTGACTCTACTACTGCCCAGGGTTCCCAAAATAGTCATAAATAGCACTTTTTGGTGGCCTCCAGCTAAATTTTGAATTTTGCAACTCCCTCCAAAAGTAGGTCAACTTCCGGGAAGCATAACTTTTGATCCGAGTGTCTGATTGACGAACCGTTTTAAGCGCCGGAAAGCTCGCGATGTAAACTATCACGTCAGAAACCCATAAATAGATTTCCATCAACTTTTTGAGATGTTATGAGAAGTTTTAGTGCCTCATATCTCATTCCGTAAATTTTCAGGGGCTTTTCAGAAAACAAAAACTTTAATATTTTTCAGCTCACAAATAATCTTTACCTGATTCCTTTGCCAAACGTCTTATATTTACATTATGTAACTTTCTAGAAGTTTTTTCTTCATTACGTGCCCAAATGCAAACTTTCTAAAAATAGCAGGTACACTTTCCTAAATAGGCAAGTCACTATTTTTAGCAGTTTTGGAAAAACTGAAAGTCCTACATTATTATTCTGGATATTATGGAACTAAAAACACTAATTATGGGAAGAAATGAGAACAATTACAATTGTTTTGAATTAACTTATTTTTGGGTGATGCAAGATTGCCCTTACACCTCTAGATGCTCATGCATCAGACACCTAGGGTAATTTGAGAAGTGACCCTATCACGTCTCAGGTGTTTGTGTGAGGAAAACCCAAATGGTCAACCTCTGCCTTAGACAACCAAGAAGAATCTTCAATAGGCCTTCATTTCCATTTCACTAGATATTCTTCGTATTGATTGTTCCGAGTGCTCCTTCCCACACGGTTATCCAAAATCTCTTCTATCTCCTCTGTTGAAGTAGATGCCGGAATAGTCCACTGCATTTCTGTTGGTCCATCCTCTGTTCCACCTTCATGATATTTTGATAAATCAACAATGTTGAAAACAGGAGAAATATTGATCCCACTCGGCAGCTCTACCTCATGCATTTCCTAAATCATGCTTCTTCATGATTTTGCATTGTCCAAATCTCTTCATTTTCAATTTATTGTATGTTCCAACTGGGAACCTTTCTTTTCTCAAGTGAACCATGACTTCATCTCCCACCTGGAACTCCTTATACCTCCTCTTCTGATCTACCTTAGCCTTGTACTGAATATTCATCTTATTAATGTGCTTTCTCACTTCTTCATGCAATTTTTTTAAATGTTCTGCAAAGTCTTCAGTTTCAACACTTGTCTTTTCTCCATTGTCCAACTTCCTTAACTTAGAAGCATTTCTCGGGCTATTACCATATACAATCTAGAATGGTGATTTACCAGTACTCTTATTGATAGAATTGTTGTAGGCAAATTCTACCTGTGGTAAAATCAAATCCCATCCCTTGGGCTTATCTCCTACTAAGCATCATAGCAGGTTACCCAAACTCCTATTCACCACTTCTGTCTATCCATCAGTCTATGGATGTTGTGCAGAACTGAACTTCAAGTCTATCTTCAACTTCTTCCACAATGTCCTCTAGAAATAACCAACAAACTTGGTATTTCGGTTTGAAACTATGCTTTTTGGTAGACCATGTAGTCTCACCACTTCCCTGAAAAATAACTCTGCAATATGAACAGCATCATTAGTCTTCTTATAAGGAATAAAATGTGCCATTTTTGAGAATCTGTCCACCACCACAAAAATAGAATCATGTCCTCTCTGTGTCCTTGGTAAACCAAGAACAAAATCCATGCTAATATCATCCCATGGCTTCTCCGGTACAGGTAATGGTTGATAAAACCCTATATTCTAACTTGCTCCTTTTGCCATCTGACACACTCTACAACTCTGCACAAATTTCCTCACATCCTATTGCAACTGCAGCCAATAATAATTTTCACCGATAATGGCAATGGTCTTATCTCGACCAAAGTGTCCAGCTAACCCCCCACTATGCTTCTCCTTAATTAGGTTCTCTCTCATGGAACTCCTTGGAATGCACAATTAGCTTCCTCTAAACAACATGCCATCTTGGATTATGAAATCCAACCATTTTGTTCTGTCCAAAGCAACAGGTTCCAAACAAGCTTTCCAAGCCTTTGCAAAATCTGGATCTTCAAGATACAAACTTTTGAGTTCATCAAACCCAACAACCTCTATCTTCATTACTGTCAACAAATTTCGCCTTCTACTCAAGGCATCTGCAACCCTATTGGACTTCCCACTCTTGTGCTTCAAAACAAAAGTATAACTCTGCAAAAACTCAACCCATTTTAAGTGCCTTTGATTTAACTTTCCTTGACTATTAAGATACTGCAAAGCCTAATGATCAGTATATAAAACAAACTCTTTTGGCAACAAATAATGTCTCCATTTCTTCTAAGCCTGGACTATTGCATAAAACTCTTGATCATAAACAAAATACTTTTTCTTGGCATCATTAAGCTTCTCACTAAAATAGGCAATGGGCTTACCTTCTTGGCTCAAAACAACTCCTATACCACTACTGCTAGCATCACAATCTACTTGAAATACCTTATTAAAATTTGGAAGTGCCAAAACAGGTTGTTCTATGACTTTCTGCTTCAATGTGTCAAAGCTCTTGTCTGCTCCTTTAGTCCATCTAAACTCTTTTCTATCCCCTCTCATTATCTTAGTTAGGGGTGCACAAATGCTACTAAAATTCCTGATAAACTTTCTGTAAAAACTTGCCAAACCCTGAAAAGATCTTACCTCTGTTGCACTCCTTGGCATAGGCCATTCAATGATAGCCCTTACTTTTTTTGGGTCCATCTTAAGACCTTCCTCTGAGACAACAAATCCCAGGTATACCAACTCCTTCTTTGCAAAACTACATTTCTTCAGATTAATCAGCAACTTCTCTTCCCTCAACTTCTCTAGAACTCTTTTGATATGCATCAGATGCTCATCCCAAGTCTTACTAAAAATCAAAATATCATCCAAATAAACAATAACAAAACTTCCCAAAAATTCTTTCAGTACCTCATTCATGAGCCGCATGAATGTGTTCGGTGCATTGGTTAGCCCAAATGGCATGACTAACCACTCATACAAACCTTCCTTTGTCTTGAAGGCTATCTTCCATTCATCTCCTTCTCTAATACAGATCTGGTGATACCCACTCTTCAGGTCAATCTTCGTGAAGTACTTGGCTCCACTCAAACAATCCATGATGTCATCCATTCTTAGCAATGGAAATCTATACTTGATCATTATCTTATTGATGGCTCGAGAGTCTGTACACATCCTCCATTCTCCATCCTTCTTTGGTGCTAGTACTGCAGGTACCACACATGGACTTAGGCTCTCTCTTGTCAGTCCCTTTCTCAACAACTCATGAACTTGTCTGTTCAACTCTTCATTCTTTGTTGGGGTCATTCTATGGGCTGCCTTGCTTGGCAAACTGGCTCCTGGTATCAAATCCATTTGATGACTTATCTTCCTTACCGGTGGTAAACCTTCTGGTACATTATCAGAGATAATGTCCTAGAACTCTTCTAACATATCTAAAAATTCTATAGGTACATCTTTACATTTCTCTTGACTAATCTTAGGAATCAATGCAAAGCAATGATGCTCATGCTTCATACCCTCCAAAAATTTCCTACCATCTACCAAGCAAATTCTAGCAGTACTACATACCTTTTCTTCCACCTCCTTCAAGGGCTTCAACTTATGACGAACTCCATCCTTTGTTAGGGAATATGTGTTTGCACGGCCATCATGGATAGCACTCCTATCATACTGCCATGGCCTCCCTAACAACATATGACATGCATCCATTGGTATGATATCACACAACACCTCATCATGGTAGTCACCAATCTTGAACTTCACTAAACACTGCTCATTGACCAAAGCTCTATGGTCCTTCTGCAACCATGTAATCTGATATGGATGTGGATGTTTTCTTCTTGTCAACTTCAACTGGTCAACCATCTCCTCTAAAACAAGATTATCAGTGCTTCCACTGTCAATAATAATATCACAACACTTACCCTCACATTTGCACCTTGTGTGGAATAAACTCTTCCTCTGATTGGGTTCTCTCTCCTCATTCAACAAAGTTCTTCTGACAACTAGGGTTTCTCCCCTTTCAGCATCTTCAGAATGCTCAGACTGTGCATCTTCATCTACATGTACAACTCGTACATTACCTTCAGGTCTTCTATTCGTCCTTCCTTGATGTTGTGGACATTCATATGCTCATTTCCCTTCTTCTCCACATTGGAAATAGATTCCTCTAGAAACCTCCTCTTCCAGGTCCTTGCCCAGGTCTACCTCTTCCTCTTCCTCTTTGCTCACCATTGTTCTGGTCACGAGGGCGATAGGTATTGTCACCTCTCTAATTTCGACTGGTGCCAGCTTCTTCACTTTTCTTTGCATTTTCATTTCGGCCCCCATAGGGTCTTCCACCAGTCCTTCCACCTTGACCTCTTCCCCTTTGCTTGCTGTCAAATCTTTTATTCAGCTTCTCTTCCACCTTCAGGGAAAACTGGTACGCATCTTCTATGGTGGTCATTCTGACCAGGTTCAACTTCTCTTGAATACTTGACCTCAACCCATTAATGTAACGGGCTACCTTCTCCTTCTTGGGCTCTGCATGGCCTGTCCTGATAGTAATTTTATAAAACTCTTCTGTATACTCCTTAACAGACTTGTTACCTTGCTTCAGTCCTTGCAGCTTCTTCAGCAACTCCATCTCATAGTCCACAGGAATGAACTGCTTCTTTAGTTTCTCCACCATCTGATCCCATCTGGAGATTTTTCCTTTTCCTCTTATATTTCTCTCTAATTGGACCTCCTTCCACCAAATATTGGCATGGCCCTTCAACTTTGTTTTTGCAAACTTAACCCGATCTGGGTCCTCCACATCTTCATACTCAAAATACTCCTCCATGTCATTGATCCAATCAATAAGCTGTTCTGGATTCAAATCTCCAGAATATGTAGAAACTTTGATCCTAGGCCTCTTTTCGATCTTTGAAATGGCCCTCAACAACCTAACTTCTGCAGGATCTCCGACAGCTTCTTGTTCTTCCTCAGATAGCTCTTCTTCATCTTCACCTTCACTTTCTTCTCTCGTCCTCGGCTCAAACCCTCTTCGTAGCTCCTCTTGCAATGCGTCAATTTGCCTTTGTAGGGCTCTAAAACCCTCTTTTGTCAAAGCATTCCTCCCAACACGATTTCTTCATGGAGGCATCTTGGTCTCTGCAACAAACCCACAACCTCAGGTCCTGGGGCAAACTGCCTCACAGTCAGCGATCTGTCTACACACTCAGGAACCCTCGCTCTGATACCACTTGATGAAGGGGGTAAATCACAAAACACACAATAATAGATATTGAACACAACAAATAGAACTTTCTTTTATTGAACTGGGCAACTCATTACATTACAAAAGCTCAATTACAATCAGAGATTAAATCCTCTACTAGCTGCAACACATTACAGCTTTCCCAACCTCAAGACTCTAGAATCTTTAGCCTTCTGTAACCCCAAATCAGCTAGGGTTTCTGTTTTCCACCTATTCTTGACTCCACACTGGCCCCCTTGACTCTACTACCGCCCAGGGTTCCCAAAATAGTCATAAATAGCACTTTTTGGCGGCCTCCAGCTAAATTTCAAATTTTGCAACTCCCTCCAAAAGTAGGTCAACTTCTGGGAAGCATAACGTTTGAACCGGGTGTTCGATTGATGAACCGTTTTAAGTGCTGGAAAGCTCATGATGTAAAATATCACGCCAGAAATCTGTAAATAGATTTCCATCAACTTTTTGAGACATTATGAGAAGTTTTAGTGCCTCATATCTCGTTCCGTAAATTTTCAGGGGCTTTTCAGAAAATAAAAACTTTAATATTTTTCAGCTCACAAATGATCTTTACCTGATTCCTTCGCCAAAGGTCTTATATTTCCATTATGTAACTTTCTGGAAGTTTTTTCTTCATTACGTGCCCAAATGCAAACTTTCTAAAAATAGCAGGTACACTTTCCTAAATAGACAGGTCGCTATTTTTAGCAGTTTTGAAAAAACTGAAAGTCCTACATTATTATTTTGGATATTATAGAACTAAAAACACTAATTATGGGAAGAAATGAGAACAACTACAATGGTTTTGAATTAACTTCTTTTTGGGTGATGCAAGATTGCCCTTACACCTCTGGATGCTCCTCCATCAATTTTACAACATTTCCAAAGATATCATATTAGTGATTTACTTTCACCATACATTTACAATGTTTTTCTCATAGCATCAATGATAAATTAATACATAACATTTGACTATCAAGTCATACAAAAGAATGTACTATATCTAGAACTTTGACATCTGTCTTCATAAGTCTCAGCTAGTCTTTTGCTTGGAAAGGAGAGCATCACCTGAGTGCTTTTCCTCCAACCACAGACTGATGGTCCCCACACAACTTCCTACCTGGAAGTGACCCTACCCTTCATGAAGGGAATATATATAAGGAACCGATTGGTTTGCCATCTGAGTATCTGGTGTTGTGTCCTTCATAATACTTCACAATCATACAATTATAGATCCACTCTAACTATGCATGACACTACTTGAAGCATTATGCCCTCTGGAGCACAGTGAACTAACTAATGCATGTAGAGAGAGATGCATTACTTTGGCCAAAGATTTATATACATATATGTTTCACAATGAATGTAGTTAATTGTTCACCCACCTCGACTCGACTTAGAAGTTGTCTCATCTTATAGTTATCATAGATTGACCCCTCTAAATCTTGGAAAAGATAGGTTCAAATCACCCTTAGTCCATTACTTGGACATTCGACTCTGATTTTAGGAGTACATTCATTATGGTTTTATTGCCTATGCAATAGGGAACCTATGACTCCATGTCACTCTATTCCCATCCTTTCTTTACACAAGTTTACATATTCATGTTTACAGTACTTATGATCTTTCCCAGTCTAAGATTCTATGTTTACCTTGCCACAAGGTTTACATCTAATTCACATCAACTAAGACATATACTGTAATAGTTTAATGGGCTAACCTTAACAAATAGACCTGTTGATGATTATTTTTACACATTCATAACAAAAGTTAAAATTCATAAAATGAACCTAACTGTATTGAAAGATATGAAGTAATCAATAAAGATTGCTTATTCCCAAGTTTCCGTATGGTCAGGTCTTGACCTGTTGGACAACTTAGCAGGTAAATGTGAAACTGTAATATTCAAGGGACCTTACGTGATTCAAGGTGATTGAAGATCTGCTAGACTCAGATTATGTAAATTGTTGCAAATATCCACAAATTATCCATCTATTTGCATAAAAATGTTACTGTATCATGAAGCTTTGTATGATTTATATTAAAGCATGCTTCTCTTTTCAAATATTTATAAAGATTGTCAAATATCCCTTCAATTGCTATTAATTCCTTCAAATGTAAGACAAACTTCTTTAGATTTCTACGTTCAAGTTAATTATTTCAAAGTTTGGGAAAAATTAGAGAACATTCAAATTCAACTTCACTTGCTATAGGATCTAAACCCTCTGTTATGCACATGGCAAGAATTGTAGCGAATTCAATTAAATCAACAGACTAAATCGTTAAATGCAAATATCCTGAGTATTTTCACGAATATGCATCCAAGATTGCAAGCTTTAAGAGAAATTGTTTCAACTATAAGGAAGAGCAGAAGACACTCAGAAAATAGACGCAGAATTCTAGATTCACTTATATTCAAAACACAGTCATAAATAATTTTCAATGTAGGAATGACTCTTAGCTTCATTAATCAAATTCACAAAAACTTACAATGCTTTACAGATACAATAAGAAAGCTGGATGTTGCACTCATTCCTTAGTACAGACATAGGTGACCTCCTCTAAACTAAAATACTCTTTCTATTCAAAGTTTCAGAACAAATTACAACTGCTAGCTATTTTCTATAAATCCCTATGTAAATAATATACAAGTAGCAAAGTTCCCTTTATAGATTTTTGAACTTTCAAATTGCTATGGCTACAACTTTCATCTATGCCTGAGATTTCTCTCTTCTTGATCAATGGTACATCTTGATCTCATAACCATCTACCAAAATATCTATTTTGGCATCTTTCTTCTCTCTCAAAGGATGCTATTGGAATCTTTAACAAAATAAGATTCCCCTTTTCTTTATTGACTTTCTTTCTCTGAGGTTATTTCCTTGACTTTTCTATCTTCAAATATGTCTTGAAATTGCCTATGACACCTTCTACAAAGGTGCAGTCCCCTCTTGGACTCTTTGCCAAAATATATTCTTGCATCACTACTCCTTCCTTCAACTTCTTCTCTCTATTCTCTGAACCCTCTCTTTTCTTCTTGTGTTTCTGTATTTTAACCTTTTCTTCCATTAAAGTATCCATCATTTGCTTACTGAGATTCGCATCAAGATTTCCTATGCAGGGTGCAAATATGGCATTGAACTCAGTCAATGCCATTTCTAAGTTATACACTGGCACTTCTATACATTCATGCTGCAGTAATCTCTCTGTTATCCTCTTATGTATCTTGATCATTTCATATACTTTTTCTTCTAAATTCTATATGACTTCTACACATTTCCTAAGGTTATCTTCCTCAAACTTGAGCTCTAATATTATTTGTGGCACTTGATTTGCCAATGTGACGGTAAGTGCTCCTTCATTAATCAGTTCTTCTTCTCTTCCCTCCACTTCTGTCAACTGTTCAATTTCAGACCTACATTCTTCTTTTCTATTTTGGCATTTATGTGTAAGCATCATACATTTATTCTTTTCTTCTGCACTTACTTTCCAACTTCCTACAACTTGCCTTATTGTTTGTTCCCCTTTGTGCATGAAATCACTAAACCATTCATCAAAAATATTAGCCTTTAGTCTTTTATTTTTCATGTCTGTTATTTCATCTTTTGATACTATTGCGACACTATTAGGCAATTTTTGAATTGGGGCACTGGGATCAAATATACCTTTAATAAGTTGTTGAAGCTGGACAATGTGTCCCTTCAAGTAATCTTGTTTATCTTTGTCTTTCTTCAGCATCTCTGTTGTCACCTGGTGCATGTCTTCCCATTCATTAATATGTTGTTCTCTGGTGCTGTGTCCCAGGTCCAAATTCAATATTTTGTACTCCTTCAAGGTTATCTCACCTTTTGCCTTCTCCTTTTGTGGAATGGCTAGGTTCAACATTTTGGATCCATCTAGACCTCTCTTTATAGCTGACATTGTCCTAGCTTGCCTCTTTTCTTTCCTTGGAGTACTTCCACCTAACAAACTCCTTATATTAATAGGTACTAATTGTACCTCTTTCTTTTCTTTTCTGATCTCTCCTCCTAACCAGGCAGGAACCTCTTTCTTTTTGCCTTCTGCAGCTTTATATTCATCTATCACCTCCTCATGAGGTTTCTCTGTTTCTCCTTCTTCCTGTTGCTGCTGTTCCTGCTCTTGTTGTTACTCTTCTTGTGGAGGCTCTTGTTGTTGTTGTTGCTGTTCTTGTTGCTGAAGTGGTTCTTGCTCTGTGGGATTATTCATCTGTTCTTTTGATTCAACTTCTTTTTCAGTATCCCTTCCAGCATCAATCTCTTTTTCATGATCTTCTCCTTCTGATGGCCCTTTCTCATGATCATCTTCAGCATGATCATCCTCTGTGTTTATTGGTTCTTCACTTTGTAGATTAGCACCTTCTTCTGTTTGTTTATCAGCCTCATTTTCATTTACCCCTTCTGCTTCCTCTATACCTTGAGGCATCCTAACCTCATCCTTTGTTTTGTCTGTATTTTCTATTTGTAGTTACTCTGTATGTACAAGTGAACATGCTTTTGTAGCATCTTCTTTTACCTTTTCCTCTTGTTCTTGCATATCTTCTATATTATTCTCTTCCTCACCCTGTTCACCATACACATTCAACATATTTAAAGCATCAATACCTGAGGTATCTTCTCTTGTTTCCTCTTCTTTTGAAGCAGGTGTTTCTGTAATCATTTCTTCAGGTACATCTTCTTTCTCTGATTCTTCAATTTTATGTGCTTCTTCTTGCACATCCTTAATAATTTCAGGTGGCACCAAAGTACCAAAGGGATCTATTGATCCTGCTTCGTCTTGTACTTTTTCTTCTTCATGTTCCCTACCATGCTCAATTCCTATTTCATCCTGAGTGCTTGGCCCTTCTTCTTCACTAAGGAAATCGCTTGAATCTTCTTCTATGTCAATAGCTTTCCTTTATACATTATTTCTTCTTCACTATCACTACTCTCAATGTGTACAGTCTCCACAGATTGTTTGGCTTTATATGTTTCTGACCCTTGCAGCTTTTCTCCAGCCAATTCTGTTTTTACTTTAATGAATGTTTGTCCTTGTGTTAAAGGTGTGGAGGCACTGGCTATATTTTTCAGCTTTTCACCTACTTCTCATGCTCCAATCACATCAACTAGTTTAGAAGTTTCCCCTTTTGATAAACTTATGGGAATTGCCCTTCTTATTGGTTGTCCTGCTGCTTCCTTTGCAGCCTATGCCTCTTCTGTACTCACTTCATGACTCATTGATTTTGCATTAACAAAAGTGTCTGATGCCACTGCAATTGTTATCCCCAACGCATATGGATCCATCAACGTAGCATTTTTATCCTTTTCTACAATTTTGGCCTCAACAATTTTTCTTTTCTTTTTATAAAAAAACATTGTAGGTCCTCAATAGGCTCTGCCTTTCTTTTCCTTCCCTACTTTGGATAGGTGACCTCTTTGCCTTCAGCTTTGAGTTCTTCAATTCTATCCCTTAGGCATGTTTTTGAAAATAATATTATTGGTTTAGACACTTCATCTAGAGATGTGTTCCAGGGCTTTGACCAATCAGGCTCTGTAATAGGAGCCAACCTTACTACTGCATAGCTATGATGTAACAATCTATCATCATCCTTAACCTCTGGAGGCACATATATATTCCCTATAGATTTCATCTGCTCAATAGTTAATCTTTTGTGAGCTCTTTTTCTTACCTCCTTGTCATTCTTACAATCAACCCAAAAATCCTCAATATGTATCAGATGTTTATAATGTTTATCTACAAAGTTCTGGATCCTATGGAAAGGATCAAATCTTCTTGTTAAGTCAAATTCTTTAAAACCATAAAATCTTAGTTCTTTCTCAGAATACTCTGCAACCCCTTCACTGTAGCAGGAATATCTGCCAATAGCCCAAGGTAGCTTTACATTCCCTCTATTATTGAACTTCTTTTTGTACATCCTGAAAACATTCAAATTCTGTTTTGAAAATTCCAACACAATTAACTTGTCAGAAGGGTACCTAGGTAGCATAAAGGGCTTTCCCTCAAATCCTTTAGTTCTAATGTAAGTAAAATGCTCAAACTGTATAAACCAAGAACTGTACAAACAAATTGCATCCTCTGCCCTTTTGGATATTCTCTTGTCAGGTTCCTTATTCAAAATTCTTTCCAAGTAAGTATAAAAAACATCATTAACCAAAGAAAAATTCTTTAAGGCATTCTCCTCCTGTAGGATAGGGTAGTGTTCATACACTAATCTCTGATTAGGACCATTTCCTAAGATGCCTATCCTTTCTATTCCATGAATATAGGGTCTAATTTCTATATCACAGGAATATAATACATAAGAAGACATATAAAAGGGCAACATCTTCTGTTGTCTCTGCATGGCGTGCCTCCAAATGGCTGTACTGATTGCCTTGGCCCAATGCACTTGCCCTTGTTCCTTTTGTCCTACTCTTATGAACTCAATCACAGTGAACATCCATGGTTCACACTTAGTTCCATCTCTCATTCCAACCAACCTATTCAGCATGGTGATCATCAGATAAATCTCCTCTTTAAAGTATATTCTCATCAGGTTTTTTGGTATCCTAGCTACAGCTTTGGGTTTATTTTCTGGACTATACCAGTTATGAAACATCTTACTCTTGCATTCCTTCTCATTGGTTTGGAAGTCCTCATTATATTGGTCAATGTCAATATCACTCATCTTCTCAGTAATCTCCAATCCAAAAGTCCTCACAATACCTTCTATGGTTAGATCAGCAATCAATCTATCATACAGCATGACCTTTCTTGTAGACAGATCATATAAAGTAACATAGTCCAGACATAAATCTTTGGCCTCCATTACCAGTGGGAAACCTGTAGCCTTGTATAATCTGCTTTCCCATATACATTTCATATCTTTTAACGCATCAGCAATAGTGATTTTCTTTAGCACATCTTTTGCATCATAATTTCCAATATTCGTGTCTGTGCCCATTCCACTTGTACTAATCAAAGTTGGATAACCTCTGTATACAGGAAATTCCTCTTTTTCTACCTCTTTCCGGGGTTTCCTTTCTTTCTTTGCCTCTTCCCCTGTATCTTTCTTCTGTTTAGGGTCCATCCTGTAGAAACATACTTCTTGTAACTTTCGTTTCAATTTCCTATCTAGGGTTTTTACTGTGCATATCTACTTTTTACCATTAACCCTAACCTATTTTTCCCTTTTTATTTTAACCTTTGAATTCTTTAAACATTTACTTAGTTAATTAACCATTAAAACAATAATTTTCCAAATGCATATGTTTCAAACTGAAATTACTGGAATTAACAATAATTTACCAACTAAAAATAAATGGTGTTTTGGGGTAAATACCTGTTTTCCACGACCGTTTACCCGTTTGACTTACTTTTACCATTTTCACCTTTATCCAGCTACTGTAACTTTGTCACTCTGGTAAATTTTGTTCAATCTTCTATCACAACTCCTTTTCTACAATTTTTACTCCTTAACAGTATATTTCAAAAGCAAAATAACATTAAAATTGCCCTAACCCTCGTTAAATTTCCCTTTGTTTGAGTGTTAAATGCGCATTAATTATAGCAATTAATGAACTACAACCTTCAGCATTCTCTTTCAGTGTTTAAGTTTTTTGAACTTTTTACCATTAGTCAAATTCGACATGCATACCTTTTCTTTGTTTCTTTTGCATATCGCATTGTATCTTCCAAACATACAATCACTTTATGCATACAATTGAATTAACTAACATTTTTACCCCTTTTATACTTTTCCGTACACCTTTGTATCTCTTGTTTGTATACCTCGCTTTGTATATTCTATTGTATAAGTGCACATACAACACCTTATACAATCATGTTTTTACCTTTCTCCCTCTTTTGCAATGTCTTTGACCTTTTGTATATCGGGATTGTATATTATACAAATGCCCAAATATACAAAGCATTTTTCGTTATTTAATTTCTTTGACATCCGGGCCCTGTATGTTAGCCTGTATATTGGATATGCATTATAAAAATATGATGCAGGAGCATCTAGTGGTGTAAGGGAAATCTTGCATCACCCAAAAATAAGTTAATTCAAAAATCATTGTAGTTGTTTTCATTTCTTTCCATAATTAGTGTTTCTAGTTCCATAATATCCAGAATAATAATGTAGGACTTTTAGTTTTTTCAAAACTGCTAAAAATAGCGACCTGCCTATTTTGGTAAGTGTGCCTGCTATTTTTAGAAAGTTTGCAGTTGGGCATGGATTGAAGCAAAAACTTGCAGAAAGTTACTAAATGGAAATATAAGACCTTTGGCGAAGGAATCAGGCAAAGATCATTTGTGAGCTGAAAGATATTAAAGTTTTTGTTTTCTGAAAAGCCCCTAAAAATTTCTGAAACAAGATATGAGGCACTAAAACTTCCCTAAACATCTTAAAAAGTTGAAAAAAATCTATTTACGGATTTTTGGCGTGATAGTTCACATCACGAGCTTTCCGATGCATAAAACGGTTCGTCAATCAGACACCCGGATCAAAAGTTGTGCTTCCCGAAAGTTTACCTACTTTTATAGGGAGTTGTAAATTTCAAAATTTAGCTAGATGCCACCAAAAAGTGTTATTTATGGCTATTTTGGGGACCCTGGGCAGTAGTAGAGTTAAGGGGGCAAGTGTAGAGTCAAGAATAGGCAGGAAAACAGAAACCCTAGCTAATTTGGGGGTTATAGAAGGTGAAAGATTCCAGAGCCTGGTGATGGTAGCTGTAGTGTGTTGCAGCCTGTGGAGGACTGATTCCTCTGATTGTAATTAAGCTTCTATAACATAATAAGTTGCCCAGATCAATAAAAGAAAGTTCTATTCTCTGTATTCAATTTCTGTTATTGTGTGTTTTATGATTTACCCCTTCATCAAGTGGTATCAGAGCGAGGGTTCCTGAGTGTGTAGACAGATCGTTGACCGTGAGGTAGTTTGCACCAGGACTTGAGGTTGTGGGTTTGCTGCGGAGACCAAGATGCCTCCATGAAGAAATCGTGTTAGGAGGAATGCTTTGATGGAAGAGGGTTTTAGAGCCCTACAAAGGCAAATCAATGCATTGCAAGAGGAGCTACGAAGAGGGTTTGAGCCGAGGACAAGAGAAGAAAGTGAAGATGAAGTTGAAGAAGAGCTATTTGAGGAAGAACAAGAAGCTGCCGAAGATGCTGCAGAAGTAAGGTTGTTGAGGGTCATTTCAAAGATCGGAAAGAGGCTCAGGATTGAAGTTTCTACATATTCTGGAGATTTGAATCCAGAATAGCTTATCGATTGGATCAATGACATGGAGGAGTATTTTGAGTATGAAGATGTGGAGGACCCAGATTGGGTTAAGTTTGCAAAAACAAAGTTGAAGGGCCACACCAATATTTGGTGGAAGGAGGTCCAATTAGAGAGGAACAAAAGAGGAAAAGCAAAGATTACCAGATGGGATCGGATGGTGGAGAAACTGAAGAAGCAGTTCATTCCTGTGGACTATGAGATGGAGTTGTTGAAGAAGCTGCAAGGACTAAAGCAAGGTAACAAGTCTGTTAAGGAGTATACAGAAGAGTTTTATAAAATTACTATCAGGACAGGCCATGAAGAGCCCAAGAAGGAGAAGGTAGCCTATTACATTAATTGGTTGAGGCCGAGTATTCAAGAGGAGTTGAGCCTGGTCAGAATGACCACCATAGAAGATGCGTACCAGTTTTCCCTGAAGGTGGAAGAGAAGCTGAACAAAAGATTTGATAGCAAGCAAAGGGGAAGAGGTCAAGGTGGAAGGACTGGTGGAAGACCCTATGGATGCCGTAATGAAGATCAGAAGAAAAGTGAAGAAGTAGGCACCAGTCAAAATCAAAGAGGGGATAATACCTACCACCCTCATGACCAGAACAATGGTGAGCAAAGAGGAAGAGGAAGAGGTAGACCTGGGCAAGGACCTAGAAGAGGAGGTTTCAGAGGAACCTATTTCCAATGTGGAGAAGAAGGGCATCGAGCATATGAGTGTTCGCAACATCAAGGAAGGACAAATAGAAGACCTGAAGGTAATGCACGAGTTGCACATGTAGATGAAGATGCACATTCTGAGCATTCTGAAGATGCTGAAAGGGGAGAAACCCTAGTTGTCAGAAGAACCTTGCTGAATGAGGAGAAAGAACCCAATTAGAGGAAGAGTTTATTCTGCACAAGGTGCAAATGTGAGGGTAAGTGTTGTGATATTATTATTGACAGTGGAAGCACTGATAATCTTGTTTCAGAGGAGATGGTTGACAAGTTGAAGTTGACAAGAAGAAAGCATCCGCATCCATATCAGATTGCATGGTTGCAGAAGGACCATAGAGCTTTGGTCAATGAACAATGTTTAGTGAAGTTCAAGATTGGTGACTACCATGATGAGGTGCTGTGTGATATCATACCGATGGATGCATGTCATATGTTGTTGGGGAGGCCGTGGCAGTATGATAGGAGCGCTGTCCATGATGGCCGTGCAAACACATATTCCCTAACAAAGGATGGAGTTCGTCATAAGTTGAAGCCCTTGAAGGAGGTGGAAGAAAGGGTATGTAGTACTGCTAGAATTTGTTTGGTAGATGGTAAGAAATTTTTGGAGGGTATGAAGCATGAGCGTCATTGCTTTGCATTGATTCCTAAGATTAGTCAAGAGAAATGTGAAGATGTACCAGCAAAAGTTTCAGATATGTTGGAAGAGCTCCAGGACATTATCTCTGATAATGTACCAGAAGGTTTACTACCAATAAGGAAGATAAGTCATCAAATAGATTTGATACTAGGAGCCAGTTTGCCAAACAAGGCAGCCCACAGGATGACCCCTGCAGAGAATGAAGAGTTGAACAGACAAGTTCAGGAGTTGTTGAGGAAGGGATTGATAAGGGACAGCCTAAGTCCATGTGCGGTACCTGCAATACTAGCACCAAAGAAAGATGGAGAATGGAGGATGTGTATAGACTCTCGAGCCATCAATAAGATAATGATCAAGTATAGATTTCCATTGCCAAGAATGGATGACATCATGGATTGTTTGAGTGGAGCCAAGTACTTCACAAAAATTGACCTGAAGAGTGGGTATCACCAAATCCGTATTAGAGAAGGGGATGAATGGAAGATAGCCTTCAAGACAAAGGAAGGTTTGTATGAGTGGTTAGTCATGCCATTTGGGCTAACCAATGCACCGAGCACATTCATGCGGCTCATGAACGAGGTACTGAAAGAATTTTTGGGAAGTTTTGTTATTGTTTATTTGGATGATATTTTGATTTTTAGTAAGACTTGGGATGAGCATTTGACGCATATTAGAAGAGTTCTAGAGAAGCTGAGGGAGGAGAAGTTGTTGATTAATCTGAAGAAATGTAGTTTTGCAAAGGAGGAGTTGGTATACCTGGGATTGTTGTCTCGGAGGAAGGTCTTAAGATGGATCCAGAAAAAGTAAGGGCTATTATTGAGTGGCCTACGCCAAGGAGTGCAACGGAGGTAAGATCTTTTCATGGTTTGGCAAGTTTTTACAGAAAGTTTATCAGGAATTTCAGTAGCATTTGTGCACCCCTAACTGAGACAATGAGAGGGGATAGAAAAGAGTTTAGATGGACTAAAGGAGTAGACAAGAGCTTTGATACATTGAAGCAGAAAGTTGTAGAGCAACCTGTTTTGGCACTTCCAGATTTCAATAAGGTATTTCAGGTAGATTGTGATGCTAGTGGTAGTGGTATAGGAGCTGTTTTGAGCCAAGAAGGTAAGCCCATTGCCCATTTTAGTGAGAAGCTTAATGATGCCAAGAAAAAGTATTCTGTTTATGATCAGGAATTTTATGTAATAGTTCAGGGTTTGAAAAAATAGAGACATTATTTGTTGCCAAAAGAGTTTGTTTTATATACTGATCATCAGGCTTTGCAGTATATTAATAGTCAAGGGAAGTTGAACCAAAGGCACTTAAAATGGGTTGTGTTTTTGCAGAGTTATACCTTTGTTTTGAAGCACAGGAGTGGGAAGTCCAACAGAGTTACAAATGCCTTGAGCAAAAGGCAAAATTTGTTGATAGAAATGAAGATAGAAGTTGTTGGGTTCGATGAGCTCAAAAGTTTGTACCTTGAAGATCCAGATTTTGGAGAGGCTTGGAAAGCTTGTCTGGAGCCTGTTACTTTGGATAGGACAAAATGGTTGGATTTCATAATCCAAGACGGCATGTTGTTTAGAGGAAGCCAATTGTACATTTCGAGGAGTTCCATGAGAGAGAACCTGATTAAAGAGAAGCATAGTGGAGGACTGGCTGGACACTTTGATCGAGATAAGACCATATCTATTGTTGGTGAAAATTATTATTGGCCACAGTTGCAGCAGGATGTGAGGAAGTTTGTGCAGAGTTGCAGAGTATGTTAGATGGCAAAAGGAACAAGTCAAAATATAGGGTTGTATCAACCATTACCTGTACCAGAGAAGCCATGGGATGATATTAGTATGGATTTTGTTCTTGGTTTACCAAGGACACAGAGAGGACATGATTCTTATTTTGTGGTAGTGGACAAATTCTCAAAGATGGCACATTTTATTCCTTGTAAGAAGACTAATGATGTTGTTCATATTGTAGAGTTATTTTTCAGAGAAGTGGTGAGACTACATGGCCTACCAAAGAGCATAGTTTCAGATCGAGATACCAAGTTTGTTGGTTATTTCTGGAGGACATTGTGGAAAAAGTTGAAGATAGATTTGAAGTTTAGTTCTGCACACCATCCACAGACTGATGGACAAACTGAAGTGGTGAATAGAAGTTTGGGTAACCTGCTATGATGCTTAGTAGGAGATAAGCCCAAGGGATGGGATTTGATTTTACCACAGACAGAATTTGCTTACAACAATTCTGTCAATAGGAGTACTAGTAAATCACCATTCCAGATTGTATATGGCAATAGCCCAAGAAATGCTTCTGAGTTAAGGAAGCTGGACAACGGAGAAAATACATGTGCCGAAGCTGAGGACTTTGCAGAACACATGAAGAATTTGCATGAAGAGGTGAGAAAGCACATTAATAAGATGAATATTCAGTACAAGGCTAAGGTAGATCAGAAGAGGAGATATAAGGAGTTCCAGGTAGAAGATGAAGTCATGGTTCACCTGAGAAAAGAAAGGTTCCCAATTGGAACATACAATAAGTTGAAAATAAAGAAATTTGGACCATGTAGAATCCTGAAGAAGCATGATTCAGGAAATGCATATGAGGTAGAGGTGCTGAGTGGGATCAATATTTCCCCTGTTTTCACCATTGCTGATTTATCAGAATATCATGAAGGTGGGACAGAGGATGGACCAATAGAGGAATAGTGGAGTATTCTGGCATCTACTTCAACAGAGGAGATAGAAGAGATCTTGGATAGCCGTGTCGGAAGGGGCACTCGGAACAGACAATATGAAGAATATCTAGTGAAATGGAAAGGAAGGCCTATTGAAGATTCTTCTTGGTTGTCTAAGGTAGAGGTTGACCATTTGGGTTTTCCTCACACAAACATCTGAGATGTGACAGGGTCACTTCTCAAATTACCTTGGGTGTCTGATGCAGGAGCATCCAGTGGTGTAAGGGCAATCTTGCATCACCCAAAAAGAAGTTAATTCAAAAATTATTGTAGTTGTTTTCATTACTTTCCATAATTAGTGTTTCTGGTTCCATAATATCCAGAATAATAATGTAGGACTTTCAGTTTTTTTCAAAACTGCTAAAAATAGCGACCTGCCTATTTTGGTAAGTGTACCTGCTATTTTTAGAAAGTTTGCAATTGGGCATGGATTGAAGCAAAAACTTGCAAAAAGTTACTAAATGGAAATATAAGACCTTTGGCAAAGGAATCAGGTAAAGATCATTTGTGAGCTGAAAGATATTAAAGTTTTTATTTTCTGAAAAGCCCCTAAAAATTTCTGAAATGAGATATGAGGCACTAAAACTTCCCTAAATGTCCCAAAAAGTTGATGGAAATCCGTTTATGGATTTTCAGCATGATAGTTCACATCGCAAGCTTTCCGACGCATAAAACGGTTCATCAATCAGACACCCAGATCAAAAGTTATGCTTCCTGGAAGTTTACCTACTTTTATAGGGAGTTGTAAATTTCAAAATTTAGCTGGATGCCACCAAAAAGTGTTATTTATGGCTATTTTGGGGACCCTGGGCAGTAGTAGAGTTAAGAGGGCAAGTGTAGAGTCAAGAATAGGCAGGAAAATAGAAACCCTAGCTGATTTGGGGGTTACAGAAGGTGAAAGATTCCAAAGCCTGGTGATGGTAGTTGTAGTGTGTTGCAGCCTATGGAGGACTGATTCCTCTGATTGTAATTAAGCTTTTGTAATGTAATAAGTTACCCAGATCAATAAAAGAAAGTTGTATTCTCTGTATTCAATTTCTATTATTGTGTGTTTTATGATTTACTCCCTTCATCAAAATACAAACTAAAATACAACCGGTGGGTCCGCTTTACCTTTCATATTGCTTCTCCGTGATGTATATAACCCTTGTATCACTTTTGGACTTTAACCTTATATAAATCGCAATGTATTTACCTTCAAATCTGTAATGTATATAACTCAATGCGTCTTTTAATATACAATTCGAACGTAATGCACTATATTAACCGCATTTCACTTTCCCTGAGTTCCGGCTTGCATGTATAAAGCAATGTATGTTTCGGAACATACATACAAGCGTGGAGATATACAACAGTTTAACCCCTTTTTATAGCCATTTCAGTTCCGGTTTGTATAAAGTGCAGTGTATATCTCGTTGTACATAAGAAATATACAAACCAAAATATACAAAGACTTTATTATCTTTGATAACTTTTCAGTTCCGTGCTTTGTATAAATCGATGCATCACCAAAATATACTTTAAGTCCAAATGCATCATTTATACCGTATTTCAATTTAGTTTCAATTCCGCATTGTACATATCATAGTGCATGTTTCCCGATACCTTACATACAAACACGAAATATACAACCATTATTCTTTATTTCATAATTATTTCAATTCCGTTTTGTAAATAACCGACAATGTATATAACCGAACATACACATACAAAGTGCAAAATATACAACGATTATGTCAACTTTCATACCTTTTTCAGTTCTGTGCTATGTATAACTTGTTGTATATTTACCTTGTACATTTTCATCTGCCGAATATACAAACCAAAATATACATGGCGGACTTCATCATTTATTCATCTCAACTTTAACTTTTTTGGGTCTGACTTGTATATGAAGATAACACATTATCACAAAATGTATACAAGTACAACATTATATAAAACCCGATTACCTTCCCTTTTCACGACTAACATAAAACCTGACATACAAACACATTTGTATATGAAATGATTTTGTATATACAAAGAACCTTGTATATACAAAACACAAACCCTCTGATTGTACATTTACCAAAAACACTTATAACTTGCAAAATATGGCGAATTTTAAAATGATTCGAAAGGCAACCCCTATTCATTTTTAACAAGGAATCCATCCATACTCTGCCCTGGTACTCAAAGCTTAATTTTCTCTATTTTCACCAAGGTTTGTAATATTTTAGTTTCTTTTCCCTTTACCACCAAGCAACAAAACACCCACAAGAAAAAAGCAAAAGCTATAGCAGGGGGTCCTCATTTTTCTAAGGAGCAAAAAGGGGCGTGTTGTGAGCATCACAACAAGACCCTAGGCCAAAAGAATTCGAATGAGTTCTTGATACCCTATACTTCATCCATGAAGTCTTGCCATTCAATATAGGGGTAAAAATTAAATACATTTAAACACAAGAGTTATCATACTCGACATTATTTTCAGTCCCATATGAAAAATAAATATCAATTGAGGGTTTACTTCTCTGACAAACAAGGTTTGGCATGCACTTAATGTAGCCTAGGCAACAATACTAGTTACCCACTAATTATTCTCCTTTGACATTGTTGGTTTTTTCCCAGACTGGATGCTTATTCCCAGATTTCCCTACAAGGTAGCCATCAGTGATCAACAGGATCTCTGGGCCAGGGGCCAACAGTGTAGGAGATAGACTCTATATTTTATCTCCTCTTCTTCTTCAGGCTCTGCAAGACCTAGGGGGTATTCCCTACTCCACATCCATGAGATACGCATACAAGGATTGGGATGCTGTCAGAAAGCAGATAAGTCCTCCTGTAAGTAGACCAAAACTGAAAGATAAGAGCAAAGGGGCTAGCTTTGGGCCTATTTGCAGTTGTAGACAGAGGACTGAGGATCCTAAAACTAATTCTAATGTCCTAATGGTTGTTTTAGAGTTTGATTATGATTTTAAGTTTGGATGCAAAGCTGGACATGGTTGTAATACAAACACAAAGCAAGATTGGTGCCTATCCAGGGCCTGGAGTCAGTAGACATACACCTGTGAATGATCAGCATGAATAGCTAAAACTAGATTTCAGGGGGATATATATGATACCTGCCTTACAGATATCTCCCAATACAGAGTGTTAAGTTATCTCTACTTATGGCATCCCTACTGCAGTATACCCTTCCCAATGTTTAATCTGAAAACAGTTTAATCTATCTTTGAGCAGAAGTTAAAAGATCAGACATTCAACACAGGAATTCTATGTTCTAGAGTCTCAACATTCCTTAAATACCCAGACTCAGAAGAAAGATACATGCAATACTGGAGACAGAATTAACAAAACACATGCTAACATAGCATTTCTCATATAAGATTAATCATGAAATCAGTGGGTTCATGCCAAAACATACAACAAGAGATACATAAACTCACAGGTTTAGCTATACAGAGCAACCAAAACGAACTGTATTGTGTTACAGAGCCAAAATGTTCAACTTTCAACAACCTAAAAAATGGTAACACAGTCTGCTTATAATAGCCAGAGAGTGTACCACAGCAATTAATTACATGACAAAATATCAAAATCTGCCAGATACAATCCTCAGAAGGAATGGCGCTCAGAAAATGTTAATGCAGCAGATAAAGGGGGGCCTCGAGCCACGCGCCACTATCTAGAAGTCTTCATGTCAAAAAATCCAGTACCTGACTGTGCAACAACTCGCCCATGCCCCAGCACAGTCGCCATTAAGGGTCTCAACCACCTACACTTCACTTGGAAACTGTCGTTGTAGTCAACATGAGGCTTCCCGCCAAAATGCCTCCTTCGCAGGTTCAAAAATAATGCAAGGGGAAAAATCCCACATGCATGGTGTGGAGGCAACTTCGGCGCTTTAAGAACATAGTCGCATACATACCAAGTGTCGAGCGTTTTGCCGCGTTCGACACATGACCCTTCGCCCACAGCCCATCACCATGACATACACTATCGGCCTACCCGACAGATCTCCTGCCGACCACAGTGGTCTCGCCGATACACACATCCTCTGTCGGCGAGACCCTCAACCATCGGCCAAGCAGAAACATCCTCTGCCGATGATACCATTCACACCGATGACCATTCCATGCTCCCCTCTCGGTGTGACCTACGCCGATGACACCCTCATCGGCCAAACACTTTCCATCGGCGGACCCTCCAACGGCTAGCCCGATAGCCAAAGTCTTCCCGGTGCTCACCTTCGCATCCCTCCATCGGCGAGACCTATGCCGATGACATCGCATCGGCCAAGCCTCCCACCGTCGGCACAATTCAAAATACCTAGGCCGACAATACAACTCTTGCTGATGAACACTTGACTTACCCCCATCGGCATGACCAACACCGTCGGCAGAAACATAATATCCTTCGCCGATAGACCAAGCTCTTGCCGATGAACAGGAACACCTAGGGTTTGAAGGAAGAAACCCTCCAACAAACAAGCTCAGCCTCCAGGTCAAAACGAGTGCCAACACTGGCTCCGAATGGGGACGTGCAGATGAAAACCTGCAGCGAGAACCAGATCTCCAGGCAGACCAGGCAAAAAACCAAAAAGCATGAACTGCACAAGACATTTACACTATATACATGTTTTTACAAATGTGCACAGCGACAAGTCATCTATGCAAAATAGAACTTAAGGAATTGGCCATGCACAGGCAATTCCAGAACTTCACCATCTAGGGCCTGGAGGAAATAAGAATTCTCCCCATGAGCACTGCAAATCTGATATGGGCCCATCCATAAGGGTTCAAATTTACCATGTTTACCCTTTTCTTGACCTTTTGCATTCCAAATGAGCACCAGATCATTGACTTGAAACTTCCTTTTTATAGCTCTCCTGTCAAACTGATATTTCACATCTTGTTGTCTCTTGAGATTAATCTGGTGGGCTTTCCTTCTATTTTCATCCAGTGCAACCAGCTGGTTCACCCTTTCTGTCATGGAGTCTTCAATCTCCTCATCATTTTCCTGGATGAATCTGTAAACTGGCAGTAGATTGTTTATGGGCAATCTGGCTGATGCACCATAGACTAGCTCAAAGGGTGACATTCCAATAGCCTTTTTTACTGTGACTCTGTCAGCCCATATTGCTAACTTTAATTTTGAGTCCCAAGCTCTCTTGTTCTTGTCTAGTATCCTCTTGATAATTTTCATGATGCTTTTATTGCTTGATTCTGCTTGACCATTCCCTTGTGGGTGATATGGTGATGCATATGATAAACTTATCCCATACCTATTGCAAAAATCAACAAATTCACCTGATCTAAAGCACATAGCATTATCAGTGACTATCTTGAATGGTACTCCAAACCTGATGATAATATTTTCTAGCATGAAATCTGTCACCACCTTACTTGTAGCTCTCTTAGTTGGAATGGCCTCAATCCATTTGGTAAAGTAATCAGTTGCCACCAAAATCCAACTGTGTCCCCCACTTGATTTGTCTGTAATTTCCCCTATGAAGTTAATTCCCCATTGCTGAAATGGAGCATCCACAGTTACAGTCCTGAGGGGTAAAGCACCATCATATTTCAACTTTCCTGAAAATCTTTGGCAAGGGTCACAGTTCCTCACTAACCTTTGTGCATCTGAAAAGAGAGTGGGCCACCAATATCCTGCTCTGAGAATTTTATGAGCTATTGTTTGAGCAGTATAATGTCCACCACACAATCCTTTATGCATATCAATCAAAACATTGTTAGCCATATCCTCATCCACACATCTCAGCAGCACACCATCAGGGTTTTTCCAGTATAGCTCACCTTGAACAATAACATACCTGATTGCATGTAACTTTAAAGTCCTCTTTTGACTGTCACTGAAATGGCAAGGACAATTTAGATTTTGCAAGTAGTAGATAATATCCTTGTACCATTCAGATCCTGATACATTTACACTCTCATTTTGGACTGCATTAACTTGGCATGCTTCCAAGTTTGACTGTGCCATCATCTTGGCTAATCCTTGTCCTCTTACCAACTTGGTAACTTGTATGTCTATGTTGAACTCCTGCAGTTTGTTTATCCATCTACACCTTCCAGTCACTTCCTGTTGAGTGAATATGTCTTTGACTGCTGCATGGGGTACATATGCAATTATATATGATCCTACCAAGTATGGTCTGAAACTTTTGATGGCTCGGACTAGTGCATATGCCTGTTTTTCCATAATATCATACTTCAACTCAGAGGCCTGCAAGGACATACTGAAAAAAGCGATGGGCTGTTCAAAACCATCTTCGTTTTTTTGTAGCAAACATGCAGCAACAGTATGAAAGGAAGCAAATGAAAATACTTGGAATGGCCTAGAAAAATCAAGAGATTTAAGAACAGGGGCCATCTTGATTGCCTCTTTGATACTCTGAAATGATTTTATTGCTTCACTTTCCCAGTGGACAGTTGCATCCTTCTTCATCATCTTGGAAATGTTCCTTGTGGTTTCTGCAAAGTTGGGAACAAATCTCCTAACAAAATTTATCTGTCCAAAGAAGGACTGAACTCCTTTTACAGTTTTTGGCATTTGAATTCTGTCAATAGCAGCCACTCTCTCTGGATCTATCCTGACTCCATCCTTGGAAACAATATGTCCTAAGAGCTTTCCTTCAACTACCCCAAAGGCACACTTCTTTGGATTTAAAGAAATATCATACTCTAGTGCTCTTATGAAAATCTGCTCGAGATGCGAACAATGCTGCTCTTCTTTCTTTGAGTAAGCAGTCAAGTCATCCTGATATACAGCCAGGATTGAATCAATCAACCCTGCAAAAGCAACATCCATTGCTCTTTGAAATGTAGCACCTGCATTGGTTAGTCCGAAGGGCATTCTAACATACACATAAGTTCCCCATGGAGTGGTGAAGGCAGTCTTATACTGTTCTGATTCCTTCACCTTCACCTAATTATAACCTGAAAATCCATCCATCATGGATAAGAGTTCACAACCAGTCACCCTCTGCAACATAGCTTCCATATTAGGCAGTGGATAGTTATCCTTTAAAGAGGATACATTCAAGTTCCTGAAGTCAACACAAAGCCTAATATCACCATTCTTTTTTCTAACTGGGACAAGGTTAGACACCCAAGTTGAATGTCTGATTGGCACAATTATTCCAGCTTCCCTAAGCTTTTTAAGTTCTTCCTGCATCTTTGGAGCCAAGGTAGGATTAATAGGTCTTTGCCTTTGTCTAAATGGCTTAGCTCCAGGCTTCAATGGGATCTCATGCTGGAATAAATCTTCCCTGTAGGCTTTTAGGTCCTCATATGACCAAGCAAAAACATGTTTGTACCTTTTCAGTAATGCAATCAGCATACTCCTGATGTGTGGTTTGAGTTGTTTACCAATATATACTTTCTTGGGGGTCTGAGATGTTCCCAAATTTATCTCTTCTAAATCTTCCTTATTTGTGGGAGATGTCCTTGTGACCAATTTATCTCTACTGTCAAAAGCTCTTTCCAAAGCTACTAATCCTCTGGGGATTTTATTAGTCTTCAACTGAATTATCTCCTTTCCCACAAGAGTTTCTTTTCCATCTATAGTCTCTACAAAAGCTTGGAAATCAATTTCTTGATTCTCATATTCATCTATGCAGTGCAAAAATTTTAACAAGTCCATATCATCATTAAACACTTGCCAACTGCATATATTTTCTGGTACTACAGGCCTAATTTTAACTTCTACATTTGTAACATCTGACAGAGTGATGTCATCTGGCCTTATTGCAACATTAGCTAAGAAATCAGCCATAACATTCTTGGATCTCTCTACCCAGCCTATTGAAAAAGCATCAAAAAGTTCAATGGTATCCCAAACAGCATGCTTGTATTGTTTCAATCTTTTATTTTTTGAAGCATACCTATCTCTAATTTGGGATACAATCAGCTCAGAATCACCAAATACCCTTAGCATTTTGATTCCATGTTTGAGAGCAATATTTAGGCCTAAGAGTAAAGCCTCATATTCTGCAATGTTGTTTGTGCAAACAAACCTCAGCAAGAAAGAGAATTTGAGGAGCTTACCAGTTGGAGACAGGAAAACAACTCCAGCTCCAGAGCCTTCTTTTGCACAAGCTCCATCAAAAAACATGGTCCACAAACCTTGCTGATCCAATTCTTCAATGCAGACATTTTTCTTTTTATCTTCTCTATCATCTGAGACAGCCTTGAAGTTATCACAGTCAGTGTTTACAAAGCATATCTATTCCTCTGCTTCTTGGTCTTCCACTGTCTCTGATGATCTCTGTTCTCTGATTAGCTTAACATCCCTGCCATTCATTGGAATCATGGCATATGACAGGTCCAACTGCATACTTCCACCAATTAGTGCAGCCCATCTTCTTGACAACAACATACCATACTGTGGCTTGATGTCAACCACTGTTATATTCATTTTATATCTCTTTTCAGGAAATGCTGCCAGTTTGAAATCTACATCCTTCATGATTCCAATAACTGGTACCTCTCTGGCATCCATAGCATAACATTTTCCACATGCCTTGTCAATTTTCAATCCAGTTTGTTGCATGATGGCCAAAGGCATGACATTTGTAGATGCTCCAGAGTCAAGCATACAATTTCTGATTATTTTTCCATTTATAACCAGGGAAACATAAAATGGTTCCACTTGTGAAGGACACTTTGTCATAGTCACTCCTAAATAGACTTCAGGAGCCTCATCTTCTTCATTACACATGACATGTTTCTCACCCTGGGTCTGAGCATTTTGTTTAGCTTGAAAAGGTACCCCTGAAATTAGGGATATTGTCCTATTCTTAATTTCTTCCACTTTCATCAGTTCCATAAGTGGAACAGAGACTTTTACCTAGGAGAGGACTTGAGCTATATCAAATGGAGCATAATTTTGTATAACAGTTGTAGCTTGCTCCACAATCTTACTTTTATCCTGAACTGATTTAGCTTTTACTTTCATAGTTCCCTGATCATCATTCTTGTCTTGGGAACCTTTGCTTTGATCTTCAGCCTGAGGGATTCTATTTTTTGGTCCTTGGGATTCATGACCTGTTCTATGTCTGAAATTCTGTTTATTATTAACCCACTGCCTTTTTTGTAATTCCATCCCCTTATTATCATGCACTGGCTGTCCTATAGTAACATCTTTTGGCTGATGTGGGCTGCTTACCTGATTTTTACCTTTGAGATTGTAGTTCCTCTTGACTTGAGCAACTGCTGTAGCTGTGAAGGCCCTAATTTCCTCATCAGAAGGTCGTTGTAAGTTACTCAGAAAATTGCGTGAGTTCTGAGCATAGGCATAGTTAACTTCATCATCTTCATCATATGGGAACTATTGGCAGTCCTGAGTTCCATCATTTGTACTCTCATCAGCATCATAAAGATGGTATCCATTGCTTATGGACATCATATTAACATCATCATCTTGCACATAATGTGGCTTATTGCATTCATTACAAGATGTAGTATTATCACACAAGGACTGAGCAATCATACACTGTGACTGTGAATGTGGCATCTGACAAATTATACACCATGGAGCATCATCAACAATATTTATAGCTTTCTTTAGAGGATCAGGAGTTTCTTTGACATGTTGAGCTCTTTGATTTGTGTTGTTACGTGGGAATATAGGTTTACCATCATGCCAATTGGTATTATAAGGCATATCATGCAATGATGGCCTCTTTTCCTGCCTTTGATAGACTTGCCTATCAGGACCTATCCCTTTTTCACTTCTAGCTAATCTATAGCTTAGGTCCTTAACAACATTTGCCAATTTGTCTATCTTATCTTCAGGGGCAGATGTATTACCTTGAGTGTTCTGAGGCTTGTTTGGATTCTGTAGAATTTTTATATCATCCCTTCTATTTGTCTTGCCCGATGCTTTCCTGTTGTTTTCAATATTCACTGCAATTCTGAAAGCATCCCTGAGAGTAGCAGGACCTTTATCTCTTAATCCATATGTAGTTTTTGCATCAAAGGCATTGATATACAATATTATGCACATTGGTTCATTTGGCCTCATGTGATGTGGCAATTTGTTTAACACTTTAGTAAATCTTGCATTAAAATCTGCAACCTGCTCATTTGACCCTTTAGTGATACTGGTGAACTCATTTACAAGAAAGCTAGGGTCAATTTTGTCACCATATTGCTCCTTGAACATCCTTTTAAAATCATCCCATGATGAAATACTCCAGTCAGGCAGATTCTTGTACCATTCTCTTGCCTCATCTATTAAGGATTGCATGAATGACTTCATGAAAACATCCTCATGTTCAACCTCAAAGTTATCCATGACATTTTGAAAAGCTTTTAGATGATCTTCTCCTGACACAGTGTTGTTTCCTGAAAATTTAGGCACTTGTAGCCTCAGATGCTTATCAATGGGGTTAGGATACCCAGGAATACCATCAAATACCAGCTGTTTGAATCTATCTAGCTGCATGGGCTGTCTGTTTAACTGATTAACATTAATATTTCTGTTTGTATTCTGGTTTCTTACATTGTTCAGTGGTATCCTAGCATCATTCACATTTTGTCTCTCATCATTATGCTGATGTTGCACTTCATTTCTCTATTGATGTCTCTGCACATTTGCATTCTCAAGGGTAGGAATTGAATTATTCTGGGTAGTCCTCAAAGCTTGCACTTTCTTCCTCAAGTCATCTCTGATTGATATTGCCTGCTGATATTCAAACTCAGCCCTTAAGCTCCTAATTTCATCAGCTAGTTCTTCCTCGCTAGGCCTAGAGGAGGATGGTTTTATCACATTCTGATCTTCGTCTTCATCATCCCTCAGAGACTCGGCCTCTTCAAACCTTTCACTAGGGTCTAGAAATGGGCGTTCTTGGAACACTTTTGACCTCATTCTCATGTTACCACCCTGTTGCCTCTCATATGCACCCTGAATATCAGCTTCTGCATTTGAAAAGTAGGGTACTGTCTTGTCTGAAGACCTTGGATTGTCTTGTATATCATCATTTTTTCTGGGGGACCCCTCATGACTAACTGAGATAGCTCCCTTTCTTCTGTACATCATTTTTCTTGTTACTGGTAACTCTTCAAAAAAAGGATTTTGTTGGGATCTTCTCCCCTGCATATAAATTTTACTTTGACCGGTTGGGAGATTACTTCGGAGTCGCCACCTATTACTAGGAACTATTTTCTTTTTGTAAATCAGGGTTCTTTCACAAATTCCCCAGCAGAGTCGCCAATTTCTGTTGGTGACTCAGATGGGTCACAGATATATTACTGGAGATGATTAGATAGTACTTTTACTTCTCAATCCCCAGCAGAGTCGCCAATTTCTGTTGGGTTTTTCCCAGACTGGATGCTTATTCCCAGATTTCCCTACAAGGTAGCCATCAGTGATCAACAGGATCTCTGGGCCAGGGGCCAACAGTGTAGGAGATAGACTCTATATTTTATCTCCTCTTCTTCTTCAGGCTCTGCAAGACCTAGGGGGGTATTCCCTACTCCACATCCATGAGATATGCATACAAGGATTGGGATGCTCTCAGAAAGCAAATAAGTCCTCCTGTAAGTAGACCAAAACTGAAAGATAAGAGCAAAGGGGCTAGCTTTGGGCCTATTTGCAGTTGTAGACAGAGGACTGAGGATCCTAAAACTAATTCTAATGTCCTAATGGTTGTTTTAGAGTTTGATTATGATTTTAAGTTTGGATGCAAAGCTGGACATGGTTGTAATACAAACACAAAGCAAGATTGGTGCCTATCCAGGGCCTGGAGTCAGTAGACATACACTTGTGAATGATCAGCATGAATAGCTAAAACTGGATTTCAGGGGGATATATATGATACCTGCCTTACAGATATCTCCCAATACAGAGTGTTATCTCTACTTATGGCATCCCTACTGCAGTATACCCTTCCCAATGTTTAATCTAAAAACAGTTTAATCTACCTTTGAGCAGAAGTTAAAATATCAGACATTCAACACAAGAATTCTATGTTCTAGAGTCTCAACATTCCTTAAATACCCAGACTCAGAAGAAAGATACATGCAATACTGGAGACAGAATTAACAAAACACATGCTAACATAGCATTTCTCATATAAGATTAATCATGAAATCAGTGGGTTCATGCCAAAACATACAAGAGATACATAAACTCACAGGTTTAGCTGTATAGAGCAACCAAAATGAACTGTATTGTGTTACAGAGCCAAAATGTTCAACTTTCAACAACCTAAAAAATGGTAACACAGTCTGCTTATAATAGCCAGAGAGTGTACCATAGCAATTAATTACATGACAAAATATCAAAATCTGCCAGATACAGTCCTCAGAAGGAATGGCGCTTAGAAAATGTTAATGCAGCAGACAAAGGGGGGCCTCAAGCCACGCGCCACTATCTGGAAGTCTTCATGTCAAAAAATCTGGTACCTGACTGTGCAACAACTCGCCCATGCCCCAGCACAGTCGCCATTAAGGGTCTCAACCACCCGCACTTCACTTGGAAACTGTCGCTGTAGTCAACATGAGGCTTCCTGCCAAAACGCCTCCTTCGCAGGTTTAAAAATAATGCAAGGGGAAAAATCCCACATGCATGGTGTGGAGGCAACTTCGACGCTTTAAAAACATAGTCGCATACATACCAAGTGTCGAGCGTTTTGCTGCATTCGACACACGACCCTTCGCCCACAGCCCATCGCCATGACATACACTATCGGCCTACCCGACAGATCTCCTGCCGACCACAGTGGTCTCGCTGATACACACATCCTTTGTCGGTGAGACCCTCAACCATCGGCCAAGCAGAAACATCCTCTGCCAATGATACCATTCACACCGATGACCATTCCATGCTCCCCTCTCGGTGTGACCTACGCTGATGACACCCTCGTCGGCCAAACACTTTCCATCGGCGGACCCTCCAACGGCTAGCCCGACAGCCAAAGTCTTCCTGATGCTCACCTTCGCATCCCTCCATCGGTAAGACCTACGTCGATGACATCGCATCAGCCAAGCCTCCCACCGTCGGCACAATTCAAAATACCTAGGCCGACAATACAACTCTTGCCGATGAACACTTGACTTACCCCCATCGGCATGACCAACACCGTCGGCAGAAACATAATATCCTTCGCCGATAGACCAAGCTCTTGCCGATGAACAGGAACACCTAGGGTTTGAAGGAAGAAACCCTCCAACAAACAAGCTCAGCCTCCAGGTCAAAACGAGTGCCAACAGACATCGAGGAGTCACATTATCCTTTCCTACACATAGGATACATCTTAGATAAAATAACCTCTATCATGGATAGTCAAGTACTATTCTTCGCATTCCAAAAGTCTAGGCAGACTTAGTGCCTTAGGCATAGTCGAGGGTTATAGTTTATACAACAGAAATTATCTTTTTTCTGAGCAAGGCTCTCAACCTACTCTATTATCATTCTTCTTTACTCACTTACACAGTCATTATCACTCAGTAGTTCTATGGTCTAGGACATATGAGACTCAAATAAATGATAATGAGGGTATCAAAGTTATACCACAGTTTTTACAACCTCTGTCGTATTGGTAGTCGAGGCTCATGCATGCTACAACAGTGTCTAGCCTTCGACCTCATGACCTTGATTGGTTAATAGTTTATAATAATGCTTTCAAGAAGCAACACAGTGATTTCATCGACAACCTCAAAGGCCTCTTTAAATTTATTCAACAACACAAATGCTAACATGAAGTTACATATTCGATGACATAAAGATAACAACAATGATATCTTGGTTGCATCACATAGTTTAAAACACATTAGGTGGTCTTATGATTCATACATGTATATCAACGTATACAGTCAAGTTTTGACCTACCAAAGGTTATTTCTATCATGGCTGGTGGTGGTTTTGTTTGCAAGCTCACATTCACCAACCCTTTCTACTTTTGTAGTTTTTCTCTACTTAGCTCCCCATGCTTAGAACTTCATTGACACAACAATCAACAAGAAAAACATATTTAAGACTCCCTCTTGATTTCATTTTTGCATGCACTATCCCCACATGCTACCCCAATCTGCCACCTTTCCTAAGGAAGTGGTGAAAACAGTTGTATTCACCTCTACCACCCCACTGGTTATCAACCTCCATACGGTCCATAACTCCCATTTTGGGGTGAGCAATAATGATTGAGCTTATGATAAGCTTCTTCTTAGCCTCCACTCACTCCACTCATCATGGATAGTGGTTGGCTAACTATTAAAAGACATATATTATAGTAATAAAGAGGTGCTCGACCACTATAAGGTTAAAAAAAAATTATATCACATATAAAATCCTTTACATCTAAAATGCTTTAGGGTTATCAAAATAATCCAAGGTATCATCAAATGATACTATCATCATTAGGGTGGCATCAATAATATGCAACTATGGGGTTGAGTCTCACTCCCCCTCTTTGCCATATTAAACCATAACTAAGATATATATAATGACAATCACAAAATCTAATAAGGAAATAGATAAGAAAACAAAGGAATACTCGACAACTAAACGAGATTACTTATCAACTAAATGAATGTTCTGAGAACATTGTCTAGTCGAATCGACATAGATGACGTCGAGATATCTCAAATTGTCATGCCAACACTGATTGAATTGAAAATGACTAACAAGGGAAAGACTTAAACTCGCCCTACCTTGCATGGGTTCACGAAAGATTAACTTCGATACTTAGATGGCATTCTGATCTTTTTTGAACATCTATTTCCTTCTCCCTTGGTGATACTCTCTTTCCATCTTTGAGGAAAGATTCTTTTCCTGGTTACACTTACAACCATTTAATCATGATTAGTGTATCATCATTTAATTCATAAATCATTATGATAAAATAATCTTAGCAATAAGTAATCTCATGCTTAATATAAACATAAATCAATATCTATGTAATCAATGATTTCACTTGATATTTTCCACAAACATCAATTCATTAATATAAGAATAATTATCTTGTTTACCACATAAAAGTAAGATTAGGCTAAATCAATAGTTGGGGATGTAGGGTCATCCCACAATAATGGGTTACACTTTTTGGCCAAACTTGACATTGAAATCAACATTTTGAACAAAATCTTCACTTTCTGACACCTATAACCGCTAAACCATTATGAATTTGAAGATGATGCAAACTAGTGATTTGTGAGATTTTGTCTTTAGATTCTAAATATATATTTTTTTAAAAAATTGGAGTTAAATTGTAAATTTTTTTGGGTCTCCTTCGATAACTAGTTTTTTATAGTAAAAAACATTTTTTTAAAGTGATGCATATTTTGTCGCACATAACTTTTTTCCTACAAAGGATAAAATTCTTATTCTTTTCAATTTAGATTGGAAACACCAATATCTAGAGGATGTGGTGCAGGAGCACCCGCACATGATCAGGATATAGGTCCGCATGATGACATACATGATCAGGATGTAGGATAATTATCAGAATGATGACAGGATAGCCTATTTTTAGTATGTTTGACTTTCTCATGTAATAAGGTCCACTGGACCGATGCTATGTATTAGTTCAGCCTAGGAGTATGTGTAGGCAGTTAGAGATCGGGATAAGAGAGTCTGAGTTGTCCTCTCTCCCAGCCGCTTGGAAGCTCCCAGCCGCTGGGAAGTGAAGTTGGTAGTACTCGAAGGATTTGTTATATATACCTTCGATCTGTTAGGGTTTAGAGACATTGAGTTCATATTGACAGTTGATTTTGATTTTGATAGTTGTTATGTTCAGGAGAGTAGTACTGGTGATATGCTGTACTGGTGATCAGTCCAGATATTGTGAAGTAGAATTGTAAAAGCAGGACATTTGAATCTCCATTGAATAAGATCTCATCTTTTGCAGTATTTGAGTTGATCAGTTGTATCTGTGTTGATTTCCTTTTCTGTTTGCAAGTTGATGGGTACTTTCAACCCTTCCACCAGTTGATCCTGCAAATCGGTGGAATGGTCCTGTATCATAGCTTAGGTTGCATTTGTGTTTTCTGTTTATGCATTGCATTGTTTAGGAGATCTGTTAGTAGCATGCTGTGAATCAGCCTAGCATCCTCATGTGCTAGGTCTAGAAGGTAAGTTGTTCGATTTTGGTTTGAAGGTGATCTGACCCGGTCGTCATACTGTCTTTATGTAATTGTGCGGTTCTGAGTGCTTACATGGAGTGGAAGGATACACAGGAGTCTGCATGTGCATTTCCAGTCGGAACGAGCCGCATCATCATCTGCGAATCCATCGCCATCAGGATCGGGTCGTGAAGTTGTCGAAGTTTGCATGTTGCAAGTGCATCATGATGTTTTGAGTTGAATATATACTCAGTGTATATATCGCAGTCAGGATCATCTCTCGAAGAAGCTCATCATCCGCGTATCGCTAACTGATGCGGGTGTGAAAGTTAAGTTTTTTTGGCTAAGTGTCGAAGAGTTCATCAGGATATGACGTCATCGTCATCAGGATATTAAGAAATCCCTCAATGCGAGTTTATCCTGTTGTCACTAAGTGGTTAAGTATCGGCGAAGGCAGGAAGTTGTATTAGCATCATCAGGAGGTTTCGAGGAACCGGATGAACAATATCATGATACTGTTGCTTGTATCGTCGGGCAGTGGAGCGTCGAAGGCAAGTTGTTGAAGTGCAACGTCATCAGGATATTTGGAGCAACCGGATATTTGGATATCCTGCTGACGAAGGTGATATGGAATATCATGATGATGCCGCTTGTATTTGGCACCCGATGAACAGTGCAACCGGAGGATGTTTGCGCCCGTTGATTATCATGATGATGATGATAGGCGACAAACGGAGGAGGTAAATAGTAGTCGACAGGAGGATATTTGCGATCATCTGAAATATGATGATGCTGTTGAAATGTGATGATGCTGTTGGTGTCTCTAGGAAATGTGATGATGATGTTCAGCCGATAGAGAATTTTATCATGCTGTTTGTATTGTTGGCTACTCCTTCCTGTTAGTTAGCCTCCGTTGCGTCCCACTCTACATCATAGTGGTATCAGAGCAAAGGTTAGGATCTTCTGGAAAAGATAAGTAGGATGTCAGACGAAGAAGGAACATCTGAGGTTCCAGCAAGGATGACCAACGTTGAGTTGGCAGTTCTGGTGAAGAAACAGATTGCAGAAAGCAAGGCCGTGAAGGCTCAGAATCAGGAGTTGAAAGATGAGTTAGCAAAGTTGAGGAGCAGAGTAGGTTCTGGTAGAGAAGATGATAGGGAAGAAGAGGATATCCCTAATTGGAGCGAGGAGGTCGTTCCTGCAGACCAGAGGCCGCTGTTGAACGCCCTCAAGGCCATGGAGAGGAGAACCATGGATGTGAAGCTGGATTTGCCAGTATTTACAGGTAAGATGGACCCTGATTCAGTAATGGAATGGATAGATTGTTTGAACAATTTCTTTGTAACAGAGGAGATACCAGAACAGCAGAGAGTAAAGATAGCACAGTCAAAGATGAAAGAAGCTGCCTTGACATGGTGGAACTTTGTTCAGGATGATAGAGTGCAGGAGGGAAAACGTAGAGTTGCCACATGGAAGAAGATGATGGAATTGGTAAAGGAGGCTTATATTCCTTTGGATTACAGTATCCAGTTACACAAGAGGAAGCAGAACCTGAAGCAGAAGGAGCTAGATGTCAGCTCATATACAGAAGAGTTCATGAAACTCTGTATGAAGACCAAGGTGAAAGAAAGTGAAGAGGAAAAGGTAGCCAGATACCTTAATGGATTGAGGTTTAATATTCAGGAAGATCTCAGTCTGCATAACCCAGATATAGTGCAGAAAAGTTTTCAGTTGGCACTGAAAGTGGAAGAAAAGCTGAAGAGAAAACAAGATCAGAACAATAGAGGAAGAGGAAGACAACAAAGAGGTGGAAGAAGTCCTTTCAGAGGCAGAGGACATGGACAGGGATATCAAGGAGAATCCAGTCAGGACAATAGCAAGGGCAACAATAGTCAGAATCAGAGAGAGAATTTCAGTCAGCAAGGAAACTTCAGAGGCAGAAGACCTTACAGAGGAAGATCCCAGGGCAGAGGATCCATCAGGTGTTACAACTGTAACAAAGAAGGCCATATAGCCAGCAGATGTCCAGACAAGGCCACAAGCTCAGCAGGAGAAAGGAGGACAAATCTGGTCAATGAACCTGATAATCAAAGTAGGACAAGCTCTAATGAATTTCAGAGTGTGAATGGTCCTGAGAATTATGGATATCCAGAAAGTGGAGAGTCCCTGATGATGAGAAGAACAGTGACTACCATGAAGGTACCTGATAAAGAAGCCCCTCAGAGAAAGTCCCTTTTCAGAACCATTTGCAAAGCAGGAGGTAAGGCGTGTAAGGTTTTGATTGATTCTGGTTCTACTGAGAACTTTGTGTCTGAAGAGATGGTGGTGAAGCTGAAGCTTAGGAGATTGCCTCATCCATCTCCATATAAAGTCTCATGGCTTACTCAAGGTCAGCAGACAACTGTAGAAGAGCAGGCTTGGGTAGAGTTTCAGATTGGTGGATATAAGGATAAGTTGCTGTTTGATATCACCAAGATGGATGCTTGCAACCTTTTGTTTGGTAGACCATGGCAATATGATCTGAAGGCACAGCATGATGGTGTTAAAAACACCTATAAAATCACTAAAGATGGTATAGATGTAACACTATTCCCATTGAAGGAGAAAGAGGAGAAGTCTAAAGGCAAAGAAGTGAAGGTCATGCTGATGGAAGGCAAACAGTTCATGAAAGAAGTAGCAGCAGAAGGTGCAGTTGCATATGCCCTGATCCCCTGTATGAGTGTGAATAAGAAACAACAGCCAGAAGCCAAGAAGGAGAAGAAGCCAAGGTTGATAGACCCAGCTGTCCAAGAGTTATTGGATGAGTACAAAGGTGTTATCTCAGAGGGAATGCCAAGATCCCTACCACCTATCAGAGATATCAGTCATTGCATAGACTTGATTCCAGGGTCTACACTTCCAAATAAAGCAGCTTATAAGCTTACCCCAGAACAGAATGCAGAAGTAGCCAGACAGATTGAAGAATTGATGAATTCAGGTCTGATTGGAAAGAGTTTGAGTCCATGTGCAGTACCAGCTGTACTAGCACCTAAGAAGGAAGGCACTTGGAGGCTTTGTACAGATTCCAGAGCCATCAACAAGATCACAATCAGGTATAGGTTTCCAATCCCCAGAATTGAGGATTTACTTGATTATTTGGGAAATGCTAAGTACTTTACCAAAATAGACTTGAAGAGTGGATACCATCAGATCAGGATTAGACCAGGTGATGAGTGGAAGACAGCATTCAAAACAAATGAAGGATTGTATGAATGGAAGGTTATGCCATTTGGTTTGTCCAATGCCCCTAGTACTTTCATGAGGCTGATGAATGAGGTTCTGAAGGAATTCATTGGTAAGTTTGTCATAGTCTATTTAGATGACATTCTGATTTTCAGTAACACCAGAGAAGAACATCTCAGGCATATAGAGCTGGTTCTCAAGAGGTTACATAAAGAGAAGCTGATGATAAACTTGGACAAGTGTCTGTTCATGAAACAGGAGATCACATATTTAGGTTTTGTCATTTCACAAGGAAAGCTGCAGATGGATAAGGAGAAGGTGAGTGCCATATTGAATTGGCCAACTCCACAGACCATGAATGAAGTCAGAAGTTTCCATGGGTTAGCAACCTTCTACAGAAAGTTCATCAGAGGGTTCAGTCATATTTGTGCACCCATGTTGGATACCATAAAAGGAGGACAGAAGTGCAGGTTTGTTTGGACTCAAGGAGCAGATGATTCCTTTGAGGCATTGAAGAGGAAGGTGGCACAGCAGCCAGTCCTTGCACTTCCAGATTTTAACAAGATCTTTCAGGTAGAGTGTGATGCCAGTCACATGGCCATTGGAGCAGTACTCAGCCAAGAGGGTAGACCAATTGCATTTTTCAGTGAAAATCTCAATGATGCTAAGAAAAGGTATTCATCATATGATCTGGAAATGTATGCTTTAGTCCAGTCCTTAAAGAAATGGAGGCATTACCTGCTGCCAAAGGAGTTCATAGTTTTCACAGACAACCAGGCTTTGAGTTTCATCAACAGCCAGGAGAAGCTGAACCACAGACATATGAAGTGGGTAGAGACCTTACAGGCTTTCACTTTTACCTTGAAGCATAAGAAAGGGGTTAAGAACAAAGTTGCAGATGCTTTGAGCAGGAGAGTTCTCACAGTACATCAGATTCAGTTAGAGAGTGTTGGTATTGATTCACTCAAGACTATGTATGAGTCTGATGCTGATTTTGGAGAAATATATCAGGTCTGTACTTCTTTTGGGGAGAGATACCATGCTGAGTTCTCTGAATTCCTGATCCAGGATAGATTGCTGTTCAAGGGTGGACAGTTGTGTATCCCAAGGTGTTCTATGAGGTTGAATATAATCAAGGAGAAACATTGTGGAGCCATGGCAGGTCATTTTGGTCTAGACAAGACTCTTGATCTGGTCAGGAGGCATTATTTCTGGCCTAAGTTGCAGTCAGATGTCAGGAAATTTGTAGAAACCTGTGTAATTTGTCAGAAGGCTAAAGGCAGGTCAACTAATGCAGGGTTATACCAGCCCTTACCCATTCCTTCCAGACCATGGGAAAGCATCAGTATGGATTTTGTTCTAGGTTTACCAAGGACCAGGAGAGGATTTGACAGTGTCTTTGTTGTAGTGGATAGGTTCAGGAAAATGGCACATTTCTTGCCATGCAAAACCACTGCAGATGCCTCATATATTGCAGATTTATTCTTCAGGGAAATTGTCAGAATTCATGGGTTGCCTTTGAGCATAGTTTCAGACAGGGATGTGAAGTTTGTGGGTCATTTTTGGAGAACCCTTTGGAGGAAGCTGGGAACCAATTTATCTTTTTCCTCTGCATATCATCCTCAAACGGATGGACAAACTGAGGTTGTGAACCGTTCTTTGGGGAATCTACTTAGATGCTTGACAAAACAGCATGGAGAGAAGTGGGACAATATTCTGTCTCAAGCTGAGTTTTCATATAATGATACTGTCAACAGGAGCACAGGAAAATCGCCTTTTCAGGTAGTGTATGGAATGCATCCCAGAGGTATTTTAGAGTTGCGAGAGCTACCTACAGCAGATCCTGTTAGTGCAGATGGAGAAGCTTTTGCTGAAGCAATCAAAGAAGTTCATGATCAGGTTAAGACCCAACTCCAGCAAACCACTTTGAAATATAAGGAATATGCTGACAAGAAGAAGAAGGATGTTCAATTTGCTGTTGGAGATTTGGTTTGGGTTCACTTGAAGAAAGACAGGCTTCCTAAGGGGAAGTATACTAAGCTCATGCAAAAGAAAGTTGGACCATGTCAGATTTTGCAAAAGCATGGACAAAATGCTTATGAGATCCAACTACCACCTGATCTTGGTTTATCTCCTATCTTCAATGTATGTGACTTAACTCCATACAAGGCTAATCTAGATGCAGATCAGGATATCCTACAGGATACTGTTGCTGAAGACATTCCTCAACATGATCCTCCACAGATACAACAAATTTTGGACACTAGAGTGGTCAAACAGACCAGGAACAAGAAGTACTTGGAGTACCTCGTCTCTTGGAAGGGACAGCCGAATTCTGAAGCCGTCTGGATGACTGCAGAACAGATACAGAAACATGGTGCCAACTTTGATACTCTCATCTCAAGTGGACTTGAGATTTCTTCTTTTGGGGAGTATGGTGCAGGAGCACCCGCACATGATCAGGATATAGGTCCGCATGATGACATACATGATCAGGATGTAGGATAATTATCAGCATGATGACAGGATAGCCTATTTTTAGTATGTTTGACTTTCTCATGTAATAAGGTCCACTGGACCGATGCTATGTATTAGTTCAGCCTAGGAGTATGTGTAGGCAGTTAGAGATCGGGATAAGAGAGTCTGAGTTGTCCTCTCTCCCAGCCGCTTGGAAGCTCCCAGCCGCTGGGAAGTGAAGTTGGTAGTACTCAAAGGATTTGTTATATATACCTTCGATTTGTTAGGGTTTAGAGACATTGAGTTCATATTGATAGTTGATTTTGATTTTGATAGTTGTTATGTTCAGGAGAGTAGTACTGGTGATATGCTGTACTGGTGATCAGTCCAGATATTGTGAAGTAGAATTGTAAAAGCAGGACATTTGAATCTCCATTGAATAAGATCTCATCTTTTGCAGTATTTGAGTTGATCAGTTGTATCTGTGTTGATTTCCTTTTCTGTTTGCAAGTTGATGGGTACTTTCAACCCTTCCACCGGTTGATCCTGCAAATCGGTGGAATGGTCCTGTATCATAGCTTAGGTTGCATTTGTGTTTTCTGTTTATGCATTGCATTGTTCAGGAGATCTGTTAGTAGCATGCTGTGAATCAGCCTAGCATCCTCATGTGCTAGGTCTAGAAGGTAAGTTGTTCGATTTTGGTTTGAAGGTGATCTGACCCGGTTGTCATACTGTCTTTATGTAATTGTGCGGTTCTGAGTGCTTACATGGAGTGGAAGGATACACAGGAGTCTGCATGTGCGTTTCCAGTCAGAACGAGCCGCATCATCATCTGCGAATCCATCGCCATCAGGATCGGGTCGTGAAGTTGTCGAAGTTTGCATGTTGCAAGTACATCATGATGTTTTGAGTTGAATATATACTCAGTGTATATATCGCAGTCAGGATCATCTCTCGAAGAAGCTCATCATCCGCGTATCGCTAACTGATGCGGGTGTGAAAGTTAAGTTTTTTTGGCTAAGTGTCGAAGAGTTCATCAGGATATGACGTCATCGTCATCAGGATATTAAGAAATCCCTCAATGCGAGTTTATCCTGTTGTCACTAAGTGGTTAAGTATCGGCGAAGGCAGGAAGTTGTATTAGCATCATCAGGAGGTTTCGAGGAACCGGATGAACAATATCATGATACTGTTGCTTGTATCGTCGGGCAGTGGAGCGTCGAAGGCAAGTTGTTGAAGTGCAACGTCATCAGGATATTTGGAGCAACCGGATATTTGGATATCCTGCTGACGAAGGTGATATGGAATATCATGATGATGCCGCTTGTATTTGGCACCCGATGAACAGTGCAACCGGAGGATGTTTGCACCCGTTGATTATCATGATGATGATGATAGGCGACAAACGGAGGAGGTAAATAGTAGTCGACAGGAGGATATTTGCGATCATCCGAAATATGATGATGCTGTTGAAATGTGATGATGCTGTTGGTGTCTCTAGGAAATGTGATGATGATGTTCAGCCGATAGAGAATTTTATCATGCTGTTTGTATTGGTGGCTACTCCTTCCTGTTAGTTAGCCTCCGTTGCGTCCCACTCTGCATCAGGATGCATTTGGTTTCATAATGTTTTGTTGAATATTTTTTTTAATTAAGTTTTGAAGTCAAACCAATTATAATTTAGACATAGGCGTATTCTGTCCAACATAACTTTTTTTGTATGTATCAGAATTCAATTTTTTTTGTTGGAATAAGGACATCAATACCTAGAGGACCTGTATTTTTTAGAATTTTTTTCTCTATTTTCCTATTTTTTCATATATGTGAAACAAAGACCTTGATGTTCATTGAAAAACCCGCATTCACAAGAAATAAAAAATAAATATAATAATCAAATTAAATATATTTAAAATTATACTTTTTGGGAAGCTTATAATAAGGACTACATACTTACAAAACATAAATTTTAAATGAATTCATTTGATCCCCCAAAAGGTAAATCAAAAGTAGTTTTTTATCAGTATTTTGATAGGTGTAGAAGAGACTCCATTATAGATATGTTTTAAAACTAGTGGGTTCTATCCAAGGGGGTTTGAATCTAAGGGGGTTTGATCAAACCCTCTTCAATTGAAATCCTTTAAATGGAACCTTTCAAGGCTTAAATCATTATATTTTCTTAAAATATGTGATTTTAACAAAAATAGGATGTCCCAAAAAGTGTAACCCATTAATGTGGCAGCATCCTATAACAATTGAAAATAAGTAGAAAAAATCTAATGAGAGCTGTTGGAAGGTGTGAAAGAGTTGAGGAGCAAAATACTAATGAATTGTGAGCATTCTCTGGGAGACTCCCATGGAAAGATAAAGTTGTTGAAGCCTTGAGATCCCTCATTTAAGAATGTATAAAAATAACACAAGGGTCTCTCCTAATACAAGAGATGTTGTAAGAAGGAGAATTGGTTGTCGAAACCGTGAGCCACATCCAAAGCATTTTTTGGATGCGACTCAAACATAGTTTTTTAAGAAATTTCAAGAGAGGTATCCTCAAATAAAAATTATTCAAAGGTATTTTGAAATGGTAAAGCCTTTTTATGTCAAAATAAATCACACACGCACAACTTGTTGTTGCAAAGTACATATTGAGTTTTCTAATCATTATGATGTTTATAGATATATATGTGTAGATTTCCATACTAATGATGTTTTGCAGGAGTGTAATATAAAGTGTCCACCTAGATATTCAAGAGATTTCATATCAAGAATCTTATGTCAAAGAGTGGATGGTCAAGTATTCCAAAAGAACTTATGCTTGGATGGCACGTGTGATCATTGTGGCGGGTTGCAACATTTACCAATTTGTGAACATATGGAGAACACACATGTAATTGGAAATGAACTAGTAAGTTTTGGCAAATATAAGACTGTGGCATATAGTCTAAAAAATGGTAAAGAAGCAAAAATGTGTGAATTGGTCATTGAAAAGATTCCAGTGAATCAGTTTATCTCTATTTTCAAAAGAATATAATATATGAGTATGCAAGGCATACCTATAGAACTTGATGGTTGGACTTGTAATTCAAGTTATGCAAGGACACGTTTCCACTTGATACCATCATTTTAGTTGTTGTCTTTGTAGAGAACTACACACTACAACCATAAAATGAGGTGCAATCATAATATTACAACTCTACACAGGTTGCTATATTTGGGCATATAACATTCATTCATGTAGATGACAGTACAGAGGATGACAAGAAGATCTTGAGGGAGTATCATTTTTATATTAGTGATGATCACACACATTCTATAGAGTTTGTGCAAAGCTACTTTTAGATGTTCTACCTTGATTTGGCTAGCAAGAGCATATCATTTGGTCAGCATATCATATGGTCAGATAATTGTGCATCACAATTGAAGAACTCATGGATGTTCTATTGGTTGAGAAGGATGCATAGGATGAATGGTGTTCAACATATGTGGAATTTCTCTGAGATCAGGCATGGAAAGGGGGAGCATGATGGTGCAGGAACATGTATCAAAAGATCATTAACATAAGAAGAGTTGAAGTACAAAGACAATGCAAAGTTGAAAGATACAAGATCTATTGTCGAATGGTGTAACACTACAATGGGTCTAGGTAATGAAGGTCCATATCTATTGTTGAATGATGTACATTGAGAAGATCGAGTGAGCTACACTCTTTTAGAAGCTCTAATGCAGGTTCATGGAGTATTCATATGCGGCGGATGGTATGCTTTTGTTTTTCATGTACAAATCAAGCTTGGTATGATTGTGAGTCAAAGGAGTGGGTCAATGAATGGTGTACAAGAAGCTTACGCTTGATTGACATGTATCGGCTCTCGACAACACTACAACTCATAGAGATTAAATCATTAGTTGACTTTGACCATGTTTCAGATCTAGTTCAACAAGGTATTATCAACATTTATATTTAATAAAATTCAATATTCCATCTTATTTTGTAGTTTTTTTGTATTGTTGACTATATTCATCAAACTAAATACACATATGAATGCAGGGCATGTTTATGCAATTATTGTAGCTGAAGACAATAAAGAAGGAACATATTATTACTTGTGTCATTGTTTTAGACAAAAAATAAATTAGATACCCCTATTATAGATGGAGAAAACATCGAGTACCCTATAGGATCAATGGTTGTTACTGGAACATGGCTTAGAAGGTACCTAGTGAAGAAGTCTGATGTGTGGTTGTTCAAGGACTTTGATACACATAGGAAGATTCTTCATTATTCTAACCTTGTTGTGGCATCAAACATTTATTTGATCAAATATGGGGGTAGACCATTGAATTGGATGTTGTGGAAGGTTCATGAGTCTGACCACGAGGCAATACTTGACACAATAAAGAGTAGAGCAAACCCAGATGGTTCATTATATTGAATTAGTGGAATGACAGAAAGGTATGTTATTTTTCTTTGCTATCCTCATTTCACCTTCTATATTTTTGACACCTATCTTACCTTCTTATATGTGCTCCTTGGTCCTGGTTGATTAGCTTCGTTTCATTATAGAGTTCATTAGTGTAGTCATTTTAGCTAAATAGTGCAATTGCATTTGCATGTAGGATTTGACTATGTTGGAGGTAGGCGTAATCCTTATGAAGTTGCTTTTGGAAGGAAAGTAAGGTAGGTTTTCATGATTATTTCATGATGATATGTCCTTTAATGATATTTCATAATGAGTTTTAATGATGTTACTATGAGTTCTAATGACAAACCCACATTTTTTTCTTCACATTTGGTGCTAACAATTGATAATAGTGGTAAGGGAACCCTTAATTGATGCCCTACAACATATTGTATCACGTGAGAACACCTTTATAGTACTAAATTTTCATCTACTAAAAAGGTACTAGGACTAAATTTTTACATTTGGCATCTCTTGGGGCCAAATAGACAGCGCCAACACATTCGAGTGGGTAGGTAAATGCAAGAGGAGATGTATTTTTGGTGGTGAATCCTTCTGTTGCTCTCGGTTACATTAGATAGAGATAGTCTCTTAAGAGCCCTAAGACAAAAAAGGTGTCAAACTTTGGACCGACTGTTCTGTCAAACTGTGAGACCTAGAAACATTTTCTTTGAATGTATAGATGGATGTCAAGTCCACCTACAAATACCTACCTTAGTTTTTTTAAAATCAATTTCATTTGCCTATGGTGGCAAGGAACACATTGTTCTAAAATGCTTTAGTTTCATGTAGTGGAAATGTGCTAAGAGTGAAATTTTACATTCCACAACTCGTGGGGCTAAACTGACTATGTTAATGCATCGGGGTGGGTGGGTAAATGCTAGGGGAGGTATTATTTTGTGGGCCAAGTGTTCTAGTCATTCCGAGCAGCAAGCTACCAACAAAGTCACTTAAGATCCCTAAGAGAAAAAAATTACCAAAGTTTGACAAAGCAATTCTATGAATTTATGACAGCTGGGAATGGTCTGTTTGGACCTATAGGTGCAGTGGGGTCTGTCCACAATAACCTCTCCCAGTTTTGGTCAACTCTAATCCATTTGACCATGCTGAAATTAAATGCATTCTTCCAAAATGCTTCAGTTTCATGCAGTGGAAAGGTGCTAGGAGTGAAATTTTGCATTCCATAGCTCATGGGACCAAAATGATTGTGCCAACACATTAGGGTGGGTGGGTAAATGCTAGGGGATGTCTCATTTCATGTGCCAAGTGTCTCAGTCGTTTCGAGCAGCAAGCTACCAGCAAAGTCACTTAAGATCCCTAAGAGCAAAAAATAACAAACTTTGATGGAGCAATTCTCAGAATTTGTGGTAGATGGGAATGTTCTATTTAGACCTATAGGTGCATGTGGGGTCCTCCCACAATAACCTCTCTTAGTTTTTGTCAACTCCAATCCTTTTGACGTGCTGAAATTAAATGCATTCTTACAAAATGCATCAGTGGCATGCAACACAACCTTGCCAGGAGCCATATTTTTCATTCTTCTTATTGTGGGGCCGAACCAAATGTGCCAACGCATTGGGGTGTGTGGGTAAATACTAGGGGAGGTCTCATTTCATGGGCCAAGTGTCTTAGTCATTCTGGGCAGTAGGCTATCGATAAAGTCACTTAAGATCCCTAAGACCAAAAAAATGCCAAACTTTGATAGAGAAGTTCTTAGAATTCATGAAATGAGACCTCTCTTAGCATTTACCATCCCACCTGATGCATTGGCATAGTTGGTTTGGCCCCACAATGAGAAGAACAAAAAATATGGCTCCTGGCAAGGTTGTACTGAATGAAATTGAAGCATTTTGAAAGAATGCATTTCATTTTGGCATGATCAAATAGATTGGAGTTGACCAAAACTAAGAGAGGTTATTGTGGATAGACCCCATGTACACCTATATGTCTAAACAAAACATTCCTAGCTACCATGAATTCTTAGAACTGCTCTGTCAAAGTTTGATAGTTTTTTGCTTTAGGGATCTTAAGTGACTTTGCTAGTAGCCTACTGCCCTGAACAATTGAGACACTTGGCACATGAAATGAGACCTACACTAGTATTTACCTGCCCAACTCAACGTGTTGCCGCAGTCAGTTCTACTCCATGAGTTGTGGAATGCAAAATTTCACTCCTAGCACCTTTCCATTGCATGAAACTGAAACATTTTGCAAGAATGCATTTCATTTTGGCAAGGTCAAATGGATTGGAGTTGACAAAAACTAGGAGAGGTTATTGTGGATAGAATCCACATGCACTTGTAGGTCCAAACAGAGCATTCCTAGTTGCTACGGATTCTGAGAACTATTCTGTCAAAGTTTGGCAGTTTTTTGCTCTTAGGGATCTTAAGTGACTTTCTGGTAGCTTGCTACCCAGAACAATTGGGACACTTGGCCCATGAAACAAGACCTCCTCTAGTATTTACCTATCCACCCCAATGAGTTGGCATAGTTAGTTTGGCCCCACAAGGAGCAGAACAAAAAATATGGCTCCTGGCAAGGTTGTGCTGCATGAAACTAAAGCATTTTGCAAGAATTCTTTTCATTTCGGCACGGTCAAACAGATCAGACTTGACCAAAACTGAGAGAGGTTATTATGGATAGACCCCACATGCACCTGTAGTTCTAAATGGAACATTCCCAGCTACCATAAATTCTAAGAACTGCTCCGTCAAAGATTGGCAAATTTTTGCTCTTAAGGATCTTAAGTGACTTTGCCGGTAGCCTGTTGTTCGAAACGATTGAGACACTTGGTGCATGAAACAAGACCTACACTAGCATCTACCCACCTACCCCAACATGTTGCCATAGTCAGTTTAGCCCCACGAGATGTGGAATGCAAAATTTCACTCCTAGCACCTTTCCACTGCATGAAATTGAAGCATTTTGGAAGAATGCATTTAATTTTGGCACGATCAAATGGATTGGAGTTGACCAAAACTAGGAGAGGTTATTGTGGATAGACCCCACATGCACCCATAGGTCCAAACAAAACATTCCTAGCTGCCACGAATTCTGAGAACTGCTCTGTCAAATTTTGTAAGTTTTTTGCTCTTAGGGATCTTAAGTGACTTTGCTGGTAGCTTGTTGCCTGAAATGACTGGGACACTTGGCCCATGAAATGAGATCTCCCCTAGCATTTAACTGGCCACCCTGACATTTTGACATAGTCAGTTTAGCCCCACGGGCTGTGGAATGCAAAATTTCACTCCTAGCACCTTTCCACTGCATGAAACTAAAGCATTTTGGAAGAATGCATTCCTTACCACCATAGGAAAACTAAATTGATTTAATAAAACTAAGGTAGATATTTGTATATCAACTTGACATCCACCTATACATGCAAAGAAGACATTCATAGGTGTCATGGTTTGACAGAATAGTCAGTCCAAAGTTTGACACCTTTTTTTTGTCTTAGGGCTCTTAAGAGACTGTCTCCGTCCAATGTAGTCGAGAATGACAAAGAGGCTTCACCACTAAAAAGACACCTCCCCTAGCATTCACCAGCCCACTCCAACATGTTGGAATAGTTAATTTGACCCCATGAGGTATGTAATGCAAAATTTCACTCCTAGTACCTTTCTAGTAGATGAAACTAAACTAAAAGCTATGTTGTAATCTTCATTTTTAGGTCTTTTCTCTACTCTCCTTAGGTTGATATGATGTTCTCACTTGTTCCATATGTGAATCATGCCAAATGTTTCTCTCTCTCTTACTCTCTTCCTTGTTTTGCAAGAGAAAGACAAATGCACAGTCAACGTAGGTAATGAGAAATTTGCATAACATCTATAAGAGAGTTGTTATCACATGTATTTACATAATTTCTATTATGAATTGTAGCTAACTTCACTCACTGACAGGTGAGTGTGAGGAAACAAGTGTACTTAAAGGTAATGAAGGACAAGAATGTAAAGTTTATGAGGCAATGTAACTTCAGCCCTCACATTTCTTGAAATTTGTACAAAGAACACATCCATTATCATTGATAGCAAACATTTACACATCCATTATCCATTATAGGATGAAAACATAGATTATCCATTTACATGAGAAAGTAAGGGATATATAAACTTTCAAGCAAATGCAATTGGTGGGTGTAAAGTCAAATTCCACAACCTTATCCAGCATTCTCCTTGTCTATGCCCAAATAGGATCTTTGGAATAGGGTATGGAAATCCATCAAAGCATAAAGGATATGGGAATTTTGATAGATGTTGTAATTGCAGCTATCCTAGGAGACATGTATGAAAAGTGTGGAAGCATAGACAAGGAACATGCACTATTTGACATGATGCCTCAAAGAAATGTTGTCTCATGGAATGTAATGATTACAAGATATGTACAAAATGGATTTTTCAAAAGGGCTTTAGAAACTTTCAAGCAAATGCAATTGGAGGGTGTAAAGCCAAATACCAAAACCTTAGCCATCATCCTCCTTGTCTACGCCCATATGGGATCTTTGGAATAGGGTATGGACATCCATCAAAGCATAAAGGATATGGGAATTTCATCAGATGTTGTAGTTGCAACTACCCTATGAGACATGTATGCAAAGTGATGAAGCATAGACAAGGCATGTGAACTATTTGATATGATGCCTCAAAAAAATGATGTCACATGGAATGCAATGATTGCAAGATATATGCACAAAATGGATTTTTTCAAAAAGGCTTTAGAAACTTTCAAGCAAATGCAATTGGCAGGTATAAATCCAAATTCCACAACCTTAGCCAGCATCCTCCCTGTCTATGCTCATATGGGATCTTCGAAACAGTGTATGGACATCCATTAAAGCATAAAGGATATGGGAATTTTGATAGATGTTGTGGTTACAGCTGCCCTAGGAGATATGTATGCAAAGTGTGGAAGAATAGACAAGGCACATGAACTATTTGACATGATGCCTCAAAGAAATTGTGATTAGGTGAATCAAATCGAAGTAGAAAACACAAACCAGATGCATAATCAAACAAATAATTATACCTCAACAAGAAGACCCAATCTCATCAAAGAGGGAGAGGAAGATTTGTACCCAAGAACTCCTAGATTAGATGTCCCTAATTGATTCAAATGTGAAATGCTATTCCAAAGACAACTCACAAAAACTAGCTCATTAGATATTTTGGCATAATAACTTTACTTGAAAATTGGATCCCAAATGGCTTGGGAGAAGTTCTATTTATAGATTTTTATAAGGGATTTTGATCCAAGGGTGGAGATTGATTTGAAAGATCAATGGTGGAGGATAAAAGTGATGTGGAGGGCCCAGATTTGATCTTGGAGGATGGAGGGCTAGGAATAAAAGTGAATCTTTTATTCATTTTTGGGAAAAGGGTGAATTAAATGAGGTTGGGTGAGATGGAAAATGTATGAATTAAAAATTCATATGGGGAATGGTAAATGAATTAAAAATTCATTTGGGGATGAGTGGGCATAAATGAGGTATGGCATGGGTAAGGGGTTGTAAGAGAATTAATTGTGATGTGGGACTTATTTTAATAAAAAAATGACTTATGTGGATATATTTCAATTTTTTATTTGGAGGATGTGGGGAAGGGTGTTAAGCTAGATTTGACCATCTTAATGGGAGGTTTAAGATTAATTAAATAAGGTTGTATTTAATTAATCCTAGGGCTAGGATGAGGTAGGTTAGGGTAGGCAATTAAATAATAGCTATTTAATTGCCTAGGGTAGGGATAGGTCAATTAATAGGCTAAATTAATTAGTTAAACATGATTTAGCTAATTAATGGGTTTTAATGAAAAGAGGAAATTGACCAAATAAATATTGCATATTTATTAAATCAATTGGCTAAGGTTTGAACTATTGAATTAATAAAATTAATTCAATTGTTGGGGATAAAATGATGAAAAATAGGGTAATGAAGGGATAATTAATTAAATAAAAAATCAATTAATTGATTAGAAGGGAAATTGGTATGTTTAGGGGAATCAAGAGTTGGTTTGATGGTAAAAGACATTTTTAGGTGTCTACATTTGCCCCTCTTTGACGTGGCGTCAGGACCTAGCAGGGAAGTGGTGTCAGGTCAAAGAAAGAATTTACCTCAGCTGCTGGGAAGAAATAAGCTGGGTGAGGGATGCCCCCTGGAGAGGTCACTGAAAGAATATAAATTTTTTCAGGTGAGCTCTCGAAAGGACGTGATGGGAGTGAAGGTTGGATAGAGGATGGGAAAAGAATATGGTAGGAAGAAAAATGGAGGAAAAAGGTTGGGATCTGCACCCTAGAGGGGAAAAAGAGTTGGCGGAGGGATGACATGGCCTACTATATTAGAAGTGGGCCCTAAGAGTACCACATTTGCACACATTGACTTGGTGAGAAGGAGCAGAGGAGAGATGGCCAAGCACAACCCCCAATTCCCTCAACTTCAACACATTTCTGAGAGGTTCTAATCGTTTGGGCAGGCACCAGCGACTTGACCTCAGGTAGGGCCTAACTGTGGCTTTGTAATTTTTTGATTTACGTGCATTTCTAGGGTTCAGGAATTAGGTTTTTAGAAAGGTAGCGCTATTGCCAGATCGCGCAGTGCTAAAAGTAAGCAGATTAAAGCCATCCTCTAGATTGGTGCTATCTGTCAGGGTAGAATAGGGGTCGATTGGTACCAAATACTTAGCGTTTTGGTGCCATCATCTGTATTGGCACAATGTGCGCACAGAGATTAGGGTTTGGCATTTTAGCGCCAAATGGGCTTTACACTAGCGCTATGTGCTATAATAGCACTATTTGTTAGATTAGCGCTATGTTTTTTTTAGCGCAATGTGTAGGATTAGCGCAATGTGCGATAAATGCGCTTTTGGGAGGATTGATGCTATTCCTTAGAATAGCGGCAAGTGGCAGAGTGGCGCCATTTGTTGAAATGGTGCCAAGTGTTGTGTGCAGTAGCACTATGTTTGGGAGTGGTGCAAAGTGTATTGTGCAGTGTTACTATTTTCTATAATAGTGCCATGAGAAGAAGTAGAAGTGCTATTTGTAAAATGGCACAAAGCATGGTCTGTTTTGGCGCCAAATGATTTTGGCTTTTAAACATTAGAAGAAAGGGGGGATTTAGAAAAAGATAGGTAGATTCCTAACTAGAAAATTGTGGATGCAGGATTCTGAGCTCATTTATATTGTATTCATGGGAGCGACGCGTGCCATTCGTGATGGCACTATTTGATCATTTTGATGATGCCACCTGGGCTTGACTGGCTAGGTTAGGACTTCTGACAGTTGCGTCGATGCCTGTGCTGCAAGCTCATAGAGCTCTAATGACTGTGTTTGTAGAGCGGTATCGGTTAGAGACTTGCACCTTTTTGTTACCTATGGGGGAGATCACTATTACTCTTGAGGATGTTTATCTCATCCTTAAGCTACCTATTCGTGGTCGTCGGGTGACATATGACACTAGGTGGGGCTGATGGACCTTGATCAGAGTGTTTGGCGTTGATCACATTGTCTTAGCGGTAGATGGTAGAGAGATGAGTTATGAGGGGACTCTGGTGGTGGGTGCAGATCCATTTGCCTTATTCCTGTGTGCTTTGATTGGTGGTGTGGTGATGCCAGATAGGTGGGGTAGGGGATTCCTAGTTGGATGGGGAGAGGTGATTGAGGGGATGGTTAGGCATGATACCGTTTATGCCTGGGGACCAGCGATGTTAGGGCACCTGTATCATGAGATGCATAAAGTGGTTTACCTTTATGATTCATCATTATCAGTTGGGGTTACTCTACTACATGTGTGGATTTGGGAGCACATCACAGTCACTCGACTGAGATGTGGGTATTATCGCCATCCGTTCAAGGCCTTTATGTTCCTATATCAGGTTGTGGAGTACACATACATTGGACAGGTTCAACATTGGAGACGAGTGCTGGATGATGTGATTTGGGTGACCTGGTGACCCTACATCGGAGTGGAGCCATGGCCAGATGATGATATCCATCTGCCTTATACTTTCTAACAGCAGTACTTGATGGGTCAAGGAGACCACATAATAGACATGTATCTGCCATCGTGGGTGATGCGTCAGTTTAGGTTGCGGTAGGCTACCCTGCAGTAGATGGCCATTTTTGTACGGACTCGTCGGGATGTCTGTTATTGGCTCGCAGCCATACAGCCATGGGTTGCTTTGGAGGACTTTACAGCTTTGTAGCCATTGCAGTGGGATTGGGAGAGCATGGTTTGGGATGCAGACACCACTCCTGCATACGATATGGTGGTAGATGTGGCGGCCGACCCGATTTACTGATCCGGTCAAGGAGGTAGTCCCTATGGAGGAGGCAGCAGGAACAGGGGAGGATGATTTAGAGGATGATGGGGAGGATGATTCTGATGGAGATGATTTCCTAGAGGAGGATGAGGAGATCATCACAGACTACATCCTAGAAGTGGGAGGAGATGGAGAGGAGAGGGTGGTTGGGGGGGATGGGTAGCTGATGGATGTGTTGGCAGTAGTGGCAGCTGGACAGGTGCCCCAGCAGCAGGTGAGGCAGCAGGCACCTGTTCAGTAGGTACCTATACAACAGGTTCATATCAGAGTAGGGTGACGGGAGGGGGGACCTCAACGGCATGGGGGCAGCTGAGGGTGGGTGGCGGTGTTCTACCCCCACCACAGGTTGTACAGCAGCAGCATGCTGTTGCCGCAGGGCAGCAGGTAGTGGCAGCCAGGCACCAAGTAGAGGCAGGCCCTTCAGGGGTGGGTGGAGAGGCAGAGGTTGAGAGATCGGCATCTCGTCAGTGAGGTCAGAGTGAGGAGGAGGTTGAGACTATACAGGCACAGGTAGCCAACCTGTAGGAGCCTTTGGAGAGCCGTGAGGCAGAGTTGGTATAGCTGCGGGGGACAGTGGCATTGTTGGATGGTATAGATGGGTAGGTGACAGCATTGCGGGCACAGCTAGCCCAAGCTCAGGGGGACATAGTGACCTTGACTAGAGAGCAGGATACAGCACTTGCCAGGGCTTAGCAGGTAGAGACTATAGTGGGCAGTCTACGGGCTTTAGGTGCTGGGATGGCCCCAATTTTAACATTGATGCAAACATAGCTGTCACAGGCACAGACACAGGTATTTCAGTTATAGGGATAGTTATCGGAGGCTAGAGGATGAACAGATTATTATCAGGCCTTATATCATGCGGCAGTGCCTATGGATTAGCGTGCGCTGAGTTATAGTTAGGTTAGTGGATCCTGGGCATCTAGATCACACAGATCTAGATCAGTTCAATCAGTTCAACAGATGATGGTTCCCCCATCCCATGTGCCCCAACAAGTTCCACAGGTACTGACACAACCGCAGCTGCAGCCATAGCCATAGCCATAGGCAAGGTCACAGCCACCAGCAGGATCAGGATCCCCCACTCCATCAGAGAGAGGGTCCACTATGTGACAGTTGCATCATTTTGGCCCTTAGAGGCATTGTATCAGGACTTGCATTTTTTGATGTGTATATATGAGTGATATATTTTTGGCGATGATGATATATGATATGATGTTGTTCGATGGCCTATTTTGTTTATTTATGATGCTTTTATATGATGATAATGATGCTTATATTGATGGATGCAATATGTTTTATGGATTATATGCTATGGATGTGTTTTTGTTTATGTATTTAATTACGTTGATGTTATGGATGTACCTTATTGATGTAACATGATGGATGTAGTGATTGTTTACTTATTTTGATAAATGCATATGTGTGATTTATGGATGATGATGGAAAATGTAAATAAATGTTCATGTTAATAAACATTTATTATGAATGCAAAATGTATTGTAATGGAAATGTATGTTTATCTAAATAAACACATGTTATGTATGGAAATATGGATATGCAGCTAAATGTTTATTGATTATGATTATTCAATGTAACTAAATGTAACTAAACAATTTATGCAATGCAATGTGGAATGCCATGTAAATGTGATGATTTATGAAATGAACTAATGATTATGCAAATTAAAAGATTCTAAAATGGACCTAATGGAATGTAAATTAAAGGATTCTAAAATGGACCTAATGAAATGTAAATGATATGTGATATGAAAACTAAATGATAAAAAATGAACCTAATGAAATGCAACTTAAGATGAGATGATATGGAAGATGCAAACTAAATGATAGGTGAGATGCAAAGTGGGTGATAGGTGAGATAAGCAAGTCCTGATACACATGATGTTCTTTGTTGGACCCTGAGTGGTGGGGCTGTGTGAAAGAGGACTAGGTAGGGAGAGGATAGGGGTGTATGGATGGGGTATGGATAGGATTGGGAGTGGCTAGATTGGTGGGGGTGGGGAGATGAGAAAATTTTTAGGTCATAAGACGCCACGTCATTAAGGGGGGATATGGTTTGGTTCGGGGTGTGTTGAGTGAGTGGGAGATTGGAGGGATGGGATTAGTGAGGGGGTTTTGGGAAGGGGGTGAAAATATGCTAGGTGATTACGAGATCTAGGCCCAGATGGTGTAGTTGAATAAATGATTAGGATGATGATTTTGAGCTAGCAATAGTAGTTGCATAACATTAATTGAGAGCATTTCTTAGTTTACTATAACAATGTAGGATACAGTTCACAAAGGTATGAAAATGACCTAGGTGATGATATATATCCCATGATTGCATGGACTAGACCCACAAACAATAGGTTGATTTCATGCATGCCCAAGGTAGTATAATCTTGCCTAGCTTAGGAAGGGGACTCATAGCAATGAGTGTGAATAGTAAATATAAGGTTTTGATGCTTGTATATGCAAATGGGACACATCATGCTAGAACTGAACCAGGCTTCAAGATATGAATACTATTCTTGGAGTAATGAAACCAACCCACAAGCACAGCATACAGAAATAATGACCATGTCTACTCTAGGTGTTGTCTGCCACTTGGCATGATATAATGAGATCAAGGTAGCTTTGGAGATGACCTAAAGTGAGACATAAAAGATAAAAAATCAATAATCAAAAGGACCAACGAAAAGATAAAAATAGCCTTTGTGTATTCTTGCCAAGAGACATGTTGATAGGATGATATATTCTTGTCCATCGTAGGAACGATATATCCTAGGACACGAATCGGTTTGATTTTGTTGGGTAATGTTTGAAAGGTGGGCAAAAGGACAATTAGGCTATGTGTGGGATTATAGTTGGTATGTTGATTGATGATTTTTGCATGTAGGGACCATGTTTTAATTGTATGTTTAGCTCAATGAATGGGGACCATCCAAATGGGGTGGATGGGCACATCTTAGATACATGAGTACTGGAAACTTCCTTCATATTCTAGACTGCCTACATACCCTGTGTCCATGGGATCAAGGTACTTTCAAGATGCGGGCAAGATGAATATGTATTCTGGCAAGACTTGATGATGTGGGAATGGTTTGTGATGGGTATGATGGTGAGGATTGATGTATGTTTGATGATTGCGAGTTGCAGTGAGATCGATGTATGGGGTGATTTGTGTTGTTTTTGGATTTTCTATGTTTTCTATTATTTTTGGATTTTCTGTGTTTTCTATTATTTTTGGATTTTTGGATTTTTAATTGTTTTTGGATTTTTTAATTTTTTGCTATACAGAAGGAAGCTTACAAGGATCCTCATTCCATGAGTTAGCCTTAGGATGGGATAGTGCGGGGTGGGTGATAGGACTTGATGTTTCAGAATTCCAAGCCATGGGATGTGTGTGGTATGGAGTGTTGTGACAGAAAGAGGATGTATTAGATGGTAGAACCGGCCACTATGCATGGTGCTTGAAACAGGTTTTCACCATGGTACTTATCCACGGCGTCACCGAAGTGATTTTCACCATTGGAAGTTTTTATTGCACTCGGATTTTTTCTTGAGTTTTTCACTTTTTTGATTTTTCTATATATATATATTTATTTTTTGATTGGGGTACCAGATGGGTTATGCATAGAATTTCTTCAGATGTAGGATGCTCATAGGTTCATCCAGAGGCTGCCCCTCAGGTGTTGCAAGCTGATATGCTCCTGATCCATAATCAGCTGTGACGACATAAGGTCCTAGCCAATTGGGCTCAAACTTTCCTTTCTTAGGATGCTCCTACAAGTTCTTTTGATTTTCCATAAGGACAATGTCACCTACTTCAAATTTTCAGTTCCTGATCCTCTTATTGTAGCTTCTTCTGAGGTGATTTTGATATGCCTGCAAGTGGTTCAATGCATTCAGGTGTTTCTCATCCAGTAATTCTAGCTGATGCAACCGTGCAACTCAGTACTCCTCATCATTGATTATGTTTTGCAGGGATACTCTTAAGGATGGGAGTTTGACCTCAATAGGTAAAATGGCTTCGGATCCAAAGACTAGGGAAAATGGAGTGGCTCCAGTGGGGGTGCGGATGCTTGTACGATAGGCCCATAGGGTAGGGTTGAGTTGGAGGTGCTAGTCATGACCAGCTTCATTGACTGTCTTCTTTAGAATGTAGAGAATGGTTTTATTTGAAGCCTCTGCTTAACCGTTTCCTTAAGGGTAATATGGTGTGGAGAAGTGGTGTTTAATTTTGAATTTTTCACACAAAGTGTAGACTTCTTGGTTCTTGAATGGTTTTCCATTGTCAGTGATGATGGAATGAGGGATACTGTAGTGGCAGATGATATAATGGAGGATAAATTTGGCTATTTGGATTCCAGTGGTGAAGGTGGGTGGTATTGCTTCCACCCACTTAGTGAAGTATTCGGTTGCAGTGATTATGAACTTATGGCCATTAGAGGATGGGGGATGTATTTTACCTACGAGGTCGAGTCCCCACTGTGAGAAAGGCCACGGTGTCGTGATGGGTTGCAATTCCTATGCTGGTGCATGAATGAGATCGCCGTGTTGTTGATATGGTAGGCATTTTTTGATAAACTGGTAGGCATCTCGCTCCATGGTTGGCCAATAGTACTCGGTCCTTAGGAGCTTTTTAGCAAGAGCGGGTCTATTTGAATGTGCCCCACAGATGGCTATGTGTACCTCTTGCAAGGCCTCTTCAGCTTCCCTAGAGTCTAAATATTGTAGAAGTGTACCATCAAGACTCCTTTTGTATAAGGTATCTCCTACAAGGATGAAGCAAGAGGCTCGGTAGATAAAAGATTTTCATTGTGAGGTGGATAGATTAGGGGGGATGGTATTATCATGGAGGTATAGGTAGGTTTCTTGATACCACAGGGATAGGGGACCAATGACTTTGCACACTAACTCTGATTGAGGAACATCATATGCTGGGATGGGGAGTTCTTCGATCAGAAACTCACATTTCTTGCCGTCTTTTTTCATGTTGACAAGGGACCCGATGGTGGCAATGGCGTCTGCCGCTTTGTTGTTGAGCCTTGGGATTTGCTCAAAGTGGATGTCATCGAAGTAGTCTTTGAAGTCATCAACCATCTTCTTATAAGGTAGGAGCTTATCATCCTTGGTCTTGTATTCATTGTTTACTTGTCGGATGACTAGTTGAGAGTCTCCATACATAGTTAGCTTCTCAATTTTTCATTTGATTGCCATTCGGAGACCTATGATAAGGGCCTCATATTCTACCATGTTGTTAGTACATGGAAATGTGATTTTGAAGGACTTAGGGATGGTGTCGCCTTGAGGGGTAACAAACAGGATGCTTGCCCCCAAGCCTCTGTGTGTGTATGATCCATCAAAGTACATTTTCCATGTTTTTGTTGCTAGTGCTATGGTCAAGATGGCTTCATCAGGGAATTCTGCCAGTGTAGGATATTCTACAAGAATGGGTGCTTCAGCCAGCTGATCAACGATTACTTGTCCTTTTATGGCTTTTCTCTCAGTATATTCGATATCAAATTCAGTGAGGATCATAACCCATTTTGCCATTCTCCCAGTAAGAGTAGCTCTGTTTAGCAGATATTTCAGTGATCAATCTTGGCGATGAGCTTGGTCTTGTGATTGAGCATGTAGTGTCTTAGTTTTTGTGAAGTAAAAACCAGGGCTAGACATGCTCATTCAATTGCTATATAGTTTAGCTCATATGAGATCAGGGTGCGGCTAATGTAATAGATGGTTCTTTCCTTCCCTTGTTCATCATGTTGTGCTAACAAGGCTCCGATAGCTGTCTCTATTGCTGAGATGTATAACAAGAGGGGTTCTCCTTGCCTTGGTGGAGTTAGAACAAGGGGATTAGCTAGATAATCTTTTAGCTGGTCAAAGGCAGCCTGACACTGAGTGTTCCATGCAAAGGTTGTATCCTTTCTGAGCAGATGTTGGAATGGTTGACATTTATCATCCAATTGAGCAATAAACCGCCAAATGGACTGGAGTTTCCCTTGTAGACTCCTCAATTGTTTTACGGTTTTTGGAGGAGGTATTTCAGTGATGGCCTTGACTTTTGCAGGATCTACCTTGATTCCTCTTCTGGAGATGATGTATCCCAAAAGTTTTCCAGAGGTGATGCCGAAGACACATTTCTTTGGATTTAAGCGAACATTATATTGTTCTAGTCGGTCAAAGATTTTTGCTAAGACATCCAGGTGTTCCTCCCGTGTCTTTGATTTGCCTAGCAAGTCATCCACAGAGTCTTCCATGATGTGGTGGAAAAGGTCATGGAAGATGACAGTCATAGCTCTTTGATATGTAGCTCCTGCATTCTTCAGGCCAAACGACATTACTACCCATCAATAGGTTTACAAATTTTTTTGCAAGCTTAGGGAAAGACCTAATGCCTGGGGGAACATGTGCAAACCACTTAGAGGCTTGTCCATCGAGGCTTCTTAGAAATAGTCTCATTAGGTATGTATGATTGTTTGAAACTTCTAAGCAAGTGAGATAAAAGTCCCTAAGATGATCCCTAGGGTCTCCCTTTCCCTTGTATTTGTCAAATTTTGGTGTTTCAAAATTTTTGGGGAAAGGGGGCACGTACAATGTCTAATCGAACGGATAGGGGCAAATATCCTCAAAAGAGTAATGCTTGTGTTTACCCCCAGTTTGCATGTCGTCTACCTTTTGAATCAAGGCCTGTACAGCAGTTGTGAGATCTGGCATTGGTGGTGGTTGAGGTGTGTATGTTTGTTGATGGATGAGGTGTTGGAGATTAGGTGGGGTTTAATGTTGGAGGTTTTGGGAGGTTGCGTTTTGGTACTACGAGGTGGTGTTTTGGTTGAGTTGTGCGAGTTGTTGTTGATAGGCATGGATTTGTTGGAGAATATGGGGAGGTAGTTGAGGGTTTGTATTATGATGTGTTGATGATGTTGACAAGGTGTCACTGTACCTCATCATTTAATCTATTTTCAAATGTCAAAAACCAGGGCTGTGTCCACAGCTATCTGCAACTAGGGATTCTATAGTTACCAGTTTATAGCTAATCCTAACAGTTTCCACAATTTGAAAAGAGATTAATCTATCTACTTGCTAAATAAATTTAATGAATGTTGGAAAAATAGAATAAAACAGGAAAGTTGCTCAAAGCAATCTTAAAATAGTAACATGCATCTATCTATTAAAAGCAGTAAACATTTTTATAATAAAAAGCTAAAATAATAAAATAGTGGTACTAGCCTCCTACCTTAGTGGTGAGAGTGGGCCCTTGCTCCACACCCTTGGGGCTGAAGGCTATAGTAGGAAATCAGCACAAAAGATGATCACAAATAGATTCAATCCAATTCATTCATTCTGCATTCATGAAAGTATTGCTAACATAGAACTGAGATCTCTGAGAGTCAAAATAATTCAGTCATTGTCTATTTCTTCTACTATTTCTGAGAGTATATATAAAATGAGTGATGATATATCACTCAACTTATCTACAGTCCTTCTATGAGATGACACTCATCTCTTTATTGTACTTAACTGTCTAACTATGAAAAATAATCATGCAATAAAAGTAGACTTGAGTGGAACAGAAGTCCACTCAGAAGTCTAAGTTTGAGTCTTAATACACTTGGGCATCGAGGCCTTGAAATAAGGATATTGGATCAGTTCCATCCATAACTCATGCAAAAACTTTGAAAAGATAAAACTCCAGCAGTCTAACTAAAGTTGACCCTTCACCACTTAGGTGATGATTTGAGTGAAATGAGGGGTATTAAGATCACTGCTGAGAGTGCTTGGTCAGAAGCTATGCTAGAAATATGCCCTGCTCTCAGGAGGCGCCAGAGATAACTGTTCCTGTCTGCTGCTCCGGAGATATGTTTGTAGCTTCTTTGTTCAGCTCCGGAGATACTCCAAACTCTCACAGAGCTCCGGAGAGGCATTTCGCATTTCTTCAAAACTTTAGGTGTCATGGTACTTTGGTATTGTCTCCAGAGATCATTGAAGACTATCTCTGAAGATGCACAAAATTGTTGTTCCTGGCATCTACACCTGTTGATTCAAAAAGAGAGAAGTTTCTGCATTTTTCCATCAATTCCACGCACATTAGTCACTCAATCAAAAATTCTAATCTTAAGTAATCTATCTCAATTAATCATAAAATAGAATGATCTTGCTAGCTTATTTGGGTACAGACACTAGGAAAGATGGACTCAAAAAGGGGAAAAAGAGAGGCAAAAAGATGTATTTCATGAGTGCAACTTGGCACTCATCAGATGTGACAGGATTTTGTAGATATGTGAGATGAGAAGGATTGACAGTAGATGGGTTGATATTGGATGGGTTGCCATGAGATGTGTTGATGTTGGATGGGTTAGTCGTGTTGTGAGGTGGTTGTGAAAAGAATTGTCGCATGTATGCTATGGTTTGGGGGTTTAGTGGAGGCACACTTGTGGAAGCACTCACGTGCGTGAGGTTCCCTTCTATGCCCAAGGTGATTTGCGGAATGGAAGAGTTTACGGTAGTTGTGGTAGTGGATGTGATGATGGGTTGGGAGGTGGTAGGATTAGAGACACTTGCAGGGATTGTAGATGTGGTGACATTAGAGCTTGTGGTGGTGGTAGATACGTTGGGAGTTGAGGCTTGTGAGACGATAGGTTGGGTGTGTGATGTAGATGGTTGGGAGGATGTTGTAGGATTGATGTTAGAGGTGGATGGTTGGGATGTTGTCATGTTGTGGGGTGGTTGGGCACCAATTTTGAGGAGGTAATCAAGATATCTATTTGGATCCGATCTTAGGATTTTGTCAAGGAGGTCCATGCTATCAGCGTCTTGTGTAAAACTTAAGACATCTAGATCATCTTGGGACATGGTGGGGGTGTTTTGTGATGGTGGTGGTGGTTGCAAGAAATGGAATGGATTTTCATTTGGATTATATGTTGGGATTTGAAAGACCAAAGGTAGATTTTATGTTTGGTTGATTGGCATGTTGTTGTCATTGGTATTATGCATCCCTATGCCCATATATTGTTTTACCATTGCTTGATTCTTTCTGTGTTGTGATCTCATTATGGGCATGCACGTGTATGAATTTGATTTTGAGGTGGATGAAAAAGGGGTGGAGACCTTAGAGAATCTGGATTGATTGGTTGGACTGAAAGAGGATGTGGTAGTGGAATTGAAAATGAGAGGGTGATTGTAGTGTGATAAGGGATAGATTTCTCACTTCTAAGATGATTCTCCAAAAAAGTGTCAATCTAGGGATTATACGAGTGGGTGATATTGATGTTTACAACATTTTGGACCAAAAATGGTGGATGAGAGATGAAGTTTTCTTTGAGGATGATTTTGACAAAAAGGATTTTGATGTTGATTTGGATGGTGAGATTTTTGGATTAATTATATATTTGGTATGAGAGATTAGGATGATGTTTTTGTGAAACGACGTGTGATTTTCTTAAACAAGCACTTTGCACAACCTAAGGCGAAGATATGACAATATTTGTTGAATCCCCTAGCTGTACCTATTCAAAGTAGGTAGCTCCAAGATCTTGGTAGCACCAGCTCCTCCTTACAATTGCACACACTTCTCACACATACCAAGATCTGGGTTTCCATGAAGGCTTGTCCCTCACCAAACCTTAGGATTCTCCCTTCTACCTAGGCTAAGAACCACATGAATCAGGGCCGCTTCAAAGGTTTCCCTTCTGCAACAACAAATAGAAGGATTTTGGTTTTCTAAACAAAGGTTCGTAGTAAGTGCTTTCGTTTAGGTGGTTATACATGCAGCAACGCTACTCTCTATTATGGAGTCTCCTAGCCTCCAAGGGTTACACCTTGGAGGGTTTTGGGGGAGGTTGGCTGTCGGTATAACACAACAACACCTGTTGCTTGTGACTTTCGTCCCAAACACCTTATTTTATATAGTGGCTTGAAAGAGCTTGGCTTTAGCTTGTTTCCGCTTGGGTCGTTCCCACCTTTTGAAGCAGGGTGGCAGGCCCTCTAAGGATTAACAAAAGCAACACAACCACAAAAATACTTTTGATCCCCAAGTTTGTACAAAGACGCGAGGGGAGAGCATACGTATTCTTTATGCTTGCATCACACTAAACATGGTTCATTTTAGTTCTTTGGATTATGTTGGGGGTGATTTATGTATGTGTCATGAAAAGATTTTGATTCCCAATGTCACCAATGGTGCGAGGGAAGAGCATACAATTTTTCACACTACAAGCAAAATCACAAAAAAAACACTTCACACAAATTAGATTGGTTTTCTTGTTTATATGAGTGAAGAATGTAGATTGTTGTTCTTTTTAATCCAATGAGTTTGTTTGATGCACTTTGTGGTTCTTTTTAAAGCCCAAAATTGAAATGTTTTGGATAGTTGTTGGCAAGCACTTGTGAATTTTAGAATACCAAATTCAAATGTTGTTCTAAGCTAAGGCACACACACACACAAAGGTTTGTTTGTTTGATTGTTGATTAATTCTTATTGCACCAAATTGAAATGTTGTTTAAGCTAACATGCAAGGGTTCTTTTTAATTCCAAATGAAGTGTTTGCTAAACTAAAGATAAAACACACTGCAAAAGCTTGTTAGTGTCCGCAAAATGATAGTGATAACCTGCAAACGACTTGTCAGTACCTGCACAGGAAACAAAGTTAGTCTCTAAAAATAGTGCTAAAACAGAGACCTAATGGCACCACTGCGGACTGCAAATGGTGCTAATGATAGAAACAACCCTTAAAAAATGACACCCTATCAAATGGTGCTGATATACAATACAGATAGCACTGATTTATCACATGGCACTAAAACAGAAGATAGAAGGTGCCAGTAGACAATATAGTGCTACAATGATATAGGGAAGGTGCTGAGATATAAAATAGCACTAATACGACATGTATAAAGCACTGAAACAGACAATAGCACTAATAATACTTTAATAATGCACCACGATGCGTGTAGTCAAAGGGTGTGGTCAAAGTTTGAAAATGGCGCTGTACTGGGTGCTGATAGCGCCAATATGTGTCTGAACTTGTTTGTCCTGTGAAATGGAGGTCTTCCTAACCAGAATAATGGGTTAAACTGCAAAGACAAAGACCTTGTTAGCTTGGTTAACCTAATGGAAAGGAAAGCAAGACAAATAAGAATGCCAAAACATGCGTTTGTTTCGTTAGAAAAATTTTGGCATAACCTCCCCTTCTTCTTCCAATATTCCTACAAAACAGAGAGCAATTAGATAGAAAAATATAGCAAGAAGAACATAGGTAAAATAGACATGTGAGTGAGTTTTAAGGAAGAAAGGTGCTGTGCAAAATAGCGCTAAAATAAAATATAGCACCAAAATACGCCAGAGATAGCGCCACTATGCAGGGTATATAGCGCTCAACCTGCAAAATCATGTCTAAAACACAAAAACTCACAAGAAAAGATTAGATATGGACCTTGCGGGTCCCACTGGGTGTGCCAATGTGATTAGGTGAATCAAATCAAAGTAGAAAACACAAACCAAATTCATAATCAAACAAATAGTTATACCTCAACAAGAAGACCCAATCTCATCAAAGAGGGAGAGGAAGCTTTGCACCCAATAACTCCTAGATTAGATGTCCCTAATTGATTCAAATGTGAAATGCTATCCCAAAGACAACTCACAAAAACTAGCTCATTAGATATTTTGGCATAATAATTTTACTTGAAAATTGGATCCCAAATGGCTTGGGAGAAGTTCTATTTATAGATTTTTTGAAGGGATTTTGATCCAAGGGTGGAGATTGATTTGAAAGATCAATGGTGGAGGATAAAAGTGATGTGGAGGGCCTATATTTGATCTTGAAGGATGGCCTATATTTGATCTTGAAGGATGGAGGGCTAGGAATAAAAGTGAATCTTTTATTCATTTTTGGGAAAAGGGTGAATTAAATGAGGTTGGGTGAGATGGAAAATGTTTGAATTAAAAATTCATATGGGGAATGGTAAATGAATTAAAACTTCATTTGGGGATGAGTGGGCATAAATGAGGTATGGCATGGGTAAGGGGTTGTAAGAGAATTAATTGTGATGTGGGACTTATTTTAATAAAAAATTGACTTATGTGGATATATTTCAATTTTTTATTTGGAGGATGTGGGGAAGGGTGTTAAGCTGGATTTGACCATCTTAATGGGAGGTTTAAGATTAATTAAATAAGGTTGTATTTAATTAATCCTAGGGCTAGGATGAGGTAGGTTAGGGTAGGCAATTAAATAATAGCTATTTAATTACCTAGGGTAGGGATAGGTCAATTAATAGGCTGAATTAATTAGTTAAACATGATTTAGCTAATTAATGGGTTTTAATGAAAATGGGAAATTGACCAAATAAATATTGCATATTTATTAAATCAATTGGCTAAGGTTTGAACTATTGAATTAATAAAATTAATTCAATTGTTGGGGATAAAATGATGAAAAATAGGGTAATGAAGGGATAATTAATTAAATAAAAATTTAATTAATTGATTAGAAGGGAAATTGGTATGTTTAGGGATGTCAGGAGCCAGTTTGATGGTAAAAGACATTTTTAGGTGTCTACAGAAATGTTGTCTTATGGAATGCAATGATTGCAAGATATGCACAAAATGGATTTTTTCAAAAAGGCTTTAGAAACTTTCAAGCAAATGCACAAAACAAACTTTCAAGCAAATACAATTGGCGGATGTAAATCCAAATTCCACAACCTTATCCACCATCCTCCTTGCCTATGCCAAAATGGGATCATCAGAACAATGTATAGATAACCATCAAAGCATAAAGGATATAGGAATTTTGTCACATATTGTATTTGCAACTACCCTTGTAGACATGTATGCAAGGTGTGGAAGCATAGACAAGGCATGTGAATAGTTTGGCATGACACCTCAAAGAGATGCCATCTCATGGAATGCAATGATTGCATGATATGCAGAAAATGGATTTTTTGAAAAGGCTTTATAAACTTTCAAGAAAATGCAATTGGCACGTGTAAAACCAAATTCCATAACCTTTGTGCAAGCATCCTCCCTACCTATGCTAAATTAGGATCTTTGGGATAGGGTATGGACCATAGAAGCATATATATTTAAAATATCCTGATATATTCTAATATATCTTTTCTCGACAGGGTTCCTGACATTTTCTTGAAAATATCATGAGTTTTTCAAAATATCTTTGACCATGACTTTGATCAAAATTTTCACCAATATATTACAAAATTATCGGTGGTATATCACTGGCAATATCACAATAAATTAGTTTTTCTCTATATAAGCATCAAACCTGCAATTTTTGGATCATTCTTCTCTTGAAATTTTATAAGTGGGATATACACCTTGAATGGTGTAAGTAGTTGTTAAGATTTCAAGGTGTTATTACTATATAGCAGTTAGATTTGTTGCAAAGGGGCAACATAAATTATTGTTGTTATTTAGAAAATGAATGTAGTTGTGTACAGTTGTGAAGACACTTAGTATAATCATGTTTGAAAACCTTGTAAATAGGGAATGTGACTATCACTATTGTTACTATGATTAGTGATAATCATTGTTGCCTTTGACAACAACAAACACTTATGTCATTATTTATGATTTATGGGCATAGTCATTACTAGACAAAACTGTCAAATGATTATGCTATCCTTTGGCTGGTCATTATTATTGCATCACAGATGTTAGTGTTGTCATTTGTACTTATCAAAGGATATTGTTGTCATTATTTCATTTGTAAAATAGTTGTATTATTGAGGCAATTGTTTGGCAATTTTCATAATTACATAGAAGTTGTTAATAATGGTGTACCAGTTGAGATGGTTGTTGTCATCATTGTCTTTGGACATAACTATCCTTTGTGATTAGTAATCTTCTTATGATCACTAATCAATAGCATTCTATCATTATTGTGACCTATACATTCTTGACCAGTATGGTGTTTAGTAGCATTCTTATTAGTACTATGGTCAATTAATATGGGCATCAATACTATAGTCAACATTATAGGAAATATTAATGGTAAAAATGATTATTATGAAACATTATTGAGATAGGACATTGCTATCTTGAAATGCTTTCCGTTACTGTAAAATTAAGAGGTGTTTCAAGAGGTTAGGGAGACTATTGTTGTGAACTGTACTTCCTATTTGCTTCTATGGTATGGACAACCATGAAAGAATAAAGGATAAAGGAATTTTGATAGATGTTGTAGTTGCAATTGCCCTAGAAGACATGTATGCAAAGTGTGGAAGCATAGACAAGGCACATAAACTATTTGACATGATGCCTCAAAGAAATGTTGTCTCATGGAATGTAATGATTGCAAGATATGCACAAAATGGATTTTTTCAAAAAGTCTTTAGAAAATTTCAAGCAAATGCACAAAAGAAACTTTCAAGGAAATGCAATTGGCATGTGTAAAACCAAATTCCACAACCTTATCCAACATCCTCCTTGCCTATGCCAAAATGGGATCTTCAGAACAAGGTGTGGACAACCATCAAAGCATAAAGGATATAGGAATTTTGTCACATGTTGTATTTATAGCTGCCCTTGTAGACATGTATGCAAAGTGTGGAAGCATAGACAAGGCACATGAATTGTTTGACATTATGCCTCAAAGAAATGGATAGTCTCATGGAATGTAATGATTGCAAGATATGCACAAAATAGATTTTTTGAAAAAGGATTTATAAACATTCAAGCAAATGCATGTACAAACAAAGCCATATAGGCATATACAAAGATATACATCGGTAACATACAAAAGTATGTATACAAAGCCATCTAGGCATACAAATAATGTCCCAAAATCTAATTTTCTATGAACTACTATCAATTAATTGATGGCCCTTGCTTAGCCGTGAAGATGGAGAGTCAATCAGTGACTCATCCTCTCTCTCCCATTGACTAGACCTCCTCGATAGAGATTTTTGAAGCTCCACCTATTAATACAATCAAACAATATGAACACTAATATGGAAAACATGAAATATATAACATTGCATATGTAATCAATCACTTACCACTAGCTGATGATCCCTCTCGATCAATTTTTGTCTCTCTTTGTCTATAACTAGATGGGTTGGAGTTGTGACCTTCTGTGAGAAGCATCAAGAAGCAAAATTGAGTAAACATGAATATCATTTATGTACATAAAATGACATGAGATAAAACAAGAAATACAAAATGACATTTACATGTTACTGGCTTATACCTTAGTTAAAGGATTTGTAGACAAAACAATTGTAGCAATGCCCACCTCCATTGACTGACAAAGATGAGGAGTCTCCATATTCAACATCTAAAAATAGAGTTCAAGGTTATTTGACCAAAATAGATACATAACATTATTTAAATGCATAATGATTACAAATAGTTAAATTTATCTCTGTGAAAGTGGTTCTACGTCTAGGGGACCAAGGAAATTGTGGAGGTGGTGGTGAAGCTCCCTGTTCATTATCAAATTGTCACTAAATAAGATTACCATTGATATGTGTACTATATTTATGATCATGTGATAAATTACATACCTATTGACTCGACCTCCTCTCATAACCCTGCATTGGACGACTAACAAATGTAGGATGAAGACTTTGACCCTAGAATTTCACAGTGCAGACAATTACATACATTAATTTTGACTTATAATATAGATAGTCATATAATTAATTACAAATATATTAAATCAAGATGAACCTTGTAAAAAATTACCTAGGAGTCAATACCAAATGTATGTTGTAAGAGGTCATCTATGAGAACAATATCATCCAATACGAATGTGGCCATCACTAGCTGTTACCCCTGCATTGTAGTGTCCTAGCAAGAGTCCTGCATCCCATAATCACACAAGTTCCCACACGAGCTGCAAAGATGTGAGGACAAATGATGCCTATTGATCTCACCCTCATCAGCCTAGGTGAGATCATCGCCATGATGTGCTAGAGATTGGGTGAGAGAACTCAATGAATACAGTGTCCACCTCAACACTCTCCTTCAAAGTTGAAGGAGTGAGACATGTGCTAGCCTCATGAGGGGTCTAGGTACATGGTTCTGGTCTCGATGTGCCCCCTCTCTATCTTGAGTAGAGCTACCACCTCTGCCTTGGAACTCTTGAATGTCGAAGTAATTAGGAATCTCCTTGAGGACAAACACACAATAGAGTTTCCTCAAGAAATATTGTGGCACCTCATTGTTATTACAAGGACGCTCATCAAAGACCATGTACCATCTATCCCAAAATTTTTGGGATATCTTCATTCACACACCAATGAATCAAGAACCATTGGCAAGTCTCTTCTAGTGTTTGGCCAGTTTTAGGATTGATAAAATGTGAACATAATTGAGATTTTGTAATTTTTTTGTCTTTCACTTGTTTGTTAGACAATTTGTCAGCATAATATTGGTGACTCCTTTCCCTATAGTCATTCCATTTGGTGATTTGGTTTGTCACTAATTCAATATGAGAAATAATCACCTCTAATGACTTGGCAAGGGCTCTCCTATGATCGGTGCTTGCACTTGGATTATTTAATGTTTCAATTAGGGTTTCAAGATGTTTTCTATTTTCTTCAATTTGCCCTAAATAGTTTTCTTGTGTGTCTCTTTCATGGTGAGGACATGAAGGTGGGGGGTTTTGAGGGTTTTGGGGGTTGTTTTGAGCTTCCTTTGTTGGATTGGGGTTTTGTGGTACCTCATTGACTGAAAATTCAACATAAAAATCCAATTAAACATTGCAAAATTAAAAATTTATTTTCAAATTCACAAAAAACAATCAAACCCTACCTTGTTCAGCTGCTACACCCTCTACACTTCATTCACGACATCCTCAGGAGTGGGATTAGCAAGGTGGCATGGTGAAAATGTTGATTGCACTTAGAAATGTAAGGAAGCTAAGGTAGCAGAACAACTTCCTACACTAATCTTTAGAGGAGGATAATGCAAAACTTTACAGATCTTTAACAGTTACAAAAACTTAAACACAAATAAACATAGATATCATGCATGCCACAACATAGTGATTTATGTGGGGAAAACCCTTTCAGGAGAAAAACCCCACTCCAAAAGCCATATTATTTAGAAATCACAAAGATTACAATATACTTGCAGAGAAATCTTCTCACAGGAGTATCACCTCCAGAGATCTAGAGACAACACAACTGCAATTGGACTCTTAGAATACATCACCATACCACAACTATAATACAAGGCCCTCATAAAATAGGGTTACCTTCTAGGCCAAGACAAGCCAACAAAATATCTAGCATCAGATCTAAAACTGAATAATGAATGGTCTAGATTTACAATATATCATTAATTTAATGTATGTCAGCCATTTAACAGTTTTTGTTAGCAAAAAAAGTTAACACGCATCCCACTCCACCCCATGCTCCCATTGTATATTACACCTATCAGTGTAACTAGGAAATATATATATCCTATCAACAATAAACCTGATATAATTGCAAGGTTGAGACACTTTTTCCCAACAAATATACCACTTGTTGAACACCTTGCAAGATCAACAAGAGAGAGTAATTAACATCGTCTCTTAATTGCTAGGGGCCAAAAGGCCCATAGTCTCTGAACACCATATGAACTTTTCTGTGCTCACAAGCTTAGTTAAAGAATCAACAACATTCATCAAAGTTTCTACCTTTACCAACTTCACCCTACCATCTTCGACCATATCTCTAACAAAATGATACTATACATCAATGTGCTTGGTCTTGGCATGAAATGTTAGGTTCTGAGCTAGACAGATCGCACTCTAACTATCATAATAAATTGTCACTGCACCTTGTTTTATTCTAATATTTGAACATAGTCTCTTAAGCCAAATGGCTTATTTGCAAGCATGAGTGGCTACCATATAATCAACTTCAGTAGTGGACAAAGCAACCATAACTTGTCACTTACTCATCCAATTAATTGCACCACCAAATAAAGTAAACACATAAGCATTGGTGGATCATCTACTATCAATATCACCTACCCAGTCTAAATCCACATAACCATGAATATCAAGGGAAATATCATCTTCAGACAAATTACTATAATAACACAAGGAATACTCTAAGGTACCGTGCAAATATCTAAAGAATCTTTTAATTGCATCCCAATGAACTCTACCAGGATTAGACATATATCTGTAAAGAACTCCCACTGCTTGGGAAATGTCTGGTCTAGTACAAACCATAGTATGCATCAAACTTCCAATTGCACTCTGGTCATCTCTTCCATCTCTGATAGAGATGTTGGACAATTTGAAATAGATAACTTTGTTCCAATTGAAAAGGGAACACACAATGGTCTACAGTCCTGCATGTTAAACCTCTATAAAATTGAATTGACATACTTACTTTGGCCAAGCCATAGCTTTCTGTTCACTCTATCTCTTCTAATTTCCATCCCAAGAATGTGTCTAGCTACACCAAGGTCTTTCATTTCAAATTTAGCAGCAAATTGAGATTTCAGTTATGAAATCATACCTTTCCCTTACCAATAAATAACATATCATCAACATATAATGCAATAAACAAGAAACGATCATCATCAGTTTTACAATAAACACAATGATCTGATTTAGAATGCTCAAATCCCAAACTCAACACATATGTATCAAATTTCTAGTACCACATCATAAGACTTTGTTTTAGGCCATACAAAGATTTCTTCAATTTGCAAACCAAATTACCTTTACCTTTCACCAAGTAGTGCTTTGGTTGTGTCATATAAATATCCTCCTCCAAGTCACCATGAAGGAAAGTAGTTTTCACATCCATTTGCTCAACCTTTAAATCATAAGTAGCAACAGTAGAAAGAAAAAATCTAATGGATGTCATTTTTTCAACAGGAGAGAATATCTTATCATAATCAACACCCTCAACTTGAGAGTAACCTTTCGCAACCAACCTTGCTTTGTACTTCTCAATACCTCCATTTGAACTAATCTTTTTCTTGAACACCCATTTGCAACCAATAGGTTTTCATCCTTCAGGCAATGGTACAAGATCCCATGTATCATTATTTTTCAAAGATGTCATTTCTTCATCCATATCAATCTTCTAGGATTCTGCATCATCCATACCTAATGCCTCTTCTACAGATCTGGGTTCATTCATGTTAGTATTCAAAGAAAAAATACATCTCCAAACATCAGGTGAATACCTTTCAGGTGGTTTTCTATGCCTTGTAGACATACAAACAAGCTGAGTTGGAGGTTCTTCCCCCTCTTCTGAAGATTCAGAGCTAGATGATCTCTCCTCAACTTCTTGTCTATCCATGGGTCTCGATTCAACTTTCTTAGGTGTAGAAGGAAATTGAATCACATCTTCCTATTTACTTTGTTCTGGCTGCAATGAAATAGAAGAAGGCTTAGTTTCTCTAAAAATAACACTTCTACTATATATTACCTTCTATGCAATAGGATCCCAAAGCTTGTATCCTTTCACACCATAACTGTATTTTATGGATATACATTTCACAACCTTGTTCTACAACTTTGTTTGATTCTCCTTTGGAACATGTGCATATGCCTCACAACCAAAAACTCTAAGATATCTTAATGAAGGCTTGTGACCTGACCATGCCTCTATAGGTGTTTTATCAACAAGAGCTAATGTAGGAGACCTGTTAATTAGGTAATAGGCAATGGCAACAGCTTCAGCCCAAAACCTTTGTTCTAGACCAACACCACCCAACATACTCCTAGCCTTCTCCATCAATGTCTTGTTCATTCTTTCTACAACTCCATTCTGTTGTGGACAATACGGAGTTGATTTTTGTCTATGAATACTACAAACTTTACAAAATCTATCAAAATCATTAGCAAAATTCACTGCCATTATCAGTCCTCAAAGATTTTATTTTCTTTCTAGTCTGTAACTCAACCATTGCTTTAAATTCTTTAAATCAACTAAAAACTTTAGATTTACCCTTTAGAATGTATACCCATGTCCTTCTACTATAGTCATCAATAAATGAAACATAATATGTGGATTTTTGGTGTAGTCACTGTTAGAGGGTTCACAAAATGAACTGTCCAGGCTGTGCAGCAAGAGTAAACACAATGGAAATAACTCAAATAAAGAATGCAATGAATGATTCAAATGTTCAGTATATCATGTATTCAGAATGCTTCTATGATAGTAACATGTGGGCTTACAAACTAGGGCTCACAGGCCTGAATTCCAGTTACAACAGATATGCAAGATATGGAAATGAAGCATCTTCTAGAACAAAATACCTATTTTAATCTATCATACTCAACTACTTATCAACTAATTGCTTTCCTATGCATCCTAGAGATCTATATATATCATCTACAAGCTCCAAAAATCCTCCGCACCGGCCAAGAAAGGTTACACACTCTAATGAAGGAATGTAATGAGTAGAAACAAAAAGGTCAGCCTTCAATCCTCTAGTATTGCTCTGCAAATGAATGAAACAAAGTGTAGACCTCAAGGAAGGTCTATCTAATCATTGTGTGCCATGTGACATGTTTCATTTAGTTCCTCCAGTCATGAAAGTGCTCCGCAAATCTTCTCCTTCAACTGACTGTCTGTATACTCTGTGAAAATAGGTGATCTTCTAATAGCGATAACTTTTAGTAGGCAAGTCCAAATGACATGAGTTTTGGATATGATGTAACTAATGATGTCTAGATGTTAAGTCTTGCTCCGCAAGCTCTAAAATGAAAATGTGGTACAAAATGCTAAAACTGCTATTGACTGAACTGAATTGGAAAATGAAAGAAAAATAAAAGAATGCAAATGTTTTTGGTTGATGCAAGATTTCTCTACAACCTAGGATGCTCCTGCATCAGACACCTAGGGTTGTTGAAAAAGTGATTCCCTCACTTTGTTGGGGCTAGAGGAAAACCAAGACGGTCCACCTCAGCCTGAGATATCCATACTGAGTCTTCTTTCGGTTTTCCTTTCCACTTGACCAAATATTCTTTGTATTACTTGCCTTTGGTACTGCATCCAACTCTACTGTCCAAGATGTCTTCTATCTGCTCCAGTTGTTGCTGTGGTAATTGATTCTTCAAATCATCTTCAATGTTGTCACTTGATTCTCCTTCATTATACTGATATAGGTTTGCAATGTTGAATATAAGTGATATACCCAATGTATCCAATAGCTCCACTTCATATGCATTTCCTGAATCAAATTTCCTAAGTATCTTACATGGTCCAAACTTCTTCATCTTCAACTTATTATATGGTCCAAAATCTTTTCTCAGATATACCATTACTTCATCACCAACTAAAAATTCCTTGTGTCTTCTCTTCTCATCTACTTGCTCCTTATACTTGCTATTCATTTCCTCCAAATGCTTCTTAACCTAATTATGCACTTTCTCCATATATCCTACAAATTCTTCTGCCTCTGCACTTCTCTTGTTTTCCATACTGATATCTCTCAACTATGCAACTCCTCTAGGTTTCATTCCAGTCACAATCTCAAAAGGTGTCTTTCCTATACTCCTATTTACTAAATTATTATATGCAAACTCTGCTTGTGTTAGAATTAGATCCCAATTTCCTGCCTTCTACCAAACATCTCAACAAGTTTCCCAAACTCTTATTTGCCACTTTTGTCTATCCATTTGTCTGAGGATGAAATGCTAAACTAAACTTTAGGTCTATCTTCATCTTCTTCCACAATGTACTCCAAAAATATCCAATGAATCTTGTATCCCTATCTGAAATTATGCTCTTAGGTAATCCATGCAATCTTACAATCTCCTTCAAAAATAGGTCAGCAACATGCACTGCATCATTTGTCTTCTTACAAGGTATGAAATGTGCCATCTTTAAAAATCTATCCACCACTACAAATATAGAATCATGTCCTCTGTGTTTTTGGCAATCCTAACATGAAATCCATGCTTATGTCTTCCCAAGGTCTCTCCGGTACTGTCAAAGATTTGTACAAACCAGTATTCTGACTACTCCCTTTTGCAACTTGACATACTCTACAACTCTACACAAACTTCCTTACATCCTTATATATATGAGGCCAAAAGTAATGTTCACTTACCAAAGCCACTGTCTTGTCAATTCCAAAATATCCTGCCAATCCACCACTGTGCTTCTCCTTGATCAAATTGTCTCTCATTGAACTCCTAGGTATACACAATTGGTTTCCCTTGAACAACATATCCTCTTAAATGAAATAATCTAACCACTTACTTCTATCTATCACAACAAGTTCCTTACATGCTTTTCACGGTTCTACAAAATCAAGGTCTTCTTTATACATATGCTTTAGCTATTCAGAACCTAATACTTCAACTCTCATCTCTGTCAGCAAATTTTTTCTTCTACTCAATGCATCTACAACTTTGTTTGACTTCCAACTCCTATGCTTCAATACAAATGCGTAACTCTGCATGAACTCTACCCATCTCATATTTCTCTGATTCAACTTTCCTTGACTGTTCAGATACTATAAAGCTTGATGATCTGTATACAACACAAATTCCTTAGGCAACAAGTAATGTCTCTACTTCTTCAAGGCTTGAATTATGGCATAAAATTCCTGATCATAAACTAAATATCTTCTCCTTGCATCATTCAAATTCTCACTAAAATATGCTACCAGACTATCTTCTTGACTTAACACTGCTCCTATTACATTTCCACTTGCATCACAATCTACTTGAAATACTTTGTTGAAATTTGGTAATGCTAAAATTGGTTCCTCTATCACTTTCTGCTTCAACAATTCAAAACTTTTATTTTCTCCTGATGTCCACTTAAAATCCTTTTTGTCACCTCTCATTGTCTCTATCATTGGTGTGCATACTGAACTAAAATTTCTAATGAACTTCTGGTAGAAACTAGCTAACCAATGAAATGATCTGACATCTCCAATGCTCTCAGGTGTTGGCCACTCAATGATTGCTCTAACTTTCTCAGGGTCCATCTTCAATCCTTCCGCAGAAATCACAAATCCCAAGTATACCAATTCTTTCTTCATGAAACTACATTTCTTGATGCTTATCAACAACTTCTCTTCTCTTAGCCTTTGTAATACTTGTCTCAGGTGCCACAAATGTTCTTCTTTTGTCTTATTGAAAATCAGAATATCATCCAAGTATATAATAAAAAACTTACCCAAGAATTTCTTCAAAACCTCATTCATCAATCTCATGAAAGTACTCGGTGCATTAGTCAATCCAAAAGGCATCACTAACCACTCATACAATCCTTCATTTGTCTTAAAAGTAGTCTTCCATTCATCTCCTTCTTTGATTTTGATATGATGGTATCCACTCTTCAAGTCTATCTTTGTGAAATATTTTGCTCCACTCAAATAGTCTATAATGTCATCCATCCTTGGCAATGGAAATCTATACTTAACTGTGATCTTGTTGATTGCTCTAGAGTCTGTACACATTCTCCATTCTCCATCTTTCTTTGGTACTAACACTGTAGGTACTTTACAAGGGCTCAAACTTTCTTTGATCAATCCTTTCCTCAACAACTCTTAGATATGTCTATTTAGCTTTACATTCTCTATTAGTGTCATCCGGTGTGCTACTTTGTTAGGCAAACTAGATCCAAGTATAAGATCCATATGATGACTGATACTCTGGATTGGTGGTAATCCTTCAGGTACATTATCTGATATGATGTCTTCATACTCTATCAACAATTTAGTTATCTCCTCGGGATGTGATTCTTCAGTCTCTATACTTAGGTTTTCGTGCTTCTTAGAAATCAATGAAAACCACATATTCTCATGTCTCAAACCATCCAGAAATTTCCTTCCATCTACCAAACAGATTCTAGCATTCCCACATACTTCACTCTTAGGTTCATCTTCCAAAGGTATCAATGTGATTTTCTTCCCATTAGATACTATAGTGTAAGTATTCTTTCTCCCATCATGTATAGATTTTCTATCATACTGCCATGGTCTACCCAAAAATATATGACATACATCCATCGGCATAATATCACACAATACTTCATCATGATAAGATCCAACATGAAATTTCACTAAACATTGTTCACTCACCAGTACCTTGTGTTCATCTTAGATCCATGCTATCTTGTAGGGCTTAGGGTGTTTCAATCTCTCCAGGTTCAACTTAGTCACCATCTCCTTTGAAACCAAATTATCAGTACTACCACTATCAATGATAACCTTACAACATTTAGCTCCTAATTTGCATCTGGTCCGGAACAAACGTTTCCTCTACGGTGGTTCCTTAGTTGTCTCTACTTGAAATAGTGCTCTCCTCATGACTAATGATTCTCCTTTCTCCAGTTTTCCAACTAAATTAGGTGATTCAATAGGTTCTTCTTCTACATAAGTTGTTCTTCCACTGTTCTTTGTCTTCTTATTTGTACTTCCCTGATGACATTCAAATGCTTCATGTCCTTCACTTCCACACTTAAAACAAGTTCCTCTGAATGTTTCTTATCAAAACCTCTTTCATCTCTTCTGTATCCTTCAATCTGGTAAGAATTATGATGTCCTCTGGGGTAGAAAGTTCTATCATCTCTCTGGTATGAATTGCTATCTCTATCTTCCTTCTTGAATGGGTTATCTTGTTTGTTCTGCTGCGCATATGATCTTTCTCCTCCAGAATATCTTCTACCTCTTTGAAATTTACCTCCTCTTCCTCTCTGTCTTTACTCATGCTTCTTATTCAACTTTTCTTCAACTTTTAGGGCAAACTAATATGCTTCTTCTATAGTTGTCATCCTTACCAAACTCAGTTCTTCTTGAATATTCAATCTCAGTCCATTGATGTATTGTTATCACCTAAATATGCACCCAGACTAATTTGCAGAAATTAGTCTATTTGATGAAACATGGGAAGACCTCTAAAGCTGTGGGTCACCTTATAGGTAGAGGTCAACCTCTGGAGAAGGCCAATTTCCTAACTTTGTATCCCCTAAAACTTTACTATTCTATGACTTTGACAATGAAAAGGGTAAGAAAACTCTGTTCTACAATTGGAATTTAACTCTAAGGGTGATACACCTATCTTAAATGAGGAACATGAAAATAATAGCCCAAACACTTGCTAATGTGATTGAAATAACTTTTGAACAACCTATAAGTTATACCTCTACATAAATATTTCACAAACAGGTCTATAGTTGCAGAATTATCAAGAGGAATAGTAATTTCACACTTAATCTTAATGCATATCTAGACACAACTTGTAACCTACATAAGTACTTTCTGCAAAAAGGCTCCTTTCCAAGACAAAATTAAGAGGAAATAAACTTACTTCACAGTTAACTCCATCAAATCAGACAATGAACACAAGATGCATAAGAGAGATAGGCACAACTTCCAATCAATGATCTCCAAGGTTCTCACTGTATATAATATCAAGTAAACTGGTAACATGAGTTACAAATCTTACCAAAATCTAGAGCAAGGATCCAAAAAAAATCATAAGACTCTGCAAGTAGCATAATTAGAACTACCCCAATGAGTCAATTAAAAGTGACTATATCCATCTAAGTGGTTCCACCAAAGTAGGAAAAACCAACTGATTTGGGTCAGATGCCCAGAAGAAGCCTAAAATCCAGGGCCTAAATCCTCTCAAAAAATGCCCAAACTATAAGAAAAGTCCATCAGGACTTAGCCAAACATTATGGCTCATGAGAATAAGTCTAGAAAGGAATCTAAAAGGTAATAAAGCCCTCCTAGATACTCTCCAAGTAGTCAAGACAACTACTAACTGTTAACATGACCTAGTTAAACACTCTCTCCTCCAAGGCAAAAAAAGATGCTACAACAAAGGCATGTTCTTGCCACATCTCCACAAACTCAACTATATCTTCTCAAAACAAAAAGAACTCTCAACACACTCCCCTACCTTCTCTCTTGCAATAAAAGATAACAATAACCTTTAAGAGATTTATAAAGTCATCACCTCAAGGCTATTGTTTTACATAGTATATTACATGCAAAGAAAATAAATGTGAAACAAAACACACGAAGTGAAAAGAGAACAAAAGACTTAATTAAGTCTTAACATTGATGACCACTTCATGGCATATTTAGAGGCTCATTTTGCATATTCACTTTTTGAAAACTTGCTCTGCACTGTCTTGGCCGTCGACATGAGGGTTTCATCCTTGAGTTTCCTATAGGTGATTCAAGGCATTTCCACTGGCTTTTTTGACATTCTCTGCTCCAGAAAATGAAGGTGAGTTGATTATTTCATCTGTCTGGATAATAATTCAAATTTTATGATTTCCTATAGCTTTCTTCACTGTATATATTATAGATGCTTCTGCTTCTTCCATGGCTATGATGGAGAACTTGATCTCATGCAAAAATGATTGTTTTATATATATAATGCTACAGTAAATAATGAAATTTGTCAGTACTGTTCACACATTCCTCTCTGCACCTGGAAATTTGTGTATATAGTCTTTTCTGGAAAAGAAGGCAACACAGTGAATTTTCATTTAGGGTTTTAAGAAAGAAAAAAAAACCTTTGTACTATTTGAAAAAAACTCCTTTGAACCTCCCTTCACTCTCATCAACTCAGGGATTGTCACCCATTTGGCAGGCAATAGTCTCATCTCTATTTGGCAGTATTCTTATTCCTATTGTTGTAGGCCTCTGTCATCGCCTGGTAGTATCCTCATGAATTTCTTGTACACTCTCTTTAACTTGTGTGCAGTTATTTAAGATTTGCTCTTTGGTTGCTCTATCTCTGTTCAACTTGCATTCAATGCCTTGACTATTACTACATTGTATATCTTTATAACCTTCTTTTACTGTCTTTGTAACTATTATATACCTGAATCTCTTGATGATATAACTGATATATAATAGTCTTTGTGACTGTTACCAATGCATTGTTGTTTTGATCTTCACTTTCAGACTCAAACAACTTTCCTCAAAGTAACTGATTGTCTTTGAGCTTCACTTCCTGTACCTTGACTGTTACCTTGTGCTAGTGACTATTGTTCTTCATGTTTCCTTCTTCAAAACTGTACCATCAGCAAATCTCTAACACTACTTTCACACTGCTATAGGGTCCATGATTATCTCTTTCAATCTCAATCTTTCTATCCATACTAAAAATCCTATACGAGGATAGGGACTGATCTCCCTAAGGTTTTATGACTAAAAAATAATCATTCTAGATGACTGTTCCTCTCATTATTGTGACAGTCATAACTGTCCCTTCATACTGCATCCTTGTTCATGGGTAGACAACTGCTATAGTTATTGTTACTGATTACTCTTGCAATGTTGTTCCTTTATTCTCCTTTTGCTTTAGGTCTACTATCCAGAAAAACTCTATCCAATGTCCTCCCTTATGTGACAGTCTTTTTCACTTTTCACTGTTTCATTTCTCTGTCCTATATAATCTTCTCATTATCCTTCAAACATTTCACAAAGGTAACTAGACCATAATGCAAGCCTTATGAAGAGTATTTTCTTGTGACTTAACTATTCTGTGCCTGTGTCACTGAGTGCTCTATCTTTACCTATCATTGTCTTACTCTAGGCTTTTATCCTTTGTCATTGTATCATAGAAACTTTGAGGATCTAGACATGATGACTGTCCCCAACTATATATTGTAGATTGTCTTCTCATTTGTTATGTCTATTGTCCATTGATTGTTTTGGACTGTCTAAAACAATATTAACTACTTTTCCTTGAATCTTGGTACAGTCATCATGATGGGCCCTTTATGATGTTCTTTGGAACACAGAAATCCTCTTTATTTCACTTGTATTTTCTTTTGCACTACACAAACTATCATGCACTGTGTCTTTGCATCTGCTAGGGACTTTGGAGACCTTCAACAGTTATGCAAGCTTCTCTGTCATGGACTGGCACTTTGAGATCCTTTTCACTATTATTATGGTGTTTATCTTTGCCACTTACCACTGTCCAACAACCCATCTTTCTCGACAGTCCAATAACCTCTATGACTGCTGCCTATTTGCATCGTAATCTCTGTCATAGAGATCTTTGTTACCATTACTGTGAACAATCCTATCAAATGTTCATTATGACTGCTAGGGTTTGGGTTCATTATCCACTATTGTAGGCTTTGTTCCTGTATGCTCTTCATGTTCTGATATTATAGTCTTATAATTGTCCTCATGTTTCTTGCTCATTGATCGACTGTTGTCCTTTGAGGACTGCTGTCATATGGCCATTTTGCTACATTTTGACAGTCATGTGACCATTACTTGACACTAATATTGATGCTTTATTTTCTAGATGTGACTATCTCCTTGTGTCTTTGTATATCTAACAGCCATTGATGACTATCTTAATAACACATTTGACTATCTTTTATGCTTCTCCTTAGGACTTGTGACAGTCATTTGGTCCTTTCACATGCCTAACCTACAAACTGTCTCAATGACCTAGAGACCTTCATAGTGACTACTTATCATTTGCATCATTGCTTACTATTTGCATCATGCTAATCTAATATTCTATTGTTGTCTCTAGGTCTTTGGTAACTTTGCTTTCAATAGTAGATTTTGGTGTATGCTCACTGTCATTAAGCTTCAATGTCGTCCATACACACTCTATCATTATATTCTCACTTGTAACTGGCAGAATAGTTGGATCACAATGACTGTTTCATTTATTTGGATGGCAGACCTTTTTTTTAAAAACCCTAGAAGATCTCATACCTTTCTCTTTTATTGGTCTACTGTTGCTCCTTCCCTGCTGATGGCTTCTTCATAGCTTTGTCATACCATATTAGTGCTCTCGGATTCTACCACCTTCTTGGTGACCCTCTATTGCTACATGATTTTTGTAACAAAAACCTACAATCCATCTTAACTCTCCATACTACTTTGAACTAGATACTCCACTCTTCCATTTCTTGACATTTATAAAACAGTAGTAGATCTTCTCAAAGTTGTAGCAAACCTAATGTTTTCTCTTGTCACTATATTGGCATATCTTATTGACAGTCTCTACATGTTCTTTCTTTATAACATTCAGGGATGATTGTCTTTCACCTATCTTGCTATTTCTCCTCCATATACTATCATTGTATGAGATTGTATGATAGTGCTTTGTCATTTGTTGTCCCTTGAAGATTGTTACCTGCGTGATTGCTCCTTTCTCCACATAGTCTATACTCTTTATGACATGAAATCATATGAAATGCTTTTGTAACATTTATGAGCTGGGCTCAACCCTTGTGGGAGCCACATTTTCTCCACTCATAATATAATCTGATGAATTACATAGAAACAAAATTTCACCTGTCTCTGCACATGAAGCAAACTTGTTAGAAAATAAATGCATACTTTGGATGTGTTTGATGACTTGATTGTTCTCTAGGACATCCAAAGTATACATTTCTTGTTTAATGCATCTGAGGATCAGTTTATGCATGCATAAGTACCTTTTCATGTCAGGTTAGGGACCACTCATTGCTTAGAGTATTATTCTAACATCATTCTTTTGCCAGATGCAAGAAATAGAGATGACATGGACTTGGAAAGAATAAAGACAACTCAGGGCAACATGACAACACACCTGAACCAAAAACCAATCATTCTTAGGCAATGACTGGCCTCTACCCTTATATGCACATGTTTCTACTTTTACTTATTCATGTATAAAACTGTTTCTTCAATTTCATTGAATAAGAAAAGTTAATCTCACGGCTTGTGTGAGATAATATCCATTTTACATTCAATAAAGATTATTTGTTTAATTTAGAAAGAATTTGTATAAATGTTTCTTATGTTACATGCACTTGGATAAATGCAATAATCTAACAATCATAATCTTTTCAATTATTTCATTTATGCAGTTGAATGTAATGTAATAAGGATCAGATAAAATGTACCTTTTAAACTTTGAAACAAAACTCTACCTAAATAAGTTGTAGTGAAATTTAGGTAACATGTATCTTGCCACTTTCTCCTTTCTTGCTTCACTATGACCTATCCTTATGATCATCTTATGAAATTCTTCAGTATACTCCTTAGATTTCTCCTTTTGTTTCAGATTTTGCAATCTCTTCAATAGTTCCAACTCATAGTCAGTAGATATAAACTGATTCTTCAACTTTGTCACCATTCTATCCCATTTTATAATCTTTTCTTTTCCTCTCCTATTCCTATCCAACTATATTTCTTTCCACCAAATAGAAGCATGTCCTTTCAACTTAGTCTTTGCAAATCTCACCTTCTCCAGATCTTTAATTTCTTCATATTCAAAGTATTCCTCCAAATCATTTATCCAACCAATCAATTCCTCCAAATTCAAACTTCCAGTGTAGTTCGGTACATCCACTCTAGGTCTCTTTCCAATCTTCGAAATAGTTTTCAACATCTTCACTTGATTTGATTCTTCTTCTTCTAGGGTTTCTTCATTTTGATCAGTGGATTGAAATTCTTCATCATCACTTTCAACATTAGGTCTCAGTGTTAATCCCCTTCTTCTGTCTTCTTAAACAACATCCAATCAAACTTTCATTATTTTCATCATCTCCATCATCTCATCCATTCTTCTAGCCATAGTGCCTATATCAGGTATTCTCATCAGTGGCATCTCTTCCTAGGATATAGTATAACTAGCTCAAATTTGGTGATCTGAATACAAGGTACTAACTGCCTCACACTTAGTGATCTATTGATAAGCACAAGTAGACTGCCTCAGGTCAGTGATCAGTTCACCACAAGATCTTCTAGAATGCCTTCACTTCAAATCTTCACTCCCAAAGGATTCAAACTTCGCTCTGATACCACTTGGTGCAGTCACGGTCGGAGGGTTCACAGAATGAACTGTCTAGGCCATGCAACAAGAGTAAACACAATGGAAATAACTCTAATAAAGAATGCAATGAATGATTTAAATGTTCAGTATATCATGTATTTAGAATTCTTATATGTTGGCAACATGTGGGCTTACAAACTAGGGTTCATAGGCTTGAATTCCAGTTATAATAGATATGCAAGATATGGCAATGAAGCACCTTCCAGAATAAAATACCTATTCTAATCTATCATACTCAACTACTTATCAACTAACTAATTTCCTATGCATCCTAGAGATCTATATATATCATCTGCAAGCTCCATAAATCCTCCGCGTCAGTGAAGAAAGGTTACAAACTCCAATGAATGAATGTAACATGTAGAAACAAATAGGTCAGCCTTTAATCCTCTGGTATTGCTTTGCAAATGAATGAAACAAGGTGTAGACCTCAAGGAAGGTCTATCTGATCATTGTGTGCCATGTGACATGTTTCATTTAGCTCTACCAGTCATGGAAGTGCTCTGCAAACCTTCTCCTTCAACTGACTATCTGTATGCTTTGCTATGTGAAAATAGGTGATCTTCTGATAGTGATAACTTTTAGCAGGCAAGTCCAAATGACCTAAATTTTGGATATGATGTAGCTGATGATGTCTAGATGTTAAGTCCCACTCCATGAGCTCTGAAATGAAAATGTGACAAAATGCGGTACAAAATGTTTAAATTGCTATTGACTGAACTAAACTGAACTGCAAAATGAAAGAAAAACAAAAGAATGCAAATGTTTTTGGTTGATGCAAGATTGCTCTGCAAATTGGGATTCTCCTGCATCAATTTTCCAATTAAAGGAACATCTACAAGACCAAACACATTCGAATGAATAAGATCTAATACACCACAAGATTTATGAGAACTCGAGTAAATTTGAACGTGGTTTTGTTTTCCATAAATGCAATGCTCATAGAAATCAAACTCAAGATTACAATCAGACAACTCTTCAACAAGGTTTTTATTTTTTAAGGTCCTTAGACCCTTTTATCCAATGTGGCCAAGTCTCTGGTGCCATAAAATAGTTTTCTCTATAGGTAACTTTGATTTAGAAGAAAGAGCACCCTTGGGTACCCAAAAGCCATGACCATCTGTTGAAGATGAAACCTTCACCTCTTCCACAGAATTTCTTTTCACAGAAGTACTATTTCACTCAACAATGCATACATCAAGCTTATATAATGTGCCATATCTGACACCTCTAGCAATCACCATAGCACATCTAACCATCTTGCATCTTGCATCAGAAAATACTACCTGAACACCTGCATCTATTAGTTTGATCACAAAATATAACAAATTTCATGCTAATTAATATAGGGATATGCAACACACCATTAATCCTTTTTATTCTACCATTAGGAAACCTGATTCTAACTTTACCATGACCAACAATATTTAAATAAGAATCATCACCCAAGTACACCTTACCTCCATCAAATTCTTCATATTTAGAAAACCAATCTATATTAAAGGTCATATAGAAAGATGCACCTGAGTCAATTAACCATGCATCATTACCTACACAAGTTGCCAAAGCTGTAATGAATGCATCACCATCTTCCTTCTCAGACTTAGACTCAGAATCAAATCTCTTCTTTTTCTTCTTCTTTTCTTCTTTGCATTCCTTATAGATATGTCCAAGCTTACCGTGGTTCCAGAAAACAACTTTGGACTTTCCAGGAGATTTGGATCTCCCCTTGGACTTGGATTTATCATGCTTCTCATTCTTCTTGCCTTTTTCCTTAGGTCTTCCATGAACATTTAGGGCCTCCTTGGCACTGATGGATACCTTCCTCCTCATCTCTTTAGAAAGAAAAGAACCCACCACATATTCAGTCTTCAATATAATAGAAGTACTCCCAATAGCCATAACAAGAGAATCCCATGAATCAGGAAAAGAACAAAACAATATCTAACATTTCTCCTCATCCATTTTGACACCAACTTATGCCAATTGAGACACCAACATATTGAATGATTCTAGGTGGTCTGTAATTCATCCACCCTCTTCCATTCTTAAGGAATACAATTTCTTCCTCAAGAAAATCTTGTTCACTAAATATTTGGCTTGATACATCTCACCAAGCTTCTTCCATAGTTTCTGTGTAGAGGTCTCTTCATGGAGATTGATTAAAATAGAGTCTTCCAAACACAATCTGATTAGACCCTTGGATTTACGGTCCATAACATCATATTGAGTAGCCAAAGTAAATGTGCAGGACTTGAAACCTTTTCATCAATAGCATCCCACAAATCTTGATCTATCAACATATCCTCCATCTTTAGCTTCAACATTTTGATGAGTGCCAAATTACACTCATGAAATACATCTTTTTGCCTCTCTTTTTCTCTTTCTGAGTTCATCTTTCCTAGTGTTTGCACCCAAATAAGCTTGCAAGATCGTTCTATTTTATGATTAATTAAGATAGATTACTTAAGATTAGAATTTCTGATTGAGTAACTAATGTGCGTGGAATTGATGGAAAAATGCATAAACTTCTCTCTCTTTTTGAATCAACAGGTGTAGATGATAGGAACAACAATTTTGTGCATCTCCGGAGATCATCTTCAATGATCTTCAGAGACAATACCAAAGAACCATGACACCTGAAGTTTTGAAGAAATGAGGAATGCCTCTCCGGAGCTTTGCGAGAGTCTGGAGTATCTCTAGAGCTGCACAAGAAGCCACAAACATATCTCTGGAGCTGTAGACAGGAACAGCTATCTCCGATGCCTCCTAAAAGCAGGGCATATTTCCAGCAGAGCTGCCGACCAGACACTCTCAGCAGTGATCTTAATACCCCTCACTTCACTCAAATCATCACCTGAGTGGTGAAAGGGTCAACTTTAGTTAAACTGTTGAAGTTTTATCTTTTCAAAGATTTTGCATGAGTTATGGATGGAACTGATCCAATATCCTTATTTTCAGGGCCTCGATGCCCAAGTGTATTAAGACTCAAACTTAGACTTCTGAGTGGACTTCTGTTCCACTCAAGTCTACCTTTATTGCATGGTTATTTTTCATAGTTAGACAGTTAAGTACAATAAAGAGATGGTGTCATCTCATAGAAAGACAGGTAGATAAGTTCAGTGATATATCACCACTTATTTTTATATATACTCTCAAAAATAGTAGAAGAATATATAATGATTGAATTATTCTGACTCTCGGAGATCTCAGTTCTGTGCCTAGCAATATTTTCATGAATACAGAGTGGATGAATTGGATTGAATCTAAGTTGTGATCATCTTTCTTTGTGCTGATTTCCTGTTGTAGCCTTCAGCCCCAAGGGTGTAGAGCAAGGGCCCACTCTCACCACTAAGGCAGGAGGCTAGTACACTATTTTATTGTTTTAGCTTTTCATGAAAGTATTCACTATTTTGAATAGATAGATGCATGTTCTGTTTTAAAAGTGCTTTGAGTACATTTCCTAATTGATTCAGTTTCAGCATTCCTTAAATTTATTTAGCAAGCAGATAGATTAATCTCCTTCCAAATTGTAGAGATTGTTAGGATTAGCTATGAACTGGTAACTGTAGAATCCCTAGTTGTAGACAGCCGTGGACATAGCCCTATTTTTTGACATCTGAAAATAGATTAAATGATGAGGTACAGCGACACCTTGTCATTTTTGGCGCCGTTGCCAGGGATAATCTTGTGTTAATTAGGGAAACTGAGTTAAAACAGTTTTTAGGATAGATCTGTATGGTTAGAGCTAGAGATCTAAAAGGAAGATATATTAAGCAGACACCCCAACAACACACCATAGGGGAAAGCAATGGGGTGGTACAAAATCTTGTTGAGGAAGGAAACCTAAATCCTAATTTGGAACTTGCACCTCAAAACAACAATCCCTTAGATCCTCCAGACATTCCACTTGCCAATTATATCCAGGAATTACAACAAAAGTTTCAGGCAGATCCTTTGGTAGAACCTAATTTCCTAGAGCCTCAGGAAGAAGAACCAGTACTAAACATGGAAAATGATAATCATGGGGAAAAGGAAAATTAGGCTCCAAGAACCTTCTCTTATCCTATTATTTTGGCTGCTAGAGATAATACTCCTATGAAGAATATCTCACCAGCACAACTGCCAAATTTTAGAGGACTTTCTTCTGAAGACCCAGATCAGTTCTTGTTTGAATTCAAAGTAGTCTACAAAACTTATGATTATGGATCAGATAACCAGAAACTCAAACTGTTCCCTTCAACCCTGAAAGATTCTGTGATGAGATGGTTTATGGGTTTACCCCAGAATTCTATCTATTCTTGGGATCAAATGGAAATAGAGTTTTTGGAAAAATACCAAGATTATTGTAGATCCAGTAATAAAAATAAAGAATTGTTTAAAATTAGGCAGGGGGAGGAAGAATCCTTAGAGGACTATGTGGAAAGGTTTAATTTTGCCTTGAGAAGGTATGGCAATCCAGTGGATCACTCTGTTGCAAGTATGAGGTTAACCAGTGTTGTCATTGATGTCAACATACTCATATTGCATTGATAAGAAGGATTGGATAAGCTGTGTGCTAAGGATATTGAGAAAATTAGTCTCCATCAGGAACAGTGAAGAACAGTGATGAGAAGAAGGCAAAAGTACTCAATAGGTTGAGGATCAGAGGATACGATTTAAAGGGTTTGTAGATATGAGTCTTTAGATGTTCTAGTTAAGATTTCAGAGGTCCACATAAAGATCTGAAGAAGTTATGGCTGCTCATGTAGAACCGGTTCTGGTAAGTGTTTAGTGGAGACAGAGTGTCACAGATTGGTCCAGTGAGATCCAGAATTACATTATCTCAATCTGCAGATTGGAAGGAGCGTTGAAGAAGTCAGTGTGAAGTGACAACTAGATTTGTGAATGATTTGGAGGTCTGAAAGAACCTTTTTCATTATGACAGTGAGGACAGACTGTGTTCTTGAAGTTTCAGATGAAGAACAGAAGAATTCCAGTAAGCTGATCAAGTGTGGATGTTCTTGATGACTTAGGAAAGGTTTTGGTGATCTTTGGATCATGTACAATTCTTATTGGTGGTCTGCATTGAAGTTAGAGTTTGCATTTGAAGAATAACCATGGATATTGGTGTTCTTCCTGAGACAGGCTGACCAGATGTATTACACGTCTTGCGAATGATCTTGTAGATGTTTGCCAACTTAGATGATTGTTCCTAAGTTGATGCCTTGTATAAATAAGGGTTTGTGAATTTATTTTGAAGTGTGTCTTGTGGTGATGAGCGTGATATAGTGAAGAGAAGTGCGAAAGGCAGAGCAGGAGTTTTTGGGCTTAAATGGAACTGATCCAGGCATGGTAAAGATGTCAATCTCTAGTTCAAGTTTGTAATACTTGTTATCTTGTAGATAGTGTGTCTCTTGTAGGTAGTGTGCCTCCTTGTGAGCAGTGTGCTTAGGCAGTGAGCCCTAATTGGCATGTGCCATCTATTTTTCTTATTCTTCTAACAGAGAATAATCCTTGGGTTAATCACCCCATGGTTTTTCCCTTGACTAGGTTTTCCACGTCAAAATCTTGGTGTCGAATGTGTTGATGTTTATCTGCTCTGGTATTTATGCTTTATGCTTTCATGAATGGTTAATTGATATGCTATTAAAGAACAAAGAAGAATCAAGTGTTTGAAGTAAAAGCAAGTTTTTGTACAACTGATTCACCCCCCCTCTCAGTTGTGTGCCCTAGATCTAACAATTGGTATCAAAGCCAGGTTCCTCTAAAAGAAGCTTAACTGCTTGAGGAGATCCAGGATGTCGTCATACAAGAAGGACAGTTTGAAGTTTGATCGAACCAACTTCACTCTTTGGAAAGGCCGCATGAAATGTCACTTGGAGTGTATGGGAAAGGCGTACTTGTCCATGGTCACAAAAGCATACACACCTCCACAGGGTGGTCCAACAACTCTAAATGAAATCATAGATGCTGAAAACAATCTGCAGACTAAAGAGGCTCTTCTAAGTGCATTAACTGACTCAGAGCTCTCAAATGTTATTGACCTACCAACTGCCTATGAGATCTGGATTAAATTGGAACTTCTGCATGAAGGAGATGAGTTTGTTAAGAGTGCAAGGTTGCAGAGTCTCAAAGGGAAATTTGAAAGATTGAAGATGAGAGATGATGAAAATATCACTACCTTTATGCCAAGAGTAAATGAGCTGGTGTGTGGAATTAGGAATGCTGGTGGAGTTTTGGATAAAAATGAGATTGTTTGCAAAATTCTCAGATCCCTTCCTGCTGCCTACAAAATCAAGGTTGCTGCCATTGATGAATTCAGAGCCCATACAACTGTCACAAGAGACCAATTGGTTGGCAAATTGGCTGCATTTGAAATGACCAAGTTTGGAGATGATCCCGCCAAGACTGAATCTACATTCAAAGCCAGTGCCTATGTGAAAGGCAAACAAAGATTTGATCCGAGAGAAAACTCTTCAAGGAAGCTGTCATGGTATGATCAAGCAAGAAAAGACATGGAAGAGGAAGAAGCAGAAACCGCTCAACTTGAAGCCCTCATTGTAAAAATACTACCAAGGGGATCCGGTAAGTATGAAGGAAAATTACCCTTTAAATGCTTCAACTGCAATAAGATTGGTCACTTTGCTTCAAGATGTCCGAAAAGATCCACAAGATCAAATTATAACAGACAAAGGTTCCAAAAGAATTCTTATTATGTTCATGAAGAAGCTGATAATGAAGGAGTAATAGATGATGAATCAGAGATAGGAGACAAATCCAGAAATGAATGGGTGTTCATTGCCATCAAGGAAGAAGATCCAATATTCCTTGAATCTATCAATCATAAGGTTATAGAAAGAGCTTTGGCTGCCCAAGTTGAAGAAAAGGATGATTGGGTTATTGAAAGTGGATGCTCTCACCATATGACAGGTGACAAGAACAAGTTCTTAGATTTGGAAAGGTATGAAGGAGGAATGGTAAAGTTTGGTGACAATTCTGCTGGTAGAATCAGAGGTAGGGGAACTATCTCTTTTGATGGAAAGAACAAAACCGGTAATGTACTGTATGTTAAGGATTGAAGCACAATCTTCTCAGTGTTGGTCAGTTGGTGGACAAAGGCTATGATCTCCGGTTCAAGAATGGAAGATGTAGGATCTTTGAAAGCTCTGAAACTGAGATTGCATCCGGTACTCAAACAAAAGGTAATATCTTCCATCTAGTTGGTACTAATAAAAGTTGTCTGTTTGCTCAAGTTGATCAGAGTTGGTTATGGCATAGAAGGATGTGTCATATAAATTTTGATAACATCATCAAGATAAGCAATACTCAGGCTGTAAGAGATCTTCCCAAGTTGGTAAAACCTACAAATAGTTTGTGCAAAGAATGTCAGCTAGGTAAACAGAGTAGAGTCTCATTCAAAAGCAAGGATCAATTATCTACCGGATTATTGGAGTTAGTTCATACTAATCTATGTGGTCCGACAAGAATCAAGAGTATGCAAGGTGATAGATACTTCATGTTACTGATTGATGACCATTCCTGGATGATGTGGGTCACCTTTCTGAAAGAGAAATCAGAAGCATTTGAGAAGTTCAAAATCTTCAAGGCTATGGTGGAGAATCAAACCGAATTAAAACTGAATTGTCTGAGGTCTGATAGAGGTGGTGAATTCACATCCGGTGAATTCATAGATTTTTGTGAGAAGCATGGTATAAAGAGACAGTTATCTGCTCATAGGACTCCACAGTAGAATGGAGTAGTTGAGAGAAAGAACCAGACCATCCAGGAAGCATCCAGGATAATGATGATGGAAGCCAATGTTCCCTAGATGTTTTGGAAAGAAGCTATCAGCACTGCAGTCTACACTCTCAATCAAGTTCAAATTAGAAGCAATACCAGTAAGACTCCTTATGAACTTTGGTTTGGCATCACTCCTACTGTGAGATATTTCAGAGTATTTGGTAGCAAGTGTTACTGTTGTGTGGTTACACAACACGCCCCATTTTGACTTGGCAAAATAGGGACCCAATTTTTTGGTTTGGCTTGTGCGTCTGCTTCCTGGCAGTTTGGCAAAAGTAAGTCTAGTGCATCATCATGCAAAACTAGAATAAGGTAAGTCACCATGAGGTCAGATTGTCAAATTTCATATTTCATTTCTATGACCTCATATTTTGAAAGAGCATTAAAATTCAGGCAGGTTTGCCTTTTACATCACCTTGATATTCATCAGGATGTAAGAGATATGAACAGTCAAAGTTTCGGTCAAACTTGATATTCACAAGAGGAAGGTCATATTTTTATATCCTCGGTCATATTGTTGAAGCTCATCATCATATTCGAAACATCCCCCTGATATGTCATGCGGTTCGAATATCCGGACGTCAACTTTAAATGATAGCAAAATCTTCCCGTCAAACAGTCTTATCTATCGAGAGCGTCATACTTCACATGTAACCCGATATGTCTTTATATCCTCCTGATGCAGATATCACCCTTAGCAAATATCCTGATGACATCATCCGAATATGATAAACGAAGGAACATACATAACGATGACATCATCATCACATTTATATTGCCACAGGATATTTTCTAAAACATGATCATGTTCGCCTAATATGATGATGACATCATGATGCACTTCTGATACAAAGAGCGAATATCAGGATGACGTCATCCCAATATTCCAAAAAGAGAGACATGTAAGTTTGTCTCATCATCATCATATTTAAAAACATCACCCGATTCACCGAAATATCCTCCTGATGTACTAAGCATAAACAAGGGTGCTTTTGTCACCCGAATCTTGTCACGATAACAATGTCAATACGAGGGAGGAGGATGATATTGAAACTCAACCTGATATTTGTGAGTATCATCCTGCCCTCATGATATCCTGTCATATGGATATCCCCCGCTCTTGTTGCCGCCATTATCATTTAATGCGCGCAGACATGGTAGGTAGTTCCCGCTGACCCCGGAACCTAATGAAACACCTGGCAAGATCCTGCATTTTCACATGAATAATCAAGGAACATGATCCCATCTGTCAGAGTTGCACTAAATGTACCCTAACTGCGAGGTTAAAAGGTAATTCAACTACCATTTTCACATTTACCTTGCGATAAACTTGTTTTACAGAGCAATAGCTTCCATATCTGCATACCAACTACCGTTGTGCGATTTGAGCTCACAGGCAGAAGGAAAGAGGTGATCATCAGTTGAATTAAGAACGTCTCAGCAATCTACTGGTATAAAATGAAATCTGCATAACCAGGTAAGTGAATAAAACCCTCATCATATTGTTTCTGTTCTGGTACGATGATGTAAGTTCTGGTTTATGCATCCGTATGATTAAGTAGTGTTGGAATTGATACAGTGGGCATAATGATTTATAAAGTCAATTGCAATATGCATGCATATATGTACCTGTTGTGAGATAAGATTGTTGTTAATTATAGGTACTCATGGCTGAGAAGAGATTGGTCAAGTGTCAAGAAGAATTTAGCAAACCCATGTTCTCTGCTCAGAGGGGGGTCCTGTTTAAATATGGGGCAATTACAGACACCCATCAAGGAAGCACTAATTTGGAGGCCTGGTCAGCCAAGTTGAATGATGGACATGACAAGAGTCCTGTGCTGGACGCAGTGTTCGTGTCGGGAATGTGGAATGCTGCCAGTTTTCCATACTCCATGGAATCTCCTGAACTCGTCATGGAGTGTGCCTGGAATTATAACCCTCAGACAAGGCAAGTAGTGAAGCATGGGAGGATATATGCAGACCTCTCCATCAAACTTCTCTCCCAGACATTTGGATTGCCACTGGGCAGTAAGGTCAAAAGTGTAGACTTGAAGAAGTCTGAAAGAGAGTATGAAGCCAACAAGAAATCGGCCAGGAAGAACATGTATCCGTGGCGGGCTGAGAACAACACATATAATGCAGTGGCCAAGCTTCCTGTGCACCTGTTTAAGTATGATTTCAGTGAGGAGAACCAATACATGATTGCACTCCTGAATAGAGTAACCGACCAACCTAATACTGGCAGTTTCAGGGATTGGATGTACAGAATAGTAATGATGTGTCTATATTCAGACATTAAGCCACTATGGGGCCAGATAATAAGTGATGCTCTGCATGAGCAACTGATGAACCTGGGAGGTTCAAATTGTGCATTTTTCATGTCATCATATATTGTTTATTCTTGTGCCTACAAAGGCACTTTTGATGCTTTAGTTACAGATGGGAAGCTCACAGGCACAAATGCTATGTATATCTGGGATCATCATCCCCAACTGCAGAGAACCAACTACCTCAAAGATTACAAACTGGTCAATGATGCATTCTCTATGCATCTGGTAAGGACCATGGAAGAGGACAGAACAAAGAGATTGAGCATGGAGGCTCAAGAGGCAGTCTACAGGCATGGGGCTTGGTACATACAGTTTGCAACCTTTTCTTATATAAGGGTTGAGGGTTTCGAGGGACATCCCCTAATGCTACCAAGGTATCCTACTGATGCCGTAGTACTAATGGAATTTATCAGGCAGGGCTCCACCATGATACAAATGTACAAGGATGCCAAGAAGCTGCCACCAATTTTGTTCCCAGTCAGCATTGGCAACTATATGTGCCTTGACTCTAATAATATAAAGAAGGTGATGGTCACCCTGAATAAAATGAATTTGTAGCCTTTCCCAATAACAAGACCATATGATCCTTACAGCAGGATATAGAAGATACTAGGAAAGCCTATTCACCAAAGGCACCTAGAGGATTTTTGGGCTGACTGTGAAGATGAGGCAGAAGCCAGAAGAAGGAGGTATCAGAGGTTAACTCTGAACCAAGTTAGAACTTTTGATTGCATCTCCCTTCCCCAACAATTAAAGAAGGATGATGGCAGGACAATGGTAGACGAGTATGAACAGAAAAAGATATATAATGACACCATCTCTGTACCTGACCTCACTATGCAGGAGGACATATCCTTGGACCCATTCATTGCCAGGACCCTACACCTAACCCAAGCTTGGGTTGATGCACAGATAGAGGCATTGAAGAAGAAAGGTGTTGCCATTACGGTGGACAACAAGAAGAAAGGGCAGGATATCCCCGCGGATGAATATGATGACTTCCTGTTAGAGAAGAGGAAGACCAAGGGAGATAGAATCCCTCCACCACAACAGCAGAGCAAAAGACCCCCAAGGGGCAAGAGGGTGGAACAGGGACCAAAAGGGATTATAATTGAAAGGGCAGTATTTGCAGCTGAGGAGGCGGCAGGGTCAGGATCAGAATCAGCATCCCCTCCAAAGAAAGAAAAGCCCAAGCAAAGTAAGACAACAGAGGCTGGAATCACTGAGACCTAAGAAGTGGGTCAATCCTCTAAACAACCAGGAGGAGAAGATGCCCTCATAGAAGAAGAGACTGAGGAAGAGGAGGCTCCATTGGTAATAAAAAGGAAGAGGAGAGCTCCATAGGTGCTGGTGTCTATCCCACCTAAGAAACAAAGAACCTCTATGAGAGGTGGAATGAGCCAACCCCCTACTTCATTACAAGGGGAAGGTAGTGAAGTGCACAAGGAACTTCAACATAATGTCCACTTCCTACCATCGTCAAGTTCAAAACTGAACTTGTTGAGGAGCAGCTGAAAGAAACTTCCCAGACACAAGCAGAAGGGCATGTCTCGCTCGACGAGACAATAAATTTGTCTGATGATGAAGTGGTGCAGGATGTGGCTGCACAAAAGATGGAAACACTAGCTGCGGGTATTAGTATGAACCCCCACAAGTCTCCACTAGTTCAATTAGTACTGGAAGAGATGAGGCGATTGGAAGAAGAGCGAGAAAAGAGCCCAGAGCAAGTAGCTCAGGAAATAGGGCTAGATACATTGATCACAGAGGTGACAAGTCCTGTAGTGGTAGACTTGACAGAGAAATAGGATGCAAGTCCTGAACAGCCAGCAAGATCACCTGGTGAAGGCCAACCAACAGAAGAAATAGAGATGGTAGAATCGGAAGGCCATGCTCTGGAATTAGGACAACAAAGTCCATAGGATACATCAGTGGAACCTGCTATAGTAGAGGTTCAAGAAATGAAGGCTGATGAAAAGGAAGAAATAAAAGAGGATCTAGCTGGCAGGACACAGGAGGTTGACAGTGCAAGCTCAGAAGAAATAATAGCTGCAGAACAATCGCTAGCACATTAGGCAGAGTCCCCAGTATCTGGTGTAGTGGATAAGCAACAAGGGGAAGAATTGGGAATGGATGAAGTAATGATAGAGGGAGATCATGATCATCATGATCAGTGTATAGATGCACCTCAAGGGTCCCCACACCAAGAAGATGCTCCTCCAGAGAAGGAAATCCCTCAATAGGAGGAGGTTCTGCAAGATCAACAACAAAGAGAGCATCAAGAAGAAGAAATGAGAAAGTCACCATCTCCACAACACTTGTTGACAGAAATGGCAGATATAGGTGAACATCAAGATTATGCTAAAAAACATGATCGGGTGCCTCCGTGGTTGGCAAAGGAAGTAAATGTTGAAGAGGAGCTCAAAATTCAAGAGTTTGACATCTCCACCCTATTCTCTGTGGATATAATGAAGCCAAAGAGGAAGGCCAGAATGACTTCAGCCATCAAGAGAGATCCGACAACCGGGAGAAGGACCGCGCAAATTGCCATACCTGCGGTGGAGAAGGAAAAAGGTAAAATCACTGTCGATGAATTTCAAATTAGTACAGTAGATTTGGGCTTTGCCAATGAGGACCAAGAAGGTTAGGAGGGCAAAGATATCATTGACTCTCTAATTCAAAAGGTGAAAAGAGAGAAGGAGAAAAATAAGCAACATAAAGAGCACATTGCTCAGTTGCATGCTTATATCAAAGGATTGACCGATCCTGATGATACCACAACTGAACATGCAGTCCCATTGACTGCCATTTCTCAGGAGGAGGTAAATAAATTGGACCTCATGAAGCATGAGGCATCCGTAATAAGGAAATGGATGTCATCCACATTGGATGATGCTGTAGAAATAATGAAAGCCTCTTTGAAGAGGTGGAGCATCCTAAGTGACTCCAAGGCCAAAGTGGATAAATTGCAGATGCAGACCGGGAAGAGGTCTTACAAGCTGGAGAGAGTCCTGAGCCTGTTAGGAGAAATAAAGAATATAAATCCACAACTGCTTATCAGTAAGCAAGTACTGAACAGCAATACTGCATTATTGATAGATATCTGGTACAAAGACACTCAGTATGAGTGTGAAGTCCTCAAAAGATGTAATAATAAGCTGAGGGATATCAGCATGAGGCTACAGGATTTAATGGCTGAAGAAGTGGTGATATTGGAAGCATTGGAAGGCAAGGTGGAAGGTAAAATAGAAAATCAAGATGAAGAGTCTGCCATTAAAGCTGTACACAGCAACTTCCAATTAGAGATAGATGGTCCACCTGTCCCTTTGACAGAAGAACTGATAGATAAAATAATGAGGATCAAGGTCCAGATGGAGAAATACAAAGAGACACTACAGGACAGGAAAAATAAGCTTGATAACAGCAGAGGCAAATATGAAGCACATAAGCACACCATTGTCAAAGCAAAGACTCAAGATGGCGGAGGGATAGATCAGGTTGTGCATTCATACGAGCAGGTCCGCAGTAGTATGCAGCCCCATATGTAGCAGCATCATCATCAGGATAGTGAAAGTTTAGAAAGTGATGCACATGATGATGACCCGCATGAATCAGCTAAGGAGCATGATGAAGATACATCATGAAGGGGATAGTAGCATAAGTAGTATAGATAGTTGCCAGCTGGCAACTTGTGCCATTTTGTAAAGGTTGACAAAGTCAAGAGAATCGTGATCATAGAATTGTATTGATAAACCAAGATCGTAGATCTTTTGTAACGGATTCCTCACCTTATTCTATAAAAGGTGGTGGAATGCCCTGTTGAAACATTCGAAACTTAATTGAAATCTGTTTGCTGAAGTATTCAAGGCTCATTTCAAAGCTATTGTATATGTACATGTCTTTTTGCATACTTAATGAGTAGAAGAGTATTTCGATTACAAATCTTCGTAAATCTTGAGTAATCTATGTCTGAATTCTAGATATGTGCTTTGATTTGATGCGTCCCTTGGAGTGCTCATCATGTTGCATGTATTGTTTTCATTCACCATCCTCTAAAGTTTGCATCAACTGTATCTAGCTGTGGAATGTCCTGGTGAACATATGGTTTGATTTCTTCTCGTCATGACAGTATCGAGTATGTATGTGGATCAATAGTTGAAGGTTCAACTTTAAATTGTATTATTCCTTTAATTTCTTTCAATTTCAGAGCATTTCATTATCACAATTGCGAATAACTAATAATCCTAAGTAAATAACACAAATATGCTGACATCTTGTAGGTAATCACAAATATTTAGCATATTTGAATGCAAAGCATGCACAATTGAAAAATATCATGCAAAGATTGAGGTATTTCTACATCTTTTCATCTAATAACTGCATAATATGACTTCTCTGTAAAGAATTTCTGTAGGAATGTCATGATGATGGCACAATTTCACGTAAGGCCCCAAAATGGAAACAGTAACACACATTAACCTCTAAGTAGCTCCAGACGATTAAGACGTAATCACCGGAGACTTGGGATCATGGATTCTTTGAATTCATAAGTATCTTTCAAGATGAATAAAGGTTAATGTGTACTTTTATTCTATGCTTGTTTATGACTAACATCATGACCAACATAAATTGGCGCTAGAAGGAGGGCCAGTCCAGAAGACCGCGCGCATCATCATTATTTTCAGGTTCTATGATGCAGGGAGTAAGGTAACCTCAGATCGTCTATGAATTTCAAATATTACGTAAATATTTACTGTAAGAAGCTCATATATGCTCATTCCGTGTAAAGATTTCTAGATCTTACATAAATATTGCAAGGTTTACAGTAGATCATTCTGAATTCACTAATATTGGCCAAAGATCCATAAATCTATTCAAGCTTTGAAGAATTTAAGCTTTAGATACTTGAGATCTCGTTCTAGGGGTCATTACACCCCAAATATCCTATCATATTTGTAGTATCTTCAAAAATATTTCATAAATATCCAGTTTGATTAGCCATCTGACTGCAAATATCACCTCATTTGGTGAAATCCAGCCAATATTTGCAAAGTTTAAGCCAATTTGCCTCAAAATTGAGAAATCCTAGCTCACAGGATAAATACCAAGTCTAGATCTAGTGGAATCTTCGAGGAACTACCTGTTAGAGGTTTCAGACCTAGAACTGTAGACATTCATCATACCCCAGAGTCTAGCGCGCCAAGAACTTCACCAGGACCTCCTCCTGTAACTCCTATTGGTTTACAAATACCCTCTGGAATATCTGTGACACCTCCTGTTCAACCCCAACCAGCTGCAACACTAGCTCAACCTGCTCTGGTTGCAATGTCTTTCTTTGCAGTGGAGTCACCTTTGACCTTTACTGCATATCATGAGCTACCAAAGAATCCGGATAAACTTTGTCCAAAATATCATCCTTATCAAGATGCTGATGATCATATAAGGACATTTAAGGAAGCTTGTTGCAGAGCCAGAATAGAACATCAAGATGTGGTGTGTAGGTTATTTCCTTTTTCCTTAGGGGAAGATGCTTATAATTGGTTCATTAGTCTTGGCCAAGCCTCTGTTGGTTCATGGGATGTCTTAGAGAAAGCCTTTCTTGACAGGTTCAAGGTCCCTATTGATCCATCTATGAATTACCATATGTTTGCCACAATCAAAAGATTTGAGCATGAACCTATCGCCAATTTCAATGCTAGGTTTCAGAAAATGTTGTCCAAGTTAGTTACCCCATATGTAGTATTTGATGCCTCTGCCTGGAGTATCTATTATTCAGCCCTGGATCCATTAACTTCCATGTTCATCAGGAGAACACATCCTGAGATCACTACATTGACAGGAGCTTTTCAAGAAGCTATCAAAGTGAATCAGTAGTTGATACCTGCTCCTATTCCAAATATAGTATTTCCTACCTTGCCTGGCATGCATTCACAATATCCTACATCATATCCTGCAACATATTCTCCGCAGTATCCTGCATAGTATCCTAATGGAACAGTGATACCTCCAGCAGTCATGCCTACACCTTTGCAAGTACCTCCACTGAGCATCACGCCCCCTCCTAATGGAAATGGCCAAGTGCCACAATATCCTGCACAAGCTCAGACACCTTAGGGTGCTGATCTATCCAATAATAACCATGGATCCTCTTTCTTCAAGCCTCAGACTGAAAATGTAGTAGCCAAAGCTCAAGAAGAAAAGGAGGAAATCAAAGAGATTTCTACTCAATTGAGAAAACTCACCACAGAAGTGACACACTTGAGAAATCAGGGTTTTTATTCCCAGTCAAGTCAGAATAGAAATTATTCCAATGACAGACCAAATTATCCTGATAGAGGATATAACTGTTGATAACTGAGAGGGGGGGGTGAATCAGTTATCCTAATTATTTCCCTTATTGAACTTTCTTATTAATTGATGCAGCATTGAATCAAACACTAAAACATTAACATGAAATAAGAAACACATAACACAGTATATTTGACGTGGAAACCCTGTTAAGGGAGAAAACCACAGGGTGATTAACCCAAAATTATTCTCTGTTAGAAGAATAGGAGATTACAAAAATGGCACTTGCCAATTAGGGCTCACTGCCTGAGCACACTGCTCACAAGAGGCCCACTGCCTACAAGAAGACACACTGTCTACAAAGTGATAAGAATCACAGTCTTGAACTGATTGGAAGCATCTGCATATGCTGGAGTTCAGTTCCGGTTAGGTTCAGTACACTGATCTGCTGCACTTCATCTTTCCTCTATTTTTTATTCTGCTATCTTTCACATACCGGATCCTTTTTGCTATTTCTGCTCTATTCTGGACTTCTTCGCATATATCTTCACATCATCACACACTTCACAACTAAATCCATCCTCTATATATATCCGCACAAGTAATTTCATCACCTTTCTAGTCGGCATCCGGAACAGTCTAGTTTCTTACAAACTCTTGTTCTGTCGGCTGAATCCTTCCTCACCAAGCAATGCGGATCAAGCATATACTTGTAGATATCATTAATCATGTCGGCCAAACATGATTCATGCCTTCACAACCTCTATCATCAATAGTAACACATCCGGAAAGTAGTCTGAAGCTCTGTCAGTCAGTTCTTCCTCTGTTTTCACTGTCTCTCAAGAATCTGGTACTCAACTATTCATATCTTTCTCCTTGTCCATCACCGGAGGCTAAATCCTTGGAATATACCACTCAAGGTAGTCCTCTTGACTTCCCCAAATCTGCACTGCACCAAGACACTTCCTCTGAGAGATCCGGATCAATCTGTCGGACCTTGCCACATGCTCTGTTCTTGTTCACCGGACCACAACAATCTTTATTCTGACTTCCGGTAGAGACACATTATGACTTGCGGATATGTGGGATGACCTTTGTTGCCATCAATGACAACAACCATGAATCCATATAGTGTCTCTTGCCAACAATAACAACAATAACTTCAACAATAATGGTGGAAATAACAATAATCCACCTAGACAGCCCAGAGTATGGAATTCTAGGCCAAATAATGGTTCATTGTCATCACCCCTAGACAATCAACCCCCTGGTGAAGCCAAACAGACTACTAGAGTCAATCTTGCTGAGGCAGCTCTTACTAATTGGTGTAGGATCCACAATACCAATGCACATGCAAAATTAGACTGTCCATAATTTAGAATTGCTGCTAGCATCTTTCAGACTGAAGTGTCTAACACTTCTGGAAATCCACCTCATGCAGAAGGAAATGAGATTGTTCCTTGTGGATACGACTCAGCTTTTGTGCTAGAAGCCTATACAAATCAACCTCATCAGAGTTATAACTAGGCATATGAAGAATCGGCCTTAGCTTTTGAAACAAACTATGTTTTCCCCTTTGAAGATGAAAATGAGCCTGCAAGGGAACGTGAAGAAGTACATGCATATCAGCAGCAATATCCTGGTAAGCACAATTATAACTTGAGGAGTAATGCCAACAGACCTGCTGGTCCATTGACATCATCTCTACCTCCAAACAACTTCAATACACCTCCTGATCCTAAGGCTAGCAATAACCCAGGGTTCCCTAAGGTGAATGCTCAGTACTTGTCACCTCAAAACATAGTATCGAAGATTGTGAATACACCTCATGAATCTAACAAGTTGGTCAGCTATCTCACTGATGAAATGAAGAAAATTAAGATCAACCTATCCCTGTCTGAGTTACTAAAAACTCCTGCCATCAAAAGGGCATTCATGAAGTCCTTAGATGATCCTGCCCCTAAAGAGGATGACCATTTTTTGAGTCAATCTAGTGGCAAAGATCATGCTGCTAAGGATAATATTATCATGCCTAAAGTGTCAGCTATAGTCCAAACTGTAGAAACCTCCCACATGACCTTGTATAGGGATAAAACCGAATCACCTCCATTTCTCCTTACCATAAGAATGTTCAGCAAGAACCTGCACAACTGTCTGGTGGATTCAGGAGCCTCAACGAATGTTATGCCCTTGTTAATATGCAATGCTTTAGGACTGCATCCTGTTAAATCCTTAAAGAAGGTCACACAGCTGGACAAAATAGAAGTAAGTGTAGTAGGAGAATTAACTCATATCCACACGTAGCTAGCATCTGATCCTAGGATCCAGTATTACATTGATATTCAGGTAGTTGACATACCTGATACGTATGGGATGTTGCTCAGCCTCGATTGGTCTAAAACGCTTAACGGATATATGTCTACAGATTTCAGTCACATGTGGTTACCATGGAAGGGTATACCTAATCAGATCAGGATTGATGTTGAACCTAGAATGAAACATATGATAACTGAGTACAACAAAACAAATGAGATCATGTATGTAAACGTAGAGCTTGGAGTTTATTGCATCAGGCCGCAGACTATCAAAATAGAAGAGATCCTGATGCTTAAGCTGCATCACCATCATGATGATGATCATTAGGAGGACATGCCAGTCATAGAAACTGATAATGATCCCGATAATGAGAATGAAATAGATCGCTTCAAAGACTTTGAAATGCATCTGTCTAATCAAGTAAAACATTGTCAATTGTTAAATATACCTGCTAATGATATTTTGATTGACGGATGGTGCAGATTACACGACGAAGCACATTTAGAAAAGACATGTGAAACATGCTTAGAGATGATGATGCTAGAGTGAACATGCAGCGAGGCATCATCATCATATTCTGAGGTAAATGTTACATTTGATGATGATGACGATAATAATTCTTATCTGTCTTTTGTAGGAACTGAAGAACTGACAGATCATGATGAGCGTCCTATCCTGAAAATAGAAGAAGTTCTAGTGTCTGACCAGATAAATGATATGAGGAAAGAAAAGATCACTCCTGGGAGTGATTGTTTTATGGAACCAGATTATGAGTTGTCTGATGAAGACAAAGGTAGTGACCTGACGAAGTTCAAAGAATTTTTAGTAAAGGAAATAGAGAAGACGACCCGGCAGCATAAATCTCCTCGGGAGGTCTTAATTAAAGATTGGTGTAGGCTGCATGAGGCACCTCACTCAAAAACAACTTGCTCACTATGTTTACACATTTTGAAAAAGCATGCAGCTGCAGATTCAGAAGATCATCCTCCTGCTGAAACGAAAGAGAGAATAGAAAAGCCATCAGGCTCACGAGAAAAAGGAAGGAAGAAATTTGAGGATGATAATATCCCTAAGTTAAAATGGATATCAGGCGGAGCAGCAGCCAGAGCTACAAAGAGAAAAGAAAGTTCAGCTAAATGTCCTGCTGAAGATAAACCTTGGATCCTGAGGTTTGATGGGTCCAAATCTAAGCAAGGTGCTGGGGTAGGAATCGATCTGATTGATTCAACTGGGAAATCCTATTTGGCAGCCTACAGATTACAGTTCCCCTGTACTAACAATGTAGCAGAGTATGAGGCTTTAATTCATGGAATGTTGTTTGCTCATAAGAGGAAAGTAAAGATTCTGCATGTCTTTGGAGATTCAGAACTAGTTGTGAAGCAAGTAAGAGGAATTTACTCCTGTAACTACAGAAAACTATCAAATTACAGACATCGTGTATGGGACCTGATGGAAGACTTTGATGCCTTTAATATCACTCATGTACCAAGAGAACAAAACCATAGGGCAGATGTGCTAGCTCAAGCTGCCAGTACATTTGAGCCACTGTCTATATCTGGTCTAAAGAGATTTTCAGTAGAACTGGTGTTAGTACCATCAATACCTGACAATGTGACTAATCTCCAGGTGTTTGATGATGATCAGCACATTCTGGACTTCATTTCAAATAGAGACATATTTGAAGCTTAGATTATAGATGAGAATGGTATGGAAGATCATGTCTGGGAAGAAGATGAGATATTAGAGTTGCCTAGCAATAGGATCCCCAAAGGTATGATTGAATTAGAAAGAGCCTTTGATTTAGATAATATGCTTAAACATAAAGATCTGCCTAAGGCAGATGGAGGTCAATATTCACAAGTGAATATTGGACAAGCTGATGACAAGAAAAACGTCTTATTAGGTAAAGTTTGCACACCAAAAGAGTTAGAAGGAATAACTCAGGCCCTCAAGGATTACATACATGTAATTGCATGGACTTATGATGAGCTGAAGACATATGACACCTCTGTCATAACTCATACTATACCTCTCAAGCCGGATGCAAAACCTTTCAGACAGAAGCAGAGGCTAGTCAATGCCTTGCTCGAACCAATAATTCTTGAAGAAGTCAAGAAATTGTTAAATGCCAGGATAATATTTCCTGTCAGGCACTCCACATGGGTAGCAAATCTAGTACCGGTCAGAAAGAAAAACGGAGACATCAGGTTATGTGTAGATTTCAGGAACTTGAACAGAGCATCAAAAAAGGATAATTATCCTTTACCCTCCTTAGATGAAGTTCTACAAATTGTAAATGGAGCTAAAATGATGTCCTTCTTGGATGGCTTTTCAGGATACAACCAAGTAATGGTTGACAAAATTGACAGATTGAAAACTGCCTTAACCACAAAGTGGGGGATATTTGCATATAGACGTATGCCCTTTGGACTCATAAATGCTGGAGCTACATTCCAGCGAGCAATGGACATAGCTTTCAGAGGCTTAATAGGAAAGTGTATAGTCATCTACACGGATGACTTGATGGTATTCTCCAAGGAAAGGAGGAATCATGTTGCTGATCTCAGAAGTGTACTAAAGAAATGTGAAGAATATGGAATATCTTTGAATCCCAAGAAGTGCATATTTGGGGTCACAACAGGAAAATTACTAGGCCACCTGATCACAAAGGATGGAATTATCATTGATCCTGACAGGGTGGAATCTATTATGAAGTTACAACTTCCAGGAAGCAAAAAGGAACTTAAGTCTTACTTTGGTAAGATAAACTTTGTGAGGAAGTTCATCACCGGCTTTGCTGAGATTGTCAGACCTTTAAATGCTATGTTGAAAAAAGATGCACAAATTGAGTGGACACAAGAAGCCAGGGCTACATTTAAAGATATAAAAAAAGCTATTTTAGATGCTTCTATCCTCATTAGTCCAGACTACACCAAAGATTTCTACATCTATTCATTTGCTTCAGAACATACCTCTGCAGCAGTGTTGACTCAAAGAAATGAAGAGAAAGAAGAGAAACCAATTGCTTTCATGAGCTGTCCTTTCAGGGATGCTAAGTTGAGGTATGTAGATGTTGAGAGACAGGCACTTGCATTAGTCAGGGCAGTAAAGAAATTCAGACATTACATACTCAGAAGCAAAGTGATTGCTGTAGTACCAGATGCAATAGTGAAGATGCTATTGATGCAAATTGAGCCTGGTGAAAAAAGAGCTAAATGGATTACTGTATTACAAGAGTATGACATGGAAAGTACACCAATGAAGCTGGTAAGAGGACAAGCTCTGAGCCAGATGATATCTGAGATTGATCCAAACATCACTAGTTAGCAATATGTGATCAATGAGAAAGATAATAAAAAGTGGTATTTAGATATCAGGCACATCCTGATTACTGGAAGATGTCCATCAAGAATGCAGGCTTCACAGAGAAGAGCCTTAAAGATAAGATCCCAAAAGTATATGATGAAGGGAGGAACCTTGTTCAAGAAGAATTATGAAGGAATATACCTTAGATGCTTAGAGAAGCCAGAAGCAAGTAGAGTCCTGACAGAATTACATGACAAGTTTGGAACGGCACATGGATCAGCATTGGCCACAACACATGCAATCCTCCGAGCAGGATATTACTGGCCTACAAGTTTTAAAGATACAGCTGATCATGTTAAATGTTGTCATGTTTGCCAGGTTGCTGCCAACAGAGAGAAATATGCTGCACAACCATTGCAGCCAGTAATGGAAGAGCGCCCATTTGCACAGTGGGGCATGGACTTCATAGGACCAATCAATCCTCCATCCTCATCAGGGCATAGGTATGTTTTAACAATCACTGACTATTGTACTAGATGGACTGAGGCTATTAGCAGCAAAACTTGCACTGCAAATGATGTCATTAAATTTCTGGAGAACAACATTGTCACCAGGTATGGAACTCCTTATGCATTGGTAAGTGACAATGGTTCAGCCTTCATTTCCACCAAATTATCAAGTTGGGCTTTTGATCATGGGATTATACTTAAGTTTTCATCCAACTATTATCCCCAAGGGAATGGTTTGGTAGAATCCACCAACAAGAATTTACTGAGTACCATAAGAAAACTGATAGAGAAGAACCCCAGGGAATGGAACTCATTTCTAAAGTATGCCTTATGGGTTGACAGAACTAGAATAAAAACTGCATTAGGAAACTCACCTTTCCAACTAGTATATGGAGTGGATCCCATCCTCCCTATAAACTTAAAAATTCCTACTTTACAGTTTGCCCAAGAATACCTAGGCATAGACAATAAGCAAGAAGTCAGGTTGCTTCAGTTGATGCACCTGAAATAAAAAAGGAGTCAAGCAATCGATCAATTTGCAAAACATCAGGCTGTTGTTAAATGCTGGTTTGACAAGAGAGCCAGAATTAAAGCTTTCAGGATATCTGATTTGGTCCTGATGTGGGATAAGGCCCATGAAAAGAAAGGTGACCATGGTAAGTTTGATAGATTATGGATAGGTCCCTTTCAAATTTTTGAGATACTAGGAGACAGTACTTATAGGCTTAAGAACCTGACAGGTGAGGATGTCCCATTGCCAGTCAATGGACAATTCCTCAAACATTATTTCCAAGCCTGAATGACTTCATAACAGTCATGTGTATCATATTGTATATTTGTATAGTTGTTTGTACAGTGTGTCTGTTTTGCTTGTTTCGTTTTGTTGGTTGGGACCTTGTTCTGGTAAGTCAGGATGATGCACTTCATCACCCCAGAAAATAACTAAATTGTTAGGATTCAAGTGATAAGAACACATTAAAATATAGGTTATGATTCATCCTAAGAAGTAATCATGATCAGGTTTCTGATATCTTTTCATCAGGGTGCCTTTTCGTGGTCAAAGTGAATCAATCACAATGAAACACCTAACAGCCTTGGGTTTGTTGAACACATAAGTATAGGTGTTAAGTGAAAAATCTAAAGGGACTCCTTTGCTACCAATACAATATCCAACCTAAAGCTGCAAGTGCTGTACCTTGTACAAATAAGCTAACATGATGATATCAGATACAAATTTTAAAGAGAAAATTAGAAAAGAAATAAAATTAGGCCATCTAAGTAACTCTACCGGGGCTATAGACGCCTGCTGGCAGTGGGGCTCTACTTAGGGAGATTGTATAGATAACCTTGCCGGGGCTATAGACACCCGCTGGCAGCAAGGCTCTATCCAGGTTGGCTATGAGGGATGATCCCCAACTATGTAGTTTAACACCAGTTACTCATGTTTTCAACTTGCTTTCAAGATGAGGATAATTAATCATATGCACACACCTGATCCTTTGCTAGCATTGTTGTCATGATGAAATCTTATCATTTGAAAAATCATGATGCTTATGCTTAGATAGAATTAGAATACTATAGGTGAATGTGATCACATCAATTGAATCATTGGAATTTGTTTGTTTTCTTTGGTGGCAAGTTGTTGTGTGGTTACACAACACGCCTCATTTTGACTTGGCAAAATAGGGACCCAACTTTTTAGTTTGGCTTGTGCGTTTGCTTCCTGGCAGTTTGGCAAAAGTAAGTCTAGTGCATCATCATGCAAAACCAGGATAAGGTAAGTCACCATGAGGTCAAATTGTCAAATTTCGTATTTCATCTCTGTGACCTCATATTTTGAAAGAGCATTAAAATTCAGGTAGGTTTGCCTTTTACATCACCTTGATATTCATCAGGATGTAAGAGTTATGAACAGTCAAAGTTTCGGTCAAACCTGATATTTGCAAGAGGAAGGTCATATTTTTATATCCTCGGTCATATTGTTGAAGCTCATCATCATATTCAAAACATCCCCCCGATATGTCATGCGGTTTGAATATCCAGATGTCAACTTTAAATGATAGCAAAATCTTCCTGTCAAACAGTCTTATCTATCGCGAGCGTCATACTTCGCGTGTAACCGGATATGTCTTTATATCCTCCTGACACAAATATCACCCTTAGCAAATATCCTCATGACATCATCCAAATACGATAAACGAAGAAACATACATAATGATGACATCATCATCACATTTATATTGCCACAGGATATTTTCTAAAACATGATCATGTTCGCCTAATATGATGATGACATCATGATGCACTTCCGATACAAAGAGCGAATATCAGGATGACGTCATCCCAATATTCCAAAAAGAGAGACATGTAAGTTTGTCTCGTCATCATCATATTTAAAAACATCACCTGATTCACCGAAATATCCTCCTGATGTACTAAGCATAAACAAGGGTGCTTTTGTCACCCGAATCTTGTCGAGATAACAATGTCAATACGAGGGAGGAGGATGATATTGAAACTCAACCCGATATTTGCGAATATCATCCTGCCCTCATGATATCCTGTCATATGGATATCCCCCGCTCCTGTTGCCGCCATTATCATTTAATGCGTGCAGACATGGTAGGTAGTTCCCGCCGACCCCGGAACCTAATGAAACACCTGGCAAGATCCTGCATTTTCGCACGAATAATCAAGGAACATGATCCCATCTGTCAGAGTTGCCCTAAATGTACCCTAACTGTGAGGTTAAAAGGTAATTCAACCACCATTTTCACATTTACCTTGCGATAAACTTGTTTTACAGAGCACCAGCTTCCATATCTACATACCAGCTTCCATATCTGCATACCAGCTACCATTGCGTGATTTGAGCTCACAGGCAGAAGGAAAGAGGTGATCATCAGCTGAATTAAGAATGTCTCAGCAATCTACTAGTATAAAATGAAATTTGCATAACCAGGTAAGTGAATAAAACCCTCATCATATTGTTTCTGTTCTGGTACGATGATGTAAGTTCTGGTTTATGCATCCGTATGATTAAGTAGTGTTGGAATTGATACAGTGGGCATAATGATTTATAAAGTCAATTGCAACATGCATGCATATATGTACCTGTTGTGAGATAGGATTGTTGTTAATTATAGGTACTCATGGCTGAGAAGAGATTGGTCAAGTGTCAAGAAGAATTCAGCAAACCCATGTTCTTTGCTCAGAGGGGGGTCCTGTTTAAATATGGGGCAATTATAGACACCCATCAGGGAAGCACTAATTTGGAGGCCTGGTCAGCCAAGCTGAACGAAGGACATGACAAGAGTCCTGTGCTGGACGCAGTGTTCGTGTCGGGAATGTGGAATGCCGCCAGTTTTCCATACTCCATGGAATCTCCTGAACTTGTCATGGAGTGTGCCCGGAATTATAACCCTCAGACAAGGTAAGTAGTGAAGCATGGGAGGATATATGCAGACCTCTCCATCAAAGGTCTCTCCCAGATGTTTGGATTGCCACTGGGCAGTAAGGTCAAAAGTGTAGACTTGAAGAAGTCTGAAAGAGAGTATGAAGCCAACAAGAAATCGGCCAGGAAGAACATGTATCCGTGGCGGGCTGAGAACAGCACATATAATGCAGTGGCCAAGCTTCCTGTGCACCTGTTTAAGTATGATTTCAGTGAGGAGTACCAATACATGATTGCACTCCTGAATAGAGTAACCGGCCAACCTGATACTGGTAGTTTCAAGGATTGGATGTACGGAATAGTAATAATGTGTCTATATTCAGACATTAAGCCACTATGGGGCCAGATAATAAGTGATGCTCTGCATGAGCAACTGATGAACCTGGGAGGTTCAAATTGTGCATTTTTCATGTCATCATATATTGTTTATTCTTGTGCCTACAAAGGCACTTTTGATGCTTTAGTTACAGATGGGAAGCTCACAGGCACAAATGCTGTGTATATCTGGGATCATCATCCCAAGCTGCAAAGAACCAACTACCTCAAAGATTACAAATTGGTCAATGATGCATTCTCTATGCATCTGGTAAGGACCATGGAAGAAGACAGAACAAAGAGATTGAGCATGGAGGCTCAAGAGGCAGTCTACAGGCATGGGGCTTGGTACATACAGTTTGCAACCTTTTCTTATATAAGGGTTGAGGGTTTCAAGGGACATCCCCTGATGCTGCCAAGGTATCCTACCAATGCCGTAGCACTAATGGAATTTATCAGGCAGGGCTCCACCATGATACAAATGTACAAGGATGCCAAGAAGCTGCCACCAATTTTGTTCCCAGTCAGCATTGGCAACTATATGTGCCCTGACTCTGATAATATAAAGAAGGTGATGGTCACCCTGAATAAAATGAATTTTCAGCCTTTCCCAATAAAAAGACCATATGATCCTTACGGCAGGATACAGAAGATACTAGGAAAGCCTATTCACCAAAGGCACCTAGAGGATTTTTGGGCTGACTGTGAAGATGAGGCAGAAGCCAGAAGAAGGAGGTATCAGAGGTTAACTCTGAACTAAGTTAGAACTTTTGATTGCATCTCCCTTCCCCAACAATTAAAGATAATGATGGCAGGACAATGGCAGACGAGTATGAACAGAAAAAGATATATAATGACACCATCTCTGTACCTGACCTCACTATGTAGGAGGACATATCCTTGGACCCATTCATTGCCAGGACCCTACACCTAACCCAAGCTTGGGTTGATGCACAGATAGAGGCATTGAAGAAGAAAGGTGTTGCCATTACGGTGGACAACAAGAAGAAAGGGCAGGATATCCCCGCGGATGAATATGATGACTTCCTGTTAGAGAAGAGGAAGACCAAGGGAGATAGAATCCCTCCACCACAACAGCAGAGCAAAAGACCCCCAAGGGGCAAGAGGGTGGAACAGGGACCAAAAGGGATTATAATTGAAAGGGTAGTATTTGCAGCTGAGGAGGCGGCAGGGTCAGGATCAGAATCAGCATCCCCTCCAAAGAAAGAAAAGCCCAAGCAAAGTAAGACAGCAGAGGCTGGAATCACTGAGACCTAAGAAGTGGGTCAATCCTCTAAACAACCAGGAGGAGAAGATGCCCTCATAGAAGAAGAGCCTGAGAAGAGGATGCTCCATTGGTAATAAAACAGAAGAGGAGAGCTCCACAGGTGCTAGTGTCTACCCCACCTAAGAAACAAAAAACTTCTATGAGAGGTGGAATGAGCCAACCCCCTACTTCATTACAAGGGGAAGGTAGTGAAGTGCGCAAGGAACTTCAACATAATGTCCACTTCCTACCATCGTCAAGTTCAAAACTAAACTTGCTGAGGAGCAGCTGAAAGAAACTTCCCAGACACAAGCAGAAGGTCATGTCTCGCTTGACGAGACAATAAATTTGTCTGATGATGAGGTGGTGCAGGATGTGGCTGCACAGAAGATGGAGACACTGGCTGCAGGTATTAGTATGACCCCCCACAAGTCTCCACCAGTTCAATCAGTACTGGAAGAGATGAGGCGATTGGAAGAAGAGCGAGAAAAGAGCCCAGAGCAAGTAGCTCAGGAAATAGGGCTAGATACATTGATCATAGAGGTGACAAGTCCTGTAGTGGTCGACCTAACAAAGAAATAGGATGCAAGTCTTGAACAGCCAGCAAAATCACCTGGTGAAGGCCAACCAACAGAAGAAATAGAGATGGTAGAATCGGAAGGCCATGCTCTGGAATTAGGACAACAAAGTCCACAGGATACATCAGTGGAACCTGCTATAGTAGAGGTTCAAGAAATGAAGGTTGATGAAAAGGAAGAAACAAAAGAGGATCCAGCTGCCAGGACATAGGAGGTTGACAGTGCAAGCTCAGAAGAAATAATAGCTGCAGAACAATCGCCAGCACATCAGGCAGAGTCCCCAGTATCTGGTGCAGTGGATAAGCAACAAGGGGAAGAATTTGGAATGGATGAAGTAATGACAGAGGGAGATCATGATCATCATGATCAGCATATAGATGCACCTCAAGGGTCCCCACACCAAGAAGATGCTCCTCTAGAGAAGGAAATCCCTCAACAGGAGGAGGTGCCACAAGATCAACAACAAAGAGAGCATCAAGAAGAAGAAATGAGAAAGTCACCATCTCCACAACACTTGTTGATAGAAATGGCAGATATAGGTGAACATCAAGATGATGCTGAAAAACATGATCGGGTGCCTCCGTGGTTGGCAAAGGAAGTAAATGTTGAAGAGGAGCTCGAAATTCAAGAGTTTGACGTCTCCACCCTATTCTCTGTGGATATAATGAAGCCAAAGAGGAAGGCCAGAATGACTTCGGCCATCAAGAGAGATCCGGCAACCGGGAGAAGGACCGCGCAAATTGCCATACCTGCGGTGGAGAAGGAAAAAGGTAAAATCACTGTCGATGAATTTCAAATCAGTACAGTAGATTTGGGCTTTGCCAATGAGGACCAAGAAGGTCAGGAGGGCAAAGATATCATTGACTCTCTAATTCAAAAGGTGAAAAGAGAGAAGGAGAAAAATAAGCAACATAAAGAGCACATTGCTCAATTGCATGCTTATATCAAAGGACTGACCAATCCTGATGATACCACAACTGAACATGCAGTCCCATTGACTACCATTTCTTAGGAGGAGGTAAATAAATTGGACCTCACGAAGCATGAGGCATCCGTAATAAGGAAATGGATGTCATCCACATTGGATGATGCTGTAGAAATAATGAAAGCCTCTTTGAAGAGGTGGAGCATCCTAAGTGACTCCAAGGCCAAAGTGGATAAATTGCAGATGCAGACCGGGAAGAGGTCTTACAAGCTGGAGAGAGTCCTGAGCCTGTTAGGAGAAATAAAGAATATAAATCCACAACTGCTTATCAGTAAGCAGGTACTGAACAGCAATACCGCATTATTGATAGACATCTAGTACAAAGACACTCAGTTTGAGTGTGGAGTCCTCAAAAGATGTAATAATAAGCTGAGGGATATCAGTATTAGGCTACGGGATTTAATGGCTGAAGAAGCGGTGATATTGGAAGCATTGGAAGGCAAGGTGGAAGGTAAAATAGAAAATCAAGATGAAGAGTCTGCCATTAAAGCTGTACACAGCAACTTCCAATTAGAGACAGATGGTCCACCTGTCCCTTTGACAGAAGAACTGATAGATAAAATAATGAGGATCAAGGTCCAGATGGAGAAATACAAAGAGACACTGCAGGATAGGAAAAATAAGCTTGATAACAGCAGAGACAAATATGAAGCACATAAGCACGCCATTGTCAAAGCAAAGACTCAAGATGGCGGAGGGATAGATCAGGTTGTGCATTCATACGAGCAGGTCCGCAGTAGTATGCAGCCCCATATGCAGTAGCATCATCATCAGGATAGTGAAAGTTTGGAAAGTGATGCACATGATGATGACCCGCATGAATCAGCTGAGGAGCATGATGAAGATACATCATGAAGGGGATAGTAGCATAAGTAGTATAGATAGTTGCTAGCTGGCAACTTGTGCCATTTTGTAAAGGTTGACAAAGTTAAGAGAATCGTGACCGTAGAATTGTATTGATAAACCAAGATCGTAGATCTTTTGTAACGGATTCCTCACCTTATTCTATAAAAGGTGGTGGAATGCCCTGTTGAAACATTCGAAACTTAATTGAAATCTGTTTGCTAAAGTATTCAGGGCTCATTTCAAAGCTATTGTATATGTACATGTCTTTTTGCATACTTAATGAGTAGAAGAGTATTTCGATTACAAATCTTCGTAAATCTTGAGTAATTTGTGTCTAAATTCTGGATATGTGCTTTGATTTGCTGCATCCCTTGGAGTGCTCATCATGTTGCATGTATTGTTTTCATTCACCATCCTCTGAAGTTTGCATCAACTGTATCTAGCTGTGGAATGTCCTGGTGAACATATGGTTTGATTTCTTCTTGTCATGACAGTATCGAGTATGTATGTGGATCAATAGCTGAAGGTTCAACTTTAAATTGTAGTATTCCTTTAATTTCTTTCAATTTTAGAGCATTTCATTATCACAATTGCGAATAACTTATAATCCTAAGTAAATAACACAAATATGCAGACATCTCGTAGGTAATCGCAAATATTTAGCATATTTGAATGCAAAGCATGCACAATTGAAAAATATCATGCAAAGATTGAGGTATTTCTACATCTTTTCATCTAATAACTGCATAATATGACTTCTCTGTAAAGAATTTCTGCAGGAATGTCATGATGATGGCACAATTTCACGTAAGGCCCCAAAATGGAAATAGCAACACACATTAACCTCTGAGTAGCTCCAGACGATTAAGACCTAATCACCGGAGACTTGGGATCATGGATTCTTTGAATTCATAAGTATCTTTCAAGATGAATAAAGGTTAATGTGTACTTTTATTCTATGCTTGTTTATGACTAACATCATGACCAACAGTTACATTAAAAGAGATGAAGATCTAGGAAAGTTTGATGCTAGAAGTGATGAATGAATTTTCTTGGGATACTCCACTCAAAGCAAAGCATACCAGTGTTACAATAAGATACTGAGAAAGATGATAGAAAGTACAAATGTGAAGGTTGATGAAGGTATTGAGAAGCCTTCAAGATTTTATGAGTATGATGAAGATGATCAGAATGATGTTCTGGTTCAAGGTGCTCCATCCTCTCCTGAAAGTCAGATTCAGACTGATCCGGTAAATCAAGAAGAAGAGATAGGTCTGAATGAGCATGATCAAGAAGCAGAAGTGCAAGAAACTCCCAAAGTTCCAAGGTATGTAAGACTGAACCACTCTGAAGATCAGATCATAGGTGACAAAAGCAAAGGTGTGCAAACTAGAAGGAATGTTGCTCAAAATTCAGATGAATGTTTTCTGATTTCAAAGATTGAACCTAAGACAATAAATGAAGCATGCAATGATGAAAACTAGACAAAAGCAATGGAAGAAGAATTAATGCAAATTGAGAAAAATCACACTTGGGATCTTGTCTCTAGACCTAGAAACAAGAATGTGATTGGAACCAAATGGGTCTTTCAGAACAAACTAAATGAAGTTGTTGAAGTAATCAGAAATAAGGATAGATTAGTCTGCAAAGGCTACTCTCAAATAGAAGGGATTGATTTTGAGGAAACCTTTGCTCTAGTGGCAAGAATTGAAGCAGTCAGACTATTTCTTGCATTTGCAACCTTCAAAGATTTCAAAGTGTATCAGATGGATGTCAAATCTGCTTTCCTGAATGGTGACCTAGAAGAAGAGGTGTACATTGAACAACCGGATGGATTTCAGTTATCTGAGCATGGTGATATGGTCTACAAATTAAAGAAGGCACTGTATGGTCTAAAGCAGCCCCAAGAGCATGGTATGAGAGGCTGGACAAACATCTTTTGAAGACCAGTTTCAACAAAGGTACTGCTGATAGTAACCTATATTTCAAAATTGATCATGAAAACATCTTGATTGTTGAAGTATTTGTTGATGATATCATCTTTGGAGGAAGAGACAGTATGTGTAAAACCTTTGCAAACCAAATGAAAAGTGAGTTTGAAATGTCAATGCTCGGTGAAATGAATTTCTTCTTGGGTCTGCAAATTACTTAGACAGAGAAAGGAATCTTTATCTCTCAGACCAAATATGTGAAAGAACTATTGAAGAAATTTGGAATGGAAGATTCAAAGCCAATGAACACTCCTATGGCTACCAGATGTAAGTTGAGCAAGGATGATGACTCTCCTAAGATAGATCAGATAAAGTACAGATCAATGATTGGAGGATTACTGTATCTCACTTAGACTAGACCAGATATAATGTAGGCTGTTGGTCTTATGGTGGGATTCCAGGGTGATCCCAGAGAATCTCATGTCATGGCAATCAAAAGAATTTTTAGGTACTTGAAAGGAATAGTTGAGTATGGCCTATGGTATCCCAGAGATCATGAGTTTTCTCTTCATGCATATAGAGATGCAGATTGGGAAGGAGATGTGGATGATAGGAAGAGTACAAGTGGAGGAGCATTCTTTTTGGGAAAAAGGTTGGTTTCTTGGCTAAGCAAGAAACAAGAAGCAATATCCCTGTCTACAACTGAAGCTGAATACATTGCAGCAGCAGCAAGTTGCACCCAACTTTTGTGGATGAAGCAAATGCTAAGAGATATTCAAGTAGAATATGAGGAGCCTATCACAATTTTCTATGATAATTCAAGTGCAATAAATATTTTTAAGAATCTGGTATTGCATTCTAAGACCAAGCATATATCTATCAAATTTCACTTTTTGAGAGAACAAGTGAACAAGGGTGAAGTCAGATTGGAGTATGTGCCCTCCAAGGATCAGCTTGTAGATATTTTTACTAAACCTCTTCCCAAGGACTCTTTTGAGTATCTCAGGGAGAAGTTAGGGGTCATGGCCCCTCTGGTGATGAACTAGGATGCACTGATGTGCATAAGTCCGGTGGATATCACAGTCATATCTTGTGATCCAGATTGATGATGGGGAGCAGCTGGTATGATTCTGATGTGTTAGAATTGCAAGTATGAGCCCTTTGCCATTGATGTCAAAGGGGGAGAGAAGACATGTGAAAAACAAGTGGTTGATGATCAAAGGGGGAGCAGTAAAGGAAGAGAAGACATGTGAAGAGTTGTTGCTGATAGGGGGAGCTGTGACAGAAAGGAGAAGTTCTTGTCTTGATGGTTTTTCACATCATATGTTGCCATCAATGACAAAGGGGGAGATTGTTGCAAGTATGAGGTTAACCAATGTTGTCATTAATGTCAACATACTCATATTGCATAGATAAGAAGGATTGGATGAGCTGTGTGCTGAAGATATTGAGAAAATTTGTCTCCATCAGGAACAGTGAAGAACAGTGATGAGAAGAAGGCAAAAGTACTCAATAGGTTGAGGATTAGAGGATACAGTTTAAAGGGTTTGTAGATATGAGTCTTTAGATGTTCCAGTTAAGATTTTAGAGGTCCACATAAATATCTAAAGAAGTTATGGCTGCTCGTGTAGAACCGGTTTCGGTAAGTGTTCAGTGGAGACAGAGTGTCACAGATTGGTCCGGTGAGATTTGGAATTACATTATCTCAATCTGCAGATTGGAAGGAGCATTGAAGAAGTTAGTGTGAAGTGACAACTAGATTTGTGAATGATTTGGAGGTCCAGAAGAACCTTTTTCATTATGACAGTGAGGATAGACTATGTTCTTGAAGTTCTGGATGAAGAACAGAAGAATTCTAGTAAGCTGATAAAGTACGGATGTTCTTGATGACTTAGGAAAGGTTTTGGTGATCTTTGGATTGTGTACAATTCTTATTGGTGGTCCACATTGAAGTTAGAGTTTGCATTTGAAGAATAACCACGGATATTGGTGTTCTTCCTGAGACAGGCCGACTGGATGTATTACACGTCTTGCAAATGATCTTGTAGATGTTTTCTGACTTAGATGATTGGTCCTAAGTTGATGCCTTGATTAAATAAGGGTTTGTGAATTCATTTTGAAGTGTGTCTTGTGGTGATGAGCGTGATATAGTGAAGAGAAGTGCGAAAGGCAGAGTAGGAGTTTTTGGGCTTAAATGGAACTGATCCAGGCATGGTAAAGATGTCAATCTCCAATTCAAGTTTGTAATACTTGTTATCTTGTAGACAGTGTGTCTCTTGTAGGTAGTGTACCTCCTTGTGAGTAGTGTGCTCAGGTAGTGAGCCCTAATTGGCATGTGCCATCTATTTTTCTTATTCTTCTAATAGAGAATAATCCTTGGGTTAATCACCCCGTGGTTTTTCCCTCAACCGGGTTTTCCACGTCAAAATCTTGGTGTCGAATGTGTTGATGTTTATCTGCTCTGGTATTTATGCTTTATGCTTTCATGAATGGTTAATTGATATGATGTTAAAGAACAAAGAAGAATCAAATGTTTGAAGTAAAAGTAAGTTTTTGTACAACTGATTCACCCCCCCTCTCAGTTGTGTGCCCTAGATCTAACACACTCCTTGGCCAGAACCTTGTTTATAAAAGGATTGGATAAAGAATCAAAATAGGCACTGGACCTAATGGGAAAAGGGAACATTAACAAAATGGGAATACCTGATATAGAGGAACTCTGCAGGAACTATTCTAGAACCCAAAATGGAGTGAGGTCATCCAAAACTTTTAAAGGGAAGAATGAAATAGGACAGTTGATGGAGGAGATTGCAAATCTAAAAATAGACATTCTGGTCCAATTAAATACCACATTGGATGGGATTCAAGCAAAAACTAGAACAACTGATCAAAATAGAGCAACTGAACCACTCTCCATCTATTGTCCTAGGTGTAGAAACAAACACCTATTGAGAGAATGCCCCTTGGACAAATCAGAGATTTGTCAGATCTGTGATAGGGAACATCCTACCAGTTAGTGTAGTCAACTTCCAGCCTTGAAAAGATTGAGTAAAAATAATGTTGTAATAGAAGAGGAGTTGAACTATGTGGGACAAAAACAAATTAAAAATTTCCCTTATAATTAGTATTTAAACCAGCCTTCTTACAGGGGTCCTTCTAATTGGGGAAATAATCAGTGGAATCCAACTTGGCATGGCCCTCAAAATAATCCTCCTTGGGGATAGCAGGATTCGCCAAGTCAACATTGGTAAAACCAAAACTAGCAAAGCCAAAATTGGCAAAATCAGCCTTGGAGAAATCAACAGTGGCCACCACAGTTTAGATCACAAAACATGCAACCTCAATGGGGTTCTCAACAGGGATATAATCAACAATACCTAGGACAACCTAGATGTTTCCAACCTCAATAGCAGACTTTACTAACTAGACCCTCCAACACACAAGGTCAAACACAAAATGAACCAGTTAGTTAACCATCTTTACCAGCTTAGCCTATACCAAACCCACGGAATAAACAGGGAGCAGCTGTCTACATGATAGAGCAAGAAAATCTGGCTAGAATTAATGCTATATATTTAAATAATCTCCAGCTGGATTTTGGGAAAGCATTTCCAAGACCGTCTCCTCCAACTATAGTTGAAGTAACCAATGATGAGGAACCTAGAAATCCATCTAATCAACCCCCAGAGGAGATTACTAACGAAAAAGTGCTAGAAAAATCATCCATGGACAACTCCGGAGTTACTCCCAAAAGACTGGCTCCGGAGAATAGTCCTAAACACAATTCTAACAAGAGCTCCGGAGATGCTCTGGAGATAGAAAAACTAGCACCATACCCAGAACAACTTAAACAAAATGCTCCCTAGAGAAAGATCCTACAAAAAAAATCCAAACCAACCTGGAATCAGAACTTTTACAAGAAATCAAGCAGCTAAAAATTGAAATTCCTCTTCTCCAGGTAATAAGAGATGTCCCGAAACTAAATCAGTTCATTAAACAGTATTGTATCAAAATGTAGGGCAGAAAGAAAAACTTCCCCTCCACAATACAGGTGGAAGGAAAAGTAGTGGATCTATTGATGGGAGAAATTCTCCTCCCAAAACATGGAGACCCTGGAAATCCTGTCATAACTGTTTTCATCTCAGGGGTAGAAATTTTAAATGTTTTGGTTGATTTAGGAGCAGCAATTAATGTGATGACAGTTCATACAATGAACAAATTAGCTCTATCAGGTATCCAATCCACAACTACAATTCTTCAACTTGCTGATCAGTCAGTAGCTGTTCCAAAAGGAGTAATCACTGATGTACCTATTGTGATAGATTCATGGGAATTCCCAGTGGACTTCTTAATACTAGAACCTAGAAACCAGAGAAATGCTTATCTGCTGATTTTAGGAAGACCATGGCTAGCTACTGCAGTAGCATCTATTGATTGTCGAACTGGAGATATGGTCATTTCTAATGGGATAGATCTAAAGAAAATATCTTTGTATCCTCCAGCTAAACCATCAGTGCATTACACAGGAAGAGTATGGGTGGATGAACCAGAGAACAATGACAACAGTGCCTCAGTAGCTATGGTAACCATCAAGGGACATCTGGGAGAATTAGAGGAAGAAGTATACTATGATACAACAGAAGACTTCACTCACATCCTAATCAATAAAGATGTGATGGAACTCGCCCAAGATCCTCAGAGAGAACTTCTTACTTCTTCTCATTGTACCCTTGCCAACATCATTCCTTGTGGGGAAACCTTTTACAGGGACTTAGCCACTTTCCACATGTTGCTTCCACATTCTTGTCCTCTCAATACCATGACTCCAGTGTATGGATTAACTACATCCATGGATCAAATCACAAAATAGGCAATGATTCTACCAGGGAGAACACCTAATATCAATACTCAGTTGATAGCAAATCAGGAAGAAAAACTTATCCAACTTCTAGTTTCCCATTTAGCATCTTTTGCTTGGGAATACCAAGATATGAAAGGCATACCTCCTAAGATCTGTACCCATCATATATACACTGAGGATATTAAACCTGCCAGGCAACCATAAAGAAGATTGAATCCTACTTTAAAGGACATTGTCAAAATTGAAATAGAAAAATTACTTCAAGCAGGGTTCATATATCCAATCTCAGACAGTCAATGGGTCTCACCCCTTGTCATTGTGCCTAAAAAGAATGGGAAATGGAGGGTGTGTATTGATTATAGAGAACTCAACAAGGCCACAAAAAAAGACTACTTTCCCTTACCATTCATTGACCAAGTTCTGGACAACCTTGCTGGGAGAAAGTATTTTTTTTTTCTAGATGGATTCAGTGGTTATAATCAAATTCAAGTAGCACCTAAAGACCAAGACAAAACCACATTCACATGCTCTTGGGGAACTTTTCCTTACAAAGTTCTTCCCTTTGGGCTATGCAATGCCCCAACTACATTTCAGAGACTGGTTCTAGCTATTTTTGCTGAACTAGCTAATGAATGCATGGAGGTCTACATGGATGACTTTACTATGTATGGGGATAATTTTGAAGAAGCTCTCACAAATCTTGAAAAAGTACTAAAATGCTGTGAGAAAAATCAATTGTCCCTTAGCCATGAAAAGTGTTTTATGATGGTGGAGGAAGGAATTGTTTTGGGACACCATATTTCACAGAAAGGGATCAAAGTAGATCAGAACAAGATAAAAGTAATCACACAGTTGCCTTCACCCAAAAATCAGACTGACGTCAGAAGTTTTCTAGGTCATGTAGGCTACTATAGGAGGTTCATAGAAAATTTTAGTAGAATAGCTGCCCCCTTGTTTACCCTGCTTAGCAAAGACACAGAATTTCTGTGGACAGAAGAATGTCAATCAGCATTTGAAACCTTGAAGGAGAAGCTTACTGTCACACCAATCTTAAGAGGACCTAATTGGACTTTACCATTTCACATACAGACTGATGCTTCAAATGAATCCATTGGGCATCTGTTGCCACTTGGTTAATGAAATACTTTACTTGTGATGGCCAATTCTCTATAGTTCTAGGGCCAATCATGAAAATGTTGATTTTTCTTAGACATGGAAATAGACACTCTGAGTATAACATAAATATCCCCAATTTCCTGTATTCTGCCATCAGGGCAACTGTAGAGAAATATCAGCAGAATAAGGGACCCATGAAACATCATGGCCTCATCTTTCTGGTAGTCAAGCACCACTTCCTATCTCAGGCCAATGGAGAAGAACTATTGCAAAACTTTCTTGAGCAGAGCCCCCAGGTCAGAGAACCAGAGATAACACAACCAAAAGGTGAGAGTTCTCCTTCTTACCAAGATGAGGAAACTAAGCCTTTATCCTCCTCCATAGCTATTCACAAAGGGAAGTCACCCTCACAAAAGACCACTTCATCTATATTCCTGACAAAAAGAGGAAAGGCAAACAAATTGCAGAACCTGCTCCTACACAAACCCTATACATGACTTGGTCAGTCAGGAGAAAGATGACTCTACCTGAGGAATCTTGGCCTAAGGAATTAATAGAGGGAAGGTCAGGACAGGGAATTGAGGAAAAGTGGTGGGCTGAAGAACCATCCCATGATTCAGATGAGATCCCTCTGGTCAGGAAGAGGAAGCAAAGTGAAATTTCTCTAGCACCATCTGTTCATATGGAGTCAAGTCCAGTTTCAACATCACCATGTGCTCCAGAGACAGGAAACATATAGACTTTTACTATTTCCTTAGATTCTGAGGAAGAGAGGCCTACTCCGGAGGCACCTACCCCACCTTTGCTCTACAGGAGCAAAAGGAAGAGACAACTCTCACAAGATGAAAAGGATACTATCCTGCTCGCTAAGGCACTCCTGGAATTGAGAACATCTGAGGATAAGGCTGGGCCTTCATCAATGCCAGCAGTAGCAGAGGATCCTCAGGACAGGCAGACTGAAGAAGAAGAAACAGGGCAAATGGATACAGTAGGTAGAGTAGGGCAGATGGCCATGGCAAACTTTGATGATCAGCCAATAGCCATAGAAGCAGAAGTAGAAACTCTATCTCATCCCTCTGACCAAGAGGATGTAGAAATTTCCACAGAACAACAATTAATGGAAAAAATTGAAAATTTAAAGAGATTGCTCTGGGGAAAGAATTTGATAATTACTGACCTCAAGAAGGTCAGAGTAGAGGTGAAGATGGAGTTAAAACAAACCATTGAAAATCTCCAAATAGACCTCCAAAGCAAGGATGAAATCATCTAGGAGAAAGAGGCAGAGTTGGAAGCACACAAAAGTGAGGCAACCAAATTGATGGAAGAGAAAGAGAAAGAAGCAGCACAGAAGGTTTCTGAGCTTACCATGGCTAGAGACAATGGCCTCACAATAATGGCGGTACTAATTAAGAAGGTACAAAGCCAGGATAAATAGTTAACTTGGGCTAATAACAGTCTGGATGACCAAGAAGAATATATTCAAGAATTGTTTGGCCCAAGGGCAACCAATGAGCAGGAAATCCAAACAGATGCCTATGTAGGCCCAATCCCCATAGACATTCCCAAAGCCCTATTTCATTGGGAGAAAAGGTGTAGAGAATTTGAGACCTCCAAGCCAATGTTGCAGTTACAAAGGGTAGTCACTGCCAGAATAGAAAGAATAGAAACTTTGGAAGGCAAAATCATTGAAATGGCCTCCCTTTCCTCAGAAATTCTATCCTATAGGCCTCCAAGTGCCATCTATTCAATGTTCTTACAGGAAAGGGTACTGCAAAGGAAACTCTCTTTAGTCCTGTCTAACCTAACTGAGGATACAGAAACAACAAAAGGATTCATGGCAGCTTACACCAGAAGTAATGATGAGGACAAAAACTTCATGTGTGAATTATACCTGCATGGGTTCTGTATTAATGATATAGCCTTCATTCTTAATCACGTTGTTGGAGAATGCCAGCTTAAGGCATTTATGTCCCTAATGAGAAACCACCAGATCTGGAATGAAAGGATGGAAGATCATCTTCAAAAGGATTTAAAAACAGATCTCTTCATCAGGAAAGAATGTCCCAATCCTTTTGCTCTTCGGACCCAATTCAGGTCCCTTATCTATCATCCTGACAATGCAACTAGAATGTTGCCATTATATCTAAAAAGTTTGTAGGAATGTTCCATCGACTTTGGTCTTTTTATGGTCAATTAAGCAAATTCAGTACTTGCTGTAGCAAAGAGGAGACAGAATATTTTGACCCCAGAGCAGAAACTTAGAGAGGTGGTCACCCCTGCAAACTTGAGATTATTCATGAGAAAGGCAAAGTTGATATCCAAACTGATGGATACACATAAATAGGAATGGATAGGTGGACGGTTTAGGCCCCCTCTAATAATTGAACCACTCCCTGTCTGGGTAGAACAGATGGAAGATGAAAAGTTGAAGGACTAGTTGAAGCAGGTTGATGAATACAAAGGAAATGGTAACACCACTAGAACCACTTGGACCACCTATCTCTAGGATTATAGATTGACTGATAGGGTGCTTTGCCAAAATAAATCCAGAATGTGAGAAGTAGGAGGACCTACCAAACCTTAGGTATGGGGGGATGATGAGTGCCAAATTGCACTCATGAAATACATCTTTTTGCCTATCTTTTTCCCCTTTCTGAGTTCATCTTTCCTAGTGTCTGCACCCAAATAAGCTTGCAAGATCGTTCTATTTTATGATTAATTAAGATAGATTACTTAAGATTAGAATTTCTGATTGAGTGACTAATGTGCGTGGAATTGATGGAAAAATGCAGAAACTTCTCTCTTTTTGAATCAACAGGTGTAGATGACAGGAACAACAATTTTGTGCATCTATGGAGATCGTCTTCAATGATCTCTAGAGACAATACTAAAGAACCATGACACCTGAAGTTTTGAAGAAATGAGGAATGCCTCTCCAGAGCTCTGTGAGAGTCTGGAGTATCTCTGAAGCTAAACAAGAAGCCACAAACATATCTCTGGAGCTGCAGACAGGAACAACTATCTCTGGTGCCTCCTAAAAGTAGGGCATATTTCCAGCAGAGCTGCCGACCAGACACTCTCAGCAGTGATCTTAATACCCCTCACTTCACTCAAATCATCACCTGAGTGGTGAAAGGGTCGACTTTAGTTAAACTGCTGAAGTTTTATCTTTTCAAAGATTTTGCATGAGTTACAGATGGAATTGATCCAATATCCTTATTTTCAGGGCCTCGATGCCCAAGTGTATTAAGACTCAAACTTAGACTTCTGAGTGGACTTCTGTTCCACTCAAGTCTACCTTTATTGCATGGTTATTTTTCATAGTTAGATAGTTAAGTACAATAAAGAGATGGTGTCATCTCATAGAAAGCCTGGTAGATAAGTTCAGTGATATATCATCACTTATTTTTATATATACTCTCAGAAACAGTAGAAGAATATACAATGATTGAATTATTCTGACTCTCGGAGATCTCAATTCTGTGCCTAGCAATATTTTCATGAATACAGAGTGGATGAATTGGATTGAATCTAAGTTGTGATCATCTTTTTTTGTACTAATTTCCTTCTATAGCCTTCATCCCCAAGGGTGCGGAGAAAGGGCCCACTCTCACCACTAAGGCAGGAGGCTAGTACACTATTTTATTGTTTTAGCTTTTCATGAAAGTATTCACTATTTTTAATAGATAGATGCATGTTCTGTTTTAAAAGTGCTTTGACTACATTTCCTAATTGATTCAGTTTCAGCATTCCTTAAATTTATTTAGCAAGAAGATAGATTAATCTCCTTCCAAATTGTAGAGATTGTTTGGATTAGCTATGAACTGGTAACTGTAGAATCCCTAGTTGCAGACAGCCGTGGACATAGCCCTAGTTTTTGACATTTGAAAACAGATTAAATGATGAGATATAGTGACACCTTGTCACATTTCAAAATTATTTCCATAAAATTTATCCACCTCTATTCTCCCTAATGAACTTGCCATCTAAAAATTCTTGCAACAAGATCACAAAGTGTCTTTTGCACAAGCTCCCACTCAAATCTGGATTAGTTTGAAAAACCCAACAACCTACAACTGAAACCAAAGGTGATCAGGCTCTGATACCACCTGTAAGGAAGCTAAGGTAGTGGAACAACTTCCTACGCTAATCTTGAGAGGAGGATAATGCAAAACTTTATAGATCTTTAACAATTACATAAACTTAAATAGAAATAAACATAGATATCATACATACCACAACACAATGATTTATGTGGGGAAAACCCTTTCAGGAGAAAAACCCCACACTCCAAAAGCCGCCCAATATATTATTCAAAAATCACAAAGATTACAATACACTTGTAGAGAAAGCTTCTCATAGGAGTATCACCACCAGAGATCTAGAGACAACATGACCTCTATTAGACTCTCAGAATACATCATGATACCGCAACCATAATACAATGCCCTCATAAAATATGGCTACCTTCTAGGGCAAGACAAGCCAAAAAAAATCTACCATCAGATCTAAAACCTAATAATGAATGGTCCAGATTTACAATATATCATTAATTTAATGTATGTCGGCGATTTAATAGTTTTTGTTAACAAAAAAATGTTAACACGCATCCCACTCCACCCCATTCTCCCATTGTATATTACACCTATCGGTGTAACTAGGAAATATATATAAATATATATCCTATCAACAATAAACCTTATATAATTGCAAGGTTGAGACACATTTTCCCAACAAGAAATTTCTTGAACCCTTCTTCTTATAACGCACTTGCACTGTGAAAGCTCAAACCTGCTTGCCAAAACTCCAAATGAGTCATGACCTGTTCTAATTTTTCTTTTTATCTGAGTTTTTCTTTTGTAAAATGTGAGCGCGTTATAACACACTCGTGTTATAACGTGCTCATGTTTTGACTTGTATGGTATCAAAAAGTCATGTGGTGAATTTTTGGTCCCTCATCTCTTTGCATATACTTGGTAGCCTTTTGGATTTTGATTTTGCCTTGTGTATCGATGCCCTTTGGAGGATTTTTACTTTATGTGGGGAAACATCCAAAAGATTATTTTTGGCTCCCATGGATTTTTTGATAGCTTCATGTTTGGTTGATATGTGCATTGGTTGATCTTGGTTAGGAATGTTAGTGGATTTAAGGGAACAGGATGTGTGGATAGATAGATTAGGGGATTTAAGGATAGGGATGTTAGGAGTTGGGAGGAGTAGAGGTAGAGTGGATGGAGGGAGATGTATGGTCACATGCTTTTGGGAATGGTATGATGATAGAGGAGGGATGGCAACATATGACTTGGAGGTGTGATGAGGTGCACCAGGTTTTGGATAGAAATAAGTGGCTTTAGGAGGTGTGGAGGTGGTTCCAACATGTTTGTATTGTTTTCCTTGGGATGTAAAACCAAGTCCATGCATGTGTGGATGGATTTGGACATGGATGGGCTCTAAAATACCTTGTTCAAGAAGGCCTAGACCTTTGCCTTAATAATTCATGTTTTGGAGCATGCCGTGTGCTATGGGATGTTTGTTGCTTTGGAAACAAGACGTGAGTCAATTATTAGATGGGGGAGGATGGGTGGTGGATAGATTTTGTTCCTCTCTTATGAGAGAACCACCACAGATGAAGGTAGTGGGACCAAGGGGATAGGATGATAGATTTGGGATATGGTTGATAGGGGATGATGGAGGATCAATAGGAGATGGATTTAGAATATTTGGATCTTGCTCAACATTGTTCTCATAAAGATATAATGTAATAGGATCCAAGTTATTTGTTGGATTATCTATGTTTTCTTGGGAGCCAAGTGTCTCATCAAGGGAAGTGAATGTTGTTGGATCATGGATAGGGCTAGGTGGAAAATGAATAGGATTAGTTTGGATATCTTGCTCATGGATAATGATGGGATTATGGATAGATGAAGTGATAATATCTAGCTCATGTAATGTATAAAGTAGGCTAAGACGATCAAAATGGCTTTAATTATCATAGATATGATCTTGATCATAGATAGGAGCTTGATCATAAAGTGGCTTAACATGGATATTGGGAATTTGGTTATGAATAGGATGAACGGGGGTGTTTTGATCTTGATTAGGATAAGGAGTTGGTGTTTCCACATGCTTTGGGCTAGACTCATGACATAGATCTTGGTTTTGGATGGAAGTGGAAGGTTCTTGTATAGACTTGATGGGTTATAGATGATAAAAAACATGAGTATATAATGGATCTTGGATTGGACTCATGGTAGGAGACTCTTCAATAGGCTTGATGGGTTGTGGGATACATGATGAGATTAAAGGAATAGGCATATTTCTTAAATGTTCTTGGATAGGTTCAAGGATGGGAATTTGAGGACATGGAGATGGTAGATTCCTTGCTAATAGCCAGTGGATCACATACTTCATAAGTATATGGGTGGATGGAAAATATAATGGATGGATAATAAGGGTATATGATGTGGGATTAGGATTAGGATTATGTGGATGGATAATAGGGGTGAATGGATTAGGATTAGGATTTGGATTGGGTGGAGGGATACAGGGATTTATAGTGCATTAGGAGTGGATAGATCCCATGGTGGAAGGATAAAAGGGGTTAATGGACTAGGTTTAAGAAATGTAGAGGAAGATGGTAATGAAGGGATTTATGGATTGGCAAATGGATTGTAGGGTGGTGTTGGCATAGGACTAGGAGGCTCTTGGATAGGCATTTGATTAGATGATGATGGATGATACCCATAGGATGCAAAAGCTAGAGTGGTTTTCCCCTTGTCAAAGGTAACATGAGGACTTAAGGACACATGATCTTGGTGCAAAGGGTAACTTGGACTTGCATGATCTTGTTGTGAAGGAAGTTGATATTCTTGTAAATGGATTTGATGATGAGTTGAAGTGTTGGAATAAGGAGTTGGATGATCTTGGGGTGGATGTTGTTGGGTATACGTGGGATAGGTTGATGTGGAATTGACATGATATGTGGATGGATTAGGTTGGTATGAAGTTGAGGGGGGTGACACATAGGATTGAGGTGTAATTTGTTGAGGTTTGGGCTGTTTTGGACTTGTTGTTTTTGTGTTTGGAATTGTTGTTGTTGTATTTGGAATTATTGTTGTAAAAGAGATTATAGTTGGATTTGGGATTATTTTTCGAGGGGTTGTTGAAGTTGTTGGATTTGTTGGTCTAGGGGTTGTTGTTGTTGTTGTTGTTGTTGTTGTATGTGTTGACGTTGTGGTGGGGTAGTGACATTTTCCTTTTCATATAACATCCTAAGTTCATCAAGCATTTTTTGAACACCATAACGATCTTGTTCTAGGTTCTTGTTTTCTAGTGTCATAACCATTTTGATGAAGGATGGATTTGATGAGGCTCAAGAATGATATAGATTGTGGTGAGGAGTAGAAGAAGTTGTATTGGATTGGATGATGATTATGATGATGTGGATATGAATTGGATGATTAGGATAATGAAATGGATAACAAGGATGGTTAAGATAACTAGGGTGGATACTTAGGATGATTAGGGTTTGGATTAGGATGAAGATGGATTTTTGGATTAGGATGAAGGTGACTTGGATTAGGATGAAAGTGATGACAAGGATACTTAGGATGATGTGGAATGAATTTATTCATAGCTTGGTTTAGGCAAATGCAAATAAAAGATCTCACATGTACATGCATAGAATTGTAAAACACACACGTAAGACACAATAGCAAGTTTAACCTTGAAAATTGATTGTTGTGATTATGAAGACACTTGAAGATACATCAACAAGTGTAAAATTAGTCAAATGGGTATGGCTAATATGTCTTAATCTAGGATGTACAAGTTTGCTAAGGATGTCCCCAATATACACAAGGTACGAGGGGCCCAATTTCATGAAATGAAATTAAAATAATGCCACATAGCAGGGAGAAGAGGGTAACCTACCCTTCACCTTCACTTCCCCAAGGTATAAAGTTCTTGGGGGCGTAGCTTGAATGACAAGATTACAAATTCCAAGAGGTGTGTCTTTTGATTCACTCCTCACTTTTTATACTTTGTCAGAACACAAGAGTTGAGGTCATCCCTTGGAGTGGTCTGTCTCCAAGCAAGCCTCCTAAAAGGATGACAAAAGAAAATCAAGTGGTGTTTTTGATCTCCAAGATCACCTTGTAGTGTGATGAGAGAGCATACACACACACTTGACTCACACTCGTAATGGTAAATTACCCTTAGAAATTAAAATGTGTGCATGAAGATGAATGGATTAAAGGGTGTTTTTTATTCCCAAGTTCACCTTGTGGTGTGAGGGAAGAGCATACACACCCTAAATCACATGCAAATTCACCAAGAAAAGCAAGCACAAGTTTGTTTTAAGTCCAAGTCTAAATAAGATGATAAAAATACATGTTCATTTTATGCCCAAAATCAAGATATGATGATGAAAACACGTGTTCGTTTTAAGCCCAAATTAAAGTGTGATATTGCAAACAAGTTATTTGATCAATTGAAATGCAAAAGTTGGATTATATGCACCTAGAAAAGTTTGTCTTCATATCTAATGTTGATTCAGTGCCTTGAGTCTTCCTCGATTCCACCAAACAAAAAGAAGAACAAACAATTTGCAAACCTAGTTGTTAGAGTGAAAAAGGATAATCTAGAAAATTTATCAAAAATGATGGATAGGTATAGGATATTGGACGAAATGATCAGGTTGTACATGAAATTCTATGCTGTTTGAAAAAAATTTCATTAAATTTTGTTAAAAAATGCAAAAGATATAGAGATTTAAAGATTTCAATGAAGGTGTGTGTTTGACTGATTATACCTCAAAAAACTGATCGAATCTACTGATGAAACTTGTACCACTAAAAAGTACATTGAATCAGCTTTCCAATGACTATACTTTTGCATGATTCTCATACGATTTTCCCAAGTTGTACAAAAAAGAAAAAAAGAGGCCCTCTTTAGGGCTTTTGGAAGCAAGAGGGTCTAGCTGGGTGGTCAGGAAACCGCTAGAGGTCAGGTTGAAGGTGATCAAATGTGTGGTTATGTCTGGTGGTAAGTGTTTAGGCTGGTGGTTTAGAGTTTAAGCAGAGCCTAAGGTCCACCATATGACCACAGACAAAGCCAGAGGTGTTGGTAGTTTCATTAACAACAAATGCCAAGGTGGTGATCTAATGGTGGTTAAGAGTAAACCTTGGAAACTAAGATTGAATGGCAGTTAAGATATCATAGTAATACATTATTCTAAGGTGCCGATTATGGTTAAGGAAACCTCGATAGTCAAAGGGATGGGATTCGAGGAGATGTCGGTGACTGACTGTTAGCGTGGTTAGAAACCAAAGCCGCAATCCCCTACATGAAGCCTCCCTTCTACAAACTATGATCCACCCTTAGCACATGGTTTTTTGAGGGTGTCAACAGGGATTTCAGGGGTAGTGGTCAGTAGGGAGTAAAGTGGTGGTGGTGGGAGGTTTGATCGGTGATGGCGAAGCGGGTAGAGGGCAGTGACTGGGAGGAAGGGGTTTGGAGTGGGTGGCGATAGAGACTTGAAAGTGTCATGGGGGTGTTGAATGGAGGTCGACGAGGGATGGGATTAGCAGCGGTGGTAACTAAGAGATATGTAGGTGGTGATGGGAGATTGTAATGGATGTGACAAGAATTATTTGGTAGAGGTTGGCAAAAAACAAAACACAGTCGGTGACAAAAATAGTGGTTGACGATGGAGAAATAATTATTGGTAGGGATTTTGCAAACAGGGGAGTTTTTAGTGATTTGTGGAAACAACGATGAAACCTACAACACCAACACCTTGCATAGGAGGCCATATGAATCCATATAGTACGGCCCTGCAAAGGGGTTAAAACTAAAAAAACATTCAAAATTTTTCCAGTTTTAGAAAGACTTTTTTATATCAAAAATCATCTGCGAGGCCTCCTAGACACGATGGTAAAGTCAGATTCAATGTAGGAAATGACGTGCAAAACTTGATCTCCAAAGCTTGCCACAAAAGATTGTAGATCGACAAATCAAAATGCATAAACATGCACATGGCGAGGGTTATATACTGGTTGTGCCAAAATGTAATGCATGAAAATGATTACGGATATACAGAAGATAAATGTAAATAACACAATACCTTCTCCTTCAATCAAGTTTGTACACTTCGATTAGAACAGAGTAGATGTGCATCGGAATCTACTAGCTTTGTTATGAGAGATTGATAGAATGCTATGAAAGATAGAATGAGATATTGATATGTTGATCGCTCATGAATTCTACAGCATAACATTACTTTGTTGTGTGATCAAAATAGCTTGGTTGAGGCTAGATTTATAGATTTTCGATGATGGAGGGAAGAAGATTTGATTTTGGAGATAAGATTGTTTTTTTGCTTTGTTTGATAAAAGAGGAAATAAATCAAGATAAGATAGGATTTGAAAGAAGATAAGGGATTTGGTTTTCTATTTTAAAAGGAAATAAATCCTAAAAAGGATGAGAAGGATAATTGGTGCATTTATCTAATTAAATTAATTAATTAGATACACATGAGTTCAATTTTGGAAAGAAATCAAGAAGAAGATGTTATTAGGATTTTATTAATTAAATAAATATTTGATTTATTTAATTAATGTTGGATTTATGATTTAATTAATTAAATAATATAAATTATTTAATTAACATTAGAAGAAAGAAGGGATTAATTAAACAATTGTAAATTATTTAACTAATGTTAGCAAGTGGGGAAAATTAACTTAATTAAATAGATAATAATTATTTAATTAATGTGGCAGAATAAGATAAAGTGAGTGATGGTGAAGTTGTAGTCAGTTTTAGGTGTCTACAGTATCTACAATATATCTCACAAAAATAATAAGTCAAATAAGTGTGGATGTAGCACTATCAATATCACAACAAATCTATTTCACTTTAACTTCATCTATAATTTTGTTTCACAAATTCTAGATATTTTCCAATAATATTTAGCTAATCAATAACATGTTTAGAACTATAGGTGTACTTTTACATGAAACATATCATGATTTTACAATTGAGGAGCTAATGCAAGTTTATATACTAAATCTCCTATCTTGTAACTTTTACAATTTGGTCATTCATATACCCCTTATCTTTAATATAGAAATTTTATTCTTTTATATGTAACTTCAAAATTTTTACAAAAGTATTATCATATTATTACATAGAACATGCTTAGTGAATGATATGCATACCACATACTATGTAGTCACCTATTGTCAACACTAAAAATACATTCCAAGATGATAATCATTCATTTGAGACTACATGACTATCAACTCTTCCTATACCAAATACAATTTAAATGGCAAAATGTACACAATAACTCTTAAACATCGTACATATCATGCTATGAATTAATTAGTGCATGAAATACAATAATGCAATTTATTTAATAAATTAACATGTTAATGTTAATTTTTAGTTAGTTATTAGTTATGTGTTAGTTGGTAGTTAGTGGTTTGGGTAGTTAATAGGTTGAATGGATTTATAAAGCCATTGAATGTAAAATGTAAGTGTGTCAAAGATGAATGATTGATTGTTTTTATTTTAGATAAAAAGGTGCAAGCACCTTAAAATATATTATATTATATAAAATAGAGTAAACTTGTTACATATTCAACTTCTACAGAGGCAAGATCCTTTTAAAAAACTTCAATTTGAAATTCCAAAAGGCCTTATAATGCCAGATAGAGATAAACTATCAGTAATAAACATTAGAAGTTTCAAAAAATAGAGACCCTAGAAAAATAAATCTAGGGATTTTAAGAAATTATAGGAGCAAGGTCAATACCATTGTTTAGAATGTCATTCTCATTTACTTCTTTGACATTTAGGTCTAGGACCTCTCCTTCTTGTGCAAGTGGATGCAGGTTGTGATTTAGAAGGAGTTGGAGCCTTTGGCTCTTCATTGTGTTGTATTTTCAATATGGTTTTAGAGAAGGTGTCTTGGACCTCTTTATTCACCTTCCATTTTCTTATCTTTCCTTGTTTCCAAGTGGTTCATACAGTAGCCAAGAAATGCAAACAACATGCAACATCTATTGTTGTTCGTCCATCATTCTTGTATTTTTCAACAAAGGTGCAATGCAAACCACGTACAAATTTATGACATTCATCATCCATCTACATTTGGTTTCTCTCCTTCTCCATCTTGTTCACTCTTTTCATTGTTTTCACTCCATTTTGTTCATTTTCATATAAAAAAATTATTTAAAAAAATAAAATTATACATTCAAAGTTGTAGAAATCTAAGGTGTTGGAGAAAAGTGCAGGTGGTTAAAGTGGTTTGAGGTGGTTGAGAATAATTTTTTCATCTGTTTGTTGTGAGGTTTTATTTGTTTCAAGATTGGTATGGATTTATTATGCTACTCTTTGATGGATAATCAGGTCATGCAAAGGAGGAATCATGTTATCATTAAGTGCCATTAAGTTATTGGTACATTGTTAAAATTACAGTTTAACATAGTCTCACTAAAACTACGATATATTTCTCAATTTCTACCAAAATTTAGAAATTTAAGATATTATGGAAATATGACAACGAGGATAATGAAACCCATAAATAGTTTGAGAATAATATTAATATTAAATGAGAAGTTTGATGTAGAAGAAAGGGGGAGATTAGTAATTTTGAAATATTTGTAACATTGTATGGATGCATTATTAGTGGAAACCGACATCCAAGACTTTTTTTCATTAAATGGGGAAACATGAAATAGGTAAACCTCAACACTATAGCAGAAGATGGAAGCAACGATTGACCAAAGTCAATCATCAATGTAGGACCATAGTAAAAGTTCCTATGTCAGCACTAAAGGGGGTGTTAGGAATTAATTAGTGCATGACATAGACTAATGTAATAAATAATAAATTAACATGTTAATGTTAATTTATTAAATGTTAGTTTTTTGTTAGTTATTAGTTATGTGGAAGTTGGTAGTTAGTGGTTTGGGTAGTTAGTAGATTGAATGGCTTTATAAAGCCATCAAATGTAAAATGTGTGTCAAAGATGAATGATTGATTGTTGTGTTGGAGCCTCTGGCTCTTCGTGTCATATTTTTAATATATTACTTCACACAATCACTTAAATAGGGATTTAGGAAAAGTCTAAAGCCATAAATATTCAAATGTAAATCAATTTTGTTTACATCAATTCAATGCTATCAATAGAGTGTTTTATAATATCTAAACTTGTCACATTGAGAACTTCAACATACTTCACCTATTCATAACATATAAATAATCAATGATATAGCATTCCAAGGATTTTAGGGCTATATGATATTTCACAAGGCACATGTACAAAGTTATTGGGTTGATTAGGTACAATGACAAAGTACACTAAAATAAAAGATGGTACAAAGTGTATGCAAGTAAAATTGAAACACGAATATAAGACTCAAATTAATGATCTAAATCCTACTTTCAAATTCACAATGCAAACCTTTGATAAAGCATAAGGAAAAACAATTAAAAATGAATGAAATAACAATAAGATCTCATCCAAAACTCCTTCTTGTTACACCATCAATGGTGGTTGTGCTCCAAGATTGATTTGGTTGAGATTATGGATATCAAGTGCTCAACTCAATAGCATAATCTCGTATTCAAATTGTGGATTTTTATGGCTTGTGAGGGGTTCAATTTATAGATTTTTGAAAAGGATGATCAATAGTAGAGAGTGATTTGAAAGATCAATGGTTGTGATAGATTGAGAGGATTTGATGGATGAGGAGTTGACAAGTGTCCTTGTTCTCACATGGATCAAGGGAGTTAACAGATCCTTTCTTTGAGTCTTGTGCATGCATGCATGGAGTTAACTTGTGCATGATTTAAATTATAAAAATAATTAATTAGTTAGCTAATTGTCTCTTTTAGTTAGAGAGATTTGATTGATGAGTGAAAATGGATTTGGATAGTGAATATTTATTTATTTATTTTAAATAATTATTTATGCATGGATAAATTAATTAACTAATTATTAATTAATGGTGATTAATTAATTAATTAATTAAATGTGGGATGAGAGGAAATTAGGGAATTAAATAAAATAAATTTATTTAATTCATGAGAATGAGGATAATGTTGGAATTAAATAAATACAATATTAATTTTATTTATTTGAGATCAAAAATTGGAAATTAAATTCATTAATTAAATAAACTGTACTGATTTATTTAATTAATACTTTGAAGAAATGTCAATTAATTAAATAATTAAATGTGGGTAGAGGAAATAGAATAATTAATTAAATAAATAAGATTTATTTAATTAATTTAGAGGAAAATGATGTAGATGAAGTGTTTGAGACACCTAAATATGCTAGGAAATTTTATGTGTATATTTTACCCCTCTTTGAGATGATGTTTTTATAATGTTGTTTCAAAGAAAAATAAAATATAGCACTTGCAAGATGAATGGATGGTGATATGCCCCACTTGATGAGAGAATTGATGAAACATGGTGTTAGTATGATGAAGGGATGATGCCCCCTCAAGGGGATAAGCAAGTTTGAAGAACACAGGTGTGATCTTGAAATAAATGAAAAGGATATGAGGGAAGAATGAGAAAGAAGGGGGAGAATAGAAGATTGGAGGTTAATGATGGATCAAAGGGATTGAAGGATCAAATAGAAGAAGTATTGGAATATGGTGGATAGAAGGAGGTTAAATGATGAATCGATGCAAACGGATGGGATGGATGAGAGGGATGTCAAGTTATGATTAGATGGTATGATATAATTTATTATGTGATGATATGGTTAGGATGAAATAAATGGAATGAGGTAGTTAAGTTTATTTGGTTGCTAGACATAATGTAGAAGAATGATGATATTAGAGAGCTAACTCAAAAAGAATAATGAATTAACTAACTAATTATTTGCATAATCTAAATCATGAGAACAAGACTTAAGAATGGATCAAATGATAAAGAGATAGATGGTAATAGATAATGTGTTTGTGGAATAATGAGTGAGTGATCTTGAATGTAGGTATTATGTTGATATGTGGTGAGCACCTATTTTAATATAGCATGATATCTATTATGCACCAAGGTATAAAGACTAAGGTGATGATGTATCCCATGCATAGAGGACTAGTGCAAAAGAAAAGGTCACAAGCAAGCATTTATTGTAGAGCACCTTGATATGGAAGACCATGATGTCATTGTGCTAGCTATGTTGCAAGGACTGATAGAAATACAATAAAAATGATAACACACAAGTAAGCAAGCAAGCATTCACAAATGATCACAAAGACAAACAAAAATTATTGCCCTTGTCAAGTTGAAAACTAATGATTGATTGATTGATGATGAGGATAGTGTTGTTGATGTGGGAATGATATATCCTGAGAACAACACAAGGATTGGAAATGGTATATCCTGATGATGATTGATGATGATTAGAGTTGATGAAGTTTTCAACAAGGTTGGAAACAAAACTGATGAATGATTTTGGATGATTTGCTTAGATTTCTCAGCTAGATTGGTGTGGATAAGGATTCCTTGCACTTAGAATTATTTCTTTTCTTTTCTTTGGGATGGTTGCATTGGATTGCATGTGGATAGTCATATTTCTGGATACCAATGACAAGGTAAAACCAATTCTAGGGGCAAGGATGAATGGAGGATTGGATGGAAGGATTAAAGGGTTATCAATAATAGATGGGATGAATCAGAGATTCATGATGGATGGATGGAGGGGTTCAAGAGAGGATCTCCAAGGACTACATCACATAGGAATAACATGTCACACTTTAGATATGCTACGAATGATGTTACACTACAAGGCTTGCAATGATAGGATGGTAGGATTGGTTGTAAAAGATCGGGTATATCAAGAGATGCCCAAAGCATGTTTCAACATTATTCTCATGTCCTTATCAAGGTCAAAAGTAGGAAGGGAAGATGGATTAAGGAGACGATGGGATAGGCATGTGGATATAATGGATGGGTAGGATAGGATAGGAATGATAGGATGGGAGAGGCTTGCCCCCAAGTGTAGGGTACTCATAGATGGTGGATTTTACACATGATTCCCATGAATGGGTTTTCATCATGGTACCTGTCCAAGGTGCCATAAGAATGGTTTTCACCATTGGACAATTTTTCTCTTTGGTTATTTTTTCATATTTTGATTTTTTTCATTTTTTTCTTGATTTTTTTATTTTTTCTTAATTGTTTTAATTTTTTAATATTTTTGAGTTTTTCTATTTGCTGATTGGATGGTGTTGATAACATGATATTAAAAGTGTCTTCACATGTCCCTATGCATTTGATATATTCAATGTAGATGCTCTTATCATAACATGCCAATAGTGACCTGTTTGGAGTAATTGTTTTGTCAGGACCATAACACTCATATACAATCCATTGATGTTGTTGTGATCCTCATTGATAATAGAGTTGGCCTTAGTTGAATGTTTACATATTGATAGGGTACCATCATATCCCTTATGATAAAGTGTTTTTGCCACAATGTGGTGGATTTGGGATTTGGGGTGTTTGGATTTTAGGCATGATTTTGGATTTGGATGGGGGATGGTGGATGTGGAATTAGGTGATTGAAGTTTATAGGATTTAAGTGAATGTATTGGTGATTTAAATTGGTTGGAGGATTCTTAACTTGTAATACTTGGGATGGTGGACTATGGATTTTGGATTGTGGATTAGGATGATGATTAGGACCAACATTTGATACACCTTATGTGTTGGGAGGGAATATAATTGTGAAGGTGGTGGACACCTATTATATGCAAGGCATGTCTTTCGATGTGGCTCCATAGTTTGAGAGATTGCTTGATTTGGATATTTAGGGCCAACATTATTATACAATCTAGAAGGTGGTGGACACTTATTATATGCAACATGTGTCTTTTGATGTGGCTCCACTTTGTGAGTGAGTGTTTGATTTAGATATTGTGCTTCACTTGACTTGATTGATCTAGTTTACTTTGGGACCCATATTGCTTTTATGTGTCCTTGATTGTTGGATTCAGTCACCTTTGATGTTTGATTTTGATCCTCAGCTTTATATGCTCTATGATTATGTTGGTCCACATTGATAGGTTTAGGATATATATGGAAGACACCATTTGATGGTAGGGATAGTGGAGGTGGAATGATTGTTAGTAGCAAGCTTGGTAGAGGAACCATGAATGGTCCCTATCTTGACACTTTAATTGGATGAGGTTTCCTCAGTGATCACTGAAGTATCACTAACACCATTAGATTGTTTATTAGAAGACTTATATTTGATGCCTTGACCATGACTGATGTAGATTGAGATAGGATCTTGGATGCCTTGTTCACGAAGACCCAATCCTTTTCCTTGATACTTCATGCTTTTACATATCTTGTTTGCGATAGAATACTTTTTGTGTTTGAAGCATGATGCTATCCCATTGGTGTGTTTCCAAGAACTATTGGAACTTTCTATTTTTCCATCCATGAGAGGTTTGAACTTGATGAAGGTGGAGGATACTAGTTGATAGGATGCTTGTACTTTCTCATTATGTACACTTGTCATGCCTTGATCATTATTTGTGCTTGTTGTACCTTGATCAATTGAATGCTTAGTGGTAGCTTGCTCATTGATATGTTTGATATGATCAATGCCACTTACTTGATTGGCTATGCATTCATGGGGACTAAGTGCCTCATCATGGGAAGTGGATGTTGTGGGATGAAGGATGGAGCTTGTTGGACATTGGATAGGACTAGTTTGGATTTCTTGATCATGGATATGACCTTGATCATAAATGGGAGCAACTTGGATAGTTTGATCTTGATCATGGATAGAATGAGTTTGGATGCTTTGATCTTGATCTGGATGGAGACATAGTTGGGCATGCTTTGGATTTTGTTCTTGACATATCTCTAATAGATTAGATGTTAGGATAGGTATTTCTTAGATAACTGTGGTATGCTTAGGATGGTCAACAACATGGTTGCATGATGGGTTTTGACTTGAGCTTGAGATAAGGGACTATTTAATAAGTGTGATGGGAATTGATTTACATGATAGTGTTTACTTTTGAACAAGGATGGTACTAGGAGATTCTTTGATAGGTTCAAGGATATGCATTGGAGTGCATGATGGTGTTTTTTTTGGAAGTTACTGCATGACCTTTGGATAGGCTTGGTAGATGTAGGCTCTTGGATGATCTTGAGAGATGGTGGATTAATAACTTTCTTGAAGACATGCATGCATGTGCTAGAGGGGGATGGCATTGGATGAGTGGAGTTGCATGACTCCACAAATTTGCTTTTTCTTTTGTGCTTAGTATCCTTTACTAATACTCCTTGGAGAAGGAGAAAATTTGAATAGGGCCATTTGGATGCATTAGGACTAGATGGTGATTTAGATGTTTGGGTTGGGTGATGGTTGGCTTGATGGGAGGAGTTGGATTGTAAAGGCTGTGGGGATGAAGGATGTGCATAAGATGTAGAGGCTAGAGTGGTGTTTCCATTGTCAAAGGTAGCATAAGTATGACCAATGGATATTTAATTTGGATGTGAAGGGTTTCTTGTGCTAGGATCATTGGTATATTCCTCTTGATCTACAAGACTATCATCATCATCATTTGGATAAAGGAACTCATAAAATGGATGCATGACCTTGCCTTTTATTGTGATTTTGGGCTTTGTAAAGCCATTATGTTTGGATTGGTTAGATTCAACATATTCATCATGATATACAAGGTCCTCATCATAATTATTGTCTTTGGATTGATTTTGATAAAGGAGCTCATCTAAAGCATTCATGACTTTGGCTTTGATGGTGATTTTGGGCTTGGAATGGGGAAGTTCATCTAATGGATTCATGGCCTTGCCTTTGATTGTGACTTTCGATCTTGTATGAGCCTTATTTTGTGTAAGTTGTTGATATGGATGTTGGATGATATGTGAAGAAGTGGGAGGTTGTTGACATGTGTTTTAGTGGGAAATAAATGGAGGTATGGTGGATTTATATGAGGTCATGGGACAAGTTGATATGGGATTGATTTGATGTGTGGATGGATTAGGTTGGTGTGATTGATGTGTTAGATGTGAAGTGGTTGCATGATTGGATGTGGATTGATATGAGGTTGTTGTATAGATGGATGTGGATGAGATTGATATGTAGATGGATTAGGTTGGTGACCTTGATGTGTTAGATGTGAAGTGGTTGGATGATTTGATGTAGATTGATATGAGGTAGTTGGATAGATGGATGTGGGATGAGGGTGATATGTTGATGGGTTAGGTTGGTATGGAATATAGGACTGTAATGTGGGTTGGATTGGAGTCATTTGTTGAGGGATGGAGAGAGGTGGAAGGGATGGAATGAGGTTTGACATAGGTGGAAATGAAGTTTAGGGTGGATTGGAAAGCATGAAAAATGAAGTGTATGAAGGCTTGATAGATTTGATTTAGTTTAGTTGACGTGATTAAGGATGATTTGATGTGGGAAGTGGAGTGGATCAAGATTAACTTGATTAGGATGGATTTGGATGAGGTGATAGGAATGGATGGATCAGAGATGTTAGACCTTATTGGATAACTAGAAGAGTATTGGATGAAGAATGATTATAGGTAGGATAACTATGGATAGGTGGGATGCTTGGCCTTAGGGAAATTTTGTAAACAATAAATTTCACACAACATGCACAAGGTTGCAAAAGATTGTGATTTGGGATTTTGGATTGAAAGGGGATGCACAGGTTTCAAAAAAAGAAAACACACCAAGCACATGAACAAGCCTATGCTATTAAAGTAGGAGTGTCAATCCTTGTAGGCCCACTAATATACTATTTATCAAGTGATGGATAGCTAGGGAGTGCAAGGTCATGTACCACCTATGCACCCCTTACCTTGTGACAAGGTGTCATTGTACCTCATCATTTAATCATATATTAGATGTCAAAATCCAAGGCTGTGTCCTCGGCTGTCTAAAACTAGGGATTCTACAGTTACTAGTTTCCTCTAACTAATTCTAATGGCTTTCACTAACATAAAGAAATTGATCTATCTACTTATGAAATGAATTCAGAGAATGCTGGAAATAGAATTAAACAGTAAATTACTCAAAGCAAATCTACAACTGCAACATGCATCTATCTATCAAAATTAGTAAGTATCTATAAAGCAAAATTTGAAATAACAAAATAGTGGTACTAGCCTTCTGGCTTGGTGGTGAGAGTGGGCCATTGCTCCACACTTTTAGGGCTGAAGGCTACAGTGAAGAATTAATACTAGAGAATAAAATCACAACTAGATTCAGTCTAATTCCATCTGCTCTGAAAAATTGATATCTTAATTGAAAATTACACAAGAATAATAATAATTATATCTCTCTTCTGCTGCTTCAGTAAATATATATAAAATGAGTGATGACATATTGTAGATTAGAGAAATGCATTTGGGCAGTGAGGCCCTAAAAATATGGATATTAAATCAGTCTCATCGATAACTCATGCAAAAACTAAAAAGAGACAAAAACTCTCAGCATTTAACTAAAGATGGCCCCTTAATCACTCAGGTGATGATTTGAGTAATAAAAAGGGGGGTATAACGATCGCCGCTGAAAGTGCCTGATCGACAGCAGCTAGAAATCTGTCCTATTGTGAGAAGGTGTTGGAGATGTATGTCTCTGTCTATAGCTCTGGAGATATGTTTGTTGCTCTGGAGAGTCTCTGTCTGCAGCTTCAGAGATATGTCTATTGCTTTGGAGATATAATTGTGGCCTTCTTGCTTGGCTTTGGAGATGCTCTTCCTCTTACTTCAAAATTCTACTGTCGTGAGATTTTGGTATAGTCTCTGGAGATAGTTAGGACTACCTCTGAAGATGTACAAAATTACCATCCTGAGCATCTACACCTGTTGATTCAAAAAGAGAAGTTTTTCTGCATATTTCCATCAATTCCATGTACATTAGTCCTTAAATCAAAAATCATGATCCTAAGTAATTTATCTTCAGTTAATCATTATTTAGAACAACCTTGGTATTCTATTCAGGTACAGACATCAAGAATTTGGGATTAGAAAGGGCAAAAAGAGAGGTAAAAAGATGTATTTTATGGGTGCTAATTGGCACTCATCATCCCCCCCATACCTAAGGTTTAGCAAGTCCACCTACTTCTCACAATCTAGATTTATTCTGGTGGAGTAGCCTATCAGTCAAGATGTAGTCTTGTGCATAGGTAGACTAAGTGGTGTGGTTGGTACTACTAGTTCCCCTGTACTGATCAACCTGCTTTAACCAGTCCTGTAATTTTTCATCTCCCATCTGTTCGGCCCAGACAGGGAGTGGTTCAATTATGAGTGGTGGCCTGAAACACCCACCTATCCACTCCTATTTATGGTTATCCATCATTTTGGATATTAATCTTTCCTTCCTCATAAATAACCTTAAGTTTGCAGGCGTGACCACCTCTCTCATTTTCTGCTCTGAGGTCAGAATATTCCACCTTTTCTTTGCTATGGCAAGCACTGGGTTAGCTAAACTATTCATAAAAAGACCAAAATCAATAGAACACTCTTGCAAATTTTTCAGGTATAATGACAAAATTGTGTTCTTACTGTCAAGGTGATAGACATATGCCCTGAACTAGGTCTTGAAAGCTTGAGGGTTGGGACACTCTTTTCTGATGAAAACATTTGTGTCTATATCCTTCTTGAGGGTTGGGACACTCTTTTCTGATGAAAAGACTTGTGTTTGTATCCTTCTTGAGGTGAGCCTCCATTCACTCATTCCAAATTTGATGATTCCTCATCATTGACATGAATGCTCTAAGCTGGCAGTCTCCTACAAAATAATTGAGAAGGAAGGTCATATCATCAACACAGAATCCATGTAGATATAATTCACATAGAAAATTTTTATTTTCATCAGAGCTCCTTGTGTAAGCTTCCATAAACCCCTCTGTTGTTTCTATGTTTTTAGGCAGATCAGACAGAATTGAAGACAACTTTCTTTGTAGGACCCTTTCTTGTAAAAACATGGCATAGCTAGCACTTGGAGGTCTGCAAGATAAAATATCAGAAGAAATGGAGGCTATCTGAATGACTCTGTTCTCCAAGGTTTCCACTTTTTGTGTCATGGTAGTAACTACCCTCTGTAGTTGCATCATAGGCTTAGAAGCCTCATATTCTCTACATCTCCTTTCCCAGTAAAACAGGGCCTTAGGAATATCAATGGGGGTTGGACCCACATACGGATCTGTTTGTACTTCCTATTCACTGGTTGCCCTTGGACCAACCAACTCTTGAATATACTCTTCCTGATCATCTATTTTGTTGTTGGCCCAAGTCAATTGTTTATCTTGACTCTATACTTTTTCAATTAATGCTGCAACTATCATGAGACTATTGTCTCTAGCTTTGGTAAGATCAGAGATACTTTGTACTACCTCTATCTCTTTTTCCTTTATGATTTTAGCTATCTCTGTCTTCTGTTCCTCCAATTTTGCTTCCTTTTCTTAAATTATTTGGTTTTTGTTTTGGAGCTCTGTTTGTAGTTTTTCACATATTTGCTTTTGCTCTAGCTCAATTTCCATTCTATTCTTCTTGAGGTCAGTGATGATCTAATTTTTCCCCTAATGTAATCATTTTAGATTATCAATTTCTTCCAACAGTTGTTGCTCTTTTGAAATCTCAATATCCTCTTGATCAGAGGGATGAGAGAAAGTTCTTGTTTCTTCTTCTACTTGCTACATACCAGGGTCTTCCATAACCATTTGTTCAACACTGTCTGTTGTACTTAGCTCTATTTTATCTTTTCTTGTAGTTTCCCTACCTTGAGGTTCTTCTAAGGTTTCTTTTGTTTGTGCTGGAATTGATGAAGGCCCAGCTTTGTTCTCAGGAGTTCTGAAACCCAGAAGCACTTCAGCTAGGAGAGCAGTATCTTTCTCCACTTGGGAGAGCTACCTTTTTCTTCTGCTTCTCCGTAGTATAGGTGGGGCAGGTGCCTTCGGAGTGGGTGACTCACCCTCAGAGTCTGAGGAAATAGTAAAGGTTTGCTTATGATCTATCTCTATAGTAGGGGATTGTTCTGAAGTTGGTCCTGAACCCAAATGGACAGATGGCTCTGGGGAAACTCCTCTCATTCTTTTCTTTCTCACCAGAGGGATCTCATCAGAATCATGGGATGCTTCTTCAGCCCAATAGTTTTCTCTAGGGTCAGCTTCCTTTGGGGTTTTCTTTGCTTTGTGCACTGACCTCTTCCTTGTTGGTTCCTCAGGGAAAGATTCCCTAGCTAGAGTCATTCTCTTCCGGGCTGAGTGAGTCATATATGGTGTTTTCTCAAGAGTAAGTTCTTTAATTTCCTTGCCTTTCTTCTTTTTATCAGAAACAGGGGCTACAGTTGAAGTTGCCTTCAGTAATAACTTCTTTTCTTCCTAAATAGCCATAGAGGAAGTTGAAGGTTCTATCTTTTCTTCTGGCTGGGTGGAGGAACCCTCATCCTCTGATTATGCCTCCTCTGGTGCCCTGCTCTGGGGATTTTGTTCCAGAAATGATTGCCATACTTCTTCCCCACTAGTTTGAGATAGAAAGTGGTGTTTTACTATCAGAAAAATGAGGCCATGATGTTTCATAGGACCCTTGTCTTGTTGATATCTTTCAGTAGTTGCCCTGATGGTAGAGTACAAGAAATTGGGAATGTTTATGCTGAATTCAGGGTGTCCATTCCCATGCCTCAAAAAAATCAACATTTTCATTATTGGTCCTAAAACTAAGAAAAATTGTCCATCACATGTGAAATATTTCATCAGCCATGTAGCTATAGATTGCAAAGGGTTTGGTAGGGAGGACCTAAGAATTCCTTTAACCTCATTTTTATTTACATGCAATTGTATTGCAGTTTCACCTTCAATAGAGAAATTTCTAATCAAATCAGCATATAAGGTTTTCAGATGGTAAAACCTCTCACCTTGTTTAGGTAGCCCAGAAATATGACTGATAATGGTAGTTGAGTGGTTGATTTGAACTCCCCTTATAGTTGTCTGATTATCCCTTAGGTTCCTTAGGAATTCATCAACAATATCTTCTCGAAATCCTGCAAATTTTTCTAGAAATTCTAACCATCCTGCATTCCTTAGAACGTCTGCTACTGCTTCATCCTACAAAAGGCCTATAGCATTTTCTGGTTTTGATTTCTTCTTAACTCCCATACTTAAATTCCTTGTCTATTCTCTATGCTTACAATTCTTTCTCACTCCATAGGCTCCGGAGAACTATTTCAGTTGACACTGTTCTTTAGGGAATGTTATAGTTTGAATGAGGATTATTTTGTTAATTCGCTTAACAACTTTGTTGATGGAGAAAGAACTAGAATTAGTTAGAGTGTTTGTGTGCTCATAAATGAAGCAAAGTGATGGGATACTCCGTAGGCATGGTGACAGTACAATAAAGATGGTGGCATGCATGAATTTGGGAAGAAAACTGATGGCAGGGGGACGTGTCATAACAACAGAACCCAAAAATAGAAAGACAAGAAAGTTGCTATTTAATGCTTAATGAAGATAAAGTTCCTGAACCATTTTTAATGATGAGGCGTGATGTACTTGGTTGAGATGCTGCCACGTTGATGAGACTGGACATGACGTGGTACTTGGGTAGCTTTGTGTGGCAAAAGATGACGTCAATCACCTCCATTGTCACGTAACCTGTAATCATTCCTACTCCTGCTCCCACTGAGTAGTTCAAGAATCTATGTATCCTGGGTGACGTCAGTGCATTCCTTCACAAGTATCTTTCATAAAGTAGAGGATGAGTCATGATGACCTCATCAATTGATGTTTCTACTTTACTGCCTAGAGAGGTGGGTCCTCTCGACTGATTATGGTTATAAATAACCTTTTATTGGTGGAGCGTTGGAGGTGCACCTAGTTGTAAAGTGTTGGAGGTGCCCCTAACTGTGAAACGCCAGAGATGCACCTAGTTGTGAAGCACCGAAGGTGTGTTTTGAGTAGCGCCTGGCACCTGATCACCTCCATAGCTTGCTTATTATTAACTGGTATGAAGAAGGGAACCACTATTTGCTAGTTTTCAATTCGCTTGGTCGAGAAAAGATAGCCATTACTAGTTTTCCATCTTCCCCTATTTTTTTTTTTTTTTGCAGAAGGCAGCCATTTGCTGGTTTTCAACCTTCTCATTTTTTTTAGATCAAAATTGTGACAGAGGAGGTTTCCCCTGTATCAAAGCATAAATCATTGAGGAATTCTTCTTTAGTGGATGGCCTTTTATAGAGTCTGATTCAATTGTCATTCACTAAGAATGTGTTCGTGCTTCCATCAATAGGTTCCAATAGTACGGTTCCATTTTCAAAAACTTCCTTTATCTGATAAGGACCCATCCAATGAGTTTGTAATTTCCCTTTGAACTCCTTGAATTTAGAATCATAAAGAAGAACCCAATCACCTTGTTGAAATGTCCTCCTCTTGATGTGTTGGTCATGCTACTGCTTCCTTTGATACTGAACTAGTTCTCTTTACTGAATGGCCTCTGTCCGGATTTCATCCAATTCATTGAGCTAGAGAATTCTATTCTGTTGGGCTATGGACAATGGTAGACCAATATCCAATGCATTTTTAAGTGTCTAAAGTTTAAATTCTATAGATAGAATAGGCTTTTTCCCATAAACTAATTCATATGGTGAAAATTTTGTTGTGGATTTCCAAGTGGTATTGTAAGCCCAAATTGCTTTAGGTAATCTGCTAGCCCAATCTTTTATGTTCATTGCTACGGTCCTTGTCAGAATATTTTCAAGTTCCCTATTAGTTACCTCTACCTGCCCATTGGCTTGAGGATGGTAAGGTGAAGATTTCCTATGCTTGACTTGATATAAATCTGTGAATGCTCTAATTACCTGTGAAGTAAACTGAGGTCCCCTATCTAAAACAATGGATCTTGGGGCTCCAAACCTCAAGAAAATATTATTATAAAGGAAATCAACAACTTTTTCTTCTCATGCAAATTGTAATGCTTGAACTTCAGCCCATTTAGTAATCTGTGCATACTAGAATATACTCCTTGCCTGTTGATGGTGGGGAAATTAGTCCCACAAAGTCTAAGCCCCACTGCTCAAATGGTTCCATCATGACTTGAGGATGCAGTAACATCTCTTGGGTGAAGGTTGGTTGTCCCATTCTTTGGCACTGGTCACACTGTTGCACATACTTCTTAGTATCCTTATGAAGAGAGGGCCAGTAGTAACTAGCTCCCAAGATTTTGTGGATGGTTCTATGGGAAGAGTAATGCCCACTAGATGGTTCATCATGACATGCTCTCAATACATAAAAAATTTCATTAGTTTTCAAACATCTGCGCAAAATGAAATCAGGACCACATTTAAACAACAATCCATCCAACCATTTGTAAGATAAGCTTTCCTTAACTAAATATTTTTTCTATTTTGAAGTAAAATGGGATGGATACAAGCCTGTAGCTAAAAAATTAGCTATGTCAGCCAACCAAGGTGTAGTAGAGAAGATAGCAAAAAGATGTTCATCTGGGAACCTGTCCTCTACTGGTTGGTTTTCTCCTCCTATATGCAATCTTGACAGAAAATCAGCAACCAAATTAAACTTGCCTGGATTATCAATGATGGTAATATCAAATTCCTGCAATAACAATAACCACCTAATGATCCTTGCACCCACTACTGTCTTATTCATTAGGTACTTGATGGCTGCATGATCAGTGTGCACAAATATTTTATATCCAGTGATATAATGTCTAAATTTGTTTATAACATAAATGACTGCTAAGAATTCTTTTTCAGTTGTGGTGTAATTTCTTTCTGTAGATGTAAGGTTTTTGCTGATGTAATAAATGGCATGCATACTTTCTCCTTCATCCTTTTGTCCTAAAACTGCCTCAATGGACTCATTGAAGCATCAGTTTGTATGTGAAATGGTAAAGTCCATTTAGGTCCTCTCAAAGCTGGTGTCACAGTAAGCTTCTCTTTCAAGGTTTCAAATGCTGATTGACAGTCTTCTGTCCATAGGAATTATGTATCTTTGTTAAGCAGGGTAAACAGGGGGGCAACTATTCTGCTGAAATTTTCTATGAATCTCCTATAGTAACCTGCATGACCTAGAAAACTTCTAACATCTATCTGATTTTTGGGTGAAGGCAGTTGTGTGATCACTTCTATCTTGTTTTGATCCACTTTGATTCCATTTGCTGAAATGTGGTGTCCCAATACAATTCCTTCTTCTACCATCATGAAGCACTTTTCATCGCTAAGAGATAATTGATTTTTCTCACAACATTTTAGTACTTTCTTAAGATTTGTGAGAACTTCTTCAAAATTATCCCCATACACAGTAAAGTCATCCATATAGACCTCCATGCATTCATTAGCTAGTTCAAATGGAAGAACTTTATAAGCAAAACTTCCCCAAGAGCAAGTGAAATTGGTTTTATCCTGGTCTTCAGGTGCTACTTGAATTTGGTTATACCCACTGAACCCATCCAAAAAAGAAAAATACTTTCTCCCAGCAAGGTTGTCCAGTACTTGGTCAATGAATGGTAAGGGAAAGTAGTCCTTTTTTGTAGCCTTGTTTAGTTCTCTATAGTCAATACACACACTCCATTTACCATTCTTTTTAGGCACTATGACAAGGGGTGAGACCCATTGACTATCTGAGATTGGATATATAAACCCTGCTTGCAGTAATTTTTCTATTTCAATTTTGATAATGTCCTTTAAAGTAGGATTCAATCTTCTTTGGGGTTGTCTGACAGGTTTAATATCCTCAGTGTATATATGATGGGTACAGATCTCAGGAGGTATGCCTTTCATATCTTGGTAATCCCAAGCAAAAGCTATTAAATGGGAAATCAGAAGTTGGATAAGTTTTTCTTCCTAATTTGTTGTTAATTGAGTATTGATATTAAGTTTTTTCCTTAGTAAAATCATGACCTATTTTGTGATTTGATCCATAGATGTAGTTAATCCATACACTGGAGTCATGGTATTGAGGGGACAAGAATGTGGAAGCAACATGTGGAATGTGGCTAGGTATCTGTAAAAGGTTTCTCCACAAGGAATGATATTTGCAAGGGTACAATGAGAAGAAGTAAGAATTCTCTCTTAGAATCTTGGGCAAGCTTCATCACATCCTCATTGATTAGGATGTGGGTAATGTCTTCTGTTGTATCATAGCAGATTTCTTCTTCCAATTCTCCCAAATGTTCCCTGATGGTTACCATGGCTACTGAGGCATTGTTGTCAGTATTCTCTGGTTCATCCACCCATACTCTTCCTTTATAGTGTATTGATGGTTTGGCTAGAGGATACAAATATATTTTCTTCAAATCTATCCCGTTGGAAATGACCATATCCCCAGTTCGACAATCAATAGTTGTTGCTGCTGTAGCCAGCCATGGTCTTCCTAAAATTAGTGGATAAGCATTTCTCTGGTTTCTAGGTTCTGATACTAGGAAGTCCACTGGAAATTCCCATGATTCTAACACAATTGGTACATTAGTAATTACTCCTTTCGAAACAGTTACTGATTGGTTAGCAAGTTGAAGAATTGTAGTTGTGGATTGGATACCTGATAGAGCTAATTTGTCCATTGTATGGACCATCATCACATTACTTGCTGCTCCCAAATCAACCAAAACATTTGAAATTTCTACCCCTGAGATGAAAATGGTTATGATAGGATTTCTAGGGTCCCCATATTTTGGGAGAAGCATTTCTCCCATCAATAGATCTACTACTTTCCCTTCCACCTGTATTGTAGAAGGAAAGTTTTTCCTCCTACCCTTTGTTTTGACACAATGCTGTTTAATGAATTGATTTAGTTCTGGTACATCTCTAATTACTTGAAGGAGAGGAATTTCAATGTTCAGTTGCCTGATTTCTTGTAAAAGTTCTGATTCTAGGTTGGGTTGGACATGTTTTTGTAGGATCTTTTTCTGGGGAACATGCTATTTGAGTTGTTCTGAGTACGGTGCTAATTTTTCCATCTCCAGAGCATCTCCAGAGCTTTCATTAGAATTGTGTCTAGGAATGTTCTTCAGAGTTGGTCTTTTAGGAGCATCTTCGGAGCTTTCCAGAGATGATTCTTTTAGCACTTTTTCGATATTAATCTTCTCTGGGAGTTGAGTGGATGAATTTTTAGGTTCCTCATAATTGGTTACTTCAACTGTAGTTGGAGGAGACGGTCTTGGGAATGCTTTCCCAGAATGCAGTTGGAGATTATTTGAATATATAACGTTAATACCAGCCATGTTTTCTTTCTCTATCATGTAAACAACTGCTCCCTATTTATTTCATGGGTTTGGTATAGGCTGAGCTGGTAGGGGTGGTTGACTAACTGGTTCATTTTGTGATTGTCCTTGTGTGTTGGAGGGTCTAGTTAGTAAAGCTTGTTGTTGAGGTTGGAAACGTCTAGGTTGTCCTTGGTATTGTTGATTATATCCTTGCTGAGGACCCCATTGAGGTTGCATGTTTTGAGATCCAAACTGTGGTGGCCACTGTTGATTTCCCCAGTGCTAATTTTGCCAATTTTGGTTTTGCCAATGTTGACTTGGCCAATCCTATTGTCCCCAAGGAGGATTATTCTGAGGCCCATGCCAAGTTGGATTCCATTGATTATTTCCCTATTTAGAAGGACCCCTATAAGAAGGCTAGTTTGGATACTGATTATAAGGTAAATTCCCAGTTTGTTTTTATCCCACATAGTTCAATTCTTCTTCCATTACATCATTCTTCTTGCTCAATCTTTTCAAGGATGGAAGTTGACTACATTGACTGGTAGGATGTTCCCTGTCATAGATATGACAAATCTCTAATTTGCCCAAAGGGCATTCTCTCAACAGATGTTTGTTTCTACACCTAGGACAATAGATGGAGAGTGGTTCAATTGCTCTATTTTGATTAGTTGTTCTAGTTTTTGCCTAAATTCCATCCAATGTGGTATTTAATTGGACTAGAATATCTATTTTTAGATTTGTAATCTCTTCCATTAACTGTCCCATTTCATTTTTCCCTTTGAAAGTTTTGGATTACCTCACTCCATCTTGGGTTCTAGAATAGTTCCTGCAGAGTTCTTCTATAGCAGGTATATCCATTTTGTTGATATTCCCTTTTCCCATTAGATCCAGTGCCTATTTTGATTCCCTATGCAATCCTTTTACAAACAGGGTTCTAGCCAAAGAGTGATCTACTGGATTGCCATATCTTCTCAAGGCGAAGTTAAACCTGTCAACATAGTCCTCTAAGGTCTCTTCCTCTCCTTGCCTAATTTTAAACAATTCCTCATTTTTATTATTGACTTTACAGTAATCTTGGTACTTTCCTAAAAACTTTGTTTCCATCTAATCCCAAGAATGAATAGAGTTCTGGGGTAAACCCATAAACCATCTCATCGCAGAATCTTTCAAGGTTGAAGGGAACAGTTTGAGTTTTTGGTTATTTGATCCATAATCATAAGTTTGGCATACTACTTTGAATTCAAACAGAAACTAATCTGGATCCTCAGAGGAGAGACCTCTAAAATTTGGCAGGTGTGCTGGTGAGATATTTTTCATAGGAGCATTGTCTCCAATAGCCAGAACAATGGGATATGAGAAGGTTCTTGGAACCTGATTTCCTTCTTCTTCATTATTATCATTATTATCATCCATGTTTAGTACTGGTTCTTCTTCCTGAGGTTCTGGGATATCAGGTTATATCAAAGGATCTACCTAAAACTTTTATTGTAATTCTTGGATATAATCAGTGAGTGGAAGATTTGTAGGATCTAAACGATGATTGTTTTGAGGTGCCACTTCCAAGGTAGGTTCTAGGTTTCTTTCTTCAACAAGATCTTGTGCCACCCTACTACTTTCTCCTATAGTTTGTTGATGGGGGGTTTGCTTTATGTATCTTCCTCTTGAGTCTCTTGCTCTAACCATACAGACCTAACCCTAACTATTTAGCTAAGTTTCCCTAATTAACACAATTGTCCCTGGCAACGGTGCCAAAAATAACAAGGTGTCATTGTACCTCATCATTTAAGCATATTTCAGATGTCAAAATCTAGGGCTGTGTCCTCGGCTGTCTGTAACTAGGGATTCTACAATTACCAATTTCCTCTAACTAATTCTAATGGCTTTCACTAATGTAAAGAAATTGATCTATCTGCTTATGAAATGAATTCAGAGAATGCTGGAAATAGAATTAAACAGTAAATTACTCAAAGAAAATCTACAACTGCAACATGCATCTGTCTATCAAAATCAGTAAGTATCTATAAAACAAAATTTGAAATAACAAAATAGTGGCACTATCCTTCTACCTTGGTGGTGAGAGTGGGCCCTTGCTCCACACCCTTAGGGCCGAAAGCTATAGTGAAGAATCAATACTAGAGAATAAGATCACAACTAGATTCGGTCTAATTCCATCTGCTCTGAAAAATTGATATCTTAATTGAAAATTACACAAGAATAATAATAATTATATCTCTCTTCTACTGCTTCAGTAAATATATATATAAAATGAGTGATGACATATCACTCATCTTATCTATCAATTCTTCTATGAGATGACATCCATCTCTTTATTATACTAGCTGTCTAACTATGAAAGATAATCATGCAATAAGAATAGAATGAGTGAAACAGAAGTCCACTCTAAATTCTAAGTCTGAGTTTTAACACATTTGGGTAGCGAGGCCCTGAAAATATGGATATTAAATCAGTCTCATCGGTAACTCATGCAAAAACTAAAAAGAGACAAAAACTCTCAGCAGTTAACTAAAGATGGCCCCTTAATCACACAAGTGATGATTTGAGTAATAAAAAGAGGGGTATAACGATCGCTGCTGAAAGTGCCTGGCTGACAGCTGCTGGAAATTTGTCCTATTGTGAGGAGGCACCGGAGATGTATGTCTTTGTCTGCAGCTCTGGAGATATGTCTATTGCTCCAAAGAGTCTCTATCCGCAGCTCCGGAGATATGTTTGTTGCTCCAGAGAGATAATTGTAGCCTTCTTGCTCGTCTTTGGAGATGCTCTTCCTCTTACTTCAAAACTTCTACTGTCGTGAGATTTTGGTATAGCCTTTGGAGATATTTAGGATTACTTCCGGAGATGTACAAAATTGCCATCCTGAGCATCTACACCTGTTGATTCAAAAAGAGAGGTTTTTCTACATATTTCCATCAATTCCATGTACATTAGTCCTTAAATTAGAAATCATGATCCTAAGTAATTTATCTTCAGTTAATCATTATTTAGAACAACCTTGCTATTCTATTCGGGTGCAGACATCAAGAAGTTGGGATCAGGAAGGGCAAAAAGAGAGTTAAAAAGATGTATTTTATGAGTGCCAATTGGCACTGATCACCTTGTAGGTGAAATACTCTGCCCAAGGTGAGTTCTCTCTCACTATGAAATTATATATGAGTAACTTCTCCTTTTCCACAACAATGCACCACAAGGAAGGATGACTAAAGGGTCTTATGCTAGGATGAACAAGGTCTCTAGGGGATTCCTCAATATATGCTAGGTACTTTGAAGCACAAGTACATGAACAAGTGTGATGTCTAAGGTGTGTGAAAATTCACTTTTCTGAGTTTGGCAGGCTCGACGTGGGCCAAAAATGACAACTCCACTATTGAGGTACAACTTTCATTCTCTCCCCTTTGATATACCCTACTACAATGCATGGTTTGGGTCATCCCCTAAGGTGATGTAATCCTTAAATAGACCCCTATAGGGAAAGGATTCCAAGTGATTTTAATTCCTAAGATCATTATTCAATGAGAGGGAAGAGCATACATGATGCAAGTGGGACTCCCACTGCTACATATAACTCAACTCTCACACATAATTTCTCAAATCATCACATAACTCAAATCAAATACACATAGGAAATGCAAAAAAACTCATGATTTTTATTTAATTTCAAATTCAAAGAAACAAATACATTAATCTACAACAAATGATTACAAACTATTGGCCTTTCATGGCCTCTCTCATGCAACAATCAACCTGCACCCTTTCTCTATTTTGGAGTAGCTCTACCACCTCTCTAATGGCATCTATCTGCTGTCAATAACTCCCTTGTAAATAAGAAACATGAAATTCTTTATGTTCCCCTCTCATGGGCAGATTTCTCTTTCTAAAAACCCACCAAAACCTGCCTACAATCTCTGCCACGTTTTTCTTTTAAAACCTCAAAAATATGCATTGAAAACCATCAATAATTGCTCAATAGTGGGTGCCCAACTCTCCCCAAGAAAATATCATCTTATTCTATGTTTAGGAAGCCTTAAATGAGGCATTTAAACTTCTATTAACTCATCCAGGCACTATCTTTACTCAGAGGGGCATTCTTTTGTTATTCTGGGCATTTTAAAAACTATAAAATCAAATCTTGATTTTCTGCCTCTTTTATATTCCAAACATCCTCCAAATGGAAGTTACAACAAAAGAATAAATAGAAGGATGTAAAAGGATGTTAATTTATTACATTAACCCCTAAATACTTTACCAAAATGAAATATTCAATTTTGGCAAGTTCTCTGAATGTGCGGAACTGGGTGCCAGAAAGGTGAAAAACTGAAAGTTCTCCATTTTGCCTAAAAATTTGCCCAAATGTGTGTTATAACCCCCTCAAGTCCTCTGTAAAAGGATTTCTCTCCAGTCCTCATAAATTTTGAAATTTTAAACTTTTTGTAAACCAACGACACACTTTCGATATTAACAATACAAAGCTATGGCATTAATTTCTCCCAAACAGTGAAAGATATGACTTCAATTCTTTTTGCACATTCAACATGGTACCTCCAAGAATGCCCCTGCAAAAGGATTCTACTCTATCTCTCATGAATTTTCAAGAAATAATTTCCAAAAACTGTCTGTGGAGCCTTGAGAATAGCGAACTAACGAAAACTTAGATTTTGCAATTTTGATCAAATCTCTGGATTCTTGCTACTGAGACATGCCTGAAAACACCAAATCAAATCAAAACACACTCCAAAACTAAAATTAAACTAAAATATTTTTGGGCGATGCAGGATCCCCTGTGTGCCTGAATGCTCTTGCATCAAACACGCCAGGGGGTGCTACCACAATAATGGGTTACACTTTCTGGGACATCCTGATTTTTGCTGAAATCACATATTTTTAGAAAATATAATGATTTAAGCCTTGAAAGGTTCCATTTAAAGGATTTTAATTGAAGAAGGTTTGATCAAACCCCCTTGGATAGAACCCCACTAGTTTTAAACCATACCTATAATGGAGTCTCCTCTACACCTATGAAAATGCTGATAAAAAACCACTTTTGATTTACCTTTTGGGGGATCAAATGAATTCATTTAAAATTTATGTTTTGTAAGTATGTAGTCCTTATTATAAGTGTAGACACCTAAAAATGTCTTTTACCATCAAACTGACTCCTGACATCCCTAAACATACCAATTTCCCTTCTAACTAATTAATTAAATTTTTATTTAATTAATTCTATTAATTCAATAATTCAAACCTTAGCCAATTGATTTAATAAATATGCAATATTTATTTGGTCAATTTCCCCTTTTCACTAAATCCAATTAATTAGCTAAATCATGTTTAACTAATTAATTCAGTCTATAAATTGACCTATCCCTACCCTAGGTAATTAAATAGCTATTATTTAATTGCCTACCCTAGCCTACCTTATCCTAGCCTTAGGATTAATTAAATACAACCTTATTTAATTAATCTTAAACCTCCCATTAAGATGGTCAAAGCCATCTTAACACCCTTCCCCACATCCTCCAAATAAAAAATTGGAATATATCCACATAAGTCAATTTTTTATTAAAATAAGTCCAACATCACATTTAAATCTCTTACAACCCCTTACCCATGCCATACCTCATTTATGCCCACTCATCCCCAAATGAATTTTTAATTCATTTTACATAACCCATGTGAATTTTTAATTCACATATATTCCATCTCACCCAACCTCATTTAATTCACCCTTTTCCCAAAAATGAATAAAAGATTCATTTTTATTCCTAGCCCTCTATCCTCCAAGATGAAATCTAGGCCCTCCACATCACTTTCATCCTCCACCATTGATCTTCCAAACCAATCTCCACCCTTGGATCAAAATCCCTCCAAAATCTCTATAAATAGAACCTCTCCCAAGCCATTTGGGGGACCAATTTTAAAGTAATGTTATCATGCCAAAATATCCATTGAGCTAGTCTTTGTGAGTTGTCTTTGAGATAGCATTTCACATTTGAATCAACTAGTGTTTATCTAATCTAGGAGCTCTTTGGTGCAAAGCTTCCTTTCCCTTTTTGATGAGATTGGGTCTTCTTATCTAGGTATAAACTCTTTTGTTTTGTTATGCATTTGGTTTATGTTTTACCTTGGATTTGATTCACCTGATCACAAGGTCCATATCTAATCAAATTTTGTGAGTTGTTGTTCTTGAGACGTGACTTTGCAGGTGTAGCGCTATCTTCCCTATGCAGTGACGCTATCTCTGGAGTCTTTTAGCGCTATATGTTGTTTAGCGCTATTTTGCAGAGCATTTTTTTTTCTAACTTTCACTCACAAATCCATCCAATCTTCTTTGTTTTCCTGCCATCTTCTTAGCTTTTCTGTGCTCTATTTTTGTAGGAATATTGGATGAAGAGGAGGAGGTCATGCCAAAATTTTGTTAAGAACTAAACATACATTTCTGGCATTTGTCTTGTATTATTTTCCATCCATTGGACTAACAAGACTAATAGGACCTTTTCTATGTGTAGCCTAACCCTCTGTTTTGGTTAGAAGACCTCTGTTTTGCAGGACAGACCAGTTCAGGCTCATATCGGCGCTATCAGCACCCAAATTGGCACTATTCACAACTTTGACCAGACCCTTCGATTGCACGCGCAGTGGCACGTTATTTGAGTCCTATTAGCGCTATTGTCTGTTTTAGCGCTTTCTGTGGGTCATTTTAGTGCTATTTAATGTTTCAGTGCCTTATGTATATTATTTTGATGCTATATTCTGTTCTGGCGCCTTCTGTATTATGTTTTAGCACCATCTTGTAAATCAACGTTGTCGGTCTGTATATCAGCACTATTTGTCTAGGTGTCAGGTTTCTAGGGTCGTTTCTGTCAGTAGCGCCATTGCAGTCCGCAGTGATGCCATTAGGTCTCTGTTTAGCGCTATTTTTAGAAACTAACTTTTTCATTCTGTGCAGGGACTAACAAGTTGTTTGCAGGTCATCACCATCATTTTGTGGACACTAACAAGTTTTTGCAAGGTTTTTATATTTAGTTTAGCAAACACTTCATTTGGGAATCAAAAATAACCCTTGCATGTTAGCTTAAATAACATTTCAATTTGGTGCAATAAAAATTGATCAACAACCAACAAACAAATCTTTGTGTGTGTGCCTTAGTTTAGAACAAACATTTGAATTTGGTGTTCTAAAATTCACAAGTGTTTGCCAACAACTCTACAAAACATTTTGATTTTGGGCTTTAAAAAGAACCACAAAGTGCATCAACGAACTCATTTGGATTAAAAAAATAATAATCTGCATTTCTTCACTCATATAGGCAAGAAAACCAATCTAATTTGTGTGAAGTGTTTTCGTGATTTTGTTTGTAGTGTGAAAAGTGTATGCTCTTCCCTCGCACCATTGGTGACCTTGGGAATCAAAAGCTTTTCACAACACTTGCATGAATCACCCCAAACATAATCCAAAGATCTAAAATGAACCTTGTTTAGTGTGATGCAAGCACAAAGAATACGTATGCTCTCCCCTCGCATCTTTGTATGAACTTGGGGATCAAAAGTATTTTTGTGGTTGTGTTGCTTTTGTTAATCTTTAGAGGACCTACCACCCTGCTTTGAAAGGTGGGAATGACCCAAGTGGAAACAAGCTAAAGCCAAGCTCTTTTGAGCCGCTATATAAAATAAGGTGTTTGTGATGAAAGTCACAAACAATAGGTGTTGTTGTGTCATACCGACAGCCAACATCCCCCAAAACCCTCCAAGGCGTAACCCTTGGAGGCTAGGAGACTCTATAACAGAGAGTAGCGCTGCTGCATATATGGCCACCTGAATGAATGCACTTACTATGAACCTTTGTTTAGCAAGCCAAAAACCTTCGATTTGTTGACGCAGAAGGGAAACATTTGAAGCGGCCCTGATTCATGTGGTTCTTAGCTGAGGTAGCAGGGACAATCCTAAGGTTTGGTGAGGGACAAGCCTTTGTGGAAACCTAGATCTTGGCACGTGTGAGAAGTGTGTGCAATTGTAAGGATCTGGTGCTACCAAGATCCTGGAGCTACCCGCTTTGAATAGGCACAGCTAGGGGATTCAACAAATACTATCATATCTTCAGCTTAGGTTGTGCAAAGTGCTTGTTTAACAAAATCACACGTCTTTTCACAAAATAAAATCTTGGTTATTGTGTGTTATTGTGCTTGAAGTGCTTTTAATAAACTTGCCAAGAGACAATAAAAATCACTTGGTCAAACTTCATATCAAAACAAATCCAAATTTGACATCAAAATTCACCTTTTTCAGAGCCTCGACCAACATTGCCTTGTTTTAGCACCATCTCTGTCTGCTTTTGGCGCCATTTCACCTGTGGATTGGTGCTATTTGTAGATTGACTTGCCTGAAACTAAGACCAATTCTATTATGATCTTTAGGACCTACATTACCATAATCCATAATCACCTTCCAAAAATTTGTCCATACCCAACTCATTTTATCCAAATTTTCCTTCATTTGGACCTTAGAGGATCAATCATTATCATTATTGGACCCTTTGCTATGCCATAATCCACTCAATATCATATCCATTTATCCTCATTAATCTTTACATACCTTTTGGACCAAACAAACATCGTTGTTACAAGAAATCATTCCAAAATTATCTCGTTTCCTTCATCAAAAACATATCCAAAATCCAAACACCCATAAAAAAACCATCAATCAAAATCCAAAACTTGTCATCCCTTTGAGCTAAGGCTAAATCTAGATTTCATCTTCCACATCATATTTTGCTTGAAAAGTCATTAGTCAAGCTTTCAAGTGAAATAATCATCCTTCTTTGTGTAAGGTCATTAGTCTACCCCAAACAAAGAGAAACATCCATTTGTGCAACACAAAACTAGATCTTACTAAAGCTCATTTGGTGACCATGAAATCCTTTTCAAAAACATCATCCTAATCTTGTACCAAACATCTAGTTCATCCAAAAATCTCACCATCCAAATCAACATCAAAATCCCTTTCGTCAAATCATCCTCAAGCAAACTTCATCTCTCAAACACCATTTTGGTCCAAAATGTTGTAAACATCAATATCACCCACTCATATCATCCCTAGATTGACACTTTTTTGGAGAATCATCTTAGAAGTGAGAAATCTATCCTTTATCACACTACAATCATCTTCCATTCCACTACCACATACTCTTTTGGGTCCAACCAATCAATCCGGATTCTCTAAGGTCTTCATCCCTTTTTCATCCACCTCAAAATCAAATACATACACTTGCATGCCCATAACTAGATCACAACACAAGAAGAATCAAGCAATGGAAGAACAATATATGGGCATAGGGATGCCTAATACCAATGACAACAACCTACCAATTAACCAAACACCCCTCCCACCTTTGGTCTTTCAAATCCCAACATATAATCCCAATGAAAATCCCTTCCATTTCATGCAACCACCACCACCACAAAACATCCCCACCATGTCCCAAGATGATCTAGATGTCTTGAGCTTTACACAAGATGCCAATAGCATGGACCTACTTGACAAAATCCTAAGATCGGATCCAAATAGATATCTTGATTATCTTCTCAAAATTGGTGCTCAACCACCCCACAACACGACATCGTCCCAACCATCCACCTCTAACACCAATCCTACAACATCCTCCCAACCATCTACATCACACACCTAACCTATCATCTCACAAACCTCAACTCCCAATGTATCTACCGCCACCACAAGCTCTAATGTCACCACATCTACAATCCCTGCAAGTGTCTCTAATCCTACCACTTCCCAACCCATCATCACATCCACTACCACAACTACCATAAACTCTTTCATCCCACAAATCACCTTGGGCATACAAGGGAACCTCATGTACGCAAGTGCTTCTTCAAGTGTCCCTCCACTTAACCCTCAAACCATAGCATACATGCGACAATTCTTTTCACAACCACCTCACAACACGACCAATCCATCCAACATCAATTCATCTCATGTCATTCCATCCAACGTCAACCCATCTAGTGTCAATCCTTCTCATCTCACATATCTACAAAACCCCCTAGCATCATCAACACATCATAATCCCAACCCTCAAATACCTCCCCATATTCTCCAACAAATCCACACTTACCAACAACACCTCGCACAAACCAACCAGCACACAACCTCGCATTACCAAAACACAATTTCCCAAAACCTCCAACATCAAACACCACCCAATCTCCAACACCTCATCCATCAACAAACCTACACACCTCAACCGCCACCAACACTAGATCTCACAACTATTGTACAGGACTTGATTCAAAAGGTAGATGATATGCAAACTGGGGGCAAATGCAAGCATTACTCTTTTGAGGATATTTGCCCCTATCCATTTGATCAGACATTGTACATGCCCCCTTTCCCCAAGAATTTTGAAATGCCAAAATTTGATAAATACAAGGGAAAGGGAGACCCTAGGGATCATCTTAGGGAGTTTTACCTCACTTGCTTAGAAGTCTCAAATAATGATACATATCTCATGAGACTATTTCCAAGAAGCCTCAGTGGACAAGCCACTGAGTGGTTCGTACATCTTCCCCCAGGCATTAGGTCTTTCCCTGAGCTTTCAAAAAAATTTGTAAACCATTTCTCCTATAACTTTGAGCATGAAATATCTATGACAGACCTTTGCAACACAAAACAAAAAAGTAGAGAATCCTTTGCTTCCTTCTTGCAGAGGTGGAGAAGCTTAGCAAGAAAACTCCCTTGGCCAATTCCTGAAAAACAACTCGTCACCATGTTTGTGACTAACCTCAATTAGGAAATAGTGTTCCATTTGCAAATCCTTTGTGCGTCTACCTTTGAAGAAGTCATTGACAAAGGTACTACCATAGAATGAGCCCTCATCGCCAAGGGCTCCATCAAATTATATGACTACAAGTCCAACAACAACAACAACAAACTCCATATCAACACCCCCAATACAAACAACAACGCCAACACACAATCAAATGACAAACCACGCTATTGGGGGAAGAACAAGAACACCTTGAATGACGGCATCACGAATGTGAAAGTTGTCCAACATGTGCAGAATCAACCACCCGCACATACATATACTGCCAATGTAAATAACCCACGAGGGCAAACTAAACAAAACAAACCTCGAAGGCAATTCACACCCTTAGGGGAACCCATCGAGGATATCCTTGACAGATGTCTCAAGAAAGGTTTGATAATGCTCCCACCTATTAGACCCCATCAAGAGAATGAGCTCAAAGTCATGTGGTACAATGAAAATGATTATTGTGACTACCACTGCATTATGGGCCACAAAACCACTGATTGCATGAAATTGAAACATTGCGTACAAGACCTCATTGATCAAAATCAAGTCAGCCTCGATTAGAGCACCCAACCATCACCAAACGCTAATCTTAGAGCTTACAAGGATCCATTGCCCAATCACAACAAAGCCTCCTCATCCAATCAAGCATATAATGTCACCCCACCTCCCGCATCCTATGACTCTATCGTAGGGTGGATAGAACCATCATCTAACCGTGTCAACACAATCACCATTCGAGCACAAGCACCCGATTGCACCATCACAACTCGTCATGGCCGCATGTCCATCCGCACAACCCCTACTACTGATCAAACACCTGCATCCACATCAAACTCCCTCCCCCCTTGTCCAACCACATGTCCATCACCTACCAATCAGTACAACCTCCTAGAACATCTAGGAAGAACCCCGCACAAATCTCCATCCTTGAACTACTTCGTACATCACCTCTTCATAAAGATGTTCTTGATAAAGCACTCTTAGAAACCCAAGTTCCCACCAACTTGAATGTGACTCAATTCCAAGCCATGGTAGGACATATCGCCGTGCCACATCATCTCACATTTTTAGAAAAAGATCTTCCTACTTCAGAACACTTACATAATGACACCCTACACATCGAAGTCTGTATCCACAAACACATCATCAAAAGAGTCTTAATAGATGGAGGCTCTGGCCTAAACATATGCACTCTTAAATTACTAAAACACTTGGGATGCTCAGATGCGGTTGTAGACACCAGTGAGTGCATCACAAATAAAGGGTATGATGACACTAAATGACTATCTGAAGGAACTATCAAGCTCCCTATTCAAGTGGGACAGAAGATAATGGAAACAAAATGTCAGGTCCTTGATCTTGATCTCCCCTACAATATTCTTCTCGGCCAACCATGGATTCATGCCATGCAAGCAGTCCCCTCTACATTCCATCAATGCCTCAAGTTCCCCCACAATGGCACAGAAGTAACTATCTATGCCGATCCTCACCCCTTCCAATATTGTAGTTTCTTGGAGGGCCATGACCACACCTTCTGCCCATATAACAAAGCCATTACCAAAACCAATCCTACAACTTCCACCTCATACATCGACTCTGCCAAAATCACCACCACTTCATCCCAAACACCACCACTGCCCGAGGTCAAGATCAAGCTCAGTGACATGGGATGTGGGGAATACGACCTACACGGTACCTATTGTGCGGGCACATTACCCAATCCTAAAATGTTTGGCATCCCAAAGATAGAAGTAGCCAACACAGTCATCATCAAGTGTAAACCATCACCCATCTTTGAGAAGAAACAACTCCTAGATTAGGATGTACTCAAAGACATATCATCCTGGTTGTATAAGGATGAAGAGACTGAACAAGAAGCCCCCACCATACCAACAGAGATCTATGGTAAAGGGTCAGAAATTATCAAAAACATGGGCTATAAAGGACAAGGCAGTATCAGACTTCATGAGTAGGGGATCATAGAACCAGTCCAAGCAACAAGAAATCCCTATACCCAAGGGTTAGGATATGGTCAATGACAACGCATCCTCACCACTGGCGAATGTATCCTAGCCGAGGTCGCTACGGCCTCCCCTAAAGTCGACAATGTCAATGAAATGGGCCATCAAGATTCCTTTAGTGACTTCGTTAATTTCTTCGACTCATCCATATGCACCATATACACGGTCACCACCCTAGCCTCTTCATCCAATGACTTACCCCTTGTATACCCAGACCTCATAGACTGGGACCAATGGGGACCTCCTATCTTTGACCTGGCACCAAACGATGAGGCCACCGCTGAAATGATGGGGGTTAGAGATCACTTCCCCCTGGGAGATCATAGGGTAGGATACATCATGGAACTTGATATAGCTTCCTATTTCAGGGAGACAACCCCTGCTTCTAGTCATAAAAATATAAAAATCAAACATGGATCTAATGGTGAAAATCATTCCGCGGTAGTCTCAGATCCCAAAAAAGTAAAAATAAAAGATGTATCTCTCGGTGAAAACTTCCACGAGGTGCCAGGAGATGGAAGCATGGGCCTCCCTGAGATAGACAAGGTATATCCAGATAGATCAGCCATCCTGGTAGAGCCAGATCAAGAGATGAATCTTTGAACGGAAGAAGAGCTGAAAATCACTTACAGGGCAGAATCTCTTAGCACACAAGACCAGGAAAACTTCTTGACCTTCTTCAAATGTAGAAATCATAATTTTGTGTGGACCTATGCAGACATACCAGGGCTCGATCCCTCTTTGGTTGTCCATCACCTTACAGTACGGCCTGATGCAAAACCAGTAAAACAGAAGCTCAGAAAAATGAACCCTTAGGTGGCCCTCCTAGTCAAAGTAGAGCTAAAGAAACTACTGGACGTCGGCTTCATCCAACCAATTGACTATCCTGAATGGGTTTCCAACCTAGTACCAATAGCCAAACCAGATGGTCGAATCCGCTACTGCACCGACTTCTGAGACCTCAACAAAGCCTACCTGAAGGATGACTTCCCACTACCTAACATTGACATGATAGTGGATTTACGGCAGGAGATGAGATGTTATCCCTCATGGATGGTTTTTTAGGGTATAACCAAATCAAAATTGCCAAAGAGGATCAGCATAAGACATCCTTTATATGTCCATGGGGGACTTACTGTTGGGTGGTAATGCCTTTTGGCCTAAAGAATGCCAGAGTTACATATCAATGGGCCATGACTGTCATCTTCCATGATCTTTCCACCACATCATGGAAGATTATGTGGATGACTTGCTACGAAAATCAAAAACATGGGAGGAACACCTGGATGTATTAGTGAAGATCTTCGACCGAATGGAACAATACAATGTTCACTTAAATCCAAAGAAATGTGTCTTTGGGGTCACCTCTGGAAAAATTTTGGGATACATCGTCTCCAGAACAAGAATTGAGGTAGATCCTACAAAAGTCAAGGAAATCACTAAAATGCCTCCTCCAAAAACCCTAAAACAGTTGAGAAGTCTGCAAGGGAAACTCCAGTCCATTTGACGGTTTATTGCTCAACTAGCTGATAAATGTCAAGCATTCCAACATCTGCTAAGAAAGGATATAGTGTTTGCATGGAACACTTAGTGTCAGGCTGCCTTCGATTAGCTAAAAGATTATCTAGCTAATCCCCCTATTCTAACTCCACCAAGGCAAGGAGAACCCCTCCTGTTATACATCTCAGTAACAGAGACATCTATTAGAGCCTTGTTAGCACAACATGATGAACAAGGGAAGGAAAGAGCCATCTATTACATCAGTCACACCTTAATCTCATATGAGCTAAACTATACAGCAATTGAACGAGCACGTATGGCCCTGGTCTTTACTTCACAAAAATTAAGACACTACATGCTCAATCACAAGACCAAGCTCATCGCCAAGATCGACCCACTAAAATATCTGCTAAACAGAGCTGCCCTTACTGGGAGAATGGCAAAATGGGTCATGATTCTCACTGAATTTGACATTGAATATACTGAAAGAAAAACCATCAAAGGATAGGTTATTGCTGATCAGCTGGCCAAAGCACCCATTCCTAGAGAATACCCTACACTAGTAGAATTCCCTGATGAAGCCATCTTGACAATAGCACCGGCAATGAAAACATGGAAAATGTACTTTGATGGATCATACACACACAGAGGCTTGGGGGCAAGCATCCTGGTTGTTACCTCTCAAGATGACACAATCCCCAAGTCATTCAAAATCACATTCCCCTATACCAACAACGCGGCAGAGTATACTTGCCGATGATGGCATGGTTCGGTGGTTAAGTCGCTCAGGATGTAGTGGCGGCCACCAGAGTTCAAACCCCCACTGGGCCAACGAGCTCACAAGGCTTTACGCCTTCGCTGGGCCAATGAGCTCGCGGGTTTGAAGTGTTCTTCCTAGGGGATGAGGTCCCCCAGTTGTGGCCTCACCGGTTCATTGCTCCGGGCAAAAGCATTCACGTGGAGCCAGACGGCGTGTCGCACCAGCGTCGCCGGTCACGTTAAAAAGTTTACTAGGTGCATTTTAAAAAAAAAAAAAAATGCGGCAGAGTATGAGGCCCTTATCATAGGTCTCTAAATGGCCATCAAATGGAGAATTGAGAAACTGACCATGTATGGAGACTCTCAACTGGTCATCCGACAGGTAAACAATGAGTATAAAACCAAGGATGATAAACTCCTGCCTTACAAAAAGAGGGTCGATGACTTCAAAGACTATTTTGATGACATCCACTTTGAGCAAATCCTGAGGCTAAACAACAAGGCTGCAGATGCCATGGCTACCATCGGATCCCTAGTCGACATGAAGAAAGACAGCAAGAAGTGTGAGTTCCTGATCGAAGAACTCCCTATTCCAGCATATGATGTTCCCCAATCGGAGCTAGTGTGTGAAGTCGTTGGTCCCCTATCCCTGTGGTATCAAGAAATCTACCTATACCTCCATGATAATATCATCCCCCCTAACCTATCCACCTCACAACTAAAATCTTTCATCTGCTGATCCTCCAGCTTCATCCTTGTAGGAGATACCCTATACAAAAGGAGTTTTGATGGCACACTCTTACAATGTTTAGACTCTAGGGAAGCTAAAGTGGCCTTGCAAGAGGTACATGCAGGCATCTGTGGGGCACATTCAAGTGGACCCGCCCTTGCTAAAAAGATCCTAAGGACCAGATACTATTGGCCAACCATGGAACGACATGCCTACTGGTTTATAAAAAAGTGCCTACCATGTCAACAACATGGGGATCTCATTCACACACCAGCACAAGAATTGCAACCAATCATGACACCGTGGCCTTTCTCACAGTGGGGACTCGACCTCATAGGCAAAATACATCCCCCATCATCCAATGGCCATAAGTTCATAATCACTGCTACCAAATACTTCACTAAGTGGGTGGAAGCAATACCACTCACCTTCACCACCGGAACCCAGATATCCAAATTCATCCTCCATTATATCATCTGTCGCTATGGTATCCCTCATCCATCATCACCGACAATGGAAAACCATTCAAGAACCAGGAAGTTTGCACTTTGTACAAAAAATTCTAAATCCAACACCATTTCTCCACGCCATATTACCCTCAAGGAAATGGTCAAGCTGAAGCTTCAAACAAGACCATCCTCCGCATTCTAAAGAAGACAGTTAATGAAGCCAGCCGTGACTGGCACCTCCAACTCAACCCCGCCCTATGGGCCTATCGTACAAGCATCCTATGGATCAGGAGTATATTAGCTTGCAACACCTGAGGGGCAGCCTCTATATGAGCCTATGAACATCCTACACCTCAAGAAATTCTATGCCTAACCCATCGAGTACCCCAATCAAAAAATTGAAAAAATTGAAAAAAATGAAAAAAAAAAAACCGAGTGCAATAAAGACTTCCAATGGTGAAAATCACTTCAGTGACACCTTGGATTGGTACCATGGTGAAAATCTATTTCAGGCACCATGTGTAGTGGCCAGTTCTACCATCTAATAAGTCCTCTTTCCATCACAACACTCCATATCGCACACATCCCATGGCTTGGAATTCTAAAACATCAAATCCCATCGCCCACCCTGCACTATCCCATCCAAAGGCTAAATCCATGGAACGAGGATCCTTGTAAGCTTCCTTTTGTACAGTAGAAAATTAAAAAATCCAAAAAAATAGAAAATCACAAAATCCCAAAAATAGCACAAAATCACAAAAAATCCAAAAATAATAGAAAAATCACAAAAACAAAACGATTCACTGCAAATCATCCCCATACATCAATCTCTCTACAAATCATGAACATCACCATCCATCAATCGTCATCATCACACCCATCCCAAACCATTCCCACATCATCAAGTCATGCCAGAACTACATACTCATCTCACCCGCATCTTGAAAGTACCTTGATCCCGTGGACACAGGGTATGTAGGCAGTCTAGAATACGAAGGAAGTTTCTAGTACTTAGGTACTTAAGATGTACCCATCCACCCCGTTTGGATGGTCCTCATTCACTGAGCTAAGTATACACTTGAAACATGGTCCCTAATGCAAAAATCATCAATCAACATACCAACCATAATCCTACACATAGCCTGACTATCCTTTTGCCCACCTTTCAAAAATTATCCAACAGAATCCAACCGATTCACGTCCTAGGATATATCGTTCCTACGATAGACAAGAATTTGTCATCCTATCAACATGTCTCTTGGTAAGAATACACAAAGGCTATTTGTATCTTTTCGTTGGTCTTTTTGATTATTGATTTTTTATCTTTATGTCTCACTCTAGGTCATTTCCAAAGCTACCTTGATCTCATTATATCATGGCAAGTGGCAGACAACACCTAGAGTAGACATGGTCATTGTTTCTGTATGCTGTGCTTATGGGTTGGTTTCATTACTCCAAGAATAGTAATCATATCTTGAAGCTTGGGTCGGTTCTAGCATAATGTGCCTCATTTGCATATATAGGCATCAAAACCCTATATGTACTATTCGCACTCACCGCTATGAGTCCCCTTCCTAGGCTCGGCAAGGTTATACTACCTTGGCCATGCATGAAATCAACTTATTGTTTGTGGGTCTAGTCCATGCAATCGTGGGATATATATCATCACCTAGGTCATCTCATACCTTTGTGAACTGTATCCTCCATTGCTATAGAAAACTAAGAAATGCTCTCAATTAATCTTATGCAACTATTGTTACTAGCTCAAATCATCATCCTAATCATTTATTCAACTACACCATCTAGGCCTAGATCTCGTAATCACCTAGCATATTTTCACCCCACTCCCCAAAATCCCCTTACTGATCCCATCCCTCCAATCTCCCTCTCACTCAACACACCCTGAACCAAACCATATCCTCCCTCAATGACATGGTGTCTTATGACCTAACAAATCCCTCATCCCTCCCCCCATCTAGCCACTTCCAATCCTATTTGTACCCCATTCATCCATCCTTATCCTTTCCCCACCTATTCCCCTATCACACAGCCCCACCACCCAGGGTCCAACAAAGAACATCATGTGTATCAAAACTTAATCATCTCACCTACCAACTAGTTTGCATCTCACCTATCACCTAGTTTGCATCTCACCTATCATTTAATTTCAATATTATATATTATTTAACGTACATTTTAAGTTGCATTTCTTTAAGTACATTTTAGAATCCTTTAGTTGCATTTCATTAAGTGCATTTAGAATCATGTAGTTACACATCATAATCAATTAGTTGCATCTTACATATTATATCATTTTATTTGCATAATCATTTAGGTTCATTTTAGAATTTTTTAGTTGCATATCATCTCAGTTAGGTTCATTCCATAATCATTTAAATTTGCATAATCATTTAGGTTTATTTTAGAATTTTTTAGTTGCATATCATCTCAGTTAGGTTCATTCCATAATCATTTAAATTGCATAATCATTAGGTTCATTTTATAAATCATTACATCGCATTTCATAAACATTCCATTCCATAATCATTACATTGCGTTCCATATATCATTGCATAATCATAATCAATAAACATTTAGCTGCATATCCATAATCATTACGTTGCATTCCATAGATCATCACATAATCATAATCAATAAACATTTATTTGCATTATACATCATAGTCCATAGATCACAAAACAACTAAACCATCATTACATCCATCATGTTACATCAATAGGTCCATCCATAACATCATCATACTACATTGCATAAACACAGCACATCTATAGCATATAATCCATAAAGCACAGTGCATCCATCATCATAAGCATCATCATAAACATATAAGAGCATCATAAATAAACAAGTAGGTCATCAAACCGCATCATCTCATATATCATCATCGCCAAAAAATACATCACTCATATATACACATCAAAAAATACAATGTCCTAATACAATGCCTCTAAGGGCCAAAATGATACAACCATCACATAGATGACCCTCTCTCTGACCCAGTCAGGGATCCTGACCCTGGGGGTAGTTGTGGTCTTGTCGGTGGTTGTGGCTGCGGCTGCGGCTGCGGCTGTACCTATACCTATGGAACCTGCTGGGGCACATGAGATGGTGGACCCATAGTCTGTTGAACTGACTGAACTGATCTAGATCTGTGTGATCTAGATGCCCAGGATCCACTAACCTAACTATAACTCGATGCATGCTGATTTGCAAACATTGTCACATGATATTATGCCCGATAATAGTCTGTTTGTCCTTTGGCCTCTGATAGTTGTCCCTATAGCTGAAACAACTGTGCTTGTGCCTGGGACAGCTGTGTCTACATCAATGTCAAAACTAGGGCCATCCCAGCACCTGAAGCCTACAGATTGCCCACTATGGTCTCTGCCTGCTGTGCCCTGGCAATTGCTGCATCTCGCTTTTTGGTCAAAATCACTATATCCCCCTGAGCCTGGGCTAATTGTGCCCACAATGCTACCACTTGCCCATCTGTGCCATCCAATAATGCCACTGTCCCTCACAGATGCACCAACTCTGCCTCACGGCTCTCCAAAGCCTCCTGCAGGCTAGCTACCTACGCCTGCAGAGTCTCAACCTCCTCCTCACTCTAACCTTGCCAATGAGATGTTGATCTCTCAACCTCTGCCTCTCCACCTGCCCCTGAAGGGCCTACCTCTGCCTGATGCCCTGCTGCCGCTGCCTCCTGCCCTGCTGCAACAGCCGGTTGCTGTTGCAAAACCTGTGGTGAGGGTAGAACACTCCTGTCCACCCTCGACTATCCCCCACACCACTGAGGTCCCCCCTGCCATCACCCCACTCCAATCTGAACCTGCTCAACAGGTACCTACTGTCTCAGCTACTGCTGGGGCACCTGTCTAGCTACTGCTGCTGCCAGCACATCCATCGACTGCCCATCCCCCCCAACCACCCTCTCCTCTTCATCCCCTCCAACCTCCATGATGCAGTCTACAATGATCTCCTCACCCTCCTCCAAGAAATCATCCCCATCAGAATCATCATCCCCATCATCCTCTGAATCATCATCCCCTGATCCCGCCGCCTCCTCCACGGGGACTACCTCAGCCGAATCAGTGAACTGAGTCAGTCACCACATCTGCCACCATATATTGTATGTAGGAGTAGTGCCTGCATCCCTGACCGTGCTCTCCCAATCCCACTGCAACGGCTGCAAAGCCGTAAAGTCCTCTAGAGCAACCCGTGGTTGTATGGCTATGGGCCAATAACGCACATCCTGATGGGTCTGTGCAAAGATGGCCATCTGCTGTGGAGTATCTTGTCATAACCCAAACTGTCGCATAACCCACGATGGCAGATACATATCAATCGTGTGGTCTCCATGACCCATCAAATAATGCTGCTGGAAAGTAAAAGGCAAATGAATATCATCATCTGGCCATGGCTCCACTCTGATGTAGGGTCACCAGGTCACCTGAATAACATCATCCAACACCCGCCTCCAGTAACGAACCTATCCAGTGTATGTGTACTCCGCATCCTGATACAGAAACACAAAGGCCTTGAACGGACAGTGCTAGTACCCACATCTCGGTCGAGTGACTATGATGTGCTCCCAAATCCACACATGCAATAGAGTAACCCCAGCTGATAACACTGAATCATAAAGATAGACAACTGTATTCATCTCATGATACAACTATCCCAACATCGCTGGTCCCCAAGCATACACGGTCTCATGCCTGACCATCCCCTTGATCACCTCTTCCCATCCAACTGGAAATCCCCTGCCCCTCCTATATGCACAAGAATAAGGAAAAGGGATCTGCACCCACTGCCAGAGTCCCCTCATAACTCATCTCCCTCCCATATGCCGATAAGACAATGTGATCAACACCAAACACTCTGATCAAGGCCTATTGTCCCCTCCTAGTGTCATATGTCACCCGACGATCGCGAATAGGTAGCTTGAGGATGCGATAAACATCCTCAAGAGTGATAGTGATCTCCCTAGTAGGTAGTAAAAAGGTGTAAGTCTCCGACCGATACTGCTCTACAACCACAGTCATCAGAGCTCTATGAGCTCGCAGCACTGGCATCGACGCAACTATCAGAAGTCCTAACCTCGCCAGTCGAGCCTTGGTGACATCATCAAAATGATCAAATAGTGCCATCACAGATGGCACGCGTTGCGCCCGCGAGTACAATATAAATGAACCTAGATCCTGCATCCACAACTTTCTGGTTAGAAATCTACCTATCCTTTTCTGAATCGACCCCTTTCTTCTAATGTTTAAAAGTCAGAATCATTTGGTGCCAAAATAGACTATGCTTTGCGCCATTTTAAAAATGGCACTACTACTTCTTCTCATGGCGCTATTACATTTAATAGCCCCACTGCGCAAGACACTTTGCGCCACTTCCAACCATAGTGCTACTGCGCATGATACTTAGCACCATTTTAACAAATGGCGCCACTCTTCCACTTGGTGCTATTCTAAGGAATAGTGACAATCCTCCCAATAGCGCATTTCTCTCACATTGCGCTAATCCCACACATTGCGCTAAAAAAAAATATAGCACTACTCTCAAATATAGTACTAGTATAGCACATAGCGCTACTATAATGCCCATTTGGCACTAAAATGCTAAAACCCTAACTACTTTCAAACAATGTGCTACTACAGACGATAGCTCTAAAATGCTAAGCACACAGTGCCAATCGATCCCTATCCTACCCGAACGGATAGCGCTAATCCAGAGGATGGCGCTAATCCGTGAACTTTTACCGCTATGTAACCTTGCGATAGCGCTACCATCCCAAAATCCAATTCTCGAACCCCAAAAATGCACGCAAATCAAAAAATCACAAAGCTAGGGTGAGGCCCTACCTGGGGTCCAGCTGCCGGTGCCCAGCCAAATGATCAGAACCGCTCAGAAATGTGTCGAAGTCACAGGAATTAGGGGTTGCGCTCTGCCATCTCTCCTCTGCTCCTTCTTCTCACCAAGTCAATGTGTACAAATGTGGCACTCTTAGGGCCCACTTCTCCTAATATAGTAGGCCATGTCATCCCTCTGCCCACTCTTTTTCCCCTCCAGGGTGTAGATCCCAACCTTTTTCCTCTATTTTTCTTCCTGCCATCTTCTTTTCCCATCCTCTATCCAACCTTCACTCCCATCATGTCCTTTCGAGAGCTCGCCTGAAAAATTTATATTTTTTCAGCAACCTCTCGAGGGGGCATCCCTCACCCATCTTATTCCTTCTTGGCAGTTGGGGTAAATTCTTTCTTTGACTTGACACCACTTCCCTGCTAGGTCCTAACGCCACGTCAAAGAGGGGCAAATGTAGACACCTAAAAATGTCTTTAACCATCAAACTGACTCCTGACATCCCTAAACATACCAATTTCCCTTCTAACCAATTAATTAAATTTTTATTTAATTAATTATCCCTCCATTTATCCAAATTTACATCATTTTATCTCCAACAATTGAATTAATTCTATTAATTCAATAGTTCAAACCTTAGCCAATTGATTTAATAAATATGCAATATTTATTTGGTCAATTTCCCCTTTTCACTAAATCTAATTAATTAGCTAAATCATGTTTAACTAATTGATTCAGCCTATTAATTGACCTATCCCTACCCTAGGTAATTAAATAACTATTATTTAATTGCCTACCCTAGCCTACCTCATCCTAGCCTTAGGATTAATTAAATACAACCTTATTTAATTAATCTTAAACCTCCCATTAAGATGGTCAAATCTAGCTTAACACCCTTCCCCACATCCTCCAAATAAAAAATTGGAATATGTCCACATAAGTCAATTTTTTTATTAAAATAAGTCCAACATCACATTTAATTCTCCTACAACCCCTTACCCATGCCATACCTCATTTATGCCCACTCATCCCCAAATGAATTTTTAATTCATTTTACATTCCCCATGTGAATTTTTAATTCACATATATTCCATCTCACCCAACCTCATTTAATTCACCCTTTTCTCAAAAATGAATAAAAGATTCACTTTTATTCCTAGCCCTCCATCTTCCAAGATGAAATCTAGGCCCTCCATATCACTTTCATCCTCCACTGTTGATCTTCCAAACCAATCTCCACCCTTGGATCAAAATCCCTTCAAAATCTCTATAAATAGAACCTCTCCCAAGCCATTTGGGGGGCCAATTTTAAAGTAATTTATCATGCCAAAATATCCATTGAGCTAGTCTTTGTGAGTTGTCTTTGAGATAGCATTTCACATTTGAATCAACTAGGGTTTATCTAATCTAGGAGCTCTTGGGTACAAAGCTTCCTTTCCCTTTTTGATGAGATTGGGTCTTCTTATCTAGGTATAAACTCTTTTGTTTTGTTATGCATTTGGTTTATGTTTTACCTTGGATTTGATTCACCTGATCACAATAAGCTTCCCAAAAAGTATAATTTTAAATATATTTAATTTGATTATTATATTTATTTTTTATTTCTTGTGAATGTAGGTTTTTTAATGAACATCAAGGTCATTGTTTCACACATACGAAAAAATAAGAAAATAGAGAAAAAAATTCTAAAAAATATGTCCTCTAGGTATTGATGTCCTTATTCCAACAAAAAAAATTGAATTCTGATACATACAAAAAAAGTTATGTTGGAAAGAATATGCCTATGTCTAAATTATAATTGGTTTGACTTCAAAACTTAATTAAAAAAAATATTCAACAAAACATTATGAAACCAAATGCAACCTCTAGATATCGGTGTTACTAATCTAAATTCAAAAGAATCTAGATTTTATCCTTTGTAGAAAAAAATTTATGTGCGACAGAATACACATGACTTAAAAAAAATGTTGTTTACTATTAAAACTGGTTATGAAAGAAGACGCAAAAAAATTTACAATGTAACTCCAATTTTTTTAAAAAATATATTTAGAATCTATAGACAAAATCTCACAAATCACTAGTACATATCATCTTCAAATTCCTAATGGTTTAGCGGCTATAGGTGTCAAAAAGTGAAGATTTAGTTCAAAATGTTGATTTCAATGTCAAGTTTGGCCAAAAAGTGTAACCCATTATTGTGGGATGACCCCGAGTAAGAAAATTTTTGTGAGTGTGACTCATAAAATGGAGATGAATGGTAGTACCAACCTTCCAGGTTGCAAACAACTTGCAGCAATCTCCATCACTAAATCAGGTTCATAAGAAACTTTCTTCCTTTGCATTTTCTAGCTTCTAACTGGGACACGTACCATCCTCCTCCACCAAGTTGGTTCTGCACTCCTTTTTCTCAATGTGGAATTTGCTCCACCATAATCTAACCTCCTCCACCAATTGTTCTCTTCTCTCTTCTCTTCTCTTGTGGGATCCAACCCACCATAATCTAACCTCCTCCACCAATATGTAGCTAAACCTGCATTCACCCCCTCATCCATCCTCACCACTTCATTAGCACACAACTCAACATCATTTTCATAATCACAAAAACAAGAAGTCATTACCTCTTCTTCCTTTGTTGCTGCAACATCACCATTGGCTGCAATTTTTCCTTTTTCATCCTTCATTTCTTCATTCTCATTCTCTACTGCTACAACCTCATTGTCTGCAACAACTACATCCTTCTTCTCATCCTTTGCAACCTTTGCTGCAATCTCTTCTCTTTCCTCTTCATCCTCATCCACTGTTGCACTTTCCTCTTCCTCAACCTCTACTATGATCTCACCATCTTTCTCTTGATCCTTTTGCACAAGGATTTCCTCATCTTCCTTTTCGTCCTTCTTTCCTACACACATAGATTCACTTGCAAACACATCTTCATCAGAAAAATAATGGGACTCCTTCATACCCACATTTTCCTCTTCAGTCTTCACATCCTCAACTTGTTTCGCCACCTCTTCATGCTTGTCCTGCAATGGAACCAACACATATTCTTCCTCATCTTTCATTATGTTGTAGGTATTCTCCCTACCATCATGCACAACTTCTTTATCCCAAAGCCAAGGTAAAACCAATAGTACATGGCATACATCCATGGGTACTACATCACATTCAATCTCATCCTTGTATCTACCAATATGAAAATCAACAACACATTAAGCTCACTTACCCAAATCTGGCGATCTCCTTGTAACCAAGTAATATAGTATGGGCTAGGATGCTTCTGTGTCTTTAATTTCAGATCTTTTCCACCATTTCCAATGACACCAATTTATCTATGCTATTGCTGTCCACAACCACTTTGCAACACTTTCCACTTGACTTGCAAATAGTTCGAAATAAATTACTTCTTTGGATGGGCTCTTGTTTCTCTTTTTGTGGCTTCAAAAATACAACAATCATCATCAAACACTCTCCTTTCCTCCAAGACATTTTGTCAAACAATTGTCACACACTCCCAATCTACAACTGCACAAAACACAATCAATTCTTCACGGCTTCTCAGATCTCATTTGCTCAAGAATCCTTGCACACCTACAATAATTATCTCAATCTCCTTAGACAACACAACTGCTTCCACTACCACTCGTAGGTCCTGGTGCAGACTGCCTCACATTTCACTCTCTAACCACTCAAGACCTCTGGCTTTGATACCATCTAATGTAAGTGGGACTCCAACTATTGCACATAACTCAACTCTCTCACATAATTTCTCAAATCATCACATAACTCAAATCAAATCCACATAGGAAGTGCAAACAAACTCATGATTTTTATTGAATTTCAAATTCAAACAAACAACTACATTAATCTGCAACAAATGATTACAAACTATTGGCCTTTCATGGCCTCTCTCATGCAACAATCACTGTGCACCCTTTCTATGTTTTGGAGCAGCTCTACCACCTCTCTAATGGCATCTATATGCTCTCAAAAACTCCCCTATAAATAAGTAACATGAAATTATTTTTGTGCCCCTCTCATGGGTAGGTTTCTCTTTCTAAAAACCCACCAAAACCTGCCTACAATCTCTTCCACATTTTTCTTTTAAAACCTCAAAAATATGCGTTAAAAACCATCAATAATTGCTCAAGAGTGGGTGCCCAACTCTCCCCAAGAAGATATCTTCTTATTCTATGTTTAGGCAGCCTTAAATGAGGAATTTAAACTTTTATTAACTCCTCCAGGCATTGTCTTTACTCAGAGGGGTGTTTTTTTGTATTTTGGGCATTTTAAAAACTATAAAATCTTGATTTTCTGTCTCTTTTATATTTCAAATGCCCTCCAGATGGAAGTTATAATAAAATAATAAATAGAAGGTTGTAAAAGGATGTAAATTTATTACCTTAACCCCTAAATACTTTACCAAAAATGAAATATTCAAATTTGGCAACTCTGAATGTGCAGAGCCGGGTGCTTGAAAGGTGAAAAACTAAAAGTTCTCCATTTTACCTAAAAATTTGTCTAAACGTGTGTTATGATCCCCTCAAGTCCTCTGCAAAAGGATTTCACTCCAACCCTCATATTTTGAAATTTTAAACTTTCCTTAAACTGGCAACACACTTTCGGCATTAATAGTACAAATTTTTTACATTAATTTCTCCCAAACAGTGAAAGATATGACTTTGATTCTTTTTGCACATTCGACATGGTACCTCCAAGAATGCCTCTGCAAAATATTCTACTTTAGTTCTTACAAATTTTCTAGAAATAATTTCTGAAAACTACTTGCGGAGCCTTGAGAACAACGAACTGATGAAAACTTGGAGTTTGCAATTTTGATCAAATCTCTAGATTCTTGCTACTGAGATGTGTCTGAAAATACCAAATCAAACCAAAACACACTCCAAAACTAAAATTAAACTAAAATATTTTTGGACGATGCAGGATCACCTATGGACCTGGATGCTCTTGCATCAATACGCAACTTGGGTCCTTGGGTTGAACACAACAAAAAGTAAACTAGGTGTTTTGATCTCCAAGATCACCTTGCGGTGCGAGGAGAGAGCATACACACCAACTATTCTACAGAAGCATTGCAAGATAGATTAATTGACCATTAAGAAATCAAATGTGCAACTAATCTAGTAATAAAAATAGTCTTGGACAAACGAGCTGCACGAAATGATGTTAGTAGTGTGATAAAAATGGTCTTTGACTAGTGAAAAGTTGCAAGAAAGATGTTAGGATTGAAAAATAAAGCCCTATAAAAATCATAAAAAAATTATCCAATAGAAAAATAGAACTGATCATAAGATAGCTTGTGATTTTCTATGCAATTTAAATTTATTTCTTACTAAAATTAGACTTAGTATGGAAAAGTTATGTTAGTTTGAAGTTTCAAAACATAGAAAATAGTTTGAATGATTATACCTGATTTTTAATGTGAAATTTGGAAAACTTACTTAATCCACAGTGTAGTATGTTGAACCATCTTTCCAACACCTATAAAAACTTGAAAATCTGATAAAATATGCAAAAATTATAAGCATTTGAAAAAAAAAAGTGCTATGTTATGGACCTGGTGGTTAAATCTAGTAGCTAAGAATACTAGTCACATGAATAGTTAACGTTACCCTAACAATTCATGCTGACAGCTGAAGGCTAAAAGTGTAGCCCCTAGTCACTCATGTGACCAGGGGTCAAGGTCAAAGGAGCTACCACCAAACCTTTTGTTTTTTTTCTAAAAACGCCTTTTAAATGTTTTAAAAAAACTTTAAAAAAAATAAAAATTTAAAAGTTGATTTTATTTTTGTTTTTTTAACTTTTATTTATTAATGACAAGTGGGGGGGCAGATTAATGGGCCGCCACAAACTATACCCTGCTTGTGCATGGTACTACCTCCCTATGTAGCAGGTTACTATATTATTTTGGTTATTTTGGTTTTATTAATTTAATTTCTAATTTTTTTACTTTTGATTTTATTTAATTTTTTTCTTGCTTTTTAATTTTTTTTGGAAATTAAAAACATAAATGTATATATATATATATGAACTGTGCACAGGTGACCATACAGCCTCGGCCACGTGCTTGAGGTTAAAAAAATTCTACCTTAATTTTTACATGCACCATAATAGGTCAAATTATATGTTTTTCTTCATCCTCTTTGAATGCAACTATGACCTCCATTTTTTCTCAGCAAACTTCTTGTAAAAATTCACGCCTAAATTTTTCCTAAAAGAGAGTTAAAAACCTACGAAATCAAGCTAAAAATCCCATAAAAATCAAGATTAGATTAGGACCATGGGGTTCCACCAGGCATGCCAAAATGTAATGCAAGTAAAATTAAAACACAAATATAAGACTCAAATTAAAGATCTAAATCCTACTTTCAAATTCACAATCTAAACCTCAGATAAAACATAAGGAAAAGGAATAACAAATGAATGAAAAAAATAAGATCTCACCCAAAATTCCTCCTTGTTACACCATCAATGGTGGTTGTTCTCCAAGATTGATTTGGTTGAGATTACAGATGTCACATGCTCAACTTAGCAGCATAATTTTGCATTCAAATTGTGAATTTTTATGGCTTGTGAGGGGTTCAATTTATAGATTTTTGAAAGGGATGATCAATGGTGGAGATTGATTTGAAATATCAATGGATGTGATTTCTTGAGAGGATTTGATGGATGAGGAGTTGACAAGTGTCCTTGTTCTCACATGGATCAAGGGAGTTAATAGATCCTTTCTTTTCAAGTCTTGTGCATGCATGCATGGAGTTAACTTATGCATGATTTAAATTATAAAAATTATAATTAATTAGTTAGCTAATTGTCTCTTTTAGTCAACTAGATTTGATTGATGAGTAAAAAATGGAATTGGATAGTGAATATTTATTTATTTATTTTAAATAATTATATGTGCATGGATAAATTAATTAATTAATGGTTATTAATTAATTAAATGTGGGATGAGAGGAAATTATGGAATTAAATAAATAAATTTATTTAATTCATGAGAATGAGGATAATGTTGGAATTAAATAAGTAAAATATTAATTTTATTTATTTGAAATGGAAAATTGGAAATTAAATTGATTAATTAAATAAATTGTGTTGATTTATTTAATTAATACTTAAGAAATGTCAATTAATTAAATAATTAAAAATCATTTAATTAATATGGGTAGAGGAAATAGAATAATTAATTAAATAAATAACATTTATTCAATTAATTTAGAGGAAAATGATGTAGATAAAGTGTCTGAGACACATAAATGTGCTAGTGTCTCCCCTATAAAACTTGACATGTCCCCATGTCTCAACCTAAGAGAACTAATTTGGTTTTATATCCTATAAATATTATGTTTTTGATAAAGATAAGTGGCAAAAGCAAGGGTGCCAATCCCTATTACAAAATAGCCCAGGGGGCACACAAAAGAGGCACAGGGTGACAAACCAGGAATACTAAACCATCAGAGACAACAGACTGACAGCAGACAGATAGGACACCAACCCACAAAAAATAGCATAGAGAAAAAAACACAGAAGACTAATTAAACAATTGACCTCAATCTTTTGTCAGGAAGTTGTACATGTCTTCATAGTCTTTCAGCTTCTTCTTCCCAATGCAGTTCTTGTTCATTTCTAGGTCTTGTTCAAGCATGACCAAGGTCATGGCCGAGCGATGCATCACTTTGGAGGTAAACTGAGTGAGAATTTTAAAGTTCTTCTCCAACTCAATTAGACGAGCATTCATATCAGCAATCATAATCACCTCCTTAGAGCTGGTTTCACCATCTTTGTTGACTAGAGCTTCTTCCATCTATTTGGTCAGCATCTTGGAATCCAAACCAGGGAGTTCATTTCAGGAAACAGGATGGGACATTCCACATCCATAGCATCACCATCATCCGACCCAGTAGTCTGCATTTTCTTAGTAATATCTTGACTATCAATAGTCTCATCTTTCTTTTCAGACTCACTGGAGGCCACCACCTCCTTGAGGGAGGGGGTGGGCTTCCCAGCAAGCCTACTGGACCTCTGGGTAGTAGGCTTTCTCAGCTTCCCTCAAGGAGTAACCTTTTTCTCCTCTTGGGTGTCATCACTATCCTCATCGTCAGCCACTGAAACAACAATCTCCTTGCCTTTCTCCAATTTAGAACCCTCTTTCTTGAATAGTTCTCCAACATTCACAAATCTACATGTGTCGTCCTTCCCTTCCATGGCCCTCTTCAACCTTTTTCCCCCTTTCTCATAGAGACAACCAGTTTCCTCTTAGAGGACTTCTTACATGGGCTAAGAATATTAGTGTCATCTTTCAGAGCAATGTCAACCTCATCCTGGCTGGGAGGGGTTTTGGCCAACTTAGGGGTTTTCATAGGGCTGGGCCTAGAGGTGGGTTTTTTCTTAGAAGTTGAAACCCTAGGGTCAATTTCACTTTCCAGAGGAGTCTTGGGAGTGATTTCCTTGAGCACCACCTTGTGCCCCAGTTTACCTTTAGCATGCTGAGGAGTGCTAGCCGAGGGGCTATCAATCAAACTGGCAATAATCAGCTTGGGGGGCATAGTGCCAGATGAAAATTGTACAAACAAAAAATCAGGCCTTGGCGTAAGGGGATCATCAGGTTCTCAGGGTTCTGGGAGTGCAATTCAATGACAGCCTTAACCGAAGTTTCAAGGGACAAAAGAAGGTAAAAGGGAAAGCTTATTAGTTGGTTCCTCCTAAAGTGAGTAAGGAGAATAAAATGATAATGATAGAAACACCTAAAGTGGCCTTCTAGAGTGAAGTACTTCATAACCATGTAACATACCTCCTCCCAGTGTTTGGGAAGCTTCTCACGGTCAAAACCACCTTGCAGGTTGAATAGCTCCTCACGATCTTTAAGAAAAATGACCGTATTCTCCTATCAAAAATTTTACTCTATCTTTTTTGCTTCATCCCCTTAATAGACATGTCAGTGGCTAAGCCTATGACTTCCTCAAATATCTCAAACCTTACCCCACCTATCTGCACATTTCTATTATTCCATGAGGCATCACATTGTATGGATAGGTTTTCATCATGCCCTTTTAGGCATTCCAGGTAGGATGCGACCCCCCATAGAAGATATGCCACAATATCTTGTTCCTTTTAAACTCTTCACATGAGATAGGTTCGTTTCTCATTCTCTCTCTGCTCATTGTGATAGAGGCTTGAAGCTTGGTAGTGAGGAGAACAATAGAAATAGGATTATACATTGGCAGACGTTGTGAAAGATGGATCTTGTTTCTTATAAATATATAGCTAAGAATTCCTTGAAATCGAGAAACATCTTCGTCATCCCATTGTCTCATGATATCACTAATTAATAAGTTCACCATACGTGAACTAAAATTAGTGTACTATCTATGATGGTTGAAATCTTTATAATCATTAAAATAAGTCTTTAGCGGGGAGAAAAATATCTGCCCTATCAGCTTCTCATCCATGTGATAGACCACATGATAAGAGAGTTGAGTCAACCCCATATTCCTGCTGAGTCATCTCAAAGTCATGCCACCTTGGCCCTGAGAAAGTGCATGCCAAGGGTTTGAATTTAAATTCTCAACCCCACAAGCCATAACACACAACAAAGAGGATTAAGGCAACTCCTTAAGGAGGAGGTCTTGGACATGCATAGGGAGGATATCCAAACTCCTCCATCACCTCCAATTGGTAAAATTCTAACCTAGGTTGGCTAAGCTATCAACCACCTTGTTTCCCTCCCTATACATGTGGGCTATTTCCTTTTCCTTAAAACCAACCAAGAGGTCTTTTATATTCTTGGTAATATCATTAAGCAGTCATCTAGTATCAGCATTCTCAGACACAACATCAATTATAATTTTGGAGTCACCTTCAATTTGGATATTGTCAATTTTCAAAGTGAGGGAAATTTTTAAGCCACAAAGCAAGGCCAACCCTTATGCCACATTGTTAGTCTGACTGCCAATACCTCCCGCATAGGCTGCAATAAGTTGACCACTGCAAGTTTTGATGATACCCCTCACTAGCCACTCCCAAGCTACTTTTATCCACTCCATCAAAGTTCAACTTTACCAATCTTGAGGGGGGGTTTCCAAGTAGTGTTCTAGCAAGCAACCTTTTTGGAGTTATCAAAAGTAGAGATGTCTGAGGAGATTCCCTAATTCCTAGCCAACTACAACTCCATAGGGGTGGGGGCTTTTAGCAGTATTCAAACTGCAGTTAGAGATATTTTCAGACACCATTTTCAAGAATGAGAAGAAGACATCTTTAGGGATTCTAATTGAATCTCTAAAGATTCTATTGTTCCTCTCTTTCCAAATGATCCATCCTAAGTGGGGGGATCTACCTCTAGAGTTCTCTGATCCTTGGGTGGATGAAGGGGGCTTTCCATCTCTCCACAAACTCAACAAGATTTTCATTCATGACCCAGTCTAAGCCAAGCTTACTCAAAATCATACCCCATATTTCTTTCGCATCATCACAGTGTAATATCAAATGGGAAATGGATTCTTCTTCCTTGAGACATAGGACACATCTATTGGGCAATTAAAAGTCCCATCTCTTAATATTATCCAAAGTTAGGATTTTGTAGTGGGTCATTGACCACCAGAAGAAGTTGATTTTGGGTGTCAAGTGACTGTTCCAAATTAAGTGCCAAAACTCCTTGCATAGACCCTTGTCTAACAACATATCATAAGTAATCTTGATAGTGAAAAGCCCCCAACTATCTTGAGCCCATAACATTTCATCTTGTCTAGGGAAGATGACAATTATGAAGTTGCTTAGTCTTTGCTGCAATGAGCTAAGAATCTGAGCCAAGTTGTTATTTGGATAATAGTCAACAATTTTTTTCCACTGTCTACACCCCTGATAATGATCTAATAGTTATTCACCTTTTCACCAAAGAACCTACTAGCCAAGTAGATTAGAATGTCAAAGGTTCCCTGGTTCATGAGAGGTTTGTCTTGTAGATAGGAATCCTTCCAAAATCTTATCTTATTACCATTACCAAACTTCCATTTCAGGCCTTTAGATAAGATATTTCTAGCTTTCAACATTTTGTTTCAGATTATGGAGCCATTAGGGAGGCCTTCCTAGTTAATAAAACCAACTTTCTCCTCATTGTGAAGATATTTGGCTTTCATAATATCTCCCCAGTCTTTATCATCCTTCATGAAGCTCCAACCTACATTAGCAAGAAGGGCTTTGTTCATCAATTGGATCTTTTTAATACCCAGGCCCCCCTGAGATTTGGGGAGACAGACTTTGTCCCAACTGATAAGTGAAATTCTCTTCTTCTCTTCCACCCCCGTCTAGAGGAAAGTTCTTTGAATTTTCTAAAATTTATCAGCTATGTACCTTGGCATTTTAAACAAGGTGAGAAAAAAAGTGGGAATACCTTGTAGGGAAGCTTTTAGGAGATGATACTTACCATCTTGACATAGTAACTTACCATTCCATCCTTCTAGATTCTTTTTGAATCTCTCCAAAACAATATTCCAATAGGAAGGGGTCACTTCCTTAACAATTAGGAGGAGCCCCAGATAGCTAGAAGGCAAAGCAACATTAGTACAATTGAGAATTGTTTTAATCTTCTGCTGAAGGTCAATTTTAGTGTTGAAGAAGAATATATTGCTCTTATCATAATTGATACATTGTCTCAAGGCCATGACATAGTTATTAAGTAAGTGTTTCCACTTCCTGGCTTCTACCACCGAGGCAACTCCAAACATGATGGTGTCATCCACAAATTGTTGTATAGCTGAGGGGTCCACTATAGTAGCAGCTCTTATCCCTTTCAACTCTTGGCTTCTTAGAAGATTCAAGATGTTCCTCCCTAGGACCTTCGCCATGATAATGAACACGTAAGGGGATAAAGGGTCCCCCTGTCTAATTCATCTTCTAGGATTAAAGAATCCATGAGGGATACTATTAACAAGAACTGAATACTTAACAATGGTCACACTTTCTTTTATCAACCTAATGATGTTGTCCTGGAACCCAAATTTCCTAAGAACTTTGAACAAGAAGTCCCAAGAGATTATGTCATAGGCTTTGGAGATATCTAGCTTAAAATCCATACTAGGGATATTACTTCTATCCATAGAGTGGATTAGCTCATGTGTGTATAGAAACATCAAAAATTTGTCTCCTAGGGACAAATCCCTTCTAACAACCAGTGATGAGACCATTCAGAAGGGGTTGTAATCTAAAAACCAAAGTCTTGGATATGATCTTATAGATGGTATTGCATAGACTTATAGGGCGATAATCAACCATAGTCTTAGGACTTACCTTCTTACGGACCAGGGCAATAAAAGTATAAAATATTATGTTATTTTAACTAACCCAACATAATATTTTACCAATTTTAAGATGTGAAAAGGATTTTTGGACATGTGGGTTATGGGCCCACAATATAACTAATGTTAAAAAAATCTAAGTGTCAAGTTTTTGTTTTTAACTAACAAGAAGTATAGTAACACGACTTTCTAAAAATAGACATACAACTAAATGGAAATTGACATGGATATATAAATTTGACTGTTAGAAGGATTAACTCATTAAATCTATCTTTCTAAGACAACTTCCTTGTCTAAGAGAGTACTAGCCAAATAGAAATATAAACATGACTTAAACTTAATACCACTAAAGTTGTCATCTCTTAATTGAGATCTCATGATATATAAATTGGTGTTTCTAAAACTTTGTGAATCATCCAACTTCTATAATTACATAAGTGAGTACCCTTCTAAACACCATCCACAAGTGGTCAAGACATAAAAATATAAAACAAATATTTTTCAAAATTTTAACCATGGTCCACGACAATACATTCTGAATGTATTTCTTTACCATGTTGAAACATAGAAATTATTATAAAATGATTTGTATGGTAAATATTTACCTCTATTTATAAAATACTTTTGCACCTAAGAAGTATACTTGACTATATCTTCAAGAAATGCAACCCTTTCCTTAGATTATGGAGCACATACACCACCATTAATAGCTACTATTAATGGATGTCACTTCATGCCTATGTCATTATTTCAATAGTCCCACCATATCTTGGTATATGGGTGGATGGGAATAGGCTACACAAGATAATCTTCCCATATAAAAGAGTACCAATTTGATGACCTTTAAAATACTATCTTTAGTTAGTTACTGCAATCTTAACTATAGTATGATTATAGAGAATCTAATAGTTATAATGACAACATTGTTGTATACACTTAATTATTGTGGGAACAACTTAGATCTACACACATATGTACATTAAAACTATACCATGGGGCAAAGACACAACACACCTAACATCCTAAATTCTTTGGGAAGACCAACCTGTTGATGGTTGTTTTGGCACATCAAACTAACTAGAATGAAGATCACTCTACTTCTTGTAAAAAGGTGACTAATATGAAGGATCAATTGCCTCCAAGGTCCCTGTTGGATGGGTCACAATAACGTTGGAGCAACTAAGTGGTCTATGTGATTGTTTAATCAAGGGGCATACGCTAGTAATCTTGGCTTAAAATCCTGGATTGACAATGATTAAGTCTCTTTGATAGATAGATGGTATTTGAAATCTAATGAATCCTACTTTTAACCCTAGGATATTTTTGAGTGTAAATAAAATGCAATAGGAAAGCAAAGGTTAGGAGAATGCAAGAAAATTAAATGGATAGCCTTTGAGTTTGATTTCCACAACAATTGAAGGATCTAGCACAATTCAAGTTAACCTATAATACAATGATCAATATTTCACTCAATCATCAATACTACAGATGAAAGATTCTAAGGAGTTATTGAGAAATTGAAATGAAGGCATGAAAACACCATATTACATGCATATAAATCATACCTTATCCCTCTATTTCATATTACATGCACATAGAAACCAGAATATTTTCTATTAATTGGCACCAAAATTGGAAGATTACATATGTCAGTAGGAATTCCACACTGAAGATGTGTTGAAATTGCCCTTGCATGCCTTTACAAAATGATAGCTTCTAGAAAAATCTCCTAGATTCCCCTCCATTACAATACCTTTAAAACATTCTTATATATCCCCCTAAAGCACTTAAAATTTAAATTACCTTATAGGTCGGCATGTGTCCTATGTTGGCATTTGGACCCAAATTTTGAATTTACATGTTACAATTTTATTTGATCCATAGGCCCTATATTATACTTCAGTCTATTTTGAATTGAGTTATTACATTTCACAAAATAATGAATGAATGAAACTAGATTTCTTCAATCCTTCACTCCAAAATGTAAGGGTGGCCTTATGTGTTAGGTTATTTTTGGAAAATGACTCAGGAAGGTTGTGATGGCCTCATTAGGTCATTCAAATTTGGCCTTGTGTGATACTTCATACACACCTTCTGGGAGAAGACTGTCCCTTGAATTTTACTTTTGAGCTCCCCAAACTGGGACATGTCTTCCTGAAACCCTTGGAATGTAGCCTTGATCCTTATTATGTCATCAATTGTTGTCTTTGTTAACTTCTTATGTAGGAGCCCTAAAAATTCTTGAATAATCCTAGTAGTAGGATGAACCAAGGTTGCATCTATCTAGAAGGTGTAGGGAATGCCTTCTACAATTTTTTCTATCTTTGTTGTAGCTGCATTAGCTACATCCCTCTTGGAGGTGAACTTATCCTTACAACCCTTGAGTACCTTCATTCTCAACTTGGTTACTTGCAACCACTCAAGCAACAAGTCATGATCACCTTTGTCAAAATGCCAAGTTTGGTCAACTCACCAGGGGGCGTTGACTTCATTCTCTACATAATTGGGATGTATTCCTCCCACACTATTAGTTTTTCATCCACTGATTCCTCAAATGTTGACATTGCACTTGCCTCATCACTAATATTGTGATAGGCCCTTAATGCTTCATTGATCACCCTATTACCTAGGGCTTCCAACTTATCTCTCCATGCAATGGTAGTAGGGATCAGTCCATCCATATCTTCCCACTGATTATCTTTGTTGATGGCTACTAGAATGGTTGGGTCTAGTTTAGTAGAGTCAATAGGGCCCACTAGATGATTAATGTAGGCATTTAACTATTCTACTTGATTCTTTAGTTCCTCCTTTGTAACTTTATCTTTCTTCATCCATTCAAGGACAGTAGAGACAACTATCTACAATGAATGTTTCTCTTCTTCCATAGTTTGATGCCCAAGGTTGACCTATTATATTTGGTAATCTGTAGGTGCCATCTATGATTCTTCTTTATCAACAACTAGAGTGGCCACTTGTGTAATCCTTGCTCTCTATGCATCAATTATGATGGTGGACAATTTTCTTGCCTTCTTTTTCTTAGGCTAGACCTTGAACATTTCCACCACACTAGAAATTTTTTTATCTACTAGCTCATATGTCATTTGCCTCTTCTCCAATGTATGGTTCAACCATACTGGTAGCCCAATTGCTGTAGATTCTATTTGTGGAGTAGGAGGGGGAGGAGGAGTTTGAGGCCTCCTAGAAGTAGAGTTTGGCGAGGGAGGAGAAGAAGGAGTCACCACAATAGTTTCAATAGTATCATGTGACCCTTAACCTTTCTCAACCTCCTATGAAGGAATGTCAAGAACTAGGTGGTCCATATTTTTAATGCCTACCTTAGGGGCAAGAGAAACCTTGGTTGGCTACTCTTCCTACCCTTGATCACCAACACCTTCAGGTTGAAAGTCTTTCTTTATGGAATGATGGGGTGATGGAAACTTTGCATGTATAGGAGAACGAGGAGGAGAAATGACAACTAGTGTTTGAGGTGGAACTTGAGGTGGAGCTTAAGGTGGATTTGGAAGATGGAATGGAGGATGAGATGAGGGGAGGGATTCCTCATTAGCAAATGCAAATGGTGTTAGAGCAGCAGGTGGAGGCTGAGTTGCTACCCTCTTTCTCCTAATTAGAGGCACATTTTTCTCTTCATCATCTTTGGAGCTAATTTCCATTGCTACCTCCTCCTTTCTTTTGGTGGAGGCTCTTGTTCCTCTTGGAATCCCTTGTCCTACTTCCTTAACTGCTTATTTTTTCTTGGATGGAACAGATGAGTCTCCTTTCTTTTTCTTCTTATCCTTTGAGCCTTGGGTGATTTTGGAATTAGGTGTGGGGTAAGTATATGACATGGCTTCTTTACCCACTTCAATGATATGTTCACCACCGCCTAAGCCCTAGTCTTTATTGAAGAATCCTCCACCATAGACTAGTCCACATCACCTAGTGGTTCATTGAACACTTTGTTTGTATTATAGGAGGGGTCCAAAACCTTACCATCCTCCTTCATACCCTTAGAAACTCTCTCCACATAGCACCCTTTTATCATATCTAAATTTATCCTACAGTAGCCTATGCTCCTTACCTCATGATCACCTAGGTAGTCAGCCTAGTGTTCTTCTAATGCAGGCTCATGTGAGTAAAATGCCCTAATCAATGGGCTTATTTTCCCAATAGGGTCAAATCCACTTCTTATGTCATTATATAAATGATGCAGAGTGTGTAGCAAAAGGGTCAACAATAGTGATCAGCTAGACCGAGTTTATGTCTTGGCGATGTCTCCTCTATCGGCCAAACACAACACTATCAGCTCTCTCTTCTATTCTCTTGCTGATCACCTTACTCTTCCTGATAACCATGGCTTTCAATGACTTAACCTCTACGGTTAATCGCCCTCATCAGGGAGACTTCCCTCTTTGCTAAGACTCTGATCTTGTCTTCTGACAACTCACCTCACTCCAATGACCTTAGGCTCTATTCCGTCGGCCTGACTCCCTGCTTCGGCCTGACTTTGGTTCTTTGTTCCGATGGTTCATCTCAGCCTGATGAGCCTTGACCGTCGGTGAGACACTTCTTATCGACGTAGCTTCCTTCTCAATCGCCGAAGCCGCAACTCACGCCAATCAACTACCTCGTCTCCGTCGGTGTGACCCTACCTTTCGTTGAGACTTCCAAGTCTCCTCTCGATGATGTTCCTTACGCCGATACTCTTCATCGATGATACTTCGCGGTTGTCCCACCGATCGGTGACACCTTCTACCATCGGCCTAGTATGATTTCCTCAGCCCGATGCCTCCAATCACGCCGATGCATACATTTCACTTTGTAATGTGTGGGGTCCAAACTCCTCCGTCTTCAGTCAGACAAGGTTGTATGTGTCTCTGACACTATACAATGTGGTGTATATTAGAACGAATACACCTTCAGCTAGACCTGTCTGTTTGTCACTGATGCCCACCATCAGTTAGACAATAGGAATCAGAGGAACTTCCAAAGGTTCACCTGACGTCCAAGTCACACCGATGATCACTCTGTCGGCAAAGCTTCTATTGTCAGTATAACTTTTCTCCTATGCTCTGATAATGCTTATCACACTGAAAAGCATAGCACTAAGTGCTCTATGTCTACCTGATATGGGAACCCTCCTACAAAACCAAACATTTACGGATCGGCTGATTCTTGAGTCAAAACCTTTGACCACTCATATCAATCTGATCCCAAATCAACACTATCCACTTCACCTTGATTTCCTGACTAGCCACATGAAGATGTCTAGTCGAACCTGACTGAGTTTCCTGGATTCCTAGGTGAGGATGTAGAAAACAACAAACCTAAATATCTTTCCCCCATCACACTGATATTGCACAGAACTTCAGTGGATAGAGGAAAGGGTCTCCATTTATGAATCAAACCCTAACCCCTAGGTTACAAAGTAGTCTCTGCAGAAATAACAATATTCCACCATCTACACACTACAAGAACCCTAGGAACTAACAGCTAGCATCTAATTTAGGGCATGAATGTATAAGATCTTAACAGAGATATCAAACACCAAGAACACACAGATAGAACAATAGATATATCACACCTAGAAAACTCTTTTTATTCATTCATCAAGTCTTCGCTGCATCACACACACACTTCTTCTTCTATGTTGCATACAGCTTGCCTCTTGAAAAGATGTAGAGACAACAGTTATTTCCCTCCAACCGTACAAACTGATATTCAAATCAGTTAGCCGTTGGCTTTACCCATCATACAAACAAAACCACATGTTTGCCTTGCACAATTACATCAATGGGACCAAAGTGACCCTTATTACAACATGAAATGGCTTAAGAGCCTTATGAAACAATAAAAGAAAATATGGCCCTGCACTACAGAGAAGGTGCTCCTGCACCATACTCCCCCTGCAGGAAAAACTCAAGTCCCTTGAGTTACTAACTGCTGAAGTGTCTTCCCATGCTTCAGAATATCTGCTTCACTCATCCAGGTTGCCTCTGAATTAGGAAGATCCTGCCACTTGACCAAGTAGTCCTTGTACACACCCTTTCTTGTCTTCTTGACAATTTTAGAATCCAAAATGCATTCCAATTGTAAAGGCATACTTGGAGGTAAATCTCTAATCCAGTCCTCATCGTCAATCACAGCATCTGATCCATCTTTAGCATGCAATGGAGGTCTGAAAGGATAAAGATCACAAACATTAAAAATAGGAGAGATACCAAGACCAGATGGTAACTCAATCTCATATACATTTGGACCAAATTTATGCACTATTTTGTAGGGCCCAATCTTCTTCATCAAGAGTTTAGTTGGCTATCCTTTTGGTAACCTTTCTTTCCTTAGATATGCCATAACTAAATCTCCAACTTTGAATTGCACCTCTCTTTTCTTCAGATCAGCCCTTTCTTTATACTTTGTTACTATTTTTTCCAATTACAACTTGACTTGATCATGGACTATCTTCATGGAAGTAGCAAAATCTTCACCAAGTGCACTCCTTTTATCCCATCCTTGGAGATCCTTCAATTCAAGTGGTCCCCTTGGGTGAAAACCATAAACTACCTCAAAAGGACTTTTACCAGTACTCCTGTTCACTGAATCATTGTAGGCATATTCAGCCTGACTGATAACTAAATCCCATGCCAAACCATGCTGTCTTGTAAGGCATTGTAGAAGGTTTCCAAGGGACCTATTACCTACTTCAGTCTGACCATCAGTTTGTGGATGGTAGGCTGATGAAAAGGACAATTGTGTGCCCAACTTCTTCCACAAGGTCCTCCAGAAGTGACCTACGAACTTCGAATCCCTGTCTGTTACAATTGACAATGGCAAACCATGTATTCTTACTACCTCTCTAAAAAATACACCTGCAATATGAGATGCATCATTTGTACATTTACAGGGTACAAAATGAGCCATCTTGCTGAACCTATCAACAATAACAAACACACTATCCACCCCTCTGACTGTTCTAGGTAACCCAAGTACAAAATCCATACTTATACTTTCCCAAGGTCTGTTGGGAATAGGAAGGGGCTGGTATAGTCCTACATTTGAAGACACATCCTTGGCCCTTTGACAAATTGCACAACTAGCAACATACCTTCTCACATCAGATTGCACCTTTGGCTAGAAATAGAACCTTGTAACTTGTTCCAGTATTTTGTCTAAGCCAAAATGTCCTCCCAAAGAACCATTATGCTTCTCCTTAATGATATTGTCCCACATGGAACACTTAGGAATACACAACAAATTGCCCTTAAACAAAAGTCCTTCCTGTAATACAAAATCTGAATATGCACCATGGAAAGTGTTAGCCAAGTTCACACAAACATCATAAACCTCTTTGAAATCTGAATCCTCTTTATACAATTCCTTCAAATAATCAATACCCATGCTTTCTAACTGAATTTCCTGAACAATAAGCAACCTCCTACTTAAAGCATCAGCCACTTTATTAGAAACACCTTTCTTGTGCTTAATTGTGAAGGTATAAACTTGTAACTGTTCCATCCACTTAACATGTCTATGGTTTAATTTTTCTTGACTATTTAGGAAACTAAGAGCATGGTTGTCAGTGAAAACAATGAATTCTTTTGGTAGTAAATAATGTCTCCATTTTTTCAGAGCTTGCACCATTGCATAGAGCTCTAGGTCATAGGTAGAATACCTCTGTTTGGCTTCATTTAGCTTCTCTGAGAAGAATGCAACTGGATGTCCTTCTTGGCTAAGGACAGCACCAATAGCTTGCTTGCTTGCATCACACTCAACAACAAACACCTTATCAAAATCAGGAAGTACTAAAGTAGGTAACTCAGCTACCTTTGTTTTCAACAACTCAAAGCCAACATCGGCTTCCTTTGTCCATTGGAATCTACATTTGACTCCACCCTTGATGGTGTTGAGGATGGGAGCACTAATGTGACTGAAACCTCTGATAAACTTCCTATAAAAAGTTGCCAATCCATGGAAACTTCTGACTTCTCCAACTGACTTAGGAGTAGGCCAATTCAGAATAGCATCAACCTTAGAGGGATCCATCTTCAAACAGCCATTTGAAATTACAAATGCAAGGTATACAAGTTCTGTTTTCATGAACTCACACTTGTCTAGGTTGATCATCAACTTACTCTCATGCAATTTCTTTAACACCTATCCAAGATGCTTCACATGGTCTTTTTTTGTCCTGCTAAAGATTAGCATGTCATCAAGATAAACAATAACAAATTTACCAATGAATTCAACTGATACCTCATTCATCAAGTGCATGAATGTGCTTGGAACATTGCTGAGTCCAAATGGCATGACAAGCCACTCATAGAGACCTTCATTTGTTTTGAAGGCAGTCTTCCATTCATCTCCTTGCCTTATTCTCATCTGGTGATAAACAGATTTTAAATCAATCTTGGAATAGTAGCATGAACCACCAAGATAGTCCAACAGATCCTCAATTCTTGGCATAGGAAATCTGTACCTTATGGTGATCTTATTAATAGCCCTAGAGTCTGTACATAATCTCCATTTCCCATCCTTCTTAGGAGCAAGTACACTAGGGACTGCACATGGACTGAAACTTTTCCTAATCAAACCTTTCTCCAAGAGTTCTTGAATCTGTCTACCTACCTCTTCATTCTGCTGTGGTGTCAACTTGTAGGCAGCCTTGTTGGGTAATGTGGCTCTAGGAATCAAGTCAATCTAATGACTTATGTCCCTCATAGGTGGTAAAGAATCAGGTGTATCCTCTACCACAAGATCCTGATACTTATCCAGTAATTGTTGCACTTCCAATGGAATCTCCTTCTACTTCTTGCTTTGCTGATTTGATGCATCTATAGGCTTCATCATCAGTGCATACCCTTGGGTATCGTCCTCCTTAATGAGTTGTAGGAACTCTTTGCCACTCACTAACATGACACTGTTGTCATTGTTCTTCTCTCCAACCTGTTCTGGTAAGGGATCCATCTGAAACTTCTTACCATTTTTGGTGATCATATATGTGTTCTTTTCACCATCATGCTGTGCTTTCACATCATACTGCTAAGGTAGTCCAAGAAGAAGGTGACAAGCATCCATAGGAATAATTTCACATAGCACCTTAACCCTATAATCACCTAGTTCAAACTCTACCCAAGTTTGTTCTTCCACCATATAGTTTTGATTCTTATTCAACCAAGATATTTTATGAGGATTAATATGGGGCACTCTTTTCAGTTTACATTTTTCTACCATTTCAGCAGACACTACATTTTTAGTAGAACTTGAATCAACAATGATTTTACAGAGCTTACCATATGCTACTCCTTGGGTTCTGAAGAGATTCTTCCTTTGTGGAGGCTCCTACTTCAATGGCATCTTCACTAAGGTTCTCTTAATCATCATGCTTTCTCCTTCAAGCACTAGTGCAGCACTACCAATTGGTGAATTTACACTTTGGCAATCATCATCTTTCAATAGCTGGTTCCTCCTCCCACCATCATGAGAGCTAGATGCCTTCTCAGGGCACTTATTTGTAGTATGGCCTACTTGATTGCAGTTGTAGCATCTTCTAGTGAAGACTCTAGGTCCTCTGCCTGCACCACCACCTCTGCCTCTGCCATTAGGTCTCCTCCAACCTCTGAAACTAGTACCTTTCTGTTCTGTATCAGAATGTGATTCTTGCTGACTTGAACTTTCACCTTTGTTTGGCTGTCCTCTACCAAAATTACCTCTTCCTCTGTTGTTTCTGCCTCCTCTTCCTCTATTATTTTGATCACCTCTCCTTTTCAGCTTATCCTCTACCCTAGAGGCTAACTGAAAACATTCATCTATAGTCTTGGGAACCACCATACTGAATTCATCTTGGATATTATATCTTAGACCTTCAAGATATCTGGCCACCATCTCTTTCTCCTCCTCCCTGTGATTTGCTCTCATACTCAATTTGTGGAATTCTTCAGTGTACGTAGCCATGTCCATATCTTTCTGTCTAAGATGATTAAACTTTCTGATGGTCTGCAAATCTTAGTCACATGGCAAAAACTTGGTTCTCAGCATGGCCACCATTCTAGTCCATTTGGTGATTGGACTCTTTCCAACCTTCTCCCTCTCACATTGGGTGTAGTTCCACCAAACCAATGTAGAACCTCTCAGTCTAGTTTTTGCAAACTTCACTTTCTTACTGTCACTATACTCCTTGAAGTCAAAGTAATTACTTATGGCTTCAATCCAGTCCACAAGAGTATCTCCATCTAGTTTCCCATTGAACGTGGGAACATCCATTTTTGGATCACCATTATCTCCATGACCCTTGAGTGTTTTCAGGAATGCCGTTTGATAAGCAGACATACCTTCTCCTTGAGGATTTTCTCCTGCTTCTTCTTCTTCATCCTCCTCTAACTCAGAAGTACTTCCATTCTTCTCTTTGGATCTTTCTTCCTTCAGTCTCTCTTTGAGCATCTCTTCTACCATTTTCTGGATGGATGCTTTGCTCATTAACTTGGGAGGCATTGTGCTAGCCTCTGTCTCTATCTCCAGCTCTTCGTCTGACATACATGGCTGTGATTCAGAATATTGGCTCTGATACCAATTTGATGCAGAGTGTGTAGCGAAAGGGTCAATAATAGTGATCGGCCAGACTGAGTTTATGTCTTGGCGATGTCTCCTCTAGCGGCCAAACACAACACTATCAGCTCTCTCTTCTATTCTCCTACCGATCACCTTACTCTTCCTGATAACTATGGCTTTCAATGACTTAACCTCTACGGTTAATCACCCTTGTCGGGGAGACTTCCCTCTTCGCTAAGACTCTGATCTTGTCTTCTAATAACTCACCTCACTCTGATGACCTTAGGCTCTATTCCGTCAGCCTGACTCCCCGCTTTGGCCTGACTTTGGTTCTTTGTTCCGATGGTTCATCTCAGTCCAATGAGCCTTGACCATCGGCGAGACACTTCTTATGGGCGTAGCTTCCTTCTCGATCACTGAAGCCGCAACTCACACTGATCAACTACCTCACCTCCATCGGTGTGACCCTACCTTTCGTTGAGACTTCTAAGTCTCCTCTCGACGATGTTCCTTACGCCGATACTCTTCATCGGCGATACTTCGTGGTTGTCCCACTGATCGGTGACACCTTCTACCGTCAGCCCAGTATGATTTCCTTGGCCCAATGCCTCTAATCACGCCGATGCATACATTTCACTTTGTAATGTGTGAGGTCCAAACTCCTCTGTCTTCGGTCAGATAATGTCATATGTGTCTCTGACACTATACAACGTGGTGTATATTAGAATGAATACACCTTCAGCCAGACTTGTCTATTTGTCACCGATGCCCACCATCGGTTAGACACTAGGAATCAGAGGGACTTCCAGAGGTTCACCCAATGTCCAAGTCACACCGATGATCACTCTATCGGCAAAGCTTCTACTGTCGGTATAACTTTTCCCCCATGCTCCGATAATGCTTATCACACCGAAAAGCATAGCACCAAGTGCTCTGTGTCTACCTGATATGGGAAACCTCCTATAGAACCAAACATTTACGGACTGGCTGATTCTTGAGTCAAAACCTTTGACCACTCATATCAATCTGATCCCAAATCAACACTATCCACTTCACCTCGATTTCTCGACTAGCCACATGAAGATGTCTAGTCAAACCTGACTGAGTTTCCTAGATTCCTGGGTGAGGATGTAGAAAACAACAAACCTAAATATCTTTCCCCCATCACACTGATATTGCATAGGACTTTAGTGGATAGAGGAAAGGGTCTCCATTTATGAATCAAACCCTAACCCCTAGGTTACAAACCGGTCTCTGCAGAAATAACAATATTCCACCGTCTACACACTACAGGAACCCTAGGAACTAATAGCTAGCATCTAATTTAGGGCATGAATGTATAAGATCTTAACAGAGATATCAAACACCAAGAACACATAGATAGAACAACAGATATATCACACCCAGAAAACTCTTTTTATTCATTCATCAAGTCTTTGCTGCATCACACACACACTTCTTCTCTTGTGTTGCATATAGCTTGCCTCTTGAAAAGATGTAGAGACAACAGTTATTTCCCTCCAACCGTGCAAATTGATATTCAAATCAGTTAGCCATTGGCTTTACCCATCATACAAACAAAACCACATGTTTGCCTTGCACAATTACATCAATGGGACCAAATTGACCCTTATTACAACATGAAATGGCTTAAGAGCCTTATGAAATAATAAAAGAAAATATGGCCCTGCACTACAGAGAAGGTGCTCCTGTTCCAATAAATCCATGGAAAATGGGGCCATTTCCAATTCTGTAGTCTTAGCATTCTACATATTGACACAAGAGTATACCCTAATCTGAATAGGAAAAACAAACCCAGCCTTGTGCTTGTTGGCTACCAGCCTTTGTATGTCCACTATCTACCTACAAAGATCTAATAGGATGATTCTGTCATTAGGATACCTTGGAAGCTTGTAGGGTGCCTTGTGGAAACCAACATACATAATGTATGAAAATGACTTGAACTGGATAAACCAGTTACCCCATTTTGATAGTTCACTGGTTGCCTCCAAGTATAACCTCTTTGTATAATCACTCTCCAAACCCTTAATGATTGCATAGATGAAGGCATTATTTACAATGTAATGGTGCTTCTAGCTCTTAGAGTTCCAATTAGGGGTAGTGGTAAAAGAATTTAGTTTCTCCTAGTTGGAGGGAGCTAACCCTTTTCAATCCTGGGAAGCTAGCATGGTAAGTTACGAGGTATACCAGGTAAGAGGTCATGTAGAACCTCCTAGATTCCTACACATCTATCAATTTCTCATATAGATTATTGTTAATAAGGGTGCCCCATTGTATTCCTTTTGCATCATACATACTAACATGAAATATCACATCCATGGATAGAATTCCCTAGAATTCGGAGAACCAAACACCCTACTCAATAGTGAAATGATGTCTTTGACATCCTCTTTGAACTCACTCTAGTTCTATACATTGGCCATTTTCTTGGCAGACTTTCTTCTAGCTAGGAGGAGATTGTCATTAATAAGATTGGTTGTAGTGAAATTCTTCCTCTCATAGTAGTTTAGGGCCTCTTTCATGTCTATCTTATCATATTTTGCATAAGTAAGGAGTCCCCAAGCCTTCTTAATAGTCTTGGGACTAATTTCCTATTAGCAAACATATTTGTCACTGCTTATATTGTTTTGACTCACCTTGTTGACAGTAACATCTTTACTAATAGTTGGACAATTTGTTCTTGTAAATTGTCCTCTCAAGGTTTTAGAAGGTACAACTTCCTTATGATAATTTAATATTTTTTTGTTACACTTTTAACAAAAAAATGAGAAAAGGTAATTGCATATAAATATAAAATCTAACTAAACCACAACACAAAATGTATTGCAAGCAAGAAATCTTATCACATAAACTGATTTTCTTCTAGACATAAGAATGAAAGGAAAACCAACTATCACTTCCACAATGATATTAGCACCACTTTTGCATCCAATCCCAACATATGAAGAGAGACACTCAAATGATGGTAAATTTAAATATGAAGCAGGTTATCATTATTTCAAACAACAGTATGTAGATATCAAGATTCCACAAGTTATATATATTCAACATATGAAGAATTAATAACATACATCAAAGGACAATCGACTCACTAGCAATCCTCTTCTAATATTTATGAATTCAATCCACCACATACAATTTTCCAAAATACCCCCTTACTAATTTAGAAATAGAATACCAGTGATCTAGTTTGAAAAAGTAAAATTTTCATAAAAAAAGATCCTTTCTACTTCTTTACACCTACAATTTATAGTGAAAAGAGTAAAACCAACTTTCCCGTACAACAGTTATGCAACCAACAATACATGATAAAATAAAGTTTATGAGAAGTATTAATCAAGAAATATTCTCGAATAATAGAGAGTTCCAATAAAAAATAGAATTCAAAGAGTAATCAAGAAACTGTTTCATTGTTCTCTTCTTCAGCAACGTCAGATCTGTCTTGCCCATCTAGAGTCTTTTTGTCTATCCCATCTTCATCTTTCTGATTCAACTCTATTTGAAAAACTTTGAATTTCCCAATAATCGAAAGGACATTCTTAGAGTTGGGAATAGCTATAATTGCTAGCCTTGTCCTCCATTTCTGCAATACATTGCTAGCCTCTGCAAGTTTTCTCTCCATCTCAATAAGGTCCTTCTTGAAACTGGATAGATAAGTAGATACATTGTTGAGCCTCTCTATAGAATTTTCTTTGGTACCTTCCTTAACTTTCAATTATTCAACCAACAACTCTTTAAAAACATGTTTAATAGTATCTAATTCCAATAGATTTGATTCAGTCTCATCCCAGAGATCAACTCTAGGGATATGCAAGTTCTATGAAGATCAAGCATGTAGGATTTCTTGTTCTTAGCTAGGCTTTTCAAATCATTTGTACATTGTTGTTCCATGTACAACTTCCAGTCAACAACAACTAACCATTTTGCTGATTCGTTTTCTTATAGTTTCTCAATGATCTTTTCTATCACTAAGATACTAGAATCCATCTTAGCCATGCAAGAAAAATTATTCTTGGCTACGCTTAGCATTTAATGTTCTTTCTTGATTTCTTTTAAATCATTTAAAAAATTTGTTTGCTTCTCAAATAACCTACCATAAAGAGTGAATATGTCATGAATGAAACAGAGACCATCAAATGTCAACTTCCCAACCCATTTGTCTACTACATTACCAAGATATTTGTACTTATTGATCTAATCAAATACTTCTATAGTCAAACCTTTAGGAACACCAGTAGTGGCATCCAAGGGCTGAGAGTTAGTATCAACAATGTATTTAACATATGAAGTAAGAATATCCACTTGGTCTTCCAAGACTTCATTTTCATTCTCTTTCTCTTCCAATCTAGTGCTAGGATGTCAACTGACAATTTTGCATTGTGTATATCACCTTGGACCGAGGGTGGCCCCAAGTCTACAGTACTCACCTGAAAGTCATTAGCAGATATATCTTTCATTTCCTTGTCGACCATTGGCTCTGTAATCTCCATATATCTGTGCTTGGAAACTAGTTCCACCATCAACCTAGACAACTTTTTGGCCTTCTTGGGAGTAGGTTCCAATTTGAGCATCCTGGCCACTACATCAAACTCAGTATCAATGATTTGAGAATATCTCCTCTTATTCCCAACTTCTATTTTCAACCATGTTGGGGTGGCTGTCACAGAAGATCCACCTATATTCTTTTGAGATATTTCATCAGCCTTAGAGGCATTATCTATCATTGTTTGCTACCTAGGAGGATTTTGGAACTGACCATCTTGAGGAGTGTGAGATGGTGTTTTTCCTTGTTCTAATTTTGAAGTATCTTCCTCATCCTATCCATCTTGCAATTCCTAATGTGATACCTGTGAATTTTTATCTACTTGTGAGTTGAGGCATTTTTTGACCTTGATTTTCTTCCTGGGCCCATTTGTCCCACCATGCCTTGCAGGAGGGGGCTCTAGTGTAGTTTCTTGGACAAAATAAGGGTTACTATGGTTAGGAGTGCTCACATAAATCACTGGTACTTCAATAAATAGCTCCTTGTGAGAAGGGGAACCTGCACCACAATCAGTCAACTTAAATTGTAACCATACTTGACTTCTATTCAACATGGAAAGAGTCATAATCTTAAGATCAGTGGCTTCATCCACAGCCCAATCAACATCAGGAAATGGCTTAACATTCCCAGAAGCAAAAGCAGGGTCAAGGACATCAAAATAATCAACAATGTCTGGGATTTACCAACCAAGTCTAGATTCTCATTTGATCAAGTGTCAACCTTGACTAATCTCTTCTCCTAACTTCATATTCATCAATACACTTAGCTGAAATATCCTCCAAATGACATATATGTTTTCTTAACATAGGAAAATACAAGTTATTCTTGACAAATTCTTTGCTGTCAAAATTACTTCTTGATCCATAGGTTTGAAAATGAAAATGATTCAATAACATATCTACATTCTTTTCATCTTCAGGCTTAGCACAAGTGTAATAAGTCAGATTCAATGGGAATGGGTACCCCTTCTTCTTCGCATCATAATACCTTCTCCCTACTAGGTAAGCCTCTCTACAAACTTCCACAAACACTATATAATCTGAGGCATATTTTGGTAGCTTAACAGGGGGAAACACAAAACCTCCAATTCTGATATATGTAAATTTATCATACTAAATAAAATCATCCAGTTGGGAGATTCATTAGAAATCCTGACCTCTGGTTTCTCCCAGATTCTTCTGACTAAGAGCATCAAGAAGGCATCATTCACCTTTTATACACCTTATTCCCATTCTCCTCCTACAACTAGGGAAAATAATTATAGACTTTTGTTTTAGCAGTCATTAGGCCTGCTACTTGTAATCCTAGCCAATCTGGCTGTATGGTAGCCAACAAATAAATTAAATAAGAACACATATGTGACTTCTTATTATTTTGAAACTTCACTAACTGCTCATGCAGTTGGTCATTTATTAGTTGAGACCAATTGTTACACCCCAAAATTTTCATCCCCAAGCCTTGTATTTTTCATTGTTTTCGGCCAACTCTTGATTCTTTGTCTTTCCTTTGATTTCCTTATCTAACTTTAAAACTCACGTGTGTTAGAAATCTTTTAACCTAGTCACTAAAGTCCTAAAGTTTGCAACCCTTGTCGCATGGTTATAATATTCTAAAACCTGCCAACTTCCCGACTGTGTATTGCATAGCCGAGTTTTAATCTTTGCTCTTGTGGTCACTAGGTCAGAGGTTTTTGAAACTTTGAAAACCCTAACCTAAGGTTTTAAGGTTCCAATATCTCGTGACTTCGCAACAAGAAGGTGGTCAACCGGTTCCTGAGGCTCATAATGATCATAAAATGATATGCACGACACACGAAAGGAATGTCTTTTCAGAATTTTCAGGAAGTGGGTAAATCTAAAGGCTACATCCTCAAGGCATGCATTGAATGCCATGTCAACTCAGCATTTAAAATACTTAGTAAGTTTCCTCCAGCACACGCAATCTCTTTCATTTTCTTGCAGAGTTTTCTCTAAGTAATGTAGCCACCATTTTTCCCATACTCTACTATTGTTCCTTCTGTACTTAGTTGTTCTCTACTCTGTAGTGGTAATGAAATTCAAATACCAGGGAGCTCCCCATAATTCTAGAATTAAAAATAGTTGGTCTCGTATAAGTGATACTAAGCTTGGTCACATTGATTTAGAGGAGTTTTGGTCTCGTCTGCAACAAGAAGACAAGTTGTCATTTACAAAGAAGATACTACAAAGTGGTCTGGCACATGCAGAAGGGTTCCTGGTCTTTGTGCAAAGTGAAGAGTTAGTTGTGGCTTGTGCGAGAAGAATGTCCCAGAAACTTTTGAAATCAAGGCCAAAGATGGAACTGTGTTGGGTAGAATCAATCCAGAAAGCATTATTCATGCATTAAAATTTCCTAAAAGGAAAGAGTTTGAAGAAATGTCCATGGCTATTGGAATGGATTTCTTTCAAGCTAACGAAGACTGGTGCAAGAATTCCATTGCACAGCATTGGTTGAAGTCAGAGAAGAAAGGTAAGTCTCAACTGCCTCAAAAACTTAGAAGAGCCCATTTCAAAGATGAAATTTCTAATATGATTACTTTGCTACATAGAGTAGTAGGAAGTGAAAATATAGACTCTTTTGAGGAGTGGATGTTCCATTTCATTTTCATAATATACAGTGAAGATAAATACATAAATTGGGCCGAGATTATCAATTTTCATTTGAATAAGCAGTTAATGAGATTTCAGGAGACTTTGGCCTTTCATATGTGTTCATACCTGGTTTACATTCTGGCCAGTCAAGAGGTTGTTTGGGCTGGGTTGAGACCACATGGGTCTTTAACTCCAAGCACACCTATGTTTAGTTATTTTCCTCAATTGAAAAGGGATGTTGGAATGAAATACTACCGCTGCATAAATGATGCTTTTCTGATGTATGTAGTGAGAAAACGAGATGCAAACCCTGAACTGAGGATTTCACCAAAAGTTGCTTCCCTAGTCATGCAATATGGAAGTTTCTATATTCAGTTCAATAGGTTTACCTATCTAAGAGTAGGAGGTTATGAAAATGTCCCAACAAAATTGCCAAGATACCCCAGTGATTTTTCTCATTTTTCTGGAAGTCTGCAAACAAATGTTTGTAGTGAATGTTAAGTATTACAGTATGAAGAAGAAGGGGTATGATTTTCCATTAAAATTATCCTCCTACTCGTGTAAAACAAATGAAGTTGCTAGGGGAGCAGAACATGTTTTGGCTGAATTCAATTTGCATGCTTTGTCAATGAGATCCAATTTTGATAGTAAAAACTATGTGAAGCAGAATTTTCATGGCTCTAGTTCCTATGAGCATCACCCGACTTTGAAATATTTATGGGAAGATTGCATAGATGATAGGGAGGTTCAGAGGAGGAACTGTATGAGACTCACTTTGAGTCAAATTCAATTTTTTGGTCTCTCTATTTACATCCCAGAGGGGGTAGAAGAAAATTCTAAAATCATTGATGAAGAGTATCAAGCCCTAGTGACTAAACCTCTTCCTCGAGTCAATTGGTCTAAAAAAGAAATTGTGGATTTGAGAGTTCACTCTTCTGCTATAATAAAAAGAATTGAAGATTGGCTAGCTGGGAGATGGCATGGGAATGCTGGTTCTCCTCATAATTTAGGGAACCCTAGAACTAGTGATCAGAGACCTGTACAAAATTCTGGTGCACGCACTACCTCAAGGAGACAAGAATATTTACAGTCTAATTCCAATTATTAATCTAGAGAAGATGGAGAAAGGCCTGATGAAGCCCTAAAATTGAAATCAATCTTTGAATTGCATAGCTTCCCTTCATCCACTTTTGCCAAGAAAAGTACTCCAACCAAGCCACTACCTATGTCTTTCGATCCTTTTTTTCAACACATTGTTGATGATGGTTCTTTCCCACCATTTTTGGAGATTCATGCTTCTCCCACTACTGAAGAGGTGTCTATTTCTATTTCCATTGATAATCAGGTTAATGATGTTTCTAACAATGTCAGTACTGGTTTGGTATCATCTTCACCAAGTTGGTTGAAGAAGGCTATAGATAAGAAGAGAAAATCTATGCCCACTATTGTAGTCGAGGTAGATATAGTTTCCAAGTTGCTACAGATCGCTTCTAAGCCCAAAAAGGCTAGGAGAATGTCAAGAATGGTCAATGATGCTACCACTGGGCACCAGATGTTAGAGATTGTGGATCTTGTAAAGGATTTGAATGAAGAGGAGATTACTGAAGTTGATTATAAGATAAGCCACATTGATTTGGGTCCTTCTACTTTGGAGGGGAATTCATATCATGCTAATTTTTCTGTCAATGCTTTAATTAAAAGGGCTAAAGAAGAAAGGAAAGAGAATATAAAGCTTTAGTCTCAAATTTTATCTTTAAGCAAATTCATTCAATCCATCATATCACCCACATCATAGGAAGCATCCAGCTTAGAGGTGATTGGAATTGATGCCAACACTGTTCAACAAATTAAAAATAATCAAAACTTTGCTAAGGCTATTATGGAGTAGGTGGAAAAGATATCTTGTGATATGTTATTTTTCTTGACCAAGATGATATAGAATTACTCCCAGGTGCATAACAAAAGAAAGGAATTGATCAGTGAGCTCCAGCAGGTGAGGAAGGAACAAGGTAGTACTTATGTACTTTCAAAAGAAGTTGTTGAATTAATAGCCTTGGATCCTATAACACTCATGAAAGAAAGTTTAGCTAACGATCCCCATGAGATTGACCCATCTTGGGCTGATTCATTGGTTTGGAAGCTAAATATGTATGATAATCTTATAGAGTAGATTAATATAGCTTTGCAAGATTATTTAGATTTAATGATTGGCATTCAAAGGGATTGCCAGACATTAGATGTGAATATTCTGGATGAATTTGGATAAAATCTGCGGGATCCTAAGGAGATTACTATGGAGACCAAAGACATGATTTACAAAGAACTTGCTAATCCTGAGACCGTTTCTAGTGAATCACTGGGTAAATTGGGTTTAATTCATGTTTATCTTTGAGGTTTCAGAAACAAAGATGAACTCATTTAGGAAACTATAGCAGGAGTAAACAAAACTTTGGCAAAGTTTAGAACCAAGCTATAGATCACCTCAACACTAGGGAGTAAGAACATCATAGCTACCATCACCAAATATCGGGAGTATAGGCTAAGAGTAAAAGTACATGAAGTAATGGCTGAGGACCAAGGTGGTGAGATTGTTGAAGACCCCAAAGAAGGTGAGGGGGTGGCGAGTTGATTTTATTTTCTTTCATGCATTTCTAACACTTGGCTCTTGAACTTCTTTAAACGACTTTAGTTTGAAACGGTTGTCCCCAAGAAACTATTCTATTTCTAAAGACAATTATTATGTGGACATTATAAATATGTTATAGGCGACATAGTATGGATCTTTCTTTTTTGGGAAAACTTTGATTTTCTCAATTAAGTTAGATAGTTTTGATACTTGTTTCATTTCTATCTCTTTCAATATAGAAAAGATATACTGCTGAATGGTTCGAGCATATATGGTCTTTGTGCTGTGGTGTTTGGGATCATCATTCTTCTTATGTTGAATGTTATGTCAATAGTTTTCTTTCTTGATATTGGAAGTTTCAGTGGGTGATCTTATTGCTGTGGATATCTATCTTTGAATAAATACATCATGGTGATGGGAATTTGAATTCTTTATTTGGGTTGATGTTTGAAGTCTTTGAGCTTATTATAGTCATTTAATTCATTTAGATGTGTGGGATATCCTTTCAAATCTTTCTAGTTAAAAGCATTACCTTTTCTTGCTTTCTAGTTAAAAGTAACATATAATTTAATTCATTGTATATCATTTGAAGGTAGCTGCCACCTTGTAAAATAAGTAGAGAGTTGGTTGTAAAACATCATTGTAACTGACTCAACTGTGGTTACATTTGTCATTATTTGGGTGAGAGAATATAGAGTTGAATGACAAATTTGTCAACCAACAGATTTTTGGTGACTCTACTGGGGATATTGTCAAATATGTGTTGTGAGTTGTTTTAATGGTTCTTCAGAGGCGTAACACTCCAATCCTTCAACCTAATGTAGATTGGCCGGTAGGTGACTAGGAAGATATTATTACTGTTCTAAGATTACTTGCTTGGCAACATAGAAGAACCAATTTGCAAAATCATCAAGTTAACAAAGTATTAGAAGAAGAAGAGGAACTTGGTGAGATCATGAGAGATAATGCTAGACATTTTGAGAATGTTCAAGAAATTGTTTTTGTTGAGGTTGTAGTACTTGTGCTTTGGAGAGAAAGAATTTGTCCTGTCCAAGCACTCCCCAATGATAGGCACAGAAACCAAGTAGCTAACCAAAGAAACCAATTGAACAATCAGCAAATTCCTCCATGAGCTAATTAGTAAGTGAAGTTGGCAACTCTGTAATCTTAAGTTTTTATTGTTTAAATATGGCTTCAAAAAGGTATACTAGAGGAGATAGAAAGAAAGGGATTTGGGATGAATATTTTGCATTATTAGAAGCTGGCAACTTCTCTTCTTTCCCACTTAATCGAAAGGTTAATTCTAAGTCCATCATTAGACCTCCATCCCCTCCTCCTAGTCAAAGCCTTACAAACACTTCATCCACATCTTGTCAGGCACTTCTATTGCATGGTATTGCCCTCCCTTTACAAGTAAACTTTCCCGTTTGCAACCCTCAAATAATGGCTCAGCCTCCACCTATCCCATGGGGGCCCACCATAGGTCCACTCAATCTTGGAGCCCAATTACATGATTTTCCTGAAGGCTCAGGGAAAATCATACCTAAATTTAGAGGAGATGGGAAAGTAACTCCAGAAGAGCACATGCAAGCCTTTTTCACCGCCTCTTCTATTCTTGTTGTACAACATGAAGATGTTGCTGTGAGGCTTTTTGTAGAATCCCTAACTGATGCTGTCATTGATTGGTTTTATCACCTTCCCAATGGCTCTATCAATGGCTAGGATATTTTGAAAACAAAGTTTGAAAGTAGGTTCAAAATTGCTGAGAATGAATAGACTCTTGTCACCCAATTGGCTACAATGAAGAAAGAAATACACGAGCCGATGAGAGAATTTGTTGCCAAATTCAATAAGCAATACAATAGAATACCTAAGAATATGAGACTCGGGGATGAACTATTGAAGTGTTTCTTTATTAATACTCTTCCTCTAGATATCATTTTTACCATTAAAAGAGAGGGAACAGCTGATGTGAATGCAGTTCAAGAGAGAGCCATATCAATAGAGGATGATTTAATCATAGTCGGGAAGTGGAAAAAGGAATTGCAGACTAGAAAACCTTCTGTTGTAAATTCTATCGATTTAGTTATACAAAGGTTGGCCAATGACATAATCACCTTGAAGAGGCAAATGCCAAAGGGACAATATCAAGATATACCAAGGAAAGATTATGTTCCTCTAGGTGGTTACTGTAGACACCTAAAAATGTCTTTTACCATTTAACCGACTCCATACATCCCGAATCACACCAATTTCCCTTCTAACCAATTAGTTAAATTTTTATTTAATTAATTACCCCTTTCATTTTCTAAATTCACACCATTTTATCCCAAAAATTGAATTAATTTCACTAATTCAATAGTCCAAACCTTAGCCAATTGATTTAATAAATATACAATATTTATTAAAACAATTTCCCCTTTTTCACTAAATCCAATTAATTAGTTAAAACCATGTTAACTAATTAATTCAGCCTATTAATTAACCTATCCCTACCCTAGACAATTAAATAGCTATTATTTAATTGCCTATCCTAGCCTACCTCATCTTAGCCCTATGATTAATTAAATAAAACCTATGTTTAATTAATCCTAACCTCTCATTTGGGTGGTCAAACCTTGTTTAACACCCTTCCCCACATCCTCCAAATAAAAAATTGAATTAAATCCACATAAGTCAATTTTTTATTTAAAAATATCCCACATCACATTTAATTCCTCTTACACCCCCTTAACTCACCCATACTCATTTATTTCCTCTTATCCCCAAAAGAATTTTTAATTCATTTACATTCCCCCATATGAATCTTTAATTCAAAAATAATCCTTCACCCCCATGCTCATTTAATAACTCCTTTTCCCAAAATGAATAAAAGATTCACTTTTATTCCTAGCCCTCCATTCATTCAAGATTTAATCTAGGCCCTCCACATCACGTTTATCCTCTACCATTGATCTTCCAAATCAATCTCCACCATTGGATCAAAATCCCTTCCAAAAATCTATAAATACAACCTCTCCCAAGCTATTTCATATCCAAGTTTCATGCAAAGTTGTTATGCCAAAATCTCCATTGAGCTAGAATAGTGAGTTGCAAATTAGAGTAGCATTTCACATTTGAATCACTTGTCTAGGGATTATCTTTGTCTTAGGAGTTCTTGGGTGCATGCTCCTACTTCCCTTGATGACATTGGGTTTGCATGTGAGGTATAACTTTGTGTTATTTGCATTTTGTTAAGTATTTCAACCTCATTTGTTTATCTAATCTACATTGGCACGCCCGGTGGGACCCACAAGGTTCAAGTCTAATCTATTTTGTGTGAGTTTTGTGCAAAGGACATGTGTTTATAGGTGCAACGCTATCATACCTGCACAGCGGCGCTATCTCAGACACCTTTTAGAGCTATCCTCTATTTTAGCGCTATTTTGTGTAGCGCATTTCTGTTTTATGAACTCACTCACATGTTTTTTCTTTAGCATTTCCCTGCTATTTTTGGTTTTTAATTGCTCTCTATTTTCATAGAGATCTTAAAAATACAAGGGGAAGTTATGTCAAAATTTTCAAAAATTTAAACATGCATGCTAGTTTCTATTTTGGCTTGTTTCTTGTTTGTCAATGACTAACAAAGCTAACGAAACATCTTGTGTGTGTAGCCTAACCCTCTATTTTGGTTAGAAGATCTCCATTTTGCAGGCCAGACATACTCAGACACGTATTGGTGCTATCTGTACCCAGAACGACACTATCTTCAAACTGTGACCAGACCCTTTGACAGCATGCAGTGGTGCTTTCTTAGACCTCTTTTAGTGCAATCTTCTCATTTAGTGCTTTCTCTCTATTGTATTAGTGCTATTAATTATATTAGCACCTTCTGTAGAACTCTGTAGCGCAATAGTTTATTTTGGCGCCTTCAGGGTCTCTTATTAGCGCTATCTTTTGAATTAGCGCCATCTGTATTAGGTGTCAGGTTCTCTGTCTATTTTATGTCAGTGTCACCATTTACTGTCTGCAATGGCACCATTTACTGTCTATTTTAGTGCTATTTTGGAACTGACTTTACTGTCTGTGCAGGTACTGACAAGTATTTTTGTAGGTCTTTACCATCATTTTGTGAATACTAACAAACTTTTGCAGGATGTTTTTATCTCTAGTTTAGCAAAAACACTTCGTTTGGAAGCTTAAAATGAACCCTTTGCATGCTAGTTACACAACATTTTGATTTGGTGCAATAAAATTGAACAACAACAAACAAATCTTTGTGTGTGTGTGTGTGCCAAACATTTAAAATTTGGTGTTCTTAAAAATCTACAATTGTGTGCCAACAACTATCAAACGCTTCAATTTTGGGCTTTTAAAAAGAACCACAAATTGCATCAATCAAGTCATTGGGTTAAAAAGAACAACAATCTGCATTATCCACGCATGTAATTAAGAAAATCAAAGTAACTTGTGTGAAGTGTTTTCGTGGTTGTGTTGGTAGTGTGAAAAGCGTATGCTCTTCCCTCACACCATTTGGTGAGCTTGGGAATCAAAAGCTTCTCACATAACTTGCATTAATCACCCCCAACATAATCCAAAGAAATAAAATAAACCATGTTTAGTGTGATGCAAACACAAACAATATGTATACTCTCCCCTCACATCTTTGTATGAACTTGGGGATCAAAAGTATTTTTGTGTTTGTATTACTTTTGTTAATCCTTAGAGGGCCTACCACCCCGCTTCGAAAGGTGGGAATGACCCAAGCGACAACAAGCTAAAGCCAAGCTCTTTCAAGTTGCTATATAAAATAAGGTGTTTGGGACAAAAGTCACAAGCGACAGGTGTTGTTGTGTTATACCGACAGCCAACCTCCCCCAAAACCCTCCAAGGCCTAACCCTTGGAGGCTGGGAGACTCCATAACAGAGAGTAGCGCTACCGCATGTATAACCACCTGAACAAAAGCACTTACTAAGAACCTTTGTTTAGCAAGCCAAAATCCTTCTATTTGTTGGTGCAGAAGGGAAACCTTTGAAGCGGCCCTGATTCATGCGGTTCTTAGTCGAGATAGTAGGGATAATCTAAAGGTTTGGTGAGGGACAAGCCTTATAAGAAACCTAGATCTTGGTATGTGTGAGAAGTGTGTGCAATTGTAAGGAGGAGCCGGTGCTACCAAGATCCTGGAGCTACCCACTTTGAATAGGCACAACTAGGGGATTCAACAAATACTGTCACATCTTCACCTTAGGTTGTGCAAAGTGCTTGTTAAGTAAAATCACACATCTTTTACAAAACAAAACAAAATCTTGATTATTGTGTAATTATTGTGCTTGAATTGTTTACAACAAACTTGCCAAGAGACAAACCAAATCATTTGATCAAATTCCAAACAAAAGAAAATCCAAAATTGCCATAAAAATCTGTCTTTTTAGGACCTCGACAAACACTGCCTTGTTTTAGCACCATCTCTATCTGATTTTGGTGCCATTTCACCTATGGATTGGTGCTATTCTCATATTGACTTGCCTAAAATAGAGACCTATTTAGTTGTGATCTTCACCATCAGCTCTACCATAATCCATATTCACCTTCCAAAAATCTGACAACAGTCCATCCATTTTCTCTCAAAATTTTCCAAATCATACCTTCACTTTGACCTTAGAGGATTAATCACCATCATTGTTGGACCATTTGCTATATCAAACCCACTCAAATTCATATCCACTTGTCTTCATTGATTTTTGCATACCTTTTGGACCAAACAAATCCTTGTCACAAGAAAATCATTCCAAAAATCCCCAAAATCTCCCAAATCAAAACATCATCAAAATCATCCTTTTGAGCTAAATTTCGATCTAGATTTCATCCTTCACATCATATCTTGCTTGGAAAGTCAATATTCTACTTTCCAAGTGAAATAATCATCCCTCTTTGCGTAAGGTCAATAGTCTACCCCAAACAAAGAAAAACATCCATTTGTGCAACCACAAATCTAGGTCCTACCTAAGCTCAATTTGTTCACTATCAAAATCCTCCATATAAAACATCAAAATCAAACATCAACAAAATCTCTTCAAAACAAACATCATCCATCACCTATCTTTTGGTCCAAAAAAATTGTGTAGAAAATCAATATCGTCCACTCATACCACCCTTAGATTAAAACCTCTAGAAAGACATATTGATCTTCCACCACATCCTCTCTTCTACTCCATCTCACTACCACATTCATCTTTCGGTCCAACAAGTTAATCCAAATCCTCTAAGGTCTCCATCCCCATTTCACCCCACCTCATAAATCAAATCCATCCACTTGCATGCCCACTACTAGATCACAACACAAGAAAATCCAAGAAATGGCAGAGCAATATTAGGGCATAGGAATGCCTAACACCAACAATAGCAACATACCCATCAACCAATCATTCAACCCACCTACGTACTCTTACATCCCCTCATATAATCCCAATGAAAATCCTTTCCATTTCTTACAACAACCACCACCACCACCACCACCACCACAACAAAACATCTCCAACATATCCCAAGATGATCTAGATGTCTTGACCTTCACACAAGACGCCGATAACATGGACATGCTTGACAAAGTCCTAAGATCAGATCCAAATAGATTTCTAGATCATCTCCTCAAAATTGGTTCCCAACCACCCCATAATACGACTCCATCACAACCATCCTCTTCTAACACCATTCCTACCACATCAAATACCCAAACATCAACATCAAACCCCCAACCCATCACCTCTCAAACATCAACACCTACTGTATCTACCTCCATCCTAACATCTGCCGTCACTACATCGACAATCCCCACAAGTGCCTCTATTCCTACCACTTCCCAATCCATCACCACATCCACTATCACAACCAACATGACCTCTTCCATTCCACAAATCACCTTGGGCATACAAGGCAACATCACGCATGCAAGTACATCCACAAGTGTGCCTCCACCCAATCCCCAAACCATTGCATACCTAGGACAATTATTCTCACAACCACCTTACAATACCTCCAACCCATCCAACGTCCACCAATCCAACATCAACCCGTCCACTATCACGTATCCACATAACCCCATAACATCATCTACACAACATCAAACCAATCCCCAAATACCACCACATATTCTCCAACAACTCCACACATATCAACAACATCAGGCACAAATCAACCAAAACACCAACCCGCAGTACCAACATCTCAATCAAACAAATCCCCAACATCAAATCCGACCCCATCTCCAACATCTCACCAAAAAATAGGCCTACACACTCCAACCACAACAACCACAAGATCTCACAAACATTGTACAGGCCTTGATCCAAAAGGTGGACAACCTACAAACTGGGGGCAAGTGAAAACACTATTCCTTTGAGGACATTTGCCCCTATCCATTCGATCACACATTGTATATGCCCCCTTTCCCCAAGAACTTCAAGACACCTAAATTCGACAAATACAAGGGAAAGGGAGACCCTAGAGATCACCTTAGGGAGTTTTAGATCACTTGCTTAGAGGTCTCAAATAATGATACATATCTTATGAGACTCTTTCCAAGAAGCCTCGGCGGTCAAGCCGCTGAATGGTTCGCACATCTTCCCCCAAGCATTAGGACTTTCCCTAAGCTTGCGGAGAAATTTGTAAACCATTTCTCCTACAACTTCAAGCACGAAATGTCTATGACAGACGTTTGCAACACCAAACAAAAGAACAGAGAAGCCTTCACTTCTTTCTTGCAAAGATGAAGAGGCCTAGCAAGCAAACTCCCATGGCCAATTCCTGAAAAACAACTCATCACCAAGTTCGTGACCAACCTCAATCAGGAATTAGGGTTTCATTTACAAATCCTTTGTGCATCTACCTTTAAAGAGGTCATCGACAAAGGCATCACCATCGAACGGGCCCTCATCACCAAGGGCTCCATTAAACTATACGACTACAAGTCCAACAACAACAATAATAACAACAACAACAATAAACCCCACTCAATACCCCCAATACAAACAACAACGCCAATACACAATCAAATGACAAATCACACTATTGGGGGAAGAACAAGAACAATCTAAATGACGGCGTCACAGACATGAAAGCCATCCAACATGTATAGAATCAGACACCTACACATACCTATGGCACCAATGTAAATAACCAAAGGGGGCAAGCTAAACCACGCAAACCTAGAAGATAATTTACACCCTTAGGGGAACCCATTGAGGACATCCTCGATAGATGTCTCAAGAAAGGTTTGATCACACTCCCACCTGTTAGACCCCACCAGGATAATGAACTCAAAGTGGCATGGTACAATGAAAATGACTATTGTGAATACCATTGCATTGCAGGTCATAAAACCGCTGACTGCATGCAACTAAAGCATTGCATCCAAGACCTTATAGATCAAAATCAAGTCAACCTTGATCAAAGTGCCCAACCATCACCAAACACTAACCTCAGAGCTTACAAGGATCCACTCCCCAACCATAATAAAGCCTCCTCATCCAACCAAGCATACAATGTCACCCCACCACCCACGTCCTATGACTCTATCGTAGGATGGATCGAAGCATCATCCCACCATGTCAACACAATCACCATTCAGGTACAAGCACCTGATTGCACTGTTACAACTCGTCGTGGCCATGTATCTATCTGCACAGCCCCTCCCACCGATCAAACGCCTACATCCACATCCGATCCCCTCCCCCCTCGTCCAACCACACGTCCATCACCTACCAATCAGTATAACTCCTAGAACATCTAGGAAAGACACCTGCACAAATATTGATACTTAAGTTGCTCTACACATCCCCCCTTCACAAAGATGTCCTCAACAAAGCCCTCTTGGAAACCCAGGTTCCCACCAACTTGAATGTGACCCAATTCCAAGCCATGGTAGGACATATCACCGCACCTCACCACCTCACATTCTCAGAAATGGACCTCCCCGCTTCTGATCACTTACATAACGATGCCTTACACATCTAAGTCCGTATCCACAAACACATCATTAAAAGAGTCTTAATAGATGGTGGCTCCGGCCTAAACATTTGCACTCTTAAACTGCTAAAACACTTGGGGTACTCAGATGTGGTTGTGGACACTAGCGATTGCATCACAATCAAAGGCTATGATGACACCGAACGGCTCTCTAAATGCACCATCAAGCTCCCTATCCAAGTGGGATAGAAAATACTAGAAACAAAATGTCAGGTCCTTGATCTTGACCTCCCCTACAACATTCTTCTAGGCCGACCATGGATCCATGCCATGCAAGCCATTACATCCACATTCCATCAATTCCTCAACTTCCCTCACAACGGCATGGAGGTAACCATCTATGCTAACCCTCGCCCCTTCCAATACTGCAGTTTCTTGGAAGGACATGATAACACCTTCTGTCCATATAACAAAGCCACAACCAAAGCTAATCATACAACTTCCACCTCATACATCGACCCCACTAACATCACCACTACTTCATCCCAAACACCACCCCCACCCGAGGTCAAGATCAAGCTCACCGACATGGGATGTGGAGAATATGACCTACACTATACCTTTTGTGTGGGCACATTACCCAATCCTAAAACATTTGGCATCCCAAAGATAGAAGCAGCCAACACTGTCATCATCAAGTGCAAACCATCACCCGTCTTTGAGAAGAAACATCTCCTAGATCAGGATGTGCTTGAAGACATATCATCCTGGCTGTATAAGGATGAAGAAACTGAGCCAAAAGCCCCTACCATACCAACAAAAATCTATGGTAAAGGGTCTAAAATTGTCAAAAGCATGGGTTACAAAGGACAAGGCGGTATTGGCCTTCATGAGCATGGGATTGTGGAACCAGTACAAGAAACAAGAAACCCCTATACATAAGGGTTAGGATATGGTCAAAGACAACGTATCCTCACTACCGGCGAATGCATCTTAGCTGAGGTTGCTACAGTTTCCCCTAACGTTGACAATGTCAATGAAACAGACCATCAAAACTCCTTTAGTGACTTTGCCAATTTCTTTGACTCATCCATATGCACCATCCATAGTCACCACCCTAGCCTCATCCTCTAATGACTTACCACTGGTATATCCAGACCTCATAGACTGGGACCAACGGGGACCTCCTATCTTTGACATAGCACCAAATGATGAGGCCATTGCCGAAATGATGGGGGTCAGAGATCACTTCCCCCTAGAAGATCACTGAGCAGGTTACATCATGGAACTCAATCCAGATGCCTATTTCAGGGAGACAACCCTTGCTTCTAGTCATAAAAACATACAAATAAAAAATGGATCTGATGGTGAAAATTGTTCTGCAGTAGTATCAGATCCCAAAAAAATAAAAACAAAAGACGTATCTCTTGGTGAAAACCTCCACGAGGTGCCAGGAGATGGATGCATGGGCCTCCTTGAGATAGACAAAGTCTATCCAAACAGATCACCATCTTGGTCGAACCAGCCTAGGAGATGAATCTTGGGACAGAGGAACAACCAAAAATCACATATAGAGTAGAATCTCTCAGCATACAGGAACAGGAGAACTTCTTGTCCTTCACACATAGAAATAACAATTTTGCGTGGACCTATGCAGACATGCCAGGGCTAGATCCCTCTTTGGTTGTCCATCATCTTGCAGTATGCCCTGATGTGAAACCAGTAAAGCAGAAACTCAGAAAGATGAATCCTCAGGTGGCACTCCTTGTCAAAGTAGAGCTAAAGAAACTACTGGATGTTGGGTTCATACACCCAATTGATTATCCTGAATGGGTTTCAAATCTAGTACTCATTGCTAAACTAGATGGCTGAATTCACTGTTGCATTGACTTCAGAGACCTCAACAAAACCTGCCCAAAAGATGACTTCCCACTACCAAACATCGACATGATAGTGGATCTCATAGCAGGACATGAGATACTATCCCTCATGGATGGCTTTTCAGGATATAACCAAATAAAAGTCACTGAAGAGGATCAGCACAAGACAACCTTCATATGCCCATGGGGGACATACTGCTAGGTGGTAATGCCATTTGACCTCAAGAATGCAGGAGCTACCTATCAAAGAGCTATGACCATCATCTTTCATGACCTTTTTCACCACATCATGGAAGACTACATCGACGACTTACTAGGAAAATCAAAGACAAGAGAAGAACATCTAGATGTATTGGCCAAGATCTTCGATCGATTAGAACAATACAATGTCCATCTGAATCCAAAGAAGTGTGTCTTCAGGGTAAATTTTGGCAAACTCTTGGGATACATAGTCTCCAAGCGAGGAATTGAGGTGGATCCCACAAAGGTCAAGGCCATCACTGAAATGCCTCCTCTGAAAACATTGAAACAACTAAGAAGTCTACAAGGAAAACTCCAGTCTATTCGTCAGTTCATTGCTCAATTAGCCAATAAATGTCAACCATTCCAGCACCTCCTGAGAAAAGATATAACTTTTGTATGGAACACTTAGTGTTAGGGTGCCTTTGATCAACTAAAAGAATACCTGGCTAATCCCCCTGTTCTAACCCCACCAAGGCAAGGCAAACCCCTCCTGCTTTACATCTCCGCAACAGAGACAACTATCGAAGCCTTACTAGCACAACACGATGAACAAGGGAAAGAAAGAGCCATCTACTACATCACACCCTGATCTCTTATGAGATCAACTTTACCCAAATTGAATGAGCATGTTTGGCCCTAGTCTTCACTTCACAAAAACTATGACACTACATGCTCAATCACAAGACCAAGCTCATTGTTAAGATCGATCCACTGAAGTATCTACTAAATAGAGCTACTCTTACTAGGAGAATGGCAAAATGGGTCATGATTCTCACTGAGTTTGACATTAAATACACTGAGAGAAAGGCCATCCAAGGACAAGTTATAGCCGATCAGCTGGCCGAAGCATCCATCCCTGTAGAACATCCTACAATAGCAGAGTTTCCTGACGAAGCTATCTTGACAATCACACTAGCCACAGACACATGGAAGATGTATTTTGATGGATCATACACTCATAGAGGCACGGGGGTAGGCATCTTGTTTGTTACCCCTCAAGGCGACACAATCCCTAAATCTTTCAAGATCACATTTCTATGTACCAACAATGTAGCAGAGTATGAGGCCCTTATCACAGGTCTCTGCATGGCCATCCAATGGAAAATTGAAAAGCTAACTATGTATGGCAACTCTCAATTGGTCATCAGGCAGGTAAATAATGAATACAAAACCAAGGATGATAAGTTCCTACCCTATAAGAAGATGGTTGATGACTTCAAATAATACTTCAATTACATCCACTTTGAGCAAATCCCAAGGCTCAACAACAAAGCAGCAGATGCCATGGCAACCACTAGATCTCTGGTAGACATGAAGAAAGACAGCAAGAAATGTGAGTTCCTGATCGAAGAACTCCCCATCCCCGCATATGATGTTCCTCAATCAGAACTAGTGTGCAAAGTCGTTGGTCCCCTATCCTCATGGTATCAAGAAACCTACTTATACCTCCATGATAACATCCTCCCCCTAACCTGTCCACCTCACAAAGAAAATCTTTCATCCGTCGAGCCTCCTGCTTTATTCTTGTAGGAGATGCCTTGTACAAAAGGAGTCTTGATGGTACGCTTCTATGATGTTTAGACTCTAGGGAAGTTGAGGTCACCTTGGAAGAGGTACACATAGGTATCTGTGGGGCACATTCAAGTGGACCCGCTCTGTCTAAAAAGATCTTCAGGACCAGATATTATTGGCCAACAATGGATAGAGACTCCTACCAGTTTATCAAGAAATGCCTCCCATGTCAACAGCATGGTGATCTCATCCACGCACTAGCACAAGAATTGCAACCCATCACAACACTGTGGCCATTCTCATAGTGGGGACTTGACCTCGTAGGGAAAATACACCCCCCATCCTCTAATGGCCATAAGTTTATTATTACTGCTACCGAATACTTCACCAAGTGGGTGGAAACAATACCACTCACCTTCACCACTAGCACCCAAATCTCAATATTCATCCTCCACTATATCATCTGCCGATATCATATCCCTCATTCCATTGTCACCGACAATGGAAAGCCCTTCAAGAACCAAGAAGTTTGCACTTTGTGCAAAAAATTTGACATCAAACACCACTTCTCCATGCCGTATTACCCTTAAGGAAACCATCAAGCAGAGGCTTCCAATAAAACCATTCTACGCATCCTAAAGAAGATAGTCAATGAAGTTGGCCGTGACTGGCACCTCCAACTCAACCCTGCCCTATGGGCCTATTGCACAAGCATCCACACTCCAACAAGAGCCACCCCATTCATACTAGTATTCAGATCTGAAGCCATTTTACCTATTGAGGTCGAGCTCCCATCTCTGCGAGTATCCCTATAAAAATAATCACTGATGAGGAATACCGAGTCATAAGGTTGCATCAACTAGAACTACTAGATGAGAAACGCCTAAATGCATTGAACCACCTGCAGGCATATCAAAATTGCCTTCGAAGAAGCTACAACAAGAGGATCAGAAACTAAAAATTTGAAGTAGGTGACCTTGTCCTAATGGAAAATCAGAAGAACCTGCAAGAGCGTCCTAAGAAAGGAAAGTTTGAACCCAATTGGCTAGGACCTTATGTTGTCATAGCCGACTATGGATTAGGAGCCTATTAGCTTGCAACACCTGAGAGGCAGCCTCTGGATGAGCCTATGAACATCCTCCATCTGAAGAAATTTTATGCATAACCCATCTGGTACCCCAAGTCAAAAATAAAAAATCAAAAAAACCAAAAAATTAAAAAATCAAGAAAAAAACCTGAGTGCAATAAAAAAACTTCCAAATGGTGAAAATCACTTCAATGACACCTTGGATAAGTACCATGGTGAAAACCTATTTCATGCGCCATGCGTAGTGGCCGATTCTACCATCTAATAAGTCCTCTTTCCGTCACCACATTCCATATCGCATGGCTTGGAATTTTGAAACATCAAGTCTTATCACCCAACCTGCGCTATCCCATCCCAAGGCTAACCCGTGGAATGAGGATCCTTGTAAGCTCCCCTTTGTACAGTCGTAAAATTAAAAAAAAATATATATCACAAAATCAAAAATCCAAAAAATAATAGGAAAAAAAAAAAACAACACAATTCACCGCAAAATCACCCCATACATCAATCATCAAAACAAACATCAATCTTCATCACATCACACCCATCCCAAACCATTCCCACATCATCAAGTCTTGCTAGAACTACATATTCATTTCGCCTGCATCTTAAAAGTACCTTGATCCCGTGGACACAGGGTATGTAGGCAGTCTGGAATACGAAGGACGTTTCCAATACTTAGGTATCTAAGATGCACCCTTCCAACCCGTTTGGATGGTCCCCATTCACTGAGCTTTTCAGATCTAATAAATGATACACGCGCTACGTATACACTTCAAGCAAGTCCCCTAAATGCAAAAATCATCAATCAACATACCAACCATAATCCTACACATAGCCAGACTATCCTTTTGCCCACCTTTCAAAAAATCCTCCAATCAAAATCCAATTGATTCCCGTCCTAGGATATATCTTTCCCACAATGGACAAAAATCTGTCATCCTATCAACATGTCTCTTGGCAAGAGTACACAAAGGCTATTTGTATCTTTTTCATTGGTCTTTTTGATTATTGATTTTAATCTTTTTGTCTCACTCTAGGCCATCTCCAAAGCTACCTTGATCTAATTATATCATGGCCAGTGGCGGACAACACCTAGAGTAGGCATGGTCATTTTTTCTGTATACTGTGCTTGTGGGTTGGTTTCATTACTCTAGGAATAGTATTCATATCTTGCAGCCTGAGTCGATTCTAGCATGATGTGTTCCATTTGCATATTGTAGAGTAAAATACTCTACATTTTGAATTTTGAGTTTAAGCTGTGCGGGTTCCAGTTTTGTTCCTGAGTGCTTCAGCTTTGTAGAATTTGTTTTTGACACACAGCGCGGGCGCGAGGGTTTTCCATTTTTGAAAATTTTGCCAAAGTCCCATAGTTCAGCGGAAGCTGCCAAGTGTCAGTGTCTGGGACACATCACATAGCTACTTTATGTAACGCAGATGGAGCCACGCGTCCCTTTTTAAATCCCTGTGGAGCACACCAAGTGTTGGCATCCAAGGATCAGTTTCTATAAGTTTCAAAGGCCCCTTTTACAAAGTAAGTCTGGCGGGCCCCCTTTTAAGTTTCTTCCAATGCAACGGAAACCACCACGTGTCAGCAGCCGTGATACTTTTTAAAGTTTCTCAGAGTAGCCGCGGAGAGTGCCACGTATCTTTTTGCAGTAAGGCGGAAGCCGCTAGGAGTCAGCACCTGTTCAAGTTTCTTCAAAGTTTCAGACATTCTTTTAAGTATTTCTTATAATGTAGCAGGCCCCTTTTGAGAGTTTTGGTGAGCGCGGAAGGCACTAAGTGGCGGAAGCAGAGAGTGTCTCTAAAGTTTCTTAAGATCACATGGAAGGTGCCGCGTGTCCCTTTTCAATTTTAGCGGAGAGCTCCAAGTGTCATCTTCCGCAGGTTTCCTTTTCTTTTCATCGCTAAGTAAAAGAGGTATGGTGGGCCCCGTTAATATTCCTGTAACTTCAGCAGAGTGTGACATCTGTCACCACCCGCATGATCCTTATAAGTCCCTAATGCTTCTATAAAGTTTTCTTAGAGATGCGCAGAGAGCGCCAAGTGGCAACGTCCGAAGAGGTTTGTGTTTAAGTCCTAAAGTTTCTCAAAGAGCAGCAGAAGCCACCAAGTGTCATCTTCCACAAGACCCTATAATGTTTCAAAAGTTTCTTTCGGTTGCGGCAGAGAGCGCCAGGTGTCGTCTCCTGCAGAAGTCCCTAAAAATATCTACAGTTTCTCCCATAGTAGCGGAAGCCGCCACGTACATAGTTTCTCATGTAAGCGGAAGGCGCCACCTATCCCTTTTTCTTTTTTGAGGTTGCTCAAGCGCAGACTGTATGGTGGGTCCCATTTTTAATGTTTCTTGAGCTTCAAAATTCAGCGGACCGTGACAGATGGCGGAGCCTGAGGACTCTTAGTATAAGCCACAGTAAGGACTCAAAATAAAGTGGAAAACGCCATGTGTTTTTGGATGGGCCGCGAACGCTGCCAAGTGTCAAATTTTGGTGTTTCCTGAGGAAGAAGTAGTTTCTTAAGTAAGTCACGCAGAGGATGCCAAGTGTTTGTTTCTAATTGATCTGGAAAGATGAAGGAGTTTCAAGAAGGAGGTGCGTATGAATGCCAGCTGTTTCAAGGGTTTATAGTTGCAAAGACTTATCAGAAAGCTGCCACGTGTCCCTCCACGGTTCAAATAAGTGGGGTTACAAGTATCTGTTGCAGCCAATGAATTTGTAGAATGGCTAACCATTTCTGATTCGAAAGAGATCCTCTGTCAGACACTTTCAGTTAACCGCCAATTCGGTTAGGCCGTTGAGATTTGATCATGCGGGCAATCTTTGGGCCAGTTCTATGCTATAAATATGGGTTCAGATCACCATGCCAAGGGGGGAGGAGAAATATATATTGGAGATATAGTGATTTTCTGCATCATAGATTGTTAGAGAAGTTTGAGGATCTTTTGTAGTGGCCAGTAATATCATTTGCCTTTGTTCTGTTTTCTTGATTCAGAAAGTTTGTATAACTGTGCATGATTCTGTGCCTTTTATGTAACTTGAACATTAATAAAGACAGAGTTCTGTACCTTTGCTGATATTTTCTGTGTTATTATCAAAACATTCTGGTTTGTGAGCCTTTGATTCTATTTGTCTTTAATCTGTTACATTAATCATGCAATTTTTGCTCCTTAATGTGACTGAATCTTAAAATAGTTTCACTGTACTTAAGTGTTGAGATACAAAATCACATTCAGGTGCATTGCCATAGTTTTAGTTTCCTTTTTAGTTGCATTTGTGATTCTGTTTCATTCTATCCCTTTTCCTCAAACATTTTTGAAATTAAAGAAGAGCCAGCTTCTTTAAAATTTGGAGGTTACTCTGGAGAGCATTCCCACGTTTTCAGAGTTTCCCATGTTGGTGTTGGAAACAGCGCAATTCTGAGCATCAACACATATACAGGCATCAAAACCTTATATGCATTATTCGCACTCATCGCTATGAGTCCCCTTCCTAGGCTAGGCAAAATTATACTCCCTTGGGCACGCATGAAATCAACCTATTGTTTGTGGGTCTAGTCCATGCAATCGTAGGATATACATCATCACCTAGGTCATTTCATACCTTTGTGAACTGTATCCTACATTGCTACAGTAAACTAAGAAATGCTCTCAATTAATCTTTTGCAACTACTGTTACTAGCTCAAAATCATCATCCTAATCACTCCTTCAAAAATACCATCTGGGCCTAGATTTCATAATCATCTAACCCCCCCATCCCCTCACTCATCCGAACCCCACCATCCTACTCTCACTTAACACATCTTGAACCAAAGCAAATCCCCCATCAATGACATGGTGTCTTATGACCTAACAATCCTCTCATCTCCCCACCCCCATCCTCTAGATACTCCCAATCCTATCCATACCCCACCCATCCAACCCTATCCTCTCCCCACCTAGTCTCCTTTCCCATAGCTCCACCACTTAGGGTCAAACAAAGAACATCATGTGTATTAGGACTGGATAATCTCACCAATCACCTACTTTGCATCCCACCCATCACCTAAACTGCATCTCGCATATCATCTAGCTACATTTCATGATCATTTCGTCTCATATCATTTAGGTTCATTTTATCCATTTAAGTTGCATATCATTAGGTGCATTTTTAAAGTGCATATCATTTAGGTTCATTTTTATCTGTTTAAATTGCATATCATTAGGTTCATTAAAGTTGCATATCATTTAGGTTCATTTTTATCATCTAAATTGAATATCATTTAGGTTCATTTTAATCTGTTTAAATTGCATATCATTAGGTTCATTAAAGTTGCATATCATTTAGGTTCATTTTTATCCATCTAAATTGAATATCATTTAGGTTTATTTTTATCCGTTTAAATTGCATATCATTTAGGTTCATTTTTATCCATCTAAATTGAATATCATTTAGGTTCATTTTTATCCGTTTAAATTGCATATCATTAGGTTCATTAAAGTTGCATATCATTTAGGTTCATTTTTATCATCTAAATTTAATATCATTTAGGTTCATTTTTATCCATTTAAATTGCATATCATTAGGTTCATTAAAGTTGCATATCATTTAGGTTCATTTTTATCATCTAAATTGAATATCATTTAGGTTTATTTTTATCCGTTTAAATTGCATATCATTTAGGTTCATTTTTTATCCATTTAAAGTGCATATCATTAGGTGCATTCCAAATCATTTAAATTGCATAAACATTAAATAAATCATCACATTTCCACTACATTCCATATATCATCTCATCAACATTTAGTCACATCATCATATAACTGCATTTAATAATCATCTAGCTGCATATCCATATTCCCATACATAAACATGTGATTATTAACATAAACATACATTTCCATTACATCACATTATTGCCTCCATAATAAATGTTTAATAGTCTGAACATTCATTTGCATTAGACATCATATAGTCTATAAGATCACAACACCATGCATGTATCACAATAAATCCATCAGAAATGCATCCATAAAATCAAAAACATAATTGCATAAACATAACACATCCATAGCATATAAAATCCATATACAAATACTGCATCCATTACATAGGCACCATCATAATAGAGCATCATAATCATAGCATCATAAACCATCAAAAAACATCGTATCATATAAAATCACTACAAAAAAATGTACATTGCTCATATATACATCAAAAAATATAGTGTCCTAATACAATGCCTCCAAGGGCTAACATGATATAGCTATCACATAGAGGATCCCCTCTCTGATGGAGTGGGAGGCTTTGACCCTGGTAGTGCCTGTGGCGCTACTGGTGGCTGCGGCGGCGGCTGTGGCTGTGGCTGAACCTGAACCTGAGGAACCTGCTAGGGCACATACAAGGGAGGAGGCATCATCTGCTGAACTGACTATACTAATCTTGACCTATGAGACTAGGAGGCCCCAGATTTGCTGACTTGACTATAGCTCGGGGCACGCTGCGCTACTGGCACAGCCACGTAGTACAGGCCCAGATAATACTCCACCCATGCTTTGGCCTCTGTCAAATCCCCCTGTACCTAAATCAGCTACCCCTGTACTTGACTCAACTGTCCCTGTAACTGATACGACTGTGTCTGTGCCTGGGACAATTGAGCCTGCATCCCTATCAACACAGGAGTCAGTCCACCACCTGAAACCTGTAGGCTACCCAATGCAGTCTCAGCCTGTTGAGCCCTGGTAAGCACCACATCTCGCTCTCCTATCAAAATGACTATATCACCCTGAGCCTGGGCTAGCTGTGCCTGTAACGCCACCATCTGCCCCATCTAATAAGGCCAATGCCCCCCGCAACTGAACCAACTCTGCATCACAGCTCTCTACGGCCTCCTCCAGGCTAGCCACCTATGCTCGTAGAGTCTCCATCTCCTTCTCCTCATCCCGCAGCCTCTGACAAGGTGTTAACCTCTCCCTCTCCCGCTATCCCTGGGGGGCCTAACTGCTACCCTCCCCCAACAGCTTGCTACTGCGCTACTTGTGGTGGGGGTAGATCACCCCTATCCACCCTCGGTTGTCCCCCGTGCCGCCGAGGTCCTCTAGGCTGTCACCCCACTCCCATCTGTACCTACTCCATAGGAACCTGCTGCCCCACCTACCCCTATCTAGCTGCCACTGCCACCAGCACATCTATCGGCTGGCCATCCCTACCAATCAACCTCTCCTCTCCATCTACTCCTACCTCCACAAGGACGTCCTCAATAATCTCCTCCCCCTCCCCCAGAAGGTCATCCCCATCTGAGTCATCTCCATCATCATCAGAATCATCATCACCATCATCCCCTGAGCCTGATGCCTCCTCCGTGGGTACTACCTCAGCAAGATCTATAAACTGAGTGGGCCGATGCATCTGCCACCATATATCATATGCAGGCATCATACCTACATCTCTAATAGTGCTTCCCCAATCCCACCGCACTGGCCATAGGGCTGCAAAATCAGCTAGGGCGACCTATGGCTATATGGCTGTAGGCCAGAAGGGCGCATCTCAAGGGGTCCATGCAAATATCGCCATCTTCTATGGAGTGTCCTATACCAAACCAAATTACTGCATGACCCATGAGGGTAGAGACATCTCGATGGCACGGTCTCCTCGACCCATCAGATATCACTGCTGAAAAGTGAACGGCATGTGCAAATCATCATCCGGCCATGGCTCTACGCCAATATACAGTCACCAGGTCACACTAATCACATCATCCAACATCCTCCTCCAGTACTGTACCTGTCCAGTATATGTATACTCTGCATCCCAATATAAAAACATAAAGGCCTCAAACAACCACCGATAATACCCACATGTCAGCCAGGTAACTATGATGTGCTCCCAGATCCATACATGAAGTAGAGTGACCCCAGATGACAGTGCTGAATCATGAAGATAAGTAACTATGTGCATCTCGTGATATAGCTGCCCCAGCATCACAGGACCCCAGGCATAGACAGTCTCATGCCTAACCATCCCCTCTATCATCCCTCCCTAGCCAACTAGGAAACCCCTGCCTCGCCTATCAGGCATCACAACACCTCCAATCAACGCACACAAAAATAAGGCAAAGGGATTTGCACTCACAGCCAGCGTCCCCTCATAGCTCATCTCTCTCCAGTCTACTAATAGGACAATATGATCCGCACCAAACACTCTGATCAGGGCACTCCGCCCCCTCCTCGTGTCATATCTAACTCATCAGCCGTGAATAGGTAGCTTGAGGATGCGATAAACATCCTCAAGTGTAATGGTGATCTCCCTGGTCAGCAACAAAAAGTTGCATGTCTTTGAACGATATTGCTCCACCGCCGCTATCATCAGAGCTCGATGAGCTCGTAAGACGAGCATCGATGCCACTGTCAGAAGCCCCAACCTAGCCATTCTAGCCCGCATAGCATCGTCAAAATGGTCGAACAATGCCATCATAGATGGCACGTGTCGCTCCCTCGAGTACAATATAAATCATCGTGTATCCTGCATCCACAACTTTTTGATCAGCTATCAACCTATCTTTTTCTTCTAATGTCTAAAAAGCCAGCAAATAACCCCTTGTGCCATTTTTAAAATGGCACTACAACTTCCTCTTAATAGTGCTATTATAGAAAATAGCGCCACTATGCAAACCTCTTTACGCTAATCCAAACGATAGCGCTATTGCGCACTATCCATACCACCATTTTACCAAATGGTGTCACTCGACAATTTGGCGCTAATTCAAACAATAGTGCCAATTCCCCCAAAAGTGCTAATTGACTACATAGCGCTAATCCCATAAATCTCGCTAAAATGAACAAAAGCCCTATTTCCAAAGATGGCGCTATTCCAGAGTATAGTGCCACCCTAACACTAATTTGGCGCTAAAATGCTAAAATCCCATTCTTCTGTGAATTGCACTAATCCAGACGATAGCGCTAAAATACCCACCAAATGGTGACAAACCGCCCTAACCCTACCCTGGCGGATTAGCACCAATCTAGAGGATGGCGTTAATTTGCCTTACTAGACCCTACCTAAGGTCTAGCCTCCAGTGCCTGTCCAAACTCTTAGAACCGCTCTGAAATGTGTCGAAGTCGCAGAAACTGGGGGTTGTGGGCAACCATCTCTCCTTCGCTCCTTCTTCTCCAAAGTCAAAAGTGTGCAAATGTGGCACTCTAAGGGCCCACTTTGCCTAATATAGTGGGCCATGTCATTCTTTCACCCCCTCTTTTTCCCTCCAGGGTGCAGATCTCAGCCTTTTCCCTCCATTTTTCTTCCTATCATCCTCTTTTTCTATCCACTGTTTGATTTTCACTCCCGTCGCATCCTTTTCGAGAAATCACCTAGAAAATTCTTATTTTCTCACTGACCTCTTGAGGGGGCATCCCTCATCTATCTCATTCTTTCCCAGTGGCTGGGGCATATTTTCTTCAACCTGATGCCACTTCCCTCCTAGGTCCTGATGCCACGTCAAAGAGGGGCAAATGTAGACACCTAAAAATGTCTTTTACCATTTAACCGACTCCATACATCCTGAATCACACCAATTTCCCTTCTAACCAATTAGTTAAATTTTTATTTAATTAATTACCCCTTTCATTTTATAAATTCACACCATTTTATCCCCAAAATTGAATTAATTTCACTAATTCAATAGTCTAAACCTTAGCCAATTGATTTAATAAATATGCAATATTTATTAAAACAATTTCCCCTTTTTCACTAAATTCAATTAATTAGTTAAAACCATGTTAACTAATTAATTCAGCCTATAAATTAACCTATCCCTACCCTAGACAGTTAAATAGCTATTATTTAATTGCCTACCCTAGCCTACATCATCCTAGCCCTAGGATTAATTAAATAAAACCTATGTTTAATTAATCCTAACCTCTCAAACCTTCTTTACTAGGTTAGGTGGTCAAACCTTGTTTAACACCCTTCCCCACATCCTCCAAATAAAAAATTGAATTAAATCCACATAAGTCAATTTTTTATTTAAAAACATCCCACATCACATTTAATTCCTCTTACACCCCCTTAACTCACCCATACTCATTTATTTCCTCTTATCCCCAAATGAATTTTTAATTCATTTACATTCCCCCATATGAATCTTTAATTCAAAAATAATCCTTCACCCCCATGCTCATTTAATAACTCCTTTTCTCAAAATGAATAAAAGATTCACTTTTATTCCTAGCCCTCCATTCATTCAAGATTTAATCTAGGCCCTCCACATCACTTTTATCCTCCACCATTGATCTTTCAAATCAATCTCCACCATTGGATCAAAATCCCTTCCAAAAATATATAAATAGAACCTCTCCCAAGCCATTTTCATATCCAAGTTTCATGCAAAGTTATTATGCCAAAATCTCCATTGTGCTAGAATAGTGAGTTGCAAATTAGAGTAGCATTTCACATTTGAATCACTTGTCTAGGGATTATCTTTGTCTTAGGAGTTCTTGGGTGCATGCTCCTACTCCCCTTGATGAGATTGGGTTTGCATGTGAGGTATAACTTTGTGTTATTTGCATTTTGTTAAGTATTTCAACCTCATTTGTTTATCTAATCTATAGTTACAACAAAACTTTACCTTTAACTGGTCCCTCATAAAGGCTCGCTATTGAAAATGGACCTTCTACCAATAAAGGTAATATGATGTGTAATTTTCATTTGACTTCAGATCATGATGGATCCACTTGTCCCGAGATGGTTTAGTTTATGCAAATTCTTTCTACTAATGAACATAATGAAGTACAATATGTGGAAGAACCCGACCAGTCTCATGAAGTACAATATGAGTATGAATCATACATTAAGGCTAGAGAAGATGTTTATATAAAGATTGATCCAAATTGTCCAGTCTTCACAAGGGGTCAATAGGCCTAGAAAGGCATAGACCCTAAGGGGAAGACAAGTGGCTCACCTTTTACTCTAAAGTATATTCTGTCTAGGCAAGCCACTTCTAGTTCCAAGAAGTTTGAGAATGTTATGCCTAAGAATACATCTATAGAGGTACCATCAGTTCCTTCTACTAATACTCTTGTTGCTAGTTCATTTGATATAATTGAGTCATGTAAAAACACTAAGATTCAAATCTCCCAAGCTGAGTATCTTAGACTCAATCCATCTGAGTTAGATCAGTTAGTGAGATATATTAAACAAGAACCTTCTCCATCCCAGAGTAATGCTCAAGTGTCTAGTATACCTATCAATGAACAAGTTTGCTCAAATTCACATGAAACAGATCCAGGTCAGCAAAACCCTTTTTCTAAACCAGAGCCATTTTATGTATCCCTTTATATAGCTGGTTTTAGATTAAACAATTATGTTATTAATTCTGGTGCTTCTGACAATGTGATGACTGCTCAAGTGGCTAGAGCTCTAGGGTTATCTTACACTCCCTCCCATGGTAAATGTTTTTCTATGTATGGTTCACAAGTCCCAATTTTAGGACAAATAAAGGATGCTAAAGTTGCTTTAGCTGCCTTTCCAAAAAAGAGGTTGAAGCTAACCATTCTTGTTGCTGATATCCCTGCTAGTTATGGTATGCTTTTGAATAGAAGTTTCTGTAGAGACCTGGGTGGGGAGATACAAATGGATTGGTCTCATGCCATAATATTGTTGATAACTGAGAGGGGGGGTGAATCAGTTACCCTAATTATTTCTGCTTTCTAAACTTTATTAGCAATCAATGTAATATTAATCCAAATGAACAAACATAATCATGAAATGGAAATACACATGACACAGTATTTTTGACGTGGAAACCCTGTTAAGGGAGAAAACCACGGGGTGATTAACCCAAGATTGTATTCTCTGTTAGAAGAATGGTAATACAAAATGGCACTTGCCAATTAGGGCTTACTGCCCGAGCACACTACTCATAAGGAGGCACACTGCCTACAAGAGACAAACTATCTACAAAAAGAGTGTTATACAATACTTGAATTGATTGGTAGCATCCACATATGCTGGAGTTTAGTTCCGGTTAGGCTCAGTACACTGATCTGCTGCACTTCATCTTTCCTCTTTCCTTATGCTGCTTTCCTTTCACATACCGGACCTTCCTTACTGCTTCTGCTCTGCTCTACTTTTATTCGCACATCAACAACACCCACAACACTTCTCACAACTAAATTCATCGTGTATATATATCTACATAAGTGATTTCATCACCTTTCTAGTCGGCACCCGGAATAGTCAATCTTTTCACAAACTTTGATCTGTCGGCTGAATCCTTGCATACCAAGTAATGCGGATCAATGATATACTTATGGAAATCATTAATCATGTTGGCTAAACATAATTCATGCCTTCATAACCTTCACCAACATCAGTAACACATTCGTAATAATGTCTGATGTTCTGCTAGTCAGTTCTTCCTCTGTTCACACTGTCACATGAGAACCCGACACTCAAACATTCATATCTCTTTATCCTTTTCACACCGGAGGCTCAAACCTTGGAATCTATCAGTCAAGATACTCCTCTTGACTCCCCCAAATCTGTACTTCACCAAGATACTTCCTCTGAGAGATCCAGACCTATCTGTTGGACCTTGCCACATGCTCTGTTCTTGTTTACCGGACCACAACATTCTTCACTCTAACTTCCAGTAGAGACATACCATGTCCTGCGGATGTGTGGGATGAACTTTGTTGCCATCAATGACAACATTCATGAATCCATATAGTGTCTCTTGCCAACAATCTCCCCCTTTGGCATTGATGGCAACACTTAGTGAAAAATGACTAAGTGTTTACACTATGCTCCCCCTTGGCTGATGCTCTATTTTTATATACATTTTTTGTAGCTCCCCCTTAGTTGGATTCCTCATTTTTCACTGCTCCTCACTCCCCCTTTGACATCAATGGCAAAGGGTAGGGTCCACATACCAAAATTTTCAAAAATTTTAACTATACTTAGCCGCATATTACATACTCACATAAACTGAAGAATGTCTGCAAAGGATGTCTTCAATTGGATGAGTTCTGTAGCCCAACTTTGCTTCATTCTATCCAAAATTGAAATGTGACCACTCAACAAAAATGCAAAAGCTTCTGCCCTCTTAAGATCTATCGGATCATTGGTTTGGGCGGTAGTCTGAGCATCACTTATGGCCTCATGCATGGCCTCTAACTTAGGGATAATGATTCTTCTGAGTTCACCCGTCTGGCTAATTATGTTCTTCTTTTCCTTCTCAAAATTCTTTATTGCATTTGTGATTGCAATAGTCTGACACTCTTGATTGACTATGGAGGAAGAGAGAGGATCAAAACTTTGAGACAAACTTAGTAGTTTATCCTCTTGCTCTTTTATTTTCTTCTCAATCTCTGTTGTTGCTTTGGACCATGAAATACTAAATTTGTATACTTTTCTGCCATCTATAAGAGCATTTTCTAAGCTCTTTATCCCAATATTCATATTCCTTCTATCATTAATGATCAACCCTTGTACCTCTAAGAATCTCTCATTCAGAAACTCCTTCTGGACGTTTTCTTCAGCTGACTTCTCTAGAGAATCAAAATGTGTATTAACACTGCTGACTAGAGTTTTGAGATTACCGGAAGAGGAGGCTGTGGGATCTTTCTGAAACGATGGCATAATCTTTTCAAGCACTCTGGAAGTAGCTTCTATCAACTCACAGTCTTCCATGTGAGACTTTAGGAGTTTTTCTTTAACCTTTGCATTGGTAAATGAAGCTATCTTCATTGTCTGTACCGGAGAGAGAGAATCAAAATTAAATGGTCCTTGTAGAAGCTCCGATTCATCAATCTCCATTGTTTCTTTGTTCAGGAATTCTTGGATAGTTTTTGTAGTGTCTCTTGCCGGAGATAGATGTTTCTTCTCTTCTGTATTTTTAGGGCTGTCCCTTGGAGCTTTCTCTCCTTCTACATTCTTACCACTATTAGTTGTGGTTTTCTCTGTTGGGGTCTTCTCTTCCTCTGCAACCTTGGTACTGCCAACTTCTTTTTCCTTCACTCCTGCTTCTTTCTCCTATATTCTATCTTCTCCTTTAGATCCAGAAGCTGTAGGGGAAACTGGAGGAGAGATATTTGTTTGTTCATGAGCCACCTCTTCCGGAATAGAGGATTCTGAGCCCTTATCTTTACCAGAGTCCTTTGTGATGGGAATGTTGAACTTTTTAAGAGTATTTCAGAAGATCTCTTCAGTCTCTTTTGCCACTTTGTCAGTTTCACCAAGCATGAGCTGATTCATCCTAGCTTTACTCTGGAACTCATCCTTGCACTCTTTAAAGATCATATTCATTTGCTGCGGAGTGATTGAAGGGAAGAGCTGAATGGCAACCTATTCCCAGATCTCAAGATCTTTTGCTTGAGCATTGTTCTTCCTCATTTCAAGCCTTTTCTCTAAGCTTTTGGGAATTAGAGAGATTATTTCAATAAAAGCTTTGTTGTAAGTGTTCAAAAGCTGAACTGTGGCTTCCTCCAGAATCTTTTTATCTGCTTCATTATATTCATCATAAAATTCTGTTAAGGGTTGCAGGTTCCCATCCACAGTGACTACTTTTACTACAACATCCAAGGATAGAGTGGGTTTTTTAGCAAATTCCTCTTCCTTCTCTTCTTCTCCTTGACCAGTAGAGGGTTCACCGGATGATTTTTTCTTCTTCTTCTTCAGTTTCTTTATCTCCTCATCTGATTCGGTTTCCTCTTTGTCTCTTTGACTGGCATAAGCCCTTGTGGCTTTTGTCTTTGATCTTTTCTCCCCTTTGCCAGATGCCTGGACTTCCGGTTTTGATGTTTTTGAGCTTTTGGCTGTGACAGGTGCAGATCTCTTTGATGATCTGGTCCGGGTTGAGGTTCCTATTGGAGCACTTTCCTTGCTTTTCTTTTCTACCTCTTTCTTCTCTTCCTCAGCCCTTTCCATCTTTTTCTTGTGGGCATCAAGTGCCTCCTCTAAGATGCCAAGACCTTGGGCAATATTTTCCACTTCTTTTCTCACCTTCCTCTTGATTTCAGGTTCTCTAAGTTGCACATGAATCTTTACACTCAGCTCCTCAAAGGTTCCAAATCTTTCTGCTTTTGAGTCCTTTGGCTGACTGAGCATGTGTTGAACATGCAGCTCTACAATTTGTTTATCAACTTCATACCCCATAGGCATGATCCAAACTATCCTTGGCTCTACTGCCTCCATTAGGCATTGATCAGTGTCTACCATGAAGCACACTGTATCCTTGTATTTCTCAACTACTAATTTGGGGATTCTTTCTCTGATTTGCATTGTATTTTGAAATTGCTTGAAGTAACCCCACAGAGTTGTATTCCTTGCCTTAGCATCCCCAAGTTCATGCAAGTAGTCTCTGATCTAAATTGCTACCAGTTTGTCATTTTGCCATACCCATCCATTTGATCTGGGAAGCTCATTCATGAAGTAGAAAAATAGACATAGTATTAGTCCACCATATTTAAAGGAATTCTTCTTGTCCTTTTTGATTTTCTGTATGTTTTCCATTAGTTGGCTCAAAAGAAGTTCACAGAGATCATATTCTGCATTCTTTCTCAGCATCTCATAGGCAGTATATACTGCAGTTCTTGATACTGAATTCTCCCTACTAGAGTGATATATCTTGTATCCTATTATCATAGATGCAAACTTGACATCTGGGTCAGTAATATCTTCAATGGTCATTGCCCTCTTATCAAATTTTGATCCGATGGCCTCAGTTACAATGTTGTTTTTGATAGATTTGAGGACAGGTATCCCTCCAGAGGAGTATAAACTAGTTACTGCCCTAATTGCCTCTTTTGTGATCTTGCAAGGTTTGTTCAGCCATAGGAAGTTATCATGCACCCTACTCAATACATACCGGACCCATTCATCTTCTTCAAAACAGGGGAAATGGATGAACTTATCAAAATGTTTCTCCTGGATGCCCTTATATTCTGGTTTAAGCTTAAAAGTATCATCTATCAATTGTTTGTGATAGATGTCCCTTAGTTTGAATTCCCCAAACTCTTCGATATTTGTATGTATGTAAATCCTAATGTCTTCTGTGTGCAAAATGCCATGCGAAACACTAGAGAATGCTCCTAGGGGATCTACCTCCAATGATTTGTATGGATGTTTCTTAAATTCAGGGTGAGGCCTATCAGAGATCTTTACTATATTCAGAGTATGCATCTTTCAAAGCTTTGCAGAGAGATATTAAGAACAGAAAATACCTTTTGCGCCTTTCGGTTTCACGTAGTTGGCCGGATTGATTTCTAGATGAATTGACTTCTGCAAATGATCTTCGATGAAGTTGTGGAATTTTGTTGCAGAGCTTCACTTTTCATTTCTTCTTGAATGCAGAATGAATAGGTGATTAATGAGAAAAACCCTTATATTGCTCCGCAAACCCTAATGTCAAGTTGCAATAATGCTCGACCTAAGTTATTCTGGTTTGCCTTATTCGGATGACTTGGAGAACCGGATCAATCCTGATCTTTGAACATCATGCTTATCTTCCAAATCTTTACCATAGTTTGTTTGGATGTTGCCCTTATGAACCCTTCAATCTGCAACTCTTCTTGTGCCAGTTCTGGTACCAATTGACTGGCTGGGAGAACAAGGTTTTCTTTGTGTCTCCCCCTAAGCTAGAGCTCACTTTTTAATTTCTGGAAGGAATATCAGCACCAGAGTCTGGTGCAGATTCAACCTCTACATGCTCTGTACTTTTCTTTACCCAAATCTTGTTCATCTCACTTTTAACTTCATCCGCAGTCACTTTTTGTTTCCCCTTGTCTTGATTCTGATTATGATATACCAGACCTCTTTTGTCCTGATTCTTGCTTCTACAAAATTTTGCAATATGAACGGATCTATTGCAAATTTGGCAAACAACATTTCTTTGCATATTTGATTGATATCCTCTTGATCTACATTGATTAGCCATATGACCTATTCTATTGCATGCAAAGCATCTACCATTGAATGATTTGTTTATTTGCATATTTCTGCATTCATGAGATTTGTGACCATACCTTTTGTAGTTAAAACACTGTCCGGAGAAGGATGAATTAGTTTGATTCATTCTCTTTCTGCATTGATTAGCTTTGTGACCAAAGTGATTGCAGTTGTGGCAGTATCCATTGAAGGATGGATATCTTTGAGCATTAGGCTATCTTACCGGAGGTCTTCTAGGCCTATTCCTTGGATTTTTTGATCCAAAATTCTTCTGACTGAATCCGGAGCTTTCTCCTTTTTCATATCCCAAACCACACTTGTCATCTACCTTCTTTTGACTTCCAAGAAGAACTTCAAGTTGAGCAGAACTTATCTTGAATTTCTCTTTATACTCATTTGCTGTTTGAAGATCCATTTTGAGAGAGATAATTTGATCCTCAAGTTTTTCTTCATTGTCTTTAGCATCTTCAAGATCAGATTCAAGATGTCTGATAATTCTATCCATCTGGTGGTAATCTTCTGATTTCTCCTTGAGAGATTGTCTTAGATTATCTTCAGTTTTTCTTTTCTCTTCAACTTCTTGGGTAAACTTCATGACTCCTAATTCCATTTCATGTCTTACCATAATGATTTATTTTGATAACTTTTCACACAACTCGGTTTTTTCCTTCAGCTCTTCATTTGCATTATTTGCTTCACCTTGTCTTTCCAATTGCTGAAGTAGCTCCTTTCTCTTTTTCATAGAGAGACTTAATTTGTCTTTTAGTTCTCTCATGAAATCATCAGCATGTTTGAGTCTTTCCTTTAATTCATTGACTTTAGAGTTTGACTGTTCAAGATCATCAAGGGCAGTCTTGAGTTGCTCCCTTAAACCATATGCATCCATTTGAATTCCCAGATCTTCCTCAAGCTATTAGGCTCTGTTAGGAGGAACTTAGCTCTGATACCAATTGTTGATAACTGAGAGGGGGGTGAATCAGTTATCCTAATTATTTTTGCTTTCTAAACTTTATTAGCAATCAATGTAATATTAATCCAAATGAACAAACATAATCATGAAATGGAAATACACATGACACAGTATTTTTGACGTGGAAACCCTGTTAAGGGAGAAAACCACGGGGTGATTAACCCAAGATTGTATTCTCTGTTAGAAGAATGGTAATACAAAATGGCACTTGCCAATTAGGGCTCACTGCCTGAGCACACTGCTCACAAGGAGGCACACTACCTACAAGTGACAGACTGTCTACAAAAAGAGTGTTATACAATACTTGAACTGATTGGTAGCATCCACATATGCTGGAGTTCAGTTCTGATTAGGCTCAGTACATTGATCTGCTACACTTCATCTTTCCTCTTTCCTTATGCTGCTTTCCTTTCACATACCGGACCTTCCTTACTGCTTCTGCTCTGCTCTACTTTTATTCACACATCAACAACACCCACAACACTTCTCACAACTAAATTCATCATGTATATATATATCCACACAAGTGATTTCATCACCTTTCTAGTCGGCACCTGGAATAGTCAATCTTTTCATAAACTTTGATCTGTCGACTAAATCCTTGCATACCAAGTAATGCGGATCAATGATGTACTTATGGAAATCATTAATCATGTCGGCTAAATATAATTCATGCCTTCATAACCTTCACCAACATCAGTACCACATCCGGAATAATGTCTGATGTTCTGCTAGTCAGTTCTTCCTCTGTTCACACTGTCACATGAGAACCTGACACTCAAACATTCATATCTCTTTATCCTTTTCACATCAGAGGCTCAAACCTTGGAATCTATCAGTCAAGATACTCCTCTTGACTTCTCCAAATCCACACTTCACCAAGATACTTCCTCTGAGAGATCTAGACCTGTCTATCGGACCTTGCCACATGCTCTATTCTTGTTTACCGGACCACAACATTCTTCACTCTGACTTCCGATAGAGACATACCATATCCTGCGGATGTGTGGGATGAACTTTGTTGCCATCAATGACAACATTCATGAATCCATATAGTGTCTCTTGCCAACAAATACCACTAGAAGGAAAGAAAGCATGCCTCAACCCAGAGCCCAAAGTTAAGTTCACAGTGTTAAAATCAGGGGATCCAAGGGCAGATATTTTGTTTGTAGAAACTGGGCCAGGTACTTATATGTACATGTCCTCAGAGGAAGAATGTTCTAGTCTAATTAGTCTTGATGTAACCGATGAGTTATGGACATTAAAATTTGATGGAAGTAGCTCTAGTGCTGGCTCTAGTGTAGGAGGTGTTTTGATTTCCCCGGATGGTTATAGCTTCCCTTATGCTTATAAGCTAGAATTTGAAAATACAAACAACACTGCAAAATATGAAGCACTTCTACTTGGCCTAACCTTAGCCAAAGAAAGGGGCATAAAACAATTTTAGGCTAGAGGAGATGCAGAACTGATTGTTAACCAAGTCAGAAAGTAATATATTGTGAAAAATGGTAGGCTGAGACATTATAGAAATAGAGTTTGGGATTGCATTAAGGATTTTGATGCATTTTCTATTGAAGCCATGCCCAGAGACCTTAATGCCAGAGTGGATTCACTAGTTGTGTCTACATATTTTCTATTGCCTCACCTAGACTTTAAACATAAACCTTATAGAATTGAAGTGGTATATCGTCTAGGTGTTCCTGATAATGTGAACCATTGGCAAGTGTTCAATATTGATAGGCAGATTATTGCATTTCTGGAGAAAGTTGAGGCCTTTGCCAACATCTTCTTTGAAGGAAGTGATGATGTGAGTAATGATGTCTTAGAAGGACATATCAATACCCCTTATGGTGAGAAATCTAAGATGATTTAGTTGAAAGGTAACAAGATGCCTAAAGGTTTGGTGTCTTTGGAAGATTTATTCAATAAACATGATCAATACCTGAAGAGGAAAAGTAAGGCTAGTGTTGAATCATTTGCTGACTATGACCACATCAATATAGGCATAAATAAAGATCCTAAGATAGAATGTATAGGAAAATGTTGTTCCCCTCAGGAAAAAGAGAAATTGATTTCTCTGCTCATAAGGTATAAGGATGTTTTTGCATGGTGCTATGCAGATTTAAAGAAGTTTAGAAATGGAGAACTACAACACAAGATACCATTGAAACCTGGCACTGCACCTTATAGGCAGAAACAATGAACATATAATCCAAAGATAGCAGAGGCCATTTTTAATGAGATAGATAAAATGCTCAAGGATAAGATTATTTATCCCATTGATCATTCTACATGGGTAGCAAACATTGTTCCTATTAGGAAGAAAAATGGAGAAATAAGGATTTGCGTTGATTTCAGGAACTTAAATCAAGCTTCATTGAAAGATAACTACCCATTGCTTGTCATGGATCATGTTTTGCAAACTATTTCTAGTTCTGAGATGATGTCAATGTTAGATGCATTCTTAGGTTATAACCAAATTGAAGTAGCCCCAAAAGACCAGCATAAGACAACATTCACTACTCCCATTGGTGTGTTTGCCTACAACAGAATGCCATTTGGTCTTATTAATGCAGGTGCCACTTTCCAGAGGGCTATGGGTCTTTCATTTGGTGATCTGAAAAACAAAATCATTGTGGTATATTTAGATGATTTAACAATATTCTCAAAAAAGAGAGTCGATCATGTTCATGACCTGGAAATTGTGCTTCAACATTGCAGAGAACAAGGAATCTCATTAAACCCCAAGAAGTCTATCTTTGCTATTACAGAAGGGAAACTCATGGGACATATCATCTCAAAGGATGGCATCAAGGTTGAACCTGAAAGGGTGAAAGCTATTATGCAATTGGGATTGCCTACAAACAAAGACATCACTAGGTCATTTTTTGAGTAAACTTCCTAAGGAGATTTGTACTTGAGTTTGCTGAGTTGACAAAACCCATAGATGATATGATGAAGAATTATCCAATCTTCAAGTGGGGTAATGAAGGGAAGAAAGCATTCAAAGATATAAAGGTTGCTATTACCAATGCACCCACTCTGGTATGTCCTGATTTCAGTAAGGATTTCATTATATATTGTTATGCATCAGAACATACTTTATTAGCTATCCTAATGCAAAAAAATGAGCAAGGTATAGAAGCCCCTATCTCCTTCATGAGTACTCCTCTCAAGAATTATGAACTCAAGTACTCCCCACTCAAAAAACATGCTTATGTTAAAGCTTTAAAAAGTCTTATGTTCTATATCCTGCATTCACATACCATTGTCTTTGTCCCTGACAGTGTTGTCAAGAGTATCCTCACGCAATAGGAAGTTGGATGTAATAAATGGGGGTCTTGGATAGCAAAAGTACAGGAGTATGATATAGATATCAAGCCTATTAATTTAGTTAGGGGCAAGGGTCTGTGTAAACTAATTGCAAAAAATAAAATTGATGAAGAAGATCAATTGCCTTTAGTCCTTTTCACTAGCACAATTGATGAGTGGTTTTCAGATGTTTCATATTTCTTAACCTATGGTGACTGCCCTGCACACTTGTCAGCCAAAGAAAGAAGGAATTTAAAACTCAAGGCAAGTAAGTATGTTCTTTGGGAGGGGAACTTATATAAAAAAGGAGTAGATTGAACCTTCCTCAAATGTGTTGGCAAAGAACAACAAAGAAGATTGTTGAAAGCTTTTCATGACGAAGCATGCGGGGCACATTTCTCTACTTCTATGACAGCCTTTAAAATCTTGTGCCAATGTTTTTATTGAACTGGCATGTTTAAAGACATTCATGAGTGGATATCCAAATGTGAAAAGTGCTTGAAATTCGTTGGCAAACCTCATCTTGCAGCCTTGCCTTCGAAGCCCGTGGTGATTGATGAACCCTTCCAACAATGGGGATTAGATTTTATTGGCCCTGTTAATCCTATTTCAAGTGCTAGACATACACACATTCTTACTGCTACCAATTACTTCACTAAATGGGTAGAGACTATTCTAGTAAAGCAGACTACTTCAAAGGTTGTGTGCAATTTCTTGAAAGAGAACATCATAGTAAGATTTGGCATTCCGAAGAAAATAGTCACTGATAATGCTAGCTCTTTTTCATCCTCTGAATTTACTCTTTTCTACTATGAGTATGGCATCAGTTTGGGGCATTATTCTGATTATTATCCTCAAGGTAATGGGCAAGCCAAATCTAACAATAAAAACTTGATTTCCATTGTTGAAAAATCAGTAGATGAAAATCAGAAGGGTTGTCATAAGAAATTATATGATGCTCTATGGGTGGATAGGATCACTTATAAGAGAGCCATAGGTATGTTACCTTTTCAATTGGTGTATGGAGTTGATAGCAATATTATTGTCTCTTTAGAGCTTTCAGCTTTGGATTTACAGAAGGCTATAGAAAATGAAGAATTCCAATCTGCAGTTGAAAAGAGAGTCATGTATCTAAACAAGCTGGAAGAGGAAAGAGAAATAGTTTTGGACATAATAGCCAAACATTAGCAAATGGTTAAAAGGATTTTTGATAGGAAGGCTAGACAAAGAAGTTTCACTATTGGAGACTCAGTACTTCTTTGGGATAGAAGATGAGAACCAAAGGGGGCACACAAAAAGTTTGATTCTTTGTGGCGAGGTCCTTTCCTGATCAAGCAAGTTATTGGTGACAATTCTTTTCTACTGAATTATCTAGATGGTATTCCTTTACCTCTTTCCTATAATGGGCAAGATTTGAAAATGTTCAACTAGTAGTGGCCTCAAGTCTTCCCCTTTGTATCATAGTTTCTTTTGTTCCTGTCTGTTGTGTTGTTTTTCCTCTATTTGCCAAATGAATAAGGCTTTGTGCCATGATTCTGGATTCTCTACGTCCCTATGGTCCTTGTCCCCATTTAGAGCCAGTTGTTACACCCCAAAATTTTCATCCCCAAGCCTTATATTTTTCATTGTTTTCGGCCAAGTCTTGATGCTTTGTCTTTCCTTTGATTGCCTTAGCTAACTTTAAAAGTCACGTGTGTCAGAAATTTTTTAACCTAGTCACTGAATTCCTAAAGTTCACAACCCTTGTCACATGGTTATAAAGTTCTCAAACTCACCGAATTCCTAATTGTGTATTGTATAGCTGAGTTTTAATCTTTGCTATTGTAGTCGCTAGGTCGGAGGTTTTCAAAACTTTGAAACCCCCAACCTAAGGTTCTAAGGTTCCAATATCTTGTGAATTCACAACAAGAAGGTGGTCAACCGGTTCCTGAGGCTCATAATGATCATTAAATGATATGCACAACACACAAAAGCAATGTCTTTTTAGAATTTTTGGGAAGTGGGTAAATCTAAAGGCTACATCCTTGAGGCATGCATTGAATGCGACATTGACTCAACATTTAAAATACTTAGTAATTTCCCTCCAGCACACGCAGTCTCTTTCATTTTCTTGCAGAGTTTTCTCTAAGTAATGTAGCCACCATTTCTCCCATACTCTACTATTGTTCCTTCTATACTTAGTTGTTCTCTACTCTACAGTGGTAATGAAATTCAAATACTAGGGAGCTCCCCATAATTCTGGAATTGAAAATAGTTGGTCTAGTATCAGTGATACTCAGCTTGGTCACATTGATTTAGAGGAGTTCTGGTCTCGTTTGCAATAAGAAGACAAGTCACCATTTGCAAAGAAGCTACTACAAAGTGGTTTGGTGCATGCAGGAGGGTTCTCGGTCTCTACGCTAAGTGAAGAGTTGTCATGGCTTGCATGAGAAGATACTTCCCAGAAACTTTTGAAATCAAGACCAAAGACAAAATTGTGTTGGGTAGAATCAATCTAGAAAGCATTATTCGTGCATTGAAAATTCCTGAAAGGCAAGAGTTTGAAGAAATGTCTGTGGCTATTGGAATAGATTTCTTTCAAGTTAATGAATACTGGTGCAAGAACTCCATTGTGCGGAATTGGTTGAAGTTAGAGAAGAAAGGTAAGTCTCAACTACCTCAAAAACTTAGAAGAGCCCATTTCAAAGATGAAATTTCTGATATGATTACTTTGCTGCATAGAGTAGTAGGAAGTGAAAATATGGACTCTTTTGAGGAGTGGATGTGCCTTAATTTTGTTAATCTGTAGTGAATATAAATACATAAATTGGGCCAAGATTATTAGTTTTGATTTGAATAAGCAGTTAATGAGATTTTAGGAGACTTTGACCTTTCATATGTGTTCATACCTGGTTTACGTTCTGGCCAGTCAAGAGGTTGTTTGGGCTGGGTTGAGACCACATGGGTCTTTAACTCCAAGCACACCTGTGTTCAACTATTTTCCTCAATTGAAAAGGGATGTTGGAATGAAAGACTACTGTCGCATAAATGATGCTTTTCTAATGTATGTAGTGAGAAAACTAGATGCAAACCCTAAACTGAGGATTTCACCAGAAGCCTCTTCCCTAGCCATGCAATATGGAAGTTTCTATATTCAGTTCGATAGGTTTACCTATCTAAGAGTAGGGGGTTATGAAAATGTCCCAACAAAATTGCCAAGATACCCCAGTGATTTTCTCATTTTTCTAGAAGTATGCAAACAAATGTCTATAGTGAATGTTAAGTATCACAATATGAAGAAGAAGGTGTATGATTTTCCATTAAAATTATCCTCATACTCATGTAAAACAAATGAAGTTGCTAGGGGAATAGAACATGTTTTGGCTAAATTCAATTTGCATGCTTTGTCAATGAGATCCAATTTTGATAGTGAAAACTATGTGAAGTAGAATTTTCATGGCTCTGGTTCCTATGAGCATCGCCTGACTCTGAAAGATTTTCGGGAAGATTGCATAGATGATAGGGAAGTTCAGAGGAGGAACTATATGAGACTCACTTTGAGTCAAATTTAATTTTTTGGTCTCTCTATTTACATCCCAGAGGGGGTAGAAGAAAAATTTGAAATCATTGATGAAGAGTATCAAGCCCTGGTGACTAAACCTCTTCCCCGAGTCAATTGGTCTGAAAAAGAAATTGTGGATTTGAGAGTTCGCTCTGCTACTATAATAAAAAGAACTAAAGATTGGCTAGTTGGGAGATGGCGTGGGAATGCCGGTTCACCTCATAATTCAGGGAACCCTAGAACTAGTGATCAGAGACCTGCACAAAATTCTGGTGCACGCACTACCTCAAGGAGACAAGAAGCTTTACAATCTAATTCCAATTCTCAATTTGGAGGATATGGAGAAAGGCCTGATGAATCCCTAAAATTGAAATCAATCTGTGAATTGGATAGCCTCCCTTCATCCACTTATGCCAAGAAAAGTACTCCAGTCAAGCCACCACTTGTGTCTTCCGATCCTATTTTTTAACACATTGTTGATGATGGTTCTTTCCCACCATTTTTGGAGATTCCTTCTTCCCCCACTACTCAAGAGGTGTCTATTTCTTTTTCCATTGATAATCAAGTTAATGTTGTTTCTAATAATGTCAGTACTGGTTTGGTATCATCTTCACCAAGTTGGTTGAAGAAGGTTGTAGATAAGAAGAGAAAATATGTACCCACTATTGCAGTCAAGGTAGATACAATTGCCAAGTTGCTATAGACTACTTCTAAGCCCAAAAAGGCTAGGAGAATGTCAAGAATGGTCAATGATGCTACCACTGGACATGAGATGTTAGAGATTGTAGATCCTGTAAAGGATTTGAATAAAGAGGAGATTATTGAAGCTGATTATAAGATAAGCCACATTGATTTGGGTGCTTCTACTTTGGAGGGGGATTCATATCATGCTACTTTTTTAGTCAATACTTTAATTAAAAGGGCTAAAGAAGAAGGGAAAGAGAATATAAAGCTTTAGTCTCAAATTTTATCTTTAAGCAAATGCATTCAATTCATCATATCACCTACATCATAGGAAGCATCTAGCTCAGAGGTGATTGGAATTGATACTAGCATTGTTCAACAAATTAAAAAGAATCAAAACTTTTCTAAGGCTATTATGGAGTGGGAGGAAATGTTATCTTGTGATATGTTATTTTTCTTGACCAAGATGATATAGAATTACTCCTAGGTGCATAACAAAAGAAAAAAATTGATTAGTGAGCTCTAGTAGGTGAGGAAGGAACAAGGTAGTACTTATGTACTTTCAAAAGAAGTTGCTGAATTAATAGCCTTGGATCCTATAACACTCATGAAAGAAAGCTTAGCTAACGATCCCAGTGAGATTGACCCATCCTGGGCTAATTCATTGGATTGGAAGCTAAATATGTATGATAATCTTATAGAGTAGATTAGTAAAGCTTTGCAAGATTATTTAGATCTAATGATTGGCATTCAAAGGGATTGTCAGACATTGGATGTGAATATTCTGGATGAATTTGGAGAAAATCTGTGGGATCCTAAGGAGATTACTATGGAGGCCAAAGGCATGCTTTACAAAGAACTTATTGATCCTGAGACTATTTCTGGTGAATCACTGGGTAAATTGGGTTTAATTTATGTTTATCTTAGAGGTTTGAGAAATAGAGACGAACTCTTTCAGGAAACTATAGCGAGAGTAAACAAAACTTTGGTAAAGTTTAGAACTAGGCTAAAGATTACCTCAACACCAAGGAGTAAGAACATCACAGTTGTCATCACCAAATATCGGGAGTATAGGCTGAGAGTAAAAGTACGTGAAGCAATGGCTGAGGAACAAGGTGGCAAGAGTGTTGAAGACCCCAAAGAAGGTGAGGGGGTGGCGAGTTGATTTTATTTTCTTTCATGCATTTCTAATACTTGGCTCTTGAACTTCTTTAAAAGACTTTATTTTGAAATAGTTGTCCCTAAGAATCCATTCTATTTCTAAAGATAGTTATTATGTGGACATTATAAATATGCTATAGGTGACATAGTATGGATCTTTCTTTTTTGGGCAAACTTTGATTTTCTCAATTAAGTTAGATACTTCTGATACTTGTTTCATTTCTATCTCTTTCAATTTAGAAAAGATATACTGCTGAATGGTTTAAGCATATATGGTCTTTGTGCTATGGTGTTTTGGATCATCATTCTTCTTATGTTGAATGTTATGTCAATGGTTTTCTTTCTTTATAGTGGAAGTTTTAGTGGGTGATCTTATTGTTGTGGATATCTATCTTTGAATAAATACGTCATGGAGATGGGAATTTGAATTCTTTATTTGGGTTGATGTTTGAAGTCTTTGAGCTTATTATAGTCATTTAATTCATTTAGATACGTGGGATCTCCTTTCAAAGCTTTCTAGTTAAAAGCATTGCCTTTTCTTGCTTTCTGGTTAAAAGCAACATATAATTTAATTCATTGTATATCATTCGAAGGTAGCTGCCACCTTGTAAAATAAGCAGAGAGTTGGTTGTAAAACATCATTGTAATTGACTCAACTGTGGTTACATTTGTCATTGTTTGGGTGAGAGAATATAGAGTTGAATGACAAATCTATCAACCAACACCAATCAATAAATTGTTTCCTTGTACATATCACCAAAATGTATTGACACATCCAGTTTTCAAACTCATCACAGTCTTTGCTTCCTACCACTCTATGTAATAGAGTGATGATATCCAAAATTTCATATTTAAAATGCCCTCTAACCAGATTCTTGGGCAACTGTGACCCTCTATTTTTCTCCTTTTTCAACCAAGTAGTGGCTATTGTATCATTACATTTCTTCTTCTTGTCAATGTAGAAATTTGTGGCCATCTCTCGAGTTATATCTACATACTCCCCATGTATAGGTAAACCCAGCCTATCAGCAATGGAATTTGCATTCAAATGTAACACCACTTGACCACTCATAGTCCTGATCTCCCGTGCTTCCGCATTGTAATTTTGGATACATGCCATTATCAAATTTGGACATTTCACTGCTGGAGGAAAACCCCTAGCATGTATCAACCTGCTATCAAATATTTTCTAAGCTAGGGGAGTTCTATAGTTGTCACTCATTCAAATCCATAATTATCAAAGATTAATGTATCCCAGGTTTGTGTCTCAGATCCCCTATAGTTCATTTCTAATGATACAAGAAATGTCTAACCCCTTATATTTGTACTTCATCTTTAGTAGCCGAAGCACCCAGTGAATGGGTTTTCTGACTAGGCTTAAGTAGGGCAAACTTGGGTTTGGTGAAAGAAAGCTATGGCAGGCAGCAGAGAAAACTAAGGTTCAAAAATTCATAAACAACAGGATAAACTTCAAAATATAACCCAAACTTGGCTAGCTAACAACAATCCTTTCAATTTCAAAGAAGAAGGTATCGAGACTTACCTTGGTGGAGACACTTGATGGGAAGAAGACATCTAAGCTAACTGTAGTTAACTCCTAGCATTTCTTCAAATAGCTATAACAAAATGACAATTTGGGAGAAAACTTTGCTTTATAATTAGTGGGGATAAGGTTAGGACAATTAATACCATTTGTAATAAATGCCTCCCTTCAGTATACCTGAGCACTTTATTTAAAAGTTGCATTTTCTGCTCACTGATGATGTGCAATTTTATAGAACTTAGTTGTTGGCAACATTTCTATATTACAAACCCCTTTGTTAAGGATTATAGGCAAAAGGTAACTTTTGCAAACCATCTATTTATCTGATAATATACCTTTCTCCCTTTATTAGCAAATATTTTCTTTTACAAACCATGTCCTTTTTCTTCTTTCCCCCTTTAGTCATCCAAAAGTGACTTTCACGAACCTATCATATACCCGACTATAAGCTTCCATTGATTTATCAAATTTTGGAGCAATCTGTGAACTTCATCAAGTTAGGCTAGAAGCTTATGATAATAAGAGCCATCAGCTTGTCGGTGAACTGGGGAAAAGTAGAATTTTTGAACTCCAAAAGTTCTACTTCGCGATAGATGTGAACAATCAATATAAAGGTTTCTGCCACGGTCCATCAATATATCAGAAATCTAGATAAAAATAGAACTTGGGAACCACAATTTCACGTAGCAAGGGGAAAGGAAAACCGATAAAGGTGACCAAGGTGACTTATCAGGAAACTAACAAGTTAGGGAAATCTCTAACTGACGAACCAAGGATGAGAGTTTGTGAAAGAAGGAAAGCTGACTAAAATGAAAAAGAACACAAAGGCTCATCGAGAAAATGGTAGGTTCAAGAAATTGAACTTTTACTGATAAGGTTCATGAATCACTTCATTTTCTAACAAGTTCACCGATGAGGACATTTCCCAACAAAACAAAGAACAAGTGAAGTTCCTAAAATTTTAATTTTTCTAACAAGGGACTAAAACAATAGGATTTCAAGGTTTGAGAAAGAGAGAAATTGTTGACTAAGAAAAACAATACAAGACTTTTTGGATGATGACTCAAAAATACAAGGAAAATGAAAAATGACCAAAATTTCCAAATTTGGGGAAACAATTGGCTGTAATTGGGGGCAAAGTCTAAGAGGATGCAGAGGACCTAGAAAACTCTAGCAGACCAGTGCCTTATTAAATGGGCCATAAAATCAGACCTGACACACCAACACACTAACAAGGGAAAAAAGACAAAATACAAAAACTAAGAAACTATAGTACATGGAGAGACATAGATCACCAATTGCAATGCTTCAGATCTTGCCCATTATAGGCAAGAGGCAGTTCAATACCATCCAAGTATGCTAGAAAGTAGGCAATATCTCTAGCAACTGCTCTAATCTTAAAAGGACCTTTCCACAGAGAGTCAAATTTTCCATGATCTCCTTTGGGTTCCCTTCTTTTATCCCACATCAAAACTAGGTCTTCAATAACAAATTCTCTTTGTCTAGCCTTCTTATAAAAAATCTTCATGACCTTCCTTTGGTGTTCTGTGATACAATCTACTACTTCTTCTCTTTTTTCCTCAATTTTAGAAAGGTACTTAATTCTCTTTTCTACAGAGTCCCTGAAATGATCATCTTCAATGGCTTTTTGCAAGTTCAAAGATGCAAGCTCCAATGGAATAGGAAGTGCGCTACCAACACTGTATACCAACTCAAAAGGAGATATACCAGTGGCCCTCTTCAAAGTATTTATGTCTGTCCACAATGCATCATAGAGCCTTTTGTGCTAGTTTCTTTGATTATCTTCCACCAACTTTCAAAAAATAGTAATTAAGATTTTATTACTGGACTCTGCTTGTCCATTCCCTTGCGGGTAATAATCAGAAGAATGTGAGAGGCTACATTTCTATAGAAGAAAAGATTGAGGCATTGTTTGTTACGATTTTCTTTGGGACTCTGAACCTAACCAAAATGTTTTCTTTCAAGAATTTACATACAACTTCAGATGTGGTATGCTTCACAGGAGCAACTTTCACCCATTTAGCAAAGTAATCAGTAGTTGTTAAGATATGGGTATGTCCAGCACTGGAATTTGGGTTAATAGGACCTATAAAATCCAAGTCCCACTATTGGAAAGGTTCTTCAATGACTACAGGCTTAAGAGGGAGGGTAGCCAACTGAGTCCTACCAGCAAATCTCATACATTCCTCACACTTAGATACCTAGTTATAGGGATCTTTAAACATGTCTGACCAGTAGTAGCACTGTCTCAAGATCTTAAAAGTTGTTACTAAGGATGATAAATGGCCTCCACAATCTTCATTGTGAAAGAACTTGAGAAGCTTTCTTTGTTGTTCTTTATCGACACACCTTAGGAAGGTACCATCAATTCCCCTTTTATACAAGGAGTTCTCCCATATGACATATTTTGTAGGTTTCAGCTTTAGGTTCCTTTTTTCTTTGGCTAAAAAGTGGGGTGGACATTCTCCATAGGTCAAAAAGAATGAAACATCAGAGAACCACTTGTCGGTAGTACTTACAAATAAGGTAAGAGAGAGATCCTTGTTCTCCTTAGGTGAACTTTCTGCCATCAACTTGCAAAGGCCTCTTCCTCTAACCAGCTTGGTTGGTTTGATAGTAACATCATATTCCCGAACCTTTGTCACCTAAGCTCCCCTTTTATTACTGCTAATTTCCTGTTGTGTTAGAATAGATTTTACTGTAGGATCTGGGACATAAATTAAAGTGTGGGAATGGAGAATATAAAATCTGAACTACTTCACTACATTTACTACCACAAAGGCATGTTTCTCCTTAGGTGAGTAATTTAACTTGTACTTATTCAAGGGCATGCTCATGAAATCTATAGGAGATTCCACTCCCTACTCATTCTTCTAAAGTAATATGGTAGATACAATGTGCTCTGAGGCATAGCAATAGATAATAAAGTCTTTTCCAAAATCTGGATGTACTAAGGTCGAAGCATTGGTGATCGCTTCCTTTACAGCATTAAATGTCTCTTTCCCTTCATTAATCCACTTGAAAATGGGGTTGTCTTTCATCATTTCAAATATATGCCTAGCTAACTCTGCAAAATCAGGTACAAATCTTCATAGGAAATTAATCTACCTAAAGAAAGACCTTGTATGGCTCTTACTGGCAGGTAGACTCAATTGTTGGATGGCTCTGACTCTTTCAGGATCTATTTTGATGCCTTCTTTAGAGACAATATGCCCTAAGAGTTTTCCTTTAGTAACTCCAAAAATAGATTTCTTAGGATTAAATGATATACCTCTATCTCTGCATCTCTGCAATACAATCTCCAAATGATCAATGCGATCCGTCCTCCTCTTGGAGAAGACTATCAAATCATCAAGATAGATCACAATTATTTTATCCTTTAGATCCATAGCCCTCTAAAAGGTTGCTCCAGCATTAATGAGTCTGAAAGGCATCCTGTTATATGCAAAGGTTCCTCTTGGAGTGGTGAAGGCCATTTTGTGATGATCTTTGGGAGCCACCTTGATCTAATAATAGCCTGAGAAACTATCCAGAATCGACACCATCTTAGAGCTTGAGACTATTTACAAGATGTGGTCCATCATAGGTAATGGGTAGTTATCCTTAAGAGAAGCTTAATTTAGATTTCTAAAATACACACATATTCTTATCTCACCACTTTTCTTCCTAATAGGTACAATATTGGCAACCCAAGTTGAATGGTGTATTGGATATATAATCTTAGCTTTTAAAATTTTATCGATCTTGCTAAAAATGGTATCTACAAATTTTGGATTGTAAGATCTTTGTTTCTATCTAAAAGGATTTGCACCTGGTCTTAATGGGATATGATGCTATATCCTTCTATCCATGAACTTCTTCAAATCTGCATAGCACCAAGCAAAGACATCCTTGTATTTGATCAGTAGAGAGATTAGTCGCTCCCTCTCCTTGGGTGTACAACATTTGCTAATGCATACTAATTTAGGTTATGCATCAATGCCAATGTTTATGTGGTCATACTTAGTAGGAATTGGTAGTAGACTAAATCTTCTACTTAATATATCTGTCATGCTTATCAAAAAGGTCTTTGAGACTTACCAATCCTTTGGGAAGAGTATTCTCCTTTAGCTAGATTATTTCTTCACTTACTCCATTAGGCTAGGTAGCTGCACCTTCTATAACTTCACTATTCTCTAAAATGCTCTCCTTAAAGAATATGTTCACAAAGGCATCTGCTTTCTCCAAGAAGAAAATAATTTGTTTGTCATTGTCGAATACTTGCCAGTGGTTCACATTATTTGGGATGCTTGGCCTGTAGAGAACTTTAACTCTATAAGAATTATCTTTAAATTATGGATGAGGGAGGAGAAAAGAAGCTAAGACAACCAAGGAATCTACTTTGGTGTTTTGCTCTCTAGGCACAGATTTGATGGAGAATGCATCAAAGTATTCCAAACTATCTCAAACTCTATTCTGGTAGTGCCTTAACCAACCATTTTTTACAGAGAAAATATTCCGCACCTATTTGACAATCAATTCAGCATCTTTGAGGGCTTTCAACTATTTGATCCCTTTATCCTTGGCCAAATCTAATCCTAGGAGTAGAGCTTCATATTCAGCGGTTTTGTTAGTATTCTCAAACTCCAACTTGAAAGAAAAAGGAAATTTATACTCATCTAGGGAAATCAACACTATGTCGGCTCTAGATCCTGACGGGAACAATTGCCATCAAATTCTAGTGTCCATAATTCATTTGATAGATTAGGTCCAATCAACCTTGGATCTTCTCCTTCCAAAGAAGATGAGAACATATAAGTCCCTGGGCCTTTTTCTATGTATAATATTTCTGATCTAGGGTCCCCTAACTTCAGAACAGTGAACTTAGCCTTTGGTTCAGGTTCCAAACAGACTTTCTTTCCCTCCACTAGTATCAATGCATGGGACCAATCCATCTAGATTTCTCCTCCTAGATCCCTACAAAATCTTCTGCTCAGTAACATGCCATAGCTTGCGGGGATATCATCCACTAGGATAGTCAACTTGATTCTTTTCTTTGGGTAGGCAACTAGAGCTACTTGAGCATCCTTAATCTAGCCAATAATAGGGACTTGGGTGCAGTCCATAGAATAGCATTTCCTATGGAATGAGGTTAGAGATAGACCTAGAGCCTTGGCCACTTGGGCAGGCATGACATTATTAGATGCTCCTAAATCAATTACACAGTTTCTCAACTTATACCCAACTATGAATAGAGATATGTAGAATGGATTAGGCTTATCAAAAGGGTTCCTTGACTGTGGCCTTGTAGCATTGACATGAGAAGAATAAGAAGAGGGTTCTCGCTTGACATATTGTACGAGCCTATCTAGCTTAGTAGGGTTTAACCTAAGATATTCTACTTGAGAGATCTAAATTTTAGTTTTTTTACAAGATTCAACAATATCAAAAGAAGAAAAAAAAGATTCTTTAGAGAAAGGTACCTTAGGAAGTGTCTCCTTAAGAGCACTCCCATCAATTTTCTTGGGTGTCTCAGTAGTGTTTCTAGACAATATCCTAGGAGAGAAAGTATTGTTGCTCGTCTGGTTTCTATTCTCTTCTTTCTTGTGACTTTGTTACCCTCTAGTGAAGACAGTGCAATTTGGATTCTCCCATTCAGTATACAATTCTTCACTTCCATCTGAGTTTGATTCATATTCCATAAAGTTTATAGTGGTATTCCCATTTCATTCTGTATCTTCTTCTTCTACTAAGGGCTCATTGACATGTTCGTTCATGGAGAGAATCTGCATAAATCTAGTCATTTCTAGACAAGAACTTCCATCATGATCAGCAGTTAAGTGGAAATTGCACATGTGATTTGCCTTCCCACTAGTTGAGAGACCTTATATAGCTAATCTTTGTGCTAGACTGGGTAGAGTTGGAGCTTTATTAGCATTTGGCATGCTAAATTCTCTTTTGGGTGCATCATGATAATAAGACTGCTATTGTGGCCTGGGTATTTGTCTTTTGAGAGTGATAACATCATTAGCTAGGCATTGTATCATAGGGTTTGTAGAAGTACTTACCTACCCTTTATTTGTTTGTATTTCCCTCATCCACTTTCCAATGGTTATAACGTCATCCTCAATAGATATGGCCACCTCTTGGGCTCTTTGAAGATTTGCTGCTCCTTGTCTTTTGAGGGTATAGCTCACATCTGGAGGTAGAGAATTCATAAAGAAGCACTTTTGGATCTCATCGATGGGTCTCATACTAGGAGCTATCCTGTTCACAATACGATTGAACTTGGCCACAAATTCCCTTGTGGGTTCATGCATCTCTTTCTTTAAGGAAGTTAATTGGGCCAACAATGTGTGTTCATTTTCTATAGATTTAAATCTATTTTCAAACTTAGTCCTCATAGAATCCCAACTATTGATAAAACCAAGAGCCAGATAATAGAACCATTCTACAACAACATCAGATAAAGTCTCCACATAAAGTCTAACATAGACATCTTCATATTGGACGCCCAAGATGGAACAAGTGACAAAGAGGGCATTAATATGTTCATTGGGGGTGATTTTTCCATCATCTCTAAATTTAAGCCAGACTTTACGAAAACCTCTAGGCAAATCATGTAGTTGGTTAACTAGTGCCAATGGGCCAATGGCCATGCCCCATGGAATAGGTTGTTATTGGTGAGCCATAGGAGGTTGAAAATTAACTACCACCGGTAGGGTAGCACCGTGTAGAACTAGTTCTTGGCACACCAAGGATGCAATAGGACATACGGGAGAAGAAGCTCTGCTAAAAGATTTGACTTTATGACTTCTAGGAAATGTGGAGAAGTTGGCAGATTCTAGTAAATCAAAATCAATGTCAGAGATACCTTTCTCCTTGTCTCCCCTAGTATACCTTTTGGAAGCAAGTTTTTAATAATACAATATAATATACAATAGTAGAGTCACCACCCCTTTTCAATTTGCAAGGTTGAAATGAAGATGTGCTTGTTGACCATTCTCTTGACCGCCTTGGTGATTATTTTTCTGGTTGTTCAGATGATTGTTAGGCCAGTTATTTTGCTGATTGTTCCCTCTTCTGTCAGGAACTTGAATAATCTGAAAAGGTCTCTCCCTTCTAGGGACTGGAACAATGTCTTCTATCAAATAAATCTCTTGGGCTTCACCAAAATGCCTAGCATTTTCTTCTGCTATTTCTCCAAGTTCTTCTTTGATCTCAAGAACCTTGTTTACTTGGTGAAACTATTGATTATCTCTCTTGTTATGCTAGGCCAAATTCTGTAGCCCTATGACGATATCTTCTTGCTCACCAGTGAGCCAATTTATGTTAGGCTGAAGTACCAGCACAACTCTTCCTTAGAGCACCATTAGGAATCACGTTCTTTGCTCAGATGAAGAGAGTTTCAAGAATTTGGTTAAACGTACTCTTTACCCCCATACCAACTAAAAGAGATTTAATCACTTTTTAAACAATGTTACGCTTAAAATGGGAATCTTTTGTTTTGAATGGTTGCAACCAATGTTGTTACATCATCGAAGGTGAACTAATAATGTGAATCTGATGAAAGGAGAACCGATAGTTTAAAATGGAAAAGATCTTGTTTGTTTGATTCCCTAGTAGAGTCACCAAAAATCTGTTAGCAAACAGATTTGTCACTGCTTATATTGTTTTGACTCACCCTGTTGACAGTAACATCTTTACTAACAATTGGATAATTTGTTCTTGTAAATTGTCCTCTAAAGGTTGTAGAAGGTACAACTTCCTTCTTATGATAATTTAAGATTTTTCTGTTACGCTTTTAACCAAAAAGTGGGAAAAGGTAATTGCATATAATTATAAAATCTAACTAAACCACAACACAAACTGCATTGCAGGCAGGAAATATTATCACATATGTAGACACCCAAAATTCACCCTTTTCATCATTTGTCAATTTCTTGCATTTTCACCATCTCATATGTCAATTTAGTCTAGCACACTTGAATCAATTATCTATTTTCTTCTAAACCACCCTCTTTCTATAATTAATTAAATAAATTATATTTATTTAATTAATTCCATCTAATTTCATCTATTTTCTTCTATTTTTCTATTTATAATTAAATAATCTTTAATTATTTAATTATCTCATTTTCTTCTTATAAATAAATAAAATCAATATTTTCTTTATTTATCTTCTCATCATCCTTATAAATTAAATAAATTTATTTATTTAATTTATGTTCATTCTCCAATTTTCTAAAAATAGTCTTTCCTCTATCATTTAAAAATAAATTAAATGAATTTATTTGTTTAATTTATTTTTATCTTATCATTTCCCTCTCTTATCACATTCTTCTATGTGTACAAGATAGGTCCTTATCATAAATCAAATACAAAAAATGGTTTAATTGGTTCTAAAATCAATCATCCACATCATCCAATCTTTAAAATAGAAAAGCATCCTATTTTAAGAAAAGCAATCTTAGTACTACCAACAAACCAACAACAATCATTTAATAAAAGCTATCTCTATGGACACATGTCTTCTACACATTCATCTAAGCTTCTTGTTTAATCTCACCCGTTCTCATAGCCACCTAATCTCCACCATTGATCAATCTTAGTAGAGAGGTATATATACACCCTCCCATTTCATTCCAACCCCCTGGAATCACACACAATATTAAAGCATCTAGATTATCATCTCATGAATATTGAATCCATTAAGCATCTATTAAGCACTTTGGGCATATCATCCATTATCATTGCAACTATGGCAACTATGGTTGTTCACTATTGAGAAGTAATCCATAATTCAACCAAGGAATCAATACAATCTAGGTGACATTGTTATTTGATTTTCTTTCATTTTGTGTCATTTAGATTAATTCTTTGAAGGTAGTAGGATTAGGTTCATGATTTGCAATGCTTGATCTCATTAACCTAATTTTTCCTACATACACATTCTGGCATGCCCGGTGGGACCCACATCCTTGATTAATTTTTTCTTTGAGAAAGTATTTTTTAAGTCTAGGTACGGATCGTGCAATTGATTGGCAGCAAATCACATTTGATCTGTAGAAAATCACATTTGATTGGCAGAAAATTGCATTTGGTCCACATAAAGTAGCATTTGGTGAAAAAAGTATCATTTGGTCTATAGAAGCTTGCATTTCATTTGCAGAAGCTCACATTTGGTCCATAAAAGCTCACGTTTGGTCCGTAGAAGCTCACCTTTGGTTGATTAGGGTTTTTTCTGAGTTTTAGACACCCGAGCACCTTTGGTTAACAGATCATAACCTCTGCACAACATCTAATCACCTTTGAATCATCCTCCGTCGCATATGGTTGACAAGTGGTCACCTTTGGTAAAATTATCATCACCTTTGATTTGCAAGCAATCGCATCTTATTACTGTTCATTCGCCTTTGGTCTATATTGTTGCAAATTGATTTTCTTTGGCAGCTAACACTTGTTGTTGTAGCATCTTATCATTTGTCAAAGAAAGGTAGATCTAAAAATACTGATAAATCTATTGCAGGATCGATCAGTCAAAGACTCATATTTTTTACTAATTTGGGAACATTTGGTTTTGGTGCTTAAAAAGAACATTGTTTGCTCCATACTTGTTTTATCTTTTTTGGTTGCTTGTTGTGCATGTTTATAACCCTAAGCTAATAACAAAAGTATCTTCTCCCCTTGCCTATCAAATGGATCTTAGGTGTAAGAGAACTTGTTATTACCTTTAGAGTGGGCCTACTCTTGAGACACATCTACAATAACTCATTTGCGACCTGAAGCGGTACTTTCATTTGGTCTACTATACAAAATAGGATAAGGTGAAAGCCAAGTCCAAACTGGTATTAGCACTTACCATACAATGCTAGTTCGAAAGGAGGTGTACCTAGCATATATTAAAACTCCTAATAGAGCTAGTTAAAGCTTTAAGTGGCTTGCTGGACACTCATAAGGTGCCGATCCCCCAAATATCACTAGAAACCATTTGTTTAGTGGCCAAAATCCTTCTATTTGTTAGCGCAGGAGGTCAAACCTTTGAAGCGGTCCCACGTTCTCACAATTCAAAGTTGAGATAGCAAATTCCTTAAGATCTTCGAATCTTTAGAGATTCAAAGTTTGGTGCGCTCGAGAAGTGGGTGCCATGTAAGGGGAAGCTAGTGCCACCAAACTTCTAAGCTATCTGCTCTTAATAAGTGCAGTTCAGATTTATTTGCAGTGGGAATCCAACAAATATTATCTTTGCCAACCTAGGTTGTACATGTTTGTGAGTGTCTTGTATGTCTGTGTGTTTCAGCTATCTATTTTCTTGTCAAAAAACTGCCAAACACCATTCACTATCACAGAAAGTCACCTTTGAACAACAACTAGTCACCTTTGAATTGTAATTAGTCACCTTTGATCAACACTAAATCACCTTTGGTTGACTTGATTTACCTTTGAATATCTTACAATTGCCTCTGAGCTATCCAAAATCACCTTTGAGTTATAGACAATCACCTTTGAGATGTACATCCTTGCCTTTGATCAACAAAAAATCACCTTTGGCTTATTCCCACTCGCTTTTGAGCTATTTCCCATCACCTTTGTTACATTCAGCCTCACCTCTGGTTACTTATAGACTGTCGTCATCTATCCGGTTTAAAATCACACTTCCAACCAAATCCTGAATATCATCATCCAAATCTTAAGTCAAGCACTTATCAAAAGGGTCCTAAGCCTTAAAACATGCCAACATTAGAAGACCTAGCACCTCAATTCCAAGACCTTCTCCAAAAGATTTACCAAGCACCACAACCCCTAGACCAACAATTCATTCAACAACTACAAGACCTCATCCAACAACCTCAACTTCAAACAAGCCAGTCACCTCAAATACGACAACTCATAGCCCAAGCCCAACACTTCATAACCACTTGTCAAACCCAACAAGCATATTATCCTCCATCTATTTACTATCAACCAATGCCACCTCAACCTTATATGTCATCCCCCTCTACTTCATATCAACCTAATCCATCCGCCTATCATATCTATTCCACATCATCTCATCCCACTTCATACCAATCTCATCTATCTACATATCATATCAATTCTACATCACCATACCCTTTTTCTTCTAATATCAACAACCATCCACATCAATCCATAACCCAAGACTTTTTATCTACCCATCCCACCATTTCACCTAATCACCAAGACCATCAACCACCCTTGATAGACCTAAGTCCACCTTTGCAACAAGATCAAATGCCTTTGTAGCAAGAATTAATATCCTTTGATGAGGGAAATGCCAATCTAGAGTGGCCTCCATTATCCACCCAAATTCCAATCCATGAGCCTATTAGTCATATCTCAGCACTAGCATGTGATCCTATTCCTAGTTCATCAATCCATCAACCTTCTAATCCATCAAGCCCTTCATTACCTTTATCACCATGTTCCTTTAATCCTCCACCAAAGGATCGCTTGGAGATAACCATACAACAATTGGTCCAAGCAAATTTGATTGAGTTGCCACCGATAAAACCCTTTGAAGAAATCTACATTAAACCCCATTGGTATAATGAAAATGATTATTGTGCATACTATAGGGTTAAGGACCATACAACACTCAAATGTGCCACACTTAAGAGATTGATCAAAAACCTCATAAATTGTGGTAAGATTAATCCCAATCCTAATCCAAATCCATCCAAGCCTCCTATCCCTCCATCTAATCCCAACCCAATCCAAATCCATCCAATCCCATTATCCCTCCACCTAATCTTAATCATAAGCCTATAATATCCACCATTATTATCCATCCATTATATTGTCCATTCACCCATACACTTGCAAAGGATGTGATCCAATGGATATTAGCAAGGAATAAACTATTTGCATGTCAAACATCAATCCTTGAGCCTCTCAAAGAACCTTCAAACACCATGCCTATTCCTCCAATCCCTTCATATAGTCCACAACCCATCGAGCCTATTGAAGAGTCTCCAACTACAAGTCCAAGTCAAGACCCATCATGCCCTCATGTCGATAACCCTCAAGAGCATGTCAAGCCTATCCAAGAGTCTCCCACTTCCATTCAAGAAACCCAAGAGCTATGTCAAGAGTCTAATCTAAAGCATGTGGAAACGTCAAGCCCTAGTCCTAAGCAAGATCAAAGCACTTCCATTCAACCCATCCATAACTGATTTCTTTTCTATGATCAAGATATTACCTATGATGAAGAAGCTATCCATGAACAATTTGATCCTATCCCCATTTCCATACCTATCCATGAGCAAGATATCCAAATTGCTTCAATCTGTTCTCCATCTAGCCCTATCCATAATGAGCAAACATCCACTTCTCTTGATGAGACACTTGGCTTCCAAGTAAGCATAGAAGATCAAACAAATAGCTTGGATCTTAGTGAGCATAATGATACTCAAGTTCCTAATGATCCTCCATCACCCACTATCAACCATGTTGCAAATCTGATATATCCTATTGGTCTTACCACTTTTGTCCATGAATGTTCTTCCCTAGGGGAACAACAACCATTGTCTTCCACTTCACCTTCTCCATCCAATAACATACTCATGTCTAGTTCCCAAACCACATCTAATCCCATTGTCCATCGCATCCACCAAAACATGAATTATCAAGGTAAACAATCTAAAGATGTTGGTAATTCATTCATGCGCCCTAAGTCCATCTTCCATCACAAATCGTCTCATCCACCCAAAACTTATGTTGCCATTCCACCTCCACCATCCTACAAATGTCAAAAGCATGTGACCATACACCTTCCACCATCCACTTTACCTCCATTACTTCCAACTCCTAATTTCCCTCCATCCACTTTACCTCAATTACTTCTAACTCCAAATATCCCTCCATCCACTTTGCCTCCAATTCTACCAATGCCTAATTATCCACTTATCCATAAGTCCCCTAAATATCCTAATCATGACCAACAAATGTATGCATCGTCTAAACGAAAAGCTTCCACTTATTCCACCAAACCCATGGAATTTAAAAGTAAAAATTTGGATGCCTCTACCTATAAAGCCAAAAATCCTACCAAAAATTTGAAGGATCCTCATGCCTTAGAGCACAAATGCAAAGAATTGAAGCAAAATCCATCTAAAAAGCTATCCAAATGCATACCTTCACAAGAAAAATCCAAAAGCAAAATGGTTTGGGTCCCTAAGCAAAAAGAAAGCAAGTCAAATGGGGCACCACCTCTCAAAAATCCCAACCATCCACTTCCATCCAAAATTCCCATTCCATTCCAAAATCTCATATTCCTCCATCCCTCAAGGAAAGCAAAAATCATAAAAATACTAAGTTTATGTGGGTACCTAAATCACTAAGTCACTCGCCTCCTAAGCAAACATGTCCATCACTTCCTACACCACCTTCCCATCAAAAGCTTCAATGTTTATCATGGTGTGTGCAACCGCTAGTCAGGATTCCATTTCATTCCACCACACTTCCGCATACCAATCCAATTTGCCCATATATCATGTCAATCCTACATATCATCCCTCTTTTATTCCTATGATCCATGCTTTTGCATACGTTTTTCATCCACTATTCCCCATCCATCCTTGCATGAACCTTGTATAATCCACATCATACTCCACTAGCTTTCCATCTATTGATAATCCACTATCCCCCATCCGTCCATCCATAAACCTTTCATAAACCTTTCATGATCCACTATCTACTTACTTCATCACCCTTACCAACATCTATGAGCACACTTGATATGGTCCATGCGATGACATCACTCTCAAATGGGACTATCACCTTTCATGGAACTAGACACTTGAGTCCCTCTCGTCCATATTCCACCTATCATATCCAAAAGTTAAAAACAAAAAAATAAAATAAAAAAAAGTCAATCAAAATAGTAAAGATAAATAATCTGTCCTCTGGTGAAAACCTGGTAAATGGGTGCCTTGGATAAGTACCATAGTGAAAACCTGGCAAATATGTGCTATGTGTAAAACTAGCTCTTATCATCTACTCGGTCTTCATTTGTCATCTATCCATCCATAATAATATTTGTCCATACCATAACAACATCCTTCATTTTCATAATAAACTTATCCATCCCTAATAAGATCATTCCCGTTTTCCATCCCTATGCTTACTGCTATCATGGTTTTTAGAAATTGTTGGAGCTGACATGTCATTTTGTTCATCATCCTTCTAGGTCTAGGTTATCCCTCCATCCCTCATCATCCATAATAAATTCAACCCATACTAGGGGCACTTGCTTGCACCTAGTCTTGGGAGTGGGTACTTTAAGCATCATCATCCAACATCATACCAATAACATCACTAAACATCAAACCAACTATCACCAAGCATCCAATCTATCCCAATCAATCCATAACTCGATCCATTCACCCATATCTCATCAATAAAACAATCTATCCACCTTCATTATAACCATCAATAAAAAAATCAGAACTACATCTTATCTCTAATGTTAAGTGCCTTGATCCCATGGATATAGGGTATGTAGGCAATTTGGGATATGAAGGAAGTACTTAGATTTAGGTATAGGCAATAGACAATTTCCATCTTCCATCCTTCTTCTAATCTTCACCACTCATCTTCTTTCTTCTGTCTCACTTTCTTCTATCATCTATCTCCCACATCATCAATAAACACCCAGAACTACATATCATCATGTCTCATCATCATTGTACTATGCTTTGATCCTGTGGATACATGGTATGTAGGCAGTCTGGAATATGAAGGAAATATCTAGTATGCAAGCATAGACAATTCATTCTTCCATCACCATTTAATCTCTTTTATTCTTCCATCTTATTCTCTTTGACTAACTCAAGTAGAAAGCAAACTATGCATGTCTCGATAGCTCAAGCACTTATCAAATCAAGGGTAAAGTAATGACGTTTGTCTGCATGCCTCTAGCCAATATTCACTATATCAATCTAGTATTTCAGCCTTCAATAGGATATATCTTTCCTCACAACAAGGAGCTATCTAATTTATCCAAGACCATCCTAAATTTGGCAAGAGAACATGATGGCTGTGTCTTTTGTTTTTTCTTTTTGTTTTATCTTTTGTCCCTTTCTAATACCTAGTAAAAGCTACCTTGATCTATCATATCTTGGTATGTTGCGATGAAGTATGGACTGGGGCATGGTCATTTTCTTTCGTATGCTATGTTTGTGGGATGATCTTATTCTCCTACTATGTCTATGATATCTTGTACATGTTGGGATTAGCATCTTGCATATCAATATCTTTTGCATCCTGAGAAGCTAAACATTCTCTTATGCATTAAGATTGTTCTATGCTAAGACTATTTTCCATATGTATAACCAACAAGGTTTCATTATGTTTAGTGGAAATAAGTTCAAACAATTGCTTGCAGAGTCAAAGTCCATCTCTGAATAGTTAATAGTCATATCTTGTGTATGTTGGATCAACATCTTGACCTCATATGTTAGACAAGATTGTATTATGATGCATGCATTGGATACATCATCACCCTAGTCTTTATACCTTGGTGCATAATATCCATATGCTATATCAAACATAAGGATTGCAAATCTCTAAATTTGTGTTCAACCATTATCAAAAGCTACATCCATCGTTCACCATTCATTCATTTACCACAATAAAACTTATAGCTCTCACAAGGATTGATCAATCAAATTTCTCCTACTTTTCTTTTGTTCATCATCATATTTCTCTTCCATCCCTAATTTATCCTACCCTGAGCCCTCCTTCTTCGTGTCAGCCACCTGAACATATTCTATTCTTTGTGTTGTTATCTTATCGTGAGTCAACCCAGTCTTTTCCTGTTAGCCTGGTTTACCTCTCGAGGGGGCATCACCCGCTAGTTTCAATGGGGCATAGCTTGTTTATATTTACGTATTAGTTTCGTCTTCTTTGAAACAACACCCTAACGAACATTGTCTCAAAGAGGGGCAAAATGTAGACACCCAAAATTGACACTTTTCATCATTTGTCAATTTCTTGCATTTTCACCATCTCATATGTCAATTTTGTTAGTGTGAACAGGGTTACTTTGCTATCTAGCTCTTTCTTAGCTTGTTCTCCACCTTAGCTCTTTTCACACTAGGTTAAGCTTACTTAGGGAGTTTTTCACTTTATCCCACATTGGTTGTGTACTGAGTCTCTTGGGTGGAATATCATATATATACCCACCTCTTTCTCTCATATGAGCATCCCATTCTATTGTAATGCTTTGCATTCTCTTGAGTTGAATATAGTTTATTTAGCTCATATCTGATTTCTATTTTTCTTTCTCTCAATCACTTGCATGCTTGGGTAGAAATCTAATTTCAAGAATGTGTGTCAAGTGATCAATTTGTTTCTTCAGACATTTATGTTCATCATGACCAGGTCTAACAAGGCAAAAGAAAATAGCAAGGGGAAAGGAAAGGGCAAGGCCCTTGTTGCAGTTGCTTCTTCACCATCCACTTGGGTTCTTGATTCTGGTGCTTCACACCACATGGCTTCATCTAAGGAAGAACTTGCATCTTTGGAGCTGTTACTATGCCTTCTATTTTGATGGGTGATGACACTCCTGTTGAGGTGTGTGGGAGAGGGTTTGTTGATGTGGGGGATGGCACATTCCATGATGTTCTTTGTGTGCACTCATTATCAACTAATCTCCTATCGATATACCAGATCACTCACATAGGTTCAGGCAAGCGGGTTGAGTTCACCCCTGATTCAGTGGAGATTCGTGAGTTGTACAGTGGTTCTACAGTTGCAGTTGGGAGAGCAGATCATCAGTCACGGCTCTATCTATTTTCTCACTTTGTTCCTGATCCTCCTTCGACTGTTTTGCTCACTCATTCTAATGATGAGAGTAGATTATGGCATGAGTGGTTTGGCCATCTTAACTACCGCTACTTGCAGCAGCTCAACCAATAGAGCATGGTCACAGGGTTGCCTTCAATTCAATTTTTAGGTGGTGTTTGCCAAGGTTGCATTCTTGGTAAGCATCCTAAGGAAAAGTTTGACAAAGGTAAGGCATGGAGAGCTTCACAGATACTGGAGTTAGTTCACAGTGATTTGGCTGGTCCATTTCAGCATCCTTCTTTCAGTAGGGCTAGATATGTCCTCACATTTATTGATGACTTTTCTCGATATACTTGGGTGTACTTTCTCAAACAGAAGTCTGAGGTATTTGATCACTTTCAGGACTTCAAGACTTTTGTAGAGAAGCAATCCAGGAAAGCCATCAAAGTTTTGCACACTGACAATGGTGGTGAGTATGTCAACCATCAATTTGAGAGGTTTTACACTTTAGAGGGGATTGATTTGCAGCATTCAGTTCCGTATAATCCTAAGTAGAATGGTGTTGCAGAATGGAAGAATAGGTCCTTGAAGGAAATGGTGAACTTCATGATTCACTCCAGATCTCTTGCACCACAGTATTGGGCAGAGGCCATTAACTGTGCTTGTTATATCCAGAACTGTGTTCCTCACTCAGCCTTGAAGGGAGTCACTCCTTTTGAAGATTAGAGTGGTTGAAAACCATCAGTTAAGCACTTTCAAATTTTTGGTTCTCCTACATGGGCCCACATTCCTGCAGAGAAACTCAAGGCCTTAGATCCACAGAGTAGACCTTGCATATTTGTAGGTTATCCTGATGGTGTGAAGGGTTATCGGTTGCTCCACCCTACTACACATGAGTTGTTCATTGAAAGGAGTGTTCAATTTGAGGAGGGCTCTTCAAGCTCACTTTCTATCACTTCTCCAACTCCTACTTTGACATTGGAGTCACTTGGGATACATGATAGATCTTTTGATGAGTCAGATTCACCTAAGCAGTCTTCTACCTCCACTTCTGATGCAGAGAGTGATTCAGAGGACTCACTTCCTTCCTCTCCTAGTCATCATTCAGAGGTTGATGATTCTCCTCTAGATTCTCCATCTTCTGGTCCACTTTGGGCTAGACAGACCTTGCATTCTGTAGGTGATTGGGTTGGGGATCCATTAGACACTAGGTGGACTTGTTCACAGTTTCAGGATGCTCCACATGTCTTCATTGCTACTGCCTTCGATCCATAGTCCTTTCATGAGGCTTCTAGTATTTCTTAGTGGGATACAGCTATGCAGGAGGAGTATAGTTCCTTGATGAGGAACCACACTTGGGATCTAGTCCCTCTTCCTAAGGGAAGAAAACTTGTTTCGATGTAAGTGGATCTATTAGACAAAATTTGTAGCAGATGGGTCGGTTGACAAGCATAAGGCTCACTTGGTCACCAAAGGATTCTCCTAGGTTCCTGGGATTGACTACTTTGAGACTTTTGCACTAGTTGCCCAAATGAATTCCATCTGACTTGTTCTTGCCATTACTGCAGCTAATCGTTGGGAAGTACACTAGATGGATGTGAAGAGTGCTTTTCTTCATGGTGACCTTCAGGAGGAGATCTACATGGAGCAACCACAGGGGTTCATTTAGGATTCTTCACTTGTGTGCCGTATTTGGAAGTCTCTCTATGGCCTCAAACAGGCTCCTTGGGCCTTGTATGCCAAGATGGACTCCTTCCTTCTATCAGTTGGGTTCACTCGGTGCCATTCTGATCCCAATATCTACATTCTGTAGCAGGATGATTCACTCCTATTTTTAGTTCTGTATGTTGATGACTTATTGATCATAGGGAATTCTTAATCCACCATTGGGGCTATCAAAACTGCCCTTCATGATAGTTTTTTGATGACTGACTTGGGCTTGTTGCATTACTTTCTCAGGATTGAGATCTTTCAGTCTTCTTCCGAGATCACCATCACACAGTCCAAGTATGCTCTAGATTTGCTCTCAAGGTTTCATATGGCTGACTATAAGCCTGCTCCGACTCCCTTCCTTTCTGGAGTCAAACTTGAGGCTCAGTGTTCTTCTCCACTTGTTGATGACACTTTGTACCGACAGCTTGTTGGGAGTCTCATTTATCTGACTCATATGAGACCTAAAATTTCATATGCTGCAGGCATGGTCTCTTGATTCATGCAGGAGCCTCATGAGCTGCACTGGAAAGCAGCCAAGCGGATCCTTCACTACATTCAGGGTACTCACAGTTTTGGGATTCACTATGCAGCGGGTATTGAGCTTGACTTGGTGGGCTACACAGATTCAGATTAGGCGGGCGATTCTCAGGATCGCAAGTCTACTTCAGGTTATATCTTCTCACTTGGTTCAGGTCCTGTTTGTTGGTCGAGCAAGAAGCAGTCTGCTATTTCTCTATCTTCTACTGAGGCCGAGTATCAGGGGGCTGTGAATGCCGCTACTGAGGCCATTTGGCTTCAAAATCTTCTCACTGATTTTGGTATCCAGATCAGACGACCATCAGTCATATTTTGTGACAACCATAGTGCCATTCAAATCTCACAAAATCTGGTTCATCATCAGCGGACCAAACATATTGAGATCCACATGCATTTTCTTAGGGAGCTGATTCAGGTGCAGGTCATTAATTTGCAGTATTGTCCTACAGCAAACTAGGTTGCGGATATCTTCACTAAACCCTTCACTGAGAGCAAGTATGTTCATCTTCGGTCTCTCTTGGGGGTGCGGGACATCTCTTCTGGGGGGGTCTCTTAGCCCTTCCTACTTTATCCTCTCATGGGGGAGTTTTTTCCCATTGGGTTTTCTCCTTCCTTTTTTTTTTGATAGGATTCTTTGTACATGGGTACCTCATTAGGCCTTGTTTCTGGGACCCATCTTTGTATTTTGTCACCATTTCCCCTAAGTTACACTTAAGGGGGGCTGTTAGTGTGAGCAGGGTTACTTTGCTATCTAGCTCTTTCTTAGCTTGTTCTCCACCTTAGCTCTTTTCAGACTAGGTTAAGCTTATTAGGGACTTTTTCACTTTATCCCACATTGGTTGTGTATTGAGTCTCTTGGGTGGAATATCATATATATACCCACCTCTTGCTCTCATATGAGCATCCCATTCTATTGTAATGCTTTGCATTCTCTTGAGTTGAATATAGTTTATTTAGCTCATATCTAATTTCTATTTTGCTTTCTCTCAATCACTTGCATGCTTGGGTAGAAATCTAACAAATTTTGTGTAGCACACTTGAATCAATCATCTATTTTCTTCTAAACCATCCTCTTTCTATAATTAATTAAATAAATTATATTTATTTAATTAATTCCATCTAATTTCATCTATTTTCTTCTATTTTCTATTTATAATTAAATAATCTTTAGTTATTTAATTATCTCATTATTCTTCTTATAAATAAATAAAATAATATTTTATTTATTTATCTTCTCATCATCCTTATAAATTAAATAAATTTATGTAATTAATTTATGTCCATTCTCTAATTTTCTAAAAATAGCCTTTCCTCTATCATTTAAAAATAAATTAAATGAATTTATTTGTTTAATTTATTTTTATCTTATCATTTCCCTCTCTTATCACATTCTTTTATGTGTACAAGATAGGTCCTTATCATAAATCAAGTACAAAAAATGGTTTAATTGGTTCTAAAATCAATCAGCCACATCATCCAATCTTTAAAATAGAAAAGCATCCTATTTTAAGAAAAGCAATCTTAGTACTACCAACAAACCAACAACAATCATTTAATAAAAGATATCTCTATGGACACATGTCTTCTACACATTCATCTAAGCTTCTTGTTTAATCTCAACCATTCTCATAGCCACCTAATCTCCACCATTGATAAATCTTAGTAGAGAGCTATATATACACCCTCTCATTTCATTCCAACCCCCTGGAATCACACACAATCTTAAAGCATCCAGATTATCATCTCATGCATATTGAATCCATTGAGTATCCATTAAGCACTTTGAGCATATCATCCATTATCATTGCAGCTATGGCAACTATGGTTGTTCACTATTGATAAGCAATCCACAATTCAACCAAGGAATCAATACAATCTAGGTGACATTGTTCTTTCATTTTCTTTCATTTTGTGTCATTTGGATGGATTCTTTGAAGGTAGTAGGATTAGGTTTGATTTGCAATGCTTGATCTTGTTAACCTAATTTTTCTTGCTAACACAACATAAACTAATTTTCTTTCAAACATAAGAATGAAAGGAAAACCAACTATCACTTCCACAATGATATTAGCACCACTTTTGTATCCAATCCCAACATATGAAGAGAGACACTCAAATGATGGTAAATTTAAATATGAAGTAGGTTATCAATATTTCAAACAACACTATGCAGATATCAAGATTCCATAAGTTATATATATCCAACATACGAAGAATAAATAATAGACATCAAAGGATAATTGACTCACTGCCAATCCTCTTTTGATATTTATGAATTCAATCCACCACATACAGTTTTCCAAAATATCCCCTTACTTTCAAAATAGAATATCAGTGATCTAGTTTGAAAAAGTAAAATTTTCACCAAAAATATCCTTTCTAATTCTTTCCACCTACAATTTATAATGAAAAGAGTAAAACCAACTTTCCCATACAACAGTTATGCAACCAACAATACAAGATAAAATAAAGTTTATGAGAAGTATTAATCGAGAAACATTCTTGAATAATAGAGAGTTCTAATAACAAATTAGAATTTAAAGAGTAATCAAGAAACTATTTCATTTTCCTCTTCTTTAGCAACATCAGATCCCTCTTACCCATCTGGAGTCTTTTTGTCTGTCCCATCTTCAGCTTTTTGATTCAACTCTATTTGTAGAACTTTGAATTTCCCAATAATCGAAAGGACATTCTTATTGTTGGGAATAGCTGTAATTATTAGCCTTGTCCTCCATTTCTGCAATACATTACTAGCCTTTGCAAGTTTTCTCTCCATCTCAATAAGGTCCTTCTTGAAACTGGATAAATAAGTAGATACATTGTTGAGCCTCTCTATAGTATTTTCTTTTGTACCTTCCTTAACTTTCAATTCTTCAGCCAACAATTCTTTAAAAACCTATTTAATAGTATCTAATTCCAACAGATTTGATTTAGTCTCATCCCATTTAACAACTCCTAAAGATACACAAGTGCTACGAAGATCAAGCATGTATGATTTATTGTTCTTAGCCAAGCTTTTCAAATCATTTGTACATTATTGTCCCATGTACAACTTCCAGTCAACAACAACTAATCATTTTGCTAATTCATTTTCTTCTAGTTTCTCAATGACCTTTTCTATTACTAAGATACTAGAATCCATCTTAGCCATGGTAGAAAAATTGATCTTGGCTACACTCAGCATCACCTGTTCTTTCTTGATTGCTTTTAAATCATTTAAAATTTCTATTTTCTTCTCAGATAACTTACCATAGAGAGTGAATAAATCATGAATGAAATAGAGACCGTCAAATGTCAACTTCCCAACTCATTCTTCTACTGCATTACCAAGATATTTGTACTTGTTGATCTGATCAAGTACTTCTGTATTCAAACCTTTAGGAACACCAGTAGTGGCATCCAAGGGCTAAGAGTTAGTAACAACAATGGATTTAACATATGAAGTAAGAATATCCATTTGGTCTTCCAAGACTTTATTTTCCTTTTGTTTCTCTTCCAATCTGGTAGCTAGGATGTCAACTGACAAATTTGCATTGTGTATATAACCTTGGACAGAGGGTGGTCCCAAGTCTATAGTACTCAACTGAAAGTCATCGGCAAATATATCTTTCATTTCCTTGTTGACCATTAGCTATGCAATCTCCACATATCCGTGCTTGGAAACCAGGTCCACCATCAACCTAGACAACTTTTTGGCCTTCTTGGGAGTAGGTTCCAATTTGAACAACTTGGCCACTACATCAAACTCAGTATCAATGATTTGAGAATATCTCCTCTTGTTCCCAACTTCTATTTTCAACCATGTCAGGGTGGCTGTCACAAAAGAGCCACCTATATTCTTTTGAGATATTTCATTAGCCTTAGATGCATTATCTATCGCCATTTGCTTCCTGGGAGGAGGAGTTTGGAACTAGCCATCCTGAGGAGTGAGAGGTGGTATTTTTCCCTATTATGCTTTTGAAGTATCTTCCTCATCCTATCCATCTTGTAACTCCTACTATGATACCTGTGAAGTTTTATCCACTTGTGGGTTGAGGCATTTTTTGACCTTGATTTTTTTCCTAGGCCCATTTGTCCCACCATGCCCTGTAGGAGGGGGCTGTAGTGTAGTTTCTTGGACAAAAGAAGGGTTACTATGGTTAGGAGTGCTCATAGAAATCATTGGTACTTCCATAACTAGCTCCTTGTGAGAAGGGGAACCTGCACCACCATCACTCAACTTAGATTGTAACCATACTTGACTTCTATTCAACACAAAAAGTGTCCTAATCTTAAGATCAATGACTTCATCCATAGTCCAAGCAACATCAGGCAATGGTTTAACATTCTTAGACATGAAAGCAAGGTCAAGGACATCAAAATAATCATCAACAATGTCTGGGGCTTACCAACCAAGTCTACTGATTCTCATTTGATCAAGTGTCAACCTTGACCAATCTCTTCTCCTGACTTCGTATTCATCAATACAGTCAGCCCAAAAATGCTCTAAATGAGGTATATGTTTTCTCAACATAGGAAAATACAAGTTATTCTTGACAAAGTCTTTGTTGTCAAAATTACTTCTTGACCCATAGGTTTGAAAATGAAAATGGTTCAATAACCTATCTACATTCTTTACATCTTCAAGCTTAACACAGGTGTAATAAGTTAGATTTGGTGGGAATGGGTACCCCTTCTTCTTCACATCATAATACCTTCTCCCTACTAGGTAAGCATGTTTACACACTTCTAGAAATACTATATAATTTGAGGCATATTTTGGTAGCTTAAGAGGGGGAAACTCAAAACCTCCAATTCTGATATATGTAAATTTATCATACTGAATAAAATAACTACCGAATCCCATCACCCAGTTGGTAGCTTCAGTAGAAATCCTAGCCTATGGGTTCTCCCAGATTCTTCTAACCACGAGCATCAAGAAGGCATCATTCACCCTTCTATACACCTTATTCCCATTCCCCTCCTATAACTAGGGAAAATAATTATAGACTTTTGTTTTAGCAGTCATTGGGCATGCTACTTGTAATCCTAGCCAATCTAGTTGTATGGCAGCCAACAAATAAATTAAATAAGAACACATATCGAATTCTTATTATTTTGAAAGTTCACTAACTGCTCATGTAGTTGGTCATTTATTAGTTGAGACCAATCAATAATTTGTTTCCCTATACATATCACCAAAATGTTTTGACATGTCCAGTTTTGAAACTCATCACAGTCTTTGCTTCCTACCACTCTGTGTAATAGAGTGATGATATCCAAAATTTAATCTTTAAAATGCCCTCTAACCAGGTTCTTGGGCAACTGTGACCCTCCCTTTTTCACCTTTTTCAACCAGGTAGTGGCTATTGTATTATTACATTTCTTCTTCTTGTCAATGTAGAAATTTGTGGCCATCTCTTGAGTTATATCTGCATACTCCCAATGGACAGGTAAACCCAGCCTATCAGTAATAGAATCTGCATTCAAATGTAACACCACTTGACCACTCACGACCCTGAGCTCCTATGCTTCCGCATTATAATTTTGGATACATGCCATTATCAAATCTGGACATTTCACCACTAGAGGAAAATCCCCCAGCGTGTATCAACCCGTTATCAAATATTTTCTAAGCTAGGGGAGATCTACAGTTGTCACTCATCTGAAGCTAGAATTCTCAGAGATTAATATGTCCCAGGTTTGTGTGTTGGATCCCCGACAGTTCATTGCTAATGATAAAAGAAATGTCCAACTCAGGTTGGGTGAAAGGAAGCTATGGCAGGCAGCGGAGAAAACTAGGGTTCAATAATTCATAAACAACGGGATAAACTTCAAACTATAACCTAGACTTGGCTAGCTAACAACAATCCTTTCAATTTCAAAGAAAAAGGTATTAGGACTTACCTTGGTGGAGACTCTTGATGGGAAGAAGACAGCTAAGCCAACTGCAGTTAACTCCCAACGTTTCTTCGAATAGCTATAACAAAATGACAATTTGGGAGAAAAATTGCTTTATAATTAGTGGGAATTAGGTTAGAACAATTAATACCTTTTGCAATAAATGCTTCCCTTCTATATACCTGAGTGCTTTTTTTAAAATTTGCATTTTCTCCTTACCAGTGATGTGTAATTTTATAGAACTCAATTATTGGTAACATTTCTGTATTACAAACCCCTTTGTTAAGCATTATTGGAAAAAGGTAACTTTTACGAACCATCTATTTATCCGGTAATATACCTTTATCCCTTTATCAGCAAATACTTTCTTTTGCGAACCATGTCCTTTTTCTTCTTTCCCCCTTTAGTCAGCCAAAAGTGACTTTCACAAACCTGTCATATACCCAACTATAAGCTTCCATTACTTTATCAACTTTTGGAGCAATCCATGAACTTCATCGAGTTAGGCTACAAGATTATGATAACAAGATCTATCAGCTTGTCAGAGAACTAGGGAAAAGTAGAACTTTTGAACCCTAAAAGTTCTACTTCGCAATAGACGTGAACAGTCAGTAGAAAGGTTTCTGCCACGGTCCATCGGTATATCGGTAATCCAGATAAAAATGAAATTTGGGAACCAAAATTTCACTTAGCAAGGGGAAAGGACAACTAACAAAGGTGACCAAGGTGACTTATCAAGAAACTGACAAGTTGGGGAAAACTCTAACTGACGAACTAAGGATGAGAGCTTGTGAAAAAGAAGGAAAGCCGACTAAAACGAAAAGAACACAAAGGCTTGTCAGGAAAATGGTAGGTTTGAGAACTTAAACTTTTTTCGATAAGGTTCATGAATCACTTCGTTTTCTAACAAGTTCACCGATGAGGACAATTCCCAACAAAATAAAGAACAAGTGAAGTTCCTAAATTATTAGTTTTTCTGACAAGGGACTAAAACAATAAGATTGCAAGGTTTGAGAAAGAGAGAAATTGCCAACTAAGAAAAACAATACAAGACTTTTTGGATGATGACTCAAAAATATAGGGAAAATTAGAAAGGACCAAAATTTCCAAATTTGGGGAAACATGTCCAAAGCCACTTGCCTTGATGGACCTAGCACTCTTTTGTTCTTCTGATCATATCTTTTAGCATGGGTGAGTACTAGTTCTGAATAAATTGCAAGGAAATTGGGAAAGCAACTACCCGAACCAAACTTGAGGAGGCCATACACTAGGCTTCAAATGTCTTATCACCCTCCCCATGTACCTTCTACAAGAATTCATGTATGTTGGTATACCCCTAGTCGGTGTCTCCAATTTTAGTGTAGGGGGAGAACATCTTAGATGGGGGGTGATACCCCTTGAATTCATAGTTCATTTCTCTACGTGGGAGATCACCTTACATTGTGCTACAAAACTCCAAACAAACCATCCATTAAAAAAATCAAGTATATATGTACAACATTATAGTTAGACTCATTAAGATTGATTCATTATTTAATGTAAAGCCCATCATTACAGAGGAGTTGACTTAGTATACACATAGAGGCATGGAGTAAGACTTCAAGGATTGGGGATTATTCACAACCTATGCCTAAAAAGACATCAAAGAAATCAGTGAGACATAACACCGATCCTCAAGAGGGTAGCTATCAAGGATTGGGGATCGAGGATACCTCCTGACTCATACTTAAATAAGGATAACTTTGATTCACTGACCTTGAGAAGCCTGATCCACTTAGGAATATCAGAAGTTAGGAGTCATGAATATGAGATAAGTCATACTTAAATGTCAACCCGAAACAAAACACCCCAACTTCCCGAGTCCACTGATGATATAAAGGAAAGCTCATCAGAGATTGGGAGTTGGGGTTACCTACTAACCCATTCCCAAATGGCAAGTAGATCTAGGGAGGCCTGATCTTTTGATCCTGAATGACTAAGAAAGCATCAGGTGTCAGGAATCAGACATCAAGGATCCCACTAATGCCATGCAAAAATGGCACGAAGACTAAAAAGGATTAGATGACATGGTGAAGAGATAATGTAGGCAAGACATCATCACAAAAACAACCTTGAACAACATGAAATGACAAAAATAGATTCAAACACAAGAATAAACAAAAAGTAAAAGGGAAAAACATGAAGAATAGACCAAGTCAAAATGGAAAAATCAAACCCAAAAATCAAATCCCAAACAATACAAAAACAAATACAAGAAAGGAAAACACAAATAGACCATTTTGCCTAGACTCGTCAAGACAAACAGAGATGAAACACCATTAAAGAATCAAGGAGGTCCAGGGAAAGCCCTACTTGGTAAATAATTTGAGGAAATTACCACACATGCATAACAAATGTGACCAAGACCTGAGTAGAGTTGTACAACCCAGGGATGCACCAGCAACCTTAAATCCACAATAGGGTTTGAAAAGAGCTCAAATCACTAGAGCATAAAATGAGAATGAAATTAGAATGCAAAAGTGAAAGAAAATTAGAGAAAATAGCTACAAAACCAAACTTGCACATGTGTGGGAAAATACCATTAATTCAGAGTCAAGGGTAGGTCAGGGTTAGGTCATATCCCATACTAGGCATCGATGTTTTAGAGATTCATTTACAGTCATGCTAGGATGGCTAACTTTGAAAGATCGATGAGGGTGAAACACAAAATTGATGCTAGTCTACAAGAGTCAGGATGTCTAGGATTCCTTTATAGTCATGCCAAGATGACTAACCTCGATGAACTGATAAGCATGAAGACAAATCACCAAGGCAAGAGTGAATTGTCAAAGTTTTGAGGATTCCTTTACTATTGTGCTGGCACAATAAACCCTAAAATCTCGACGAGGCAACAAATCACAAAATTACTAATGGGAAGTAAGTAAACAAACAACACCCAAATTACACTAGAAGAGAAAAAAGGTAAGCAAGATAAAAGAGAAAAGTGGGTCCCTATTTTGCCAAGGTGAAATGGGGCATGTGTGTAAGACACAACACAATCCTTAATCTTAACCACTAAACTATCCCCATACATGAATCGATAGAGGTACATGTAGGTTGAAGCAATTGGTATTGGATAGGGCCACCATTAGCCACATCTATCACCAATTATTAGAACCAACATGTGAGTACCTGATTCCATAATGAGTAGGTCAACACTTACTTGGTTCAACTAACATATTACAACAAGACTAGTAAAGAAATGATGATCCACATTAGTCTCTTATCAAATTAATCTTTTACAAGATTGTATGGTTTTTTTACTTAATTCATTGTTACTTGCTATCTTAGTTTTAATATTCATAAAGTTACAGACAAATAAGGTATAGACATGCAATATCCAAGCTCTCAATGCACTTTATTTATTATTAATGTGAGCCATAACTATTTATAATAATAACATGCTTAAAATTAACCCATAATAGTTTCAAAAAGGTTTACAATTGTTCTTAGTATAACTCGAATGAAGGGCAAGTTATCACTTTTTTAACAACCATCTTGTTTCAACACACTATTGTCAACAAACCACTAGGTCAAGACAAAAAATGAATGTATACAATTTGGATACTAATGATGTGTCACACCATCTATGGTTTCCAAAGTTTGAAAAATTTTCTATATTATTAAGATTTGAAATATGTTATACAATACATTATTCATAATTAAATGCATAGCTATTACACAAACCATTAGTTGTAACACAACAATTAAAGTCAAGTAATTTTAGAGAACTATGGTTTCAAATACTCAATCCTTCAATTTTAAGATTTTTTAGGATGACATGATTTTTGTCTCCATTATGTTATGCCCAAACAAATAATGACATACTAGCTTAATGTCAATACTAAATAACCACATGAAATTGTTTAGCTATAACATATACGCAGCCCAATAACTAGATACATGTATAGGTTTTAAAATTATATTATTCCATTACATTTACTAATAGAACAACATATCATGGATTGAGAATAAATACTAGCATTTAAACATAAACATTGGACTGTTTATAGTTTACTAATTTCCCTATGATTAGAATCCATTCCTGCAACCAATCAGATAAGGTCGCACCCCTTTCAAACTATAATCTTGTTAAGTGACAAAACTTGGGAATGGAATTTGATATCCACTCAAAACATAGAAGAGTTGTAAGTAAAGTCCAACAGTGTGTTGTCATGAAGGGTTTATACTATGTATATATATTAGGTGAGGTTAACATTGTGAGTGCAACAACAAATTAAGGGTACACTTGGCTTTACTTCCATGAGAATTCAAGAGTCGACCATGGATCAAATTTTTGACTTTAAATTTGACTTTGATTGGAACATATCCTTGCATATTAGTTTGTGATGGTTTTGTTTGTAACATTTCCCCCTCTTCATTTCAATTTTAGTTTCCTAGATGGAGTGAAAATAGTGTCACACTAGTACTATTCACTCAACAAATTATTTATATGAAAACAAAATAAGAATACCTTGAACTTCTATCTTGAAATGGCTTCTGTAGACACCTCAAATTGACCATGTCCTAGCAACATATCCCACATCACTTTCAACACCTCCTAACCCACTTTTGACTTTGTTGACATCACCTTACGACACATTTGTCCTAGGTCCCCCTTTATCCCAAATTAATTAAATAAATCATATTTATTTAATTAATTTTCCCTTTTATCTAAATTAATTAAATAAATTAAATATTTATTCAATTAATTTATCCTCACATGTCACATGTCTCTCATAATTGATTAAATAATATTATTATTTAATCAATTATTTCCCACTTGTCCTTATCCTTATCCACTTGCACAAAAGTCAAAGTGACTTTTAATCCTAGCCACACAATTCAAACTAGACCTCTTAATCTCAACCGTTCACATAAGGATGCCTATCCTTGTCCTAATCCTCCACCTCTCAATCCTACCCATCCATCCTATCAATCAACTATTTATAAATCTAGCCTCATTCAAGCCATTAATATCCACATTTCATAGTAACATCATGCTATTGAAATCATCATAGATCTCATTGTCAAGTAGTGTTATGCTACTGGTTTAGTGAGCAATCAACATATCTATTAAAGAGCATAGCTATTGGAAGAAGGGTGCATTCCAATCTGCTCTATCCAAGGAGAAAGAAGGGTTTGAGATGAAGATCTTGTGTCTATATTGCATTATCTTCTTATTATTTCTCTTAATCTTTTCTACTCTTTAGCTTCCATTAGCAGAAGAATTGTAATGATTTCCTTTTAATTTTTTCAAAGCATTAATTTTTTTGAAGAAAGGCTACAGCTCTCTCAAAATTAGTGTTATTCCTACAATTGGTTGGTTTTTTATAAATTCATCAATTTGTAGAACTTCAATTAATTTATATTCATGATAAATGTACTGATGTAGCACACCATTTGTGCATCTAGGTGTCATTCTAGGTTAGTGTAGTGTCTTTACTATGTCTAGTAAACTTGGTGGAAATCACACAATTAAGAGGGAAACCTGACTGAACAGTCCACTTGGACCTTTGGAAAGACCTTCATTGAATTATCGACCAGGGCTAGTAAGCTTGTGATGGCACTGGCACTATATGTGCTTTCAAAAATTTAGACTACCTAACTTATCCTAATACAGTGTTACACTTGCTAGGGAATCTCAAAAGTCTATAACAGTAAGGAAAATAATGATGGTTTTCTTGCTATGGGTACATACAATAAAAGACTGTAACTAAGTTCTGTCAAGGAATGAATGCTTAAAGGTTAACTTAATATTGATAATCTACCATACACTCTACACTCTGGAGTACAAGTTGAAGCAAACTAGAATAACTCAAGAATCTAATTGATCATGCATTTATGAAATAACTATTACAGCAATGATAATATGCAGAAAATGAAGTGAGGGACAATTACCTTGAGTGGCCCTTGCTCAAGTGACTGTCTCCACTGATCTAACTCAAATCTATTTTCTTAGATTGACAGAATCATACTAATCCAAATCATTCATTACATAATCTTTACAAAATCACATGAGATTCTTCTAGAAGATTTTATTCATGAACTCATCATCAAATAAACATTATCTGTGTAACTAACTGGAAAAAGATATGGTAACTATATTTGCAAATTGAACGAAAACTAACTTCAAACTTAAACTACCTCAACCACCGAGCCATACATATAGGCACAGAGGATTTTATTGGAACAAGGTCTCTTAACTGAAATCATAAATCATCACTCTCTGCATACATGACTGTGATAAATGCCAAGTAACTAATAACTGGAAAAAGAAAGAAAGAAGTCCAAATAAAATTGAGACTCTTGTTGCAACAGAACTAGAATGTGGACTGGTTGAATTAGTCACGTTAGACTCGTATTTGCAATAGAATTCTTTTCTTTCAACTATCTTTATTAATTTTCATAATGATGCATAACTATCTTCATCAAGTGCCTTCATGCTATAGTTGTTGTGCCTCCATGCTGTAGTTATTTTGGAACCTCCCCTACTCTGTTGTCTGGGAATTGTTTGGCTGCGGGCTACACCTTACAATTGTTGCGGGCTACAGTCCATCTCCTCAAGCTGTAAGAGTTAGTTCACAAAACATGCACACAATACTAACAACCATAGTCAAGCAAATATATCCTTTACAATCCATACATTTCCACACATAATCATGAAATATTCATCATATTATAACCATATTTCCATATACTTAATAATCAGGTTCAGGTTTGCATAATGAACATAAGAGATAGCATAATATAGGAATATGTAGAAGATAATGTTTGAGAATGTCTATGAACTTGGATAAAACCATAAGAAAACTAGCTAATAACTAGACTCATCATTTCCCCCCAACTACCCATTTGCTTGTCCTCAAGCAAATTAACTAGGACTGGAGGTTGTAGTGCAAAGTGATTTCCATGAAGTCTGTAACAGTATCAAATCCTTCAACCTGTTCCAAATAAAAGCCATTATGATATGCCAGTCTTCTCATTTTGGTAACCTAGAAGCTGTCTTCTCACACTCCACATTCTTCTTCCCTGTCTAATGAGGTACTAGGTACAGAAGTATTGGTGGCTAGAAGGTAAGTGGTACCCATTCAAGTCCCCATCCTCTGGCAATATCCATATATTTTTTTACTCTTTCAAACATAGCCATAAAATTATGAACAGAATGGGGTTCTTTTTTCTGCAACTCAGGGGTTAAACTATTCCATTTGTCTTGCACAAACTAATAACAATGGTGGATGAGTCCAACAATTAAATGTTGCATTATTTCATAATCCCGTAGTCTCAAATTCATGATTATTCTGCCTACACCCTTATGATCCAAAAGTTGTTTCCATTCTCCAATGATTAATTCAGGGGTTTTAGATTCTCTCCTTATTGGAAAAGCAATCAATTTATCTCTTTATATATATACTTGCATAATTTCACCCCTCAACTTCTCATTTCTGAAATAGGATGCTAGTACCCTCAATTGTAAATCCCCAACAAAACCTAATGGGTTCCATTCTGTATCATTAGACACAACATAGTTATGCAAGTAGTACTCACATAACTGATCTTGTTCTTCCAATGTGGCATCAGCAAAAACTTTAGAAAAGTCATTTTTCCACTCATAGAAACTGGTTTGTTACTAATCAACTTACTAAATTGAAAACTTAAAAACTTTTCCTCTAAAAATAAAGCATACGTTCTAGCTAGAGATCTGCACTTAACAATTTGGGCAACTTTATCTGCTACCTCTTCCATCCCGACTGCTAATCTTCTCAATTCAATATCCTTTCTCTCCAATGCCTGAGTATGCTTTGCAATCATTACCTATTTTTCTTTCTTCCACTCATCTCTTTGTTTAGAAAAGTTTTGAGTAACTTTCCACAATTGATATCCTAGGGACATAATTGTATGATAGGTTGGGGTTTTTGTGACAGATGATCTCTTTTCCTTAGCTACCAGTTCCTTATTTCCTACTACAACTATTGCTAGTTCTTGGTACAGTCACGGTAGGAGGGTTCACAAAATGAACTGTCTGGACCATGTAGCAAGAGTAAACACAATAGAAACAACTTAAAGAAATGAAGCAAATGTAGATTCAGTCATTCAGTATATCAAAAAATTCAAATACAATCTGTCCAACAACATGTGGGCTTACAACTAGGGCTCACAAGCCTGATTATATACATGCGCAAGATAAAACTTTGAAGCCCCTTTCTACAAAATCTAAAATATCATATCTTTCTTATGTGAATAGCTACTTTCCTAAGGATATATTACATCAATATATATCATTTCTAGACCAATAAATTCCTCCGCGTCAGCTAAGGAAGGTCACAAACTCCAATGAAGAGTTATAACATGTTCATAGATAGGTCAGACCTAAATGCATAGAACACTTCCTCAATTGAATGGAATAACATGTGGACCCTTGGAGAAGGTCAGCCATGAACCAAAGGATGTTGAATGATGTGTCATAAAGATATGTAAGTCAAGGAATGATCTGCAAGCCTTCTCCTTTAGCTAATTATCTCAGACTGTCAGGATGCTTTATTTTGAGAAAATAGTTGATCTTCTGATAGCGATAACTTTCCGGTGACTGATCCAAATACTCTGAATTCTTGATATGATGTAGATGAATGAATGTAGATGCTAAGTCTAGATCTGTAAGATGTGAAATACCAATACTGGACCACAAGCTAAAAACTGCTTCTGACTGAACTACCTGAACTGAACTAGAAAATGAAAGAAACTAAAATGCAAACAAACTGAAGTGAAAATGTTTTTGGTTGATGCAAGATTGCTCTTGAACCAGGGATGCTCCTACATCAGACATCTAGGGTTATTGAAAAAGTGAGTCCCTCACTTTTCTTAGGCTAGGGGAGAACCAAGATGATCCATCTCGGCCTGAGAAATCCAAGATGAATCTTCTTCCGGTCTTCCTTTCCACTTCACAAGATATTCTTTGTATTGTCTTCCTCTAGTGCTGCATCCAACTCTGATGTCCAAAATGTCTTCAATCTGTTCTGGTGCTTCTTGTGGTAACTACTACTTCAAGTTGTCTTCTATGCTATCACTGAACTCTACTTCAGGATACTGATAAAGGTATGCAATGTTGAAAATAGGTGATATACCTAATGTCTTTGATAGCTCTACTTCATATGCATTTCCTGAATCAAATTTTCTAAGTATCTTACAAGCTCCAAACTTCTTCATCTTCAACTTGTTATATGTCCCAACTAGAAATCTTTCTTTTCTCAAGTACACCATGACTTCATCACCAACTTCAAATTCCTTATGTCTTCTCTTCTCATCAGCCTTTTCCTTGTACGTACTGTTCATGTCCTCCAAATGCTTCTTCACTTGATTATGCACTGTCTTCATATGATCTACAAATTCTTCCGCTTCTATACTTTTCTTTTATTCTATACTGATGTCTCTCAATTTTGCAACTCCTCTAGGATTCACTCCAGTAACAATCTCAAAAGGTGTTCTTCCAGTACTCCTATTTATCTAATTGTTGTATGCAAACTCTGCTTGTGAAAGAATCAAATCCCAATTTCCGGTCTTCTCTCCAACCAAACATCTCAACAAGTCTCCCAAACTCCTATTCACTACCTCTATTTGTCCATCTGTCTACAGGTGAAATGTTGAACTGAACTTCAAATTTGTCTTCATCTTTTCCAAAGTGTCTTCCAAAAGTATCCAACAAACTTTGTGTCTCTATCTGAAATTATACTCCTAGGTAATCCATGCAATCTCACAATCTCCTTGAAAAAAAGGTCAGCTACATGCACTGAATCAGTTGTCTTCTTACAAGGTATGAAATGAGCCATCTTTGAAAATCTATCAACCACTACAAATATTGAATCATGTCCTCTCTATGTCTTAGATAATCCCATTACAAAATCCATGCTTATGTCTTCCCAAGGTCTCTCCGGTACTGTCAAAGGTTTATACAATCTAGTATTCGAACTACTCCCTTTTGCAACTTGACAAACTCTACAACTTTGCACAAATCTCTGAACATCCTTATGTATCTGAGGCCAAAGTTAATTTTCACTTATCAAATCCACTATCTTATCAATGCCAAAATGTCCTGCCAATCCACCACTATGCTTCTCCTTGATCAAATTATCTCTTATTAAACTTTTAGGTATGTATAATTGACTTCCTTTGAACAACATATCTTCTTGAATGAAATAATCAACCACTTGCTCTTATTTGCCACAACAGGTTCCCTACATGCTTTCCATGGTTCTGCAAAATTAGTGTCTCTGTCATACATGTTCTTCAATTCCTCAAAACCCAACAGTTCAACTCTCATCTCTGTCAACAAGTTTCTTCTTCTACTCAATGCATCAGTGACTTTGTTTGATTTTCCACTCCTATGCTTCAACACAAAAGTATAACTCTACATGAACTCTACCCATCTCATATGTCTCTGATTCAACTTACCTTGACTGTTCAAATATTGCAAAGCTTGATGATATGTATACAACACAAATTCCTTAGGCAACAAATAATGTCTCCATTTCTTCAAGGCTTGAATTATGGCATTGAACTCTTGATCATAAACTGAATATCTTCTCCTTGTATCATTCAACTTCTCACTAAAATATGCTACAGGTCTACCTTCTTGACTTAACACTGCTCCAATTGCATTTCCACTTGCATCACAATCAACTTGAAATACCTTATTGAAATCTGGTAATACTAAAACAGGTTGCTTTGTCACTTTCTACTTCAACAACTCAAAACTTTTATCTGCTCCTGATGTCCACTTGAAATCTTTTCTGTCACCTCTCATTGTCTCTGTCATAGGGTTACAAAATAAAATGAAATTTTTGATGAACTTCTGGTAGAAACTAGCGAGTCCATGAAATGATCTAACTTCTCCAATGCTCTCCAGTGTAGGCCATTCAATAATTACTTTCACTTTCTTAGGGTCCATCTTCAATCCTTCTGCAGAAATCACAAATCCCAAATATACCAACTCTTCTTTCATGAAACTACACTTCTTGATGTTTATCAGTAATTTCTCTTCTCTCAATCTCTGCAAAACTTGTCTAATATGCCACAAATGTTCCTCTTTTGTCTTACTAAAAATTAGAATATCATCCAAGTATACAATCGCAAATTTACCCAAGAATTTCTTCAAGACTTCATTCATCAATCTCATGAAAGTACTCGGTGCATTTGTCAATCTAAAAGGCATCACTAACCACTCATACAATCCTGCATTTGTCTTAAAAGTAGTCTTCCATTCATCACCTTCTCTGATTTTGATCTGATGGTATCCACTCTTCAAGTCTATCTTTGTGAAATATTTTGCTCCACTAAAACAATCCATGATATCATCCATCCTAGGTAAAGGAAATCTATACTTAATTGTGATCTTGTTTATTGCTCTAGAGTCAGTACACATTCTCCATTCTCCATCCTTCTTTGGTACCAAAACTACAGGTACTGCACAAGGACTCAAACTTTCTCTGATCAAACCTTTCCTCAACAACTCTTGTATCTGTCTATTCAGTTCTTCATTCTCTGTCGGTGTCATTCTATGTGCTGCTTTGTTAGGCAAACTTGCTCCCAATATAAGATCCATGTGATGACTGATACTCCTTATAGGTGGTAATCCTTCAGGCACATTATCTGATATGATGTCTTCATACTCTATCAGCAATTCTCTTTTCTCCTCTGGTTGTGATTCTTTAGTCTCCTTCTTCAATGTTTTAGGCTTCTTAGGAATCAAGGCATAACACATGTTCTCATGTCTCAAACCATCCAGAAATTTTCTGCCATCTACCAAATAGATTCTAGCATTCCCACACACTTCACTCTTAGGATCATCTTCTAAATGAATCAAAGTAATTCTCTTTCCATTTTCTATTATAGTATATGTATTCTTTCTTCCATCATGTATAGCTTTTCTATCATACTACCAAGGTCTACCCAACAAGATATGACATACATCCATAGGCATAATATCACACAAGACTTCATCATGATAAGATCCAATATGAAATTTCACCAAACATTGTTCACTCACCAGTGCCTTATGATCATCCTAAATCCATGCTATTTGATAGGGCTTAGGGTGTTTCAATCTTTCCAACTTCAGTTTAGTCACCATCTCCTCTGAAACTAGGTTCTCTGAACTACCACTATCAATTACAACTTTACAACACTTACCTCCAGATTTACATCTAGTTCTGAACAAGCTTTTCCTCTGTGGTGGTTCCTCATCTGTCTCCACTTGAAATAGTTCTCTCCTCATTACCAATGATTCTTCTTTCTACAGTTTTCCAATAGGACTAGGTGATCCAACAAGTTCTTCTTTAACATAGGTTTCTCTTCCACTGTTTTCTGTCCTCTTACTTGCTCTATCTTGATTACACTCGAATGTTCTGTCCTTCACCTCCACACTTGAAACAAGTACCTCTGAATGTCCTCTTATCAAATCCTCTACCTTCTCTTCTGTATCCTTCATTCTAGTATGCACTAAGGTTTCCTCTTTGGTAAAAGTTTCTGTCATCTCTCCAGTAAGCATTGTTATCTCTATCATTCTTCTTAAATGGGCTGTCAAACTTGTTCTGCTCCACAAATGATCTATCATATCCAGAAAATGTTCTACCTCTCTAAAATTTACCTCCTCTATCTCTCTATCTCTGATCATGCCTCTTATTAGCTTCTCTTCAACCTTTAGGGCAAACTTATATGCTTCTTCCAAATATGTCATCCTTACCAAGCTTAGTTCTTCTTGAATGTTCAATCTCAGTCCATTGATGTATCTAGCCATTTTCTCCTTATTTGCTTCATTATGTCCTATCCTTAAGATCATTTTATGAAATTCTTCAGTGTACTCCTTCACAAATTTCTCCTTTTGTCTCAGGTTTTGCAATCTCTTCAACAATTCCAACTCATAGTCAACAGGTATAAACTGATTCTTCAACTTTGTCACCATCTGGTCCCACTTTGTAATCTTTTCTTTTCCTCTTCTGTTTCTTTCAAACTAAACTTCTTTCCACCATATAGCAGCATGTCCTTTCAACTTTGTCTTTGCAAATTTCACCTTCTCCAGATCTTCAATTTCCTCATATTCAAAGTATTCTTCCATGTCATTTATCCAGTCAATCAATTCTTCAGGGTTCAAATCACCAGTATAATTTGGCACATCAATTATAGGTCTCTTTCCAATCTTTGAAATAACTCGCAACATCTTTACCTGATCTAATTCTTCTTCTCCATTACCTTCTAGGGTTTCGCTAGTTTGTTCAACAGATTGAAATTCTTCTTCATCATCACTTTCAACATTAGGTCTCGATGTCAATCCTCTTCGCCTATCTTCTTCAATAGCATCCAAATGCATTCACATTGTTCTCATCAATTCCATCAACTCATCCATTCTATTAGCCATTATACCAACAGGAGGAACTCTTCATGACAACATCTTCCTAGGATCAAGTGCAAACTGCCTCAAATTCAGCGATCAGGCTACAAGCGATAACTGCCTCTCAATCGATGATTGGTTGCGTACATGTAACTTGCCTTGGATTAGTGATCTTATTACAATAAGATCTTTATAGAATCCCCTTCATGAATTCACTCCAAAGAATCAAACTTTCGCTCTGATACCACTTGGTGCAGTCACGGTAGGAGGTTTCACATAATGAACTGTCCAAACCATACAGAAAGAGTAAACACAATGAAAACAACTTAAAGAAATGAAGCAAATGTAGATTTAGTCATTCATTATATCAAAGAATTCAAATACAATCTGGTCAACAACATGCGGGCTTACAACTAGGGCTCACAGATCTAATTATATACATGCACAAGATAAAGTTTTGAAGCCCCTTCGCACAAAATCTAAACTATCAGATCTTTCTTATGTGAATAGCTACTTTCCTAAGTATCTATTACATCAATATATATCATTTTTGGACCAATGGATTCCTCCACGTTGGCTAAGGAAGGTCACAAACTCCAATGAAGAGTTGTAACATGTTCACAAATAGGTCAGACCTAAATGCATAGAACACTTCCTCAAATGAATGGAATAATGTGCAAACCCTTGGGGAAGGTCGGCCACAAACCAAAAGACATTGAATGATGTGTCATAAAGATCTACAAGTCAAGGAATGATCCATAAGCCTTCTCCTTTAGCTGATTATCTGAGACTGTCAGGATGCTCTGTTTTGAGAAAATAGTTGATCTTTTGATAGCGATAACATTCTGATGACTGATCCAAATGCTCTGAATTCTTGATATGATGTAGATGAATGAATTTAGATGCTAAGTCTAGATCCGTAAGATGTGAAATGCCAATACCAAACCACAAACTGAAAACTGCTTCTGACTGAACTACCTGAACTGAACTGGAAAATGAAAGAAACTGAAATGCAAATAAACTAAAATGCAAATGTTTTTGGTTGATGCAAGATTGCTCTTGAACCAGGGATGCTCTTGCATCAGTTCTATAAGTATATCTAATTTCAACCCCTACCCATAAGTATTGACTTTTTCCTTGAACTCCTGAATCTTCGCTTCTCTTTCCTCATCCCTTTTCTCATATGTTTTGACTAGTTCCTCCAACTTCTTGATCCTTTCAAAAGATTCTTGTAATTCTTTCTTGGCATTTCTTTCTTCTAGCAATGATTCTTCATCTCTTAAAGATAGTTCAGTACCACTCCCTATGGATTCATAACCCTCACTTTCAAGGTTAACTGGGGTTTTCTTTCTAGTTTTCTTGGCAACAAAAATATCCCCTGATTCTGATTCAGAGGTAGCAGATATATACCATTTCCTTTTTATGGAAACTTGCACATTTTTAGCCACATTGGCCTCTCGTCCAAGGTTAGTTTCCACTGTCACAACATCTTCTTTTTCTTCTCCTTGTTTCTCAATACTACCCCTCATAACACCTTTCCTTTTTAGGTGGTGTGAATGCCTTAGTTGTGTGGGTTTCTTCTTTGGCATTTTTGAAGGTGTAGAAGAAGAACCACCTCTTTCCTTTCTAGTTTTTGGTGTTCTAGTTTTGGGTGTTTTATTAGAAGATGGGGTTTGATATACCTCTTCTGCTACAAGTTGATCAAATGTTGCATGTGGTGAATTTTGCACATCCTCCTCCCCTATTTCTCCCTTGCTACGGGTGGGTGAAGCAACAGATGGAACATGAGTATTTTCCCTTAAAGATGCAGTAGGTGATTCCATATTCCCTAGTACTGCTGGTTCCTCTAGAATATCATTAATGTTTCTACAATTCAAAAATATTTCCTAGGGAACCTGTGGGTATTGAACCTTAAGGCTCCTTTTCACTAATAAGGGAATCAAACAATCATATAATAGAGCTGAATTATTTGACTTCCGTTGATATTCATACCCCATTCTTTTTAACAAATGATATAGAAAATTTGGTAGATTGACTATTCTATTATTGCAAAGGTGACTCAATAGCTTAAGATGCATAATATATAGAAGAGACTTGTTGTGTGGTTACACAACACGCCCCATTTTGCATTATCAAAACAGGGACCCAACTTTTGGCTTGGCTTGTGTTGTCTGCTTTCTGGCGGTTTGGTAAAAATAGGTCAGGTGCATCATCATCATGAAGGTCAGGATGAGGTTGGTCATCATCATGAGGTCAATTTGTCAAAGTTCATATTTCATTTCTATGACCTCATATTTAGAAAGAGCTTGAAATTCCATGCAGGTTTGCCTTTTACATCACTTGAAAATTTGTCCATATGAGGGAGTTATGCACAGTCAAAGTTTTGGTCAAACCTGATATTTGCAAGAAGAGGGTCATCTTTTATAAACTCAGTTTTGCTGTATGAAGAACATCATCATCATATTTGAAACGCCCCCCGATAATATCCTGAGGTCAAAATATCCGGACGTCAACTTTAAGTCATAGTAAGTTTTCCCCGTCGAGCGGTCTTTTGTATCGCGAAAGGTCATCATCATGATCTTGGTCTATCACCCGATAAAAATCATGCAGTCAAAATATCCGGACATCAATCTTAGGTGATAGTGTGTTTTACCCGTCAAATGACCTTGGGCACATCGCGAGCATCATGATATTTTAACATCACCCGATATTATAATATCATGCTGATATTATAATATCACCATACTTAGAAAATCCGCCATCTGCATAATTTGCATGCGCACGTCAAAGTCCTGATGATCATCATCAACCCTATCTTTTATAGGAGGGTGATTTCCATTCATCATGTTGTCAAGATCATCATGATCTTGTTTGTCTACCCGACATTTCGTAATGTCCTCCTGCCGAGAAATATAACCTTTTGCAAATATCCTGATGACGTCATCCCGACCTGATAAACGAAGAAGCAAATATCAGGATGACATCACCATCACATTTCTCCTTCGGCAGGATATTTTCCGAAACATGATCCGGTTCGCGAATATGATGATGACGTCATGTTCTAAGTTCAACAAAGGCCCCGGATATCCTAATGATCATCATCATCCTGATCTTTCGAGAGGGTTACCTTGGCCGCAAAAGGGGTCATATTACATGCACCACCCGATCATCTTCCTTAGGTGACCCGATATTACATTTATCCCCTGATTTTAACGAAACATGATGGTGACGTCATCTTTTGCATTTTAATGAAGCCCGAATATGACGATGACGTCACCATCATATTCCTTTCCTCAGCAGCAGGATCATATTCCAAATCCTCCTATTTTCCTTCGACATGATGATGACGATGATGTCTTTCTTTCCCCAATATGCAGAAGCGAAACATCCTAATGTGCTTTTCATCAGAGCATTCGGAAGGGAGGAGCATCATATTTCATGATATCTTGCAGCTAGATAGAAGACATAGAGTTGGGCATCATCATGATTTTTGGCGTCGGTATAACTGTTGCCATTGGCCAAGTCTAATTTTGTCACCCCGATCATATGTGGTCACACCGATGCGAATATGATGATGACCCGAAACATACAAACAGAGCATGCAAAGCCAAATTTGAAATAATTTGTTAAAAGCGGTTATTTCCTTGTATATTTTGAGATACATGATCATATTTGGAGCCCGATATACAAGGAAATGGGCAGGACAATGAAACGATGGTTGACCTGAGTGTTTTTTAACGCTGTTTATGCATTTAGTGCATATTTTCCACAGGTATGAAGCCCTACTACCTGTAGCTGCACATTTTGAGGCATGTTTAATAAAATGTTTAACTTCCTATTGTTTATCCACATGATGATGAACTTAATGTTTGTCTGTTTATTTGCAGGAAGTCATGATGCTGTTAGAGCTGCTGCTGAAGCTGATAATTACAAAGTTGCACATAGAGGCAACATGAACCAGAAGTGAGGAGGATATTGTCAAATATGTTGTTTGCCAGCTGGAGACCGAATCAAATCAAAGATGCTGGAATATTCTGTGCCAGCTGTACATTTGCCAATTGGCGAAGCATGTGCTTTTCATCTGGACCGTTGATTATTATGAGAGGATCCTGATCCTTGGATCATTGTAACTATTTTCTGGCATTTGTTCTATATAAGAGCCAGATCCTGGGGGGGATAAAAGGGAGATACAATAATATACACAGATGCATCTGGCGCAAAAAAGCCGATTACTGTAGAATCAATTAGGAGATCGGATTACTGAGACTAATGAGGATAGAATTGTTGAAATGTCAAGGTTCTTTCTTCAGATCACTGTAAATGTACCTGTTCTTGAGCATACTGAATGGATATGAAGTTTCAGATTACATCCTGATTGTAAATTTTACGTAATCTTCCTGTTGGTTTCTGGATATGTACTGGTGAATGCTGTGTTCAACTAGAAGCGCTTTCATTTCATTACATGTTGTTATCAACTTTTCCTTTGAAGATTTGCACTAGATCATGCGGATTTGTGGAATGTCCTGGTGAAGTATGATTCTAGTTTCCTTCTTTTCATTACATGTATGGGAGCTTGTATGTGGATCAGTGATCTAAGTCAAGTAGTTTTGGGAATCTTATTCTTTAACCCTTTTCCTTTTTTTAATTTCATAAATTCATCACCATAACTGCAAATCACGATAACTAACAAGCAGAACAGAGAAATATGTTGAAATCCCGTAGGTAACTGAAAATCATTAGCATATTTGAGTTAAATGCATGTAGTATTGAAAATATCATGCAAAGAATCATAAATAATGGTAGAAATCATGCAAATATCAGCCTGTAGGCACATTATTTGACTAAATTCACAGTGCAGAGGTAGAATTGTTGGAGATTTATGCAGAGCAGGCATATAGAGCAGGATATTTGAAGAAATAATGATGAACTTTGCAGAAACACGTAAGGCCCCTGAATGGAAAACAGCAACACACATCAACCACTGAGTAACGTCAGTAGATTAAGACCTAATCAACGGAGACTTGGGATCATGAATTCTCTGAATTCATCCTATCTTTCAAGATGAGTAAAGGTTGTTGTGTAACTTTTATTCTATGTTTGCGAATGACTAACATCATGACCAACATAAATTGGCGCTAGAAGGAGGGCCCGACCGGAAGATGATGCAACATCATCAGTATTTTTAGGTTTGATGACGTATAAGAGTAAGGTATCCTCAGATCACTCGTGAATTTTAGTAAATTTCGTAAATATTTGCTGTGACAAGATTGTATATGCACATTCTATGTAAAGATTTCCAGATCTCATATGAATATTGCAGGCTTTACAGTAGATCTCTCTGAATTCACTAATATCAGCCAAAGATGAGTAAATTTGTTCAAGCTTTGAGAATTTGAGCCTTAAACACTTGAGATCTTGTGCTACGGGTTAGGATATCCCAATATCCTGTCATATTTGCAGTATCTTCGCAAATATTTCATAAATATCCAGTCTGATTTACCGTTTAACCGCAAATATCACCTCATCCGGTGGAGTCTAGTCAATATTGGCAAAGTTTCAGCCAATTTGCCTCCAAATCGAGTAATCCTGGCTTACAGGATAAATACCAGGTCTAGACCTAGTGAAATTTTTGAAGAATTGCCTGTTAGAGGTTTCAGACCTAGGACTGTGGACATTCACCATACTCCAGGGTCTAGTGCGTCCAAAACTTCACCGGGACCTCCTCCTGTGACCCCTGTCAGTTTGCAAATACCTTCCGATATATCCGTGACACCTCCTGTTCAAACCCAGGGTATACCTTTAGTTCAACCTCAGCCAACTGCACCACCAGTTCAGGCCCCTCAGGTTGCAATGTCTTTCTTTGCAGCGGAGTCACCCTTGACTTTTACTGCATATCATGAGTTACCAAAGAATCTGGACAAACTTTGTCCAAGGTATCATCCTTATCAAGATGCTGATGATCATATCAGGACATTTAAAGAAGCGTGCTGCAGAGCCAGAATAGAACATCAGGACGTGGTGTGCAGATTATTTCCTTTTTCCCTAGGGGAAGAGGCTTATAATTGGTTCATCAGTCTTGGCCAAGCTTCTGTCGGTTCGTGGGCTGTCTTAGAGAAAGCCTTTGTTGACAGGTTCAAAGTCCCTATTGATCCATCCATGAATTACCACATGTTTGCCACAATCAAAAGATTTGAGAATGAGCCTATTGCCAATTTCAATGCTAGGTTTCAGAAAATGTTGTCCAAGCTAGTTGCCCCATATGTGGTGACTGATGCTGCTGCTAGGAGTATCTATTATTCAGCCCTGGATCCATTAACTTCCATGTTCATCAGGAGAACACATCCTGAGATCACTACATTGACAGGAGCTTTTCAAGAAGCTATCAAGGTAAATCAGCAGTTGATACCTGCTCCTACTCCAAATATAGCATTCCCTATTTGCCTGGCATGCAATCACAATATCCAACACAATATCCTGCAGCTTATCCTTCACAATATCCTGCACAATATCCAAATGGATCATTGATACCCCTAGCAGTCATGCCTGCACCTTTGCAAGTACCTCCATTGAGTATTATGCCTCCTCCTAATGGAAATAGCCAATTGCCACAATATCCTGCACATGCTCAGACACCTCAGGGTACAGATCTATCCAACAACAACCATGGATCTTCTTTTTTCAAGCCTCAGACTGAAAATGTAGTGGCCAAAGCTCAAGAGGAGAAGGAGGAAATCAAAGAAATTTCTGCTCAACTCAGAAAACTCACCACAGAAGTAACACATTTGAGAAATCAAGGGTTTTATTCGCAGTCAGGTCAGAATAGGAGTTATTCCAATGACAGACCAAATTACCCTGACAGAGGATATAACAATAATAACTTCAACAATAATGGTGGAAACAATAATAATCCTCCTAGATAGCCCAAAGTGTGGAACTCTAGGCCAAATAACAGTTCATTACCATCACCCCTAGACAATCAGCCTCCTGGTGAAGCCAAATAGACTACTAGAGTCAATTTTGCTGAAGCAGCCCTTACCAATTGGTGCAGGATTCACAATACAAATGCACATGCAGAATTAGATTGTCCATAATTTAGGATTGCTGCCAGCATCTTTCAGACTGAAGTGTCTAATACTTCTGGAAATCCACCTCAGGTAGAAGGAAATGAAATAGTTCCTTGTGGATATGACTCCGCTTTTGTGTTAGAAACGTACACAAATCAACCTCATCAGGATTATAATCAGACATGTGAAGAATCTGCCTTAACCTTTGAAACAAACTATGTCTTCCCCTTTGAGGATGAAAATGAACTTGCAAGAGAGCATGAGGAAGTACATGCATACCAGCAGCAATATCCTAGTAAGCACAATTATAACCTGAGGAGCAATGCCAACAGACCTGCTGGTCCATTGACATCATCTCTACCTCCAAACAACTTCAACACACCTCCTGACCCTAAGGCTAGCAATAACCCTGGATTCCCTAAGGTGAATGCTCAATACTTGTCTCCTCAAAACACAGTAACAAAAGTCGTAAATGCACCTCAAGAGTCTGACAAGTTAGTCAGCTATTTGGCTGATGAAATGAAGAAAATCAAGATCAGCCTGTCCTTATCTGAGCTATTGAAAACTCCTGCCATTAAAAGGGCATTCATGAAGTCACTAGATGATGCTGCTCCTAAAGAGGATAATCATCTTTCAAGTCAATCCAATGGCAAAGATCATGCTGCTAAAGATAATACTATCAAGTCTAAGGTGTCAGCTACAGTCCAAGCCGCTGAAACCTCCCACATGACCTTGTATAGAGATAAAACTGAATCACCTCCATTTCTCCTCACCATAAGAATGTTCAGCAAGAACTTGCACAACTGTTTAGTTGATTCAGGAGCCTCAACGAATGTTATGCCTTTGTCAATATGTAACGCATTAGGACTACATCCTACTAAATCCTTAAAGAAGGTCACTCAACTGGACAAGACAGAAGTAAGTGTAGTGGGAGAACTCACTCACATTCACATGCAGCTAGCATCTGATCCTTGGATCTAGTATTACATTGACATTCAGGTAGTGGACATACCTGATACATATGGGATGTTGCTTAGCCGAGATTGGTCTAAAACGCTTAACGGATATATGTCCACAGACTTCAGTCACATGTGGTTACCATGGAAAGGTATACCTAATCAGATCAGGATTGATGCTGAGCCTAGGATGAAACATATGATCACGGAATATAACAAAACAAATGAGATCATGTATGTAAATGTAGAACCTGGAGTTTATCACATCAGGCCGCAAACTATTAAAATAGAAGAGATCCTGATGCTGGATGTTCATCATCATCATGATGATGATTATCATGAGGACATGCCGAGTCTGGAGTTTGATAATAATCCAGATAATGAGAATGAAATAGATCGCTTCAGAGATTTTGAGATGCATTTATCTACTCAGGTAAAACGTTGCCAATTATTGAATATATCTGCTAATGATATTTTGATTGATGGATGGTGCAGATTACATGGCGAAGCACATTCAGAAAAGACTTGTGAACCATGCTTAGACATGATGATACTGGAGCAAACATATAGTGAAGCATCATCATCATATTCTGAGGTGAGTGCTATGTCTGATGATGATGATGGCACTAATTCTTATTTGTTTTCTGCAGAAGCAGAAGAGCCGACGGATCCTGATGAAGATCATATCCGGAAAACAGAAGAGGTCCTGGTGTCGGATCCAATAAATGATGTGAGAAAAGAAAAGATCACTCCTGGTAGTGATTGCTTCATGGAATCAGATTATGAGTTGTCTGATGAAGATAAAGGCAGTGACCTGACGAAGTTCAAAGAATTTCTGGTAAAAGAAATAGAAAAGATGACACAACAACGTAAATCTCCCCAGGAGGTTTTAATTAGAGGTTGGTGTAGGCTGCATGAGGCACCTCACTCAGAAACAACTTGCTCACTATGCTTACATATTTTGAAGAAGCATGCAGCTGTATGTGCTGAACATCATCCTCTTGCTGAGATGGAAGAGAAAACAGAAAAGCCATCAGGCTCACCAAATAAAGGAAAGAAGAAACTTGAGGATGACATCCCCAAGTTAAAGTGGATATCAGGCGGAGCAGCAACCAGAGCTGCAAAGAAGAAAGGAAGTTCAAGTAAATATCCTGCTGAAGATAAGCCTTGGATCCTGAGGTTTGATGGATCCAAATCCAAGCAAGGTGCCGGGGTAGGAATTGACCTTATTGATCCATCAGGGAAATCCTACTTAGCAACTTACAGACTACAGTTCCCCTGCACCAATAATGTCGCAGAGTATGAAGCTCTGATTCATGGAATGTTGTTTGCCCATAAGAAGAAAGTGAAGATCTTACATGTCTTTGGAGATTCAGAACTGGTTGTGAGACAAGTAAGAGGAATTTACTCTTGTAATTACAGAAAGCTATCAAATTACAGGCATCGAGTGTGGGACCTGATCGAAGACTTTGATGCCTTTAATATCATTCACGTACCAAGAGAACAGAACCAGAGGGCAGATGCACTTGCCCAGGCCGCCAGTACGTTGGAACCGCTGTCTATATCTGGTCTGAAGAGATTTTCAGTAGAATTGGTGTCAGTACCTTCAGTACCTGACAATGTGACTAATCTCCAAGTGTTTGATGATGATCAGCACATCCTGGACTTCATATCAAACAGAGACATATTTGAAGCTCAGATTATAGATGAGAATGATATGGAAGATCATGTCTGGGAAGAAGATGAGATATTAGAGTTGCCTAGCAACAGAATTCCCAAAGGTATGATTGAATTAGAAAGAGCCTTTGATCTAGATAATATGCTTAAACATAAAGATCTGCCTAAGGCAGATGGAGGTCAATATTCACAGGTGAATATTGGACAAGCTGATGACAAGAGAAATGTCTTATTGGGTAAGGTTTGTACACCTGAAGAGTTAGAAGGAATAACTCAGGCCCTTAAGGATTACATACATGTAATTGCATGGACTTATGATGAGCTAAAGACATATGACACTTCTGTCATAACTCATACTATACCTCTCAAGCCAGATGCAAAACCTTTCAGACAGAAGCAGAGGCCAGTCAATGCTCTGCTTGAACCAATCATCCTTGAAGAAGTCAAGAAATTGTTAAATGCCCAGATAATATTTCCTGTAAGGCACTCCACTTGGGTGGCGAATCTTGTGCCGGTCAGAAAGAAGAATGGAGACATCAGATTATGTGTAGATTTCAGGAACCTGAACAGAGCATCAGAAAAAGATAATTATCCTTTGCCCTCTTTGGATGAAGTTCTACAAATTGTGAATGGAGCCAAGATGATGTCCTTCTTGGATGGTTTTTCAGGATACAACCAAGTGATGGTTGATAAAATTGACAGATTAAAAACTGCCTTCACCACAAAGTGGGGGATATTTGCATATAGACGTATGCCATTTGGACTTATAAATACTGGAGCTACATTCCAGCGAGCAATGGACATAGCCTTCAGAGGCTTAATAGGAAAATGTATAGTCATCCACATGGATGACCTGACAGTATTCTCCAAGGAAAGAGGAAATCATGTTGCTGATCTCAGAAGTGTACTAAAGAAATGTGAAGAATATGGAATATCTTTGAATCCTAAGAAGTGCATATTTGGAGTCACAACAGGAAAATTACTAGGCCACCTGATCACAGAAGATGGAATTATCATTGATCCTGACAGGGTGGAATCTATTATGAAGTTACAACTTCCAGGAAGCAAAAAGGAACTTAAATCTTATTTTGGTAAGATAAATTTTGTGAGGAAGTTCATCACCGGCTTTGCTGAGATTGTCAGACCACTAAATGCCATGTTGAAAAAAGATACACAAATTGAGTGGACACCAGAAGCCAAGGCTGCCTTTGAAGATATAAAGAAGGCCATTTCAGATGCTCCTGTCCTCATTAGTCCAGATTATACAAGAGATTTCTACATCTACTCATTTGCCTCAGAACATACTTCTGCAGCAGTGTTAACTCAAAGAAATGAAGAGAAAGAAGAGAAACCAATTGCTTTCATGAGCTGTCCTTTCAGGGATGCTGAGTTGAGATATGTAGATGTTGAAAGACAGGCACTTGCATTAGTCAGAGTAGTAAAAAAGTTCAGACATTATATACTGAGAAGCAAAGTGATTGCTGTGGTACCAGATGCAGCAGTAAAGATGCTGCTGATGCAGAGTGAACCCGGTGAAAAAAGAGCCAAATGGATTACTGTATTACAAGAATATGACATGGAGATCACACCAATGAAGCTGGTAAGAGGACAAGCTCTGAGCCAGATGATATCTGAAACTGATCCAAACATCATCAGTCAGCAGTATGTGATCAATGAGAAAGACAATAGGGAATGGTATTCAGACATCAGGCACATCCTGATCACGGGAAAATGTCCTTCAAGAATGCAAGCCTCACAGAGAAGAGCCTTAAAGATAAGATCCCAGAGGTATATGATGAAGGGAGGAACCTTGTTCAAGAAGAATTATGAAGGAATATACCTGAGATGCTTAGAGAAACTAGAAGCAAATAAAGTTTTAACAGAGTTACATGACAAGTTTGGTATTGCACACGGATCAGCATTAGCCACAACACATGCAATCCTCAGAGCAGGATATTACTGGCCTACAATTTTTAAAGACACGGCTGATCATGTTAAATGTTGTCATGTTTGCCAGGTTGCTGCCAACAGAGAAAAATATGCTGCACAACCATTGCAGCCAGTGATGGAAGAGCGCCCATTTGCACAGTGGGGCATGGATTTCATAGGACCGATCAATCCTCCGTCTTCCTCAGGCCATAGGTATGTCCTAACGATTACTGATTATTGTACCAGATGGACTGAGGCTATCAGCAGCAAAACTTGTACTGCGATGATGTCATTAAATTTCTGGAAAGCAACATTGTCACCAGGTATGGAATTCCTTATGCATTGGTAAGTGATAATGGTTCTACCTTCATTTCCACCAAATTGTCAAGTTGGGCTTTTGATCATGGGATCATACTTAAGTTCTCATCCAACTACTATCCCCAGGGAAATGGATTAGCAGAATCCACCAACAAGAATTTACTGAGTATCATAAGAAAATTGATAGAGAAAAATCCCAGGGAATGGAACTCATTTCTGAAATATGCCTTATGGGTAGACAGAACTAGAATGAAAATTGCATTAGGAAACTCACCCTTCCAACTAGTATATGGGGTAGATCCTATCCTCCCTGTAAACTTGAAAATTCCTACTCTGCAGTTTACCCAAGAATATCTAGGCATAGATAATAAACAGGAAGTCAGGTTGCTTCAGTTGATGCATCTGGAAGAAAAATGAAGTTAAGCGATTGACCAATTTGCAAAACATCAGGCTGTTGTCAAACGCTAGTTTGACAAGAGAGCCAGAATTAAAGCTTTCAGGATATCCGATTTAGTCCTGATGTGGGATAAAGCCCATGAAAAGAAAGGTGATCGTGGTAAGTTTGATAGATTATGGATAGGTCCCTTTCAGATTTCTGAAATTTTAGGAGACAGCACTTATAGGCTTAAGAACCTGACAGGTGAGGATGTCTCGTTGCCAGTCAATGGACAATTCCTCAAACATTATTTCCAGGCCTGAATGACTTCATGACAGTCATATGTATCATATTGTATATTTGTATAGTTGTTTGTACAGTTTGTTTGTTGTTGTTGTTGTTTTGTTGGTTGGGACCTTGTTCTGGTAAGTCAGGATGATGCACTTCATCACCCTAAGAAAATAACTAAATTGTTAGGATTCAAGTGATGAGATCAGATTTAGATATAGATTGTAATTCATTCTGATAAATATTCATGATCAGGTTTTATAATATCTTTTCATCAGGTGCCTTTTATTGTCCAAATTGAATCAAACACAATGAAACACCTAACAGCCTTGGGCTTGTTGAAGATATGAGTATAGGTGTTAAGTGAAAAATCTAAAGGGACTCCCTTGCTACCAATACAATCTCCAACCTAAAGCTGTAAGTGACCATACCTTGTACAAATGAGCTGACATGATGATATCAGATATATAAATAAAAAATATATATAAACAATAAACTTAGGCCATCTAAGTAACTCTACCGGGGCTATAGATGCCTGCTGGCAGTGGGGCTCTGCTTAGGGAGATTGTATAGATAACCTTGCCAGGGCTATGAATGCCTGCTGGCAGCAAGGCTCTATCCAGGTTGGCTATGAGGGATGATCTCCAACTATGTAGTTTAACACCAGTTACTTATATTTTCAACTTGCTTTCAAGATGAGGATAATTAATCATATGCACACACATGATCCTTTGTTAGCACTGTTACCTTGATGAAACTTTATCATTCAAAGATCATGATGATTTTACTTAGAAAGAATTAGAATACTATAGATGAATATGATCATATCACTTGAATTATTTGAATTTTGTTGTTTTCTTTGGTGGCAAGTTGTTGTGTGGTTACACAACACGCCCCATTTTGCATTATCAAAACAGGGACCCAACTTTTGGCTTGGCTTGTGTTGTCTGCTTTCTGGCGGTTTGGTAAAAATAGGTCAGGTGCATCATCATCATGAAGGTCAGGATGAGGTTGGTCATCATCATGAGGTCAGTTTGTCAAAGTTCATATTTCGTTTCTATGACCTCATATTTAGAAAGAGCTTGAAATTCCATGCAGGTTTGCCTTTTACATCACTTGAAAATTCGTCCATATGAGGGAGTTATGCACAGTCAAAGTTTTGGTCAAACCTGATATTCGCAAGAAGAGGGTCATATTTTATAAACTCAGTTTTGCTGTATGAAGAACATCATCATCATATTTGAAACGCCCCCCGATAATATCCTGAGGTCGAAATATCCAGGCGTCAACTTTAAGTCATAGTAAGTTTTCCCCGTCGAGCGGTCTTTTGTATCGCGAAAGGTCATCATCATGATCTTGGTCTATCACCCGATAAAAATCATGCAGTCGAAATATCCGGACGTCAATCTTAGGTGATAGTGTGTTTTACCCGTCAAATGACCTTGGGCACATCGCGAGCATCATGATATTTTAACATCACTCGATATTATAATATCATGCTGATATTATAATATCACCATACTTAGAAAATCCACCATCTGCATAATTTGCATGCGCACGTCAAAGTCCTGATGATCATCATCAACCCTATCTTTTATAGGAGGGTGATTTCCATTCGTCATGTTGTCAAGATCATCATGATCTTGTTTGTCTACCCGACATTTTGTAATGTCCTCCTGCCGAGAAATATAACCTTTTGCAAATATCCTGATGACGTCATCCCGACCTGATAAACGAAGAAGCAAATATCAGGATGACATCACCATCACATTTCTCCTTCGACAGGATATTTTCTGAAACATGATCCGGTTCGCGAATATGACGATGACGTCATGTTCTAAGTTCAACAAAGGCCCCGGATATCCTGATGATCATCATCATCCTGATCTTTCGAGAGGGTTACCTTGGCCGCAAAAGGGGTCATATTACATGCACCACCCGATCATCTTCCTTAGGTGACCCGATATTACATTTATCCCCTGATTTTAACGAAACATGACGGTGACGTCATCTTTTGCATTTTAATGAAGCCGGAATATGACGATGACGTCACCATCATATTCCTTTCCTCAGCAGCAGGATCATATTCCAAATCCTCCTATTTTCCTTCGACATGATGATGACGATGGTGTCTTTCTTTCCCCAATATGCAGAAGCGAAACACCCTGATGTGCTTTTCATCAGAGCATTCGGAAGGGAGGAGCATCATATTTCATGATATCCTGCAGCTAGATAGAAGACATAGAGTTGGGCATCATCATGATTTTTGGCGTTGGTATAACTGTTGCCATCGGCCAAGTCTAATTTTGTCACCCCGATCATATGTGGTCACACCGATGCGAATATGATGATGACCCGAAACATACAAACAGAGCATGCAAAGCTGGATTTGAAATAATTTGTTAAAAGTGGTTATTTCCTTGTATATTTTGAGATACATGATCATATTTGGAGCCCGATATACAAGGAAATGGGCGGGAAAATGAAACGATGGTTGACCCGAGTGTTTTTTAACGTTGTTTATGCATTTAGTGCATATTTTCCACAGGTATGAAGCCCTATTGCCTGTAGCTGCACATTTTGAGGCATGTTTAATAAAACGTTTAACTTCCTGTTGTTTATCCACATGATGATGAACTTAATGTTTGTCTGTTTATTTGCAGGAAGTCATGATGCTGTTAGAGCTGCTGCTGAAGCTGATAATTACAAAGTTGCACATAGAGGCAACATGAACCAGAAGTGAGGAGGATATTGTCAAATATGTTGTTTGCCAGCTGGAGACCGAATCAAATCAAAGATGCTGGAATATTCTGTGCCAGCTGTACATTTGCCAACTGGCGAAGCATGTGCTTTTCATCTGGACCGTTGATTATTATGAGAGGATCCTGATCCTTGGATCATTGTAACTATTTTCTGGCATTTGTTCTATATAAGAGCCAGATCCTGGGGGGGATAAAAGGGAGATACAATAATATACACAGACGCATCTGGCGCAAAAAAGCCGATTACTGTAGAATCAATTAGGAGATCGGATTACTGAGACTAATGAGGATAGAATTGTTGAAATGTCAAGGTTCTTTCTTCAGATCACTGTAAATGTACCTATTCTTGAGCATACTGAATGGATATGAAGTTTCAGATTACATCCTGATTGTAAATTTTACGTAATCTTCCTGTTGGTTTCTGGATATGTACTGGTGAATGTTGTGTTCAACTAGAAGCGCTTTCATTTCATTACATGTTGTTATCAACTTTTCCTTTGAAGATTTGCACTAGATCATGTGGATTTGTGGAATGTCCTGGTGAAGTATGATTCTAGTTTCCTTCTTTTCATTGCATGTATGGGAGCTTGTATGTGGATCAGTGATCTAAGTCAAGTAGTTTTGGGAATCTTATTCTTTAACCCTTTTCCTTTTTTTAATTTCATAAATTCATCACCATAACTGCAAATCATGATAAATAACAAGCAGAACAGAGAAATATGCTGAAATCCCGTAGGTAACTGAAAATCATTAGCATATTTGAGTTAAATGCATGTAGTATTGAAAATATCATGCAAAGAATCATAAATAATGGTAGAAATCATGCAAATATCAGCCTGTAGGCACATTATTTGACTAAATTCACAGTGCAGAGGTAGAATTGTTGGAGATTTATGCAGAGCAGGCATATAGAGCAGGATATTTGAAGAAATAATGATGAACTTTGCAGAAACACGTAAGGCCCCTGAATGGAAAACAGCAACACACATCAACCACTGAGTAACGTCAGTAGATTAAGACCTAATCAACGGAGACTTGGGATCATGAATTCTCTGAATTCATCGTATCTTTCAAGATGAGTAAAGGTTGTTGTGTAACTTTTATTCTATGTTTGTGAATGACTAACATCATGACCAACAAGACTATCTACCATCACAAGTAATGTACTTAATAATATGAAAAACACAAGAAGCCCATACCCGTGGAAGTGATAATCTCTTAGTACCTTGAGACTTTGAGTCAAGGTTCTCCCCTGGCTTGCTGAACTCATCCCTGGTAGCTACTGCATTTGTCTTGACAGGGAATTCTTCTCCATTCCTAGGTAGACCAGACACTTCTACAATTGCAGCCTCTGAAGCATCCACTTTCAAACCCTTGATAGTGGCTTCATCATGGTGTAATGTGGCTACAAATTGCCTTGTCATGCCTTCATTATATTTCATGAACTTCAAAAATAATTGAGCCATCTTGATCTTGTAAAAATTGGCAAGGCTAACTAGTCTTCCGATAGTGGTTGATACATGTACTATTGGTTCCCTTCTATTAAGATCACCTCCCATGCTGGCAATGTAACTCAAAGTTCAAATTTTTAACAACCTTCTTAACCTCCTATTATACTTGTGTGCATTTCAAATTCAACAACCCTTTGTTCAACCCCCTGTTATACTTGCATGCACTAAGCTTGAACCAGCCTAAACTGACTCGGGATTTAGGCAGTTGATAAGACAAAAGGTTATAGATGTAGGAAAGTCAAAGGAAAAAGGTTGTATCTGTCTTCGTTTTGGTTGCTTTTGGTGGCAACAATATTTTTGTTTCAAACGTATACTATCTCTCCTCAACTAAAATGTGGAAGTGTCCTCACTTCACGCATTGCACAGAATGAAGGGGATAATTGAAGAATATGGAAATAAGATTAATAATGAGAATTATGCTAAATTAAATGTGAGCGCATATAGAATGTATTAAAAATTTATGTTAATTATGGAAGGTTAGTATGTGTACCTATTGAGGTGAAGTGAATGGAACTCTATGCGAGTGTAGCTTTGTGAAATGTGTCCGCAACATGAATTTGATTGGACATGGAATTGTTATTATGGGAGATAGAGAGAATGACATGTTGGCACATGTGAACAAGTTGAGGAAGCTTGCATGCAATGATAGGATGGATGGCGGTTGCATGCATTGGAAAAGTGGAGTAAATGCTGAGGGAGTGGAATTAACTTGACGTGGAATTTAAATGTTCTGACAGATAGTAGCTGCATGTACCTTCACCAACAAGTTCTGAAGTGAATTGTGGCAGCTTTTATTTTTCTTGCTATAGGTCCCTACTGCAGAGTGAGGCAATCTCCGTGAAGATTGTGGCATCTATGTTGTGTTTTGCATGTGAAGAAGGTTAAGGATTTATACTTGAGGGACCTCAGGAGGAGAGCTGTGTAAGAATCGGTAGTGTCTACTACTAAGTTATTGTGTGGTGGTAACATGTTAGTACTAGAATTAGGGCTTGGACCATACGAATGCATTAGAGAAAGAAGAAAATCTTCTTGTTTTGCTGGCTTTGTGTATAACTTCAATTTGTGACCATTAACTAGCAATGAGAATCTGACTGCATCTATGGTCTGTAAATTAACTGCTCCATTGGGGAATACTTGTTATATTTCATAAGGGCCTAACCATCTAGACTGTAGCTTGCCCTTATAATCTTTGTATTTGGAATCATGCAATAAATCCCAGTCACCCACATGGAATTCTTTAGTCTTGATAAACTGATCATGCCATTTAGTCCTCTGCTTTTGAATTATCTCTGTGTGATGGATAGCCTCCGTTCTAATTTCATCTAGCCCATTAAGAATATGTGGCCTCTCTTTCTGTGTTGTTGTCAAGTCCATTTCAAGTTCTACTATTGTCCTCAGTGTCTTATATTCAAATTGAATTGGCAAAACTATTGTTTTGCCATACATTAATTCATAAGGTGTAAAGCTGGTAGTTGTTTTCCATGTTGTCCTGTATGCCCACACTGCTTCTGGTAATCTAGCTGCCTAGTAATTTATGTGAATTTACATTATTTTGGTCAAAATGTTTTCAATTTCCCTATTTGTAACCTCCACCTACCCATTGGCTTGGGGGTGATAAGGTGTTGACCTTTTATGTCTGATTTCATATTCTTTAACCAATGCAAAAATGAATTCAGAAGTGAACTAGGGACCTTGATCAGTTACAATTTCTCTAGGTATTCATATCTTGTAAAGATGTCCTCATACAAGAACTTGGCTACATTTCCATCTCTTGCAAACTGTAATGCTTTGACTTCAACCCACTTTGTCTGATAATCTATGCAAACCAGAATATATTCCTTGTTATTGGATGCTGGTGAAATTGGGCCAATGAAGTCTAGGCCCCATTTGTCAAATGGTTCTAGTCTATGGCTACAAAGGTATCTCATCTATCCTTATTGGTCTGCCCATTCTTTGACATCTATCACAGCTCCTTGTATATTTTATTAAATCTTTATGGAGGGTTGGCCAATAGTAGCTTGTTGTTAAGATCTTAAATATTGTCCTTTTGGCTGCAAAGTGACCCCCATAGGGCTCATCATGGAAATCTTTTAGGATGTCAAAGACCTCATCTTCTCTTATACATCTCCTCATAATATGATCTGGACTAGAGTAGAAATGATAACCAGCAATCCAGGAGTATGGAAAGCTTTCTCTTTTCTCTAGGATAGAAATGTGATGGTATCTACCCTGCCACTAAGTAATTTGCAATGTCAGCAAACCATGGTGTGTGTATATTGAGAGAAAACAAATGCTCATCTAGAAAAGAGTCATCTACAACACCTTCTTCTAATTGTGTGGGCAATCTAGATAGAAAATTTGCCACCACATTAGCTTTCCTAGGATTATCCACTATTGTTATATCAAACTCCTGTAGTAAGAGCAACCATCCAACTAGTCTACCTCCAACCACAAGTTTATTCATCAAGTACCTGATTGTAGTATGATCTATGTGGATAAAGACTAGATAACTAGTGATGTAATGCCTAAACTTGTTGATGGCATAGACAACTGCTAACATCTCTTTCTCTGTGATAATGTAGTTAAGTTCTACTCCTTGTAAGTTCTTACTAATATAATAGATAGCATACTACCTAATATAGCTCCTATAGAAAAATCAGAAGCATTAGTGTGTGTGTGGAAAGGTACTATTTAATTTGGTCCTCTCAAGACATGTGCTTGAATCAAAGCCGTCTTAAGTGTCTCAAAAGAGTGCTGACATTCTGTGGTTTAGTCAAATTCTGTCTTTTGTGAGCAAAGTAAACAAAGGCGTTGTAATTTTGCTGAAGTCTTGAATGAATCTCATGTAATAACCTGCATGGCCCAGAAATCTCCTAACATCTTTTTGTTTCTGTGGTACAAGAAGTGTAGAAATGATCTCAATTTTATGGGGATCCACTTGAATTCCTTCACTTGATATAAAATGTCCTAGGACAATCCCTTGAGTCATCATCATAAAACATTTCTCATGACTCAATGATAGACTATGTTACTAACGTCTTTTTAGAACTTTCTCCAGACTACTGAGTGTTGTTTCATATGTTTCTCCATAGGTGGTGAAGTCATCCATATAGATTTCCATGGAATCATGAGCATAATCTAAGAAGATACTTAGCATTGCCCTCTAGAAAGTGACTGGGGCATTACATAAGCCAAAGGGAAGAACAGAATAAACATAAGTACCCCAAGGGCATGTAAATGTAGTCTTATCCTGGTCCTCTGGAGCTATCTTTATCTGGTTATAGTTACTAAATCCATCTAAGAAGGAGAAGTACTTTTTACCTGCTAGGGAATCAAGTACTTGGTCAATGAAAGGTAGTGGAAAGTGATCCTTTCTAGTGGTTGTGTTTAGCTCCCTATAGTCCACACATACCCTCCATTTTCCTCCTTTCTTAGGGACAATGACTAAAGGTGACACACATTGGCTATCAGAAATAGGATAAATGAAGCTTGCATCAAGTAATTTTTGTAGCTTAGTTTTAACTATTTCTCGTAAGGTAGGGTTCATTCTCCTTTAAGACTGTCTAATTGGCTTGAAACCATCATTTATGTAGATTCTATGCATGCATAGGTCTAGATCAATTCCCTTCATGTCATTGTAGGAGTCAAGGACAACACTGAGAGGGGGGGTGAATCAGTGTTGTGTGAATTTTCAAATCTTTTTCAAACTTTAACTTGGAGAGCATAAGGAGAGAAAGTAATCATTGAATTGTCAAACACATATGCACATAACTTTGTCAAACACATATGCACATAACTAAGAATGATAAACAAAACTCATGAGTAAAACATACAACCATAGAAAGATGACCAATATGAATCAAGACACAAGAATTACTGGAGTGGAAAACCCTCTCTGGGTAGAAAAACCACTCATGAAGTGCCTCACTGGCTTAACTCTGAAAACATCTTACAAAGCTTCACTGGCTGAATATTATGTCTCACTGACTATTGAGGTCTCACTGACCTACAAGCCTCACTGGCATACTATTTAGAAGCACCAGCTTCAAGGAGCACCAACCCCTATTACAGAACAAACTGAAAACACAAATTCAGAGGGTTTCTCTGTTTCAATACATAACTTTTATTCTCTCTTATGTGTTCAAATGGTCATTCCATTCAAAAATCAATTCTTCATCCAGATATGCTTAACAACACTACTTTTCTCTGTATATTTCATCTCTGCCTTACCAATCATACAATCAATGCACCTGATTATTATTGCAATTGCATATTGTCTTTCTGATCACCTTGTCAATCTCTATATCTGTATTTGATCCCTGTCAGTTCATCATCAATCTGCACAACATCACTCACATCACCTTGTTAATCCACAAGACTCTATATAAAGCATCTGTAATATCATTAAGTAAAATCTGAATATACTTTCACAACCCTTCATATTCTCTTCTCTAAAATATCTTCCCGTCAATTCTATGCATTAAAAAATCTTTTGATCTTCCTCTTCTCTGTACATGATCCTTCACATTCTTTGACATTTCAATTTGGACAATTTCTGTATTCAATATTATTCCTGCAAATAAAATCTTCAATTTGATTTTCTCACAAGACAAAAACATCATTCAATCTTGTTGATCTTCCTCAAAAATATTTTCACCTTCTCATTTCAATCCCTGCATGATGTTTCATATTCTCCAAAATACAAAACCCTTGCAAATTTCTTCAAACAAATTTTTCATTATCCTCTTCAAATTCTTCTTCAAAAATAATCTCCTGCAAAATAAAAAATCTTTATCCAATCTGCAACAAAAATTAATTTCTCCTCAATCTGCCTTATTCTCAAAATAATCCTTTCAAAAACAATCTCCAATCTCCAGTAAAAAATCTCCCCACAAAAAATTAGTCTTTAAAAACTCTTCATAAAAAAAACTCTTAATAAAAACCTCCTTATTAAAAAATCTCTTCACAAAAAATAATAAAAATCTCCTTATCAAAATACTCCTTAAAAAAGGACCGATCAAAAAAGATAATAAGGAAATTACTTAAGTTTTAAAAAAGAAATTATCTATGTTTGATTTCGGTCTTAAGAAAAGTTTCTAAATACTTTTCAAAGTTTCAAGGAAAGACTAAAGCCTTTTCCTTTTTTTTTTTTAATGCATAAACTTTCTATTCAAACTCGTGCCCTTTTTGACATTTTTGGCGGTGATAAAATTTAAATTTAAACTAAAAGCCCGCTCATGTATATAACTTGCTCTATCGGTGGAAAGGGGCAGGTTGCCCTATGATCTTAAACCCTCCTGCAGGTTTCCTTTAGTGAGGTGACCTAGGATATCAGGTCAACAGCAAATTAGAACAAAAGTGCTCTCCATGAATGAGATAAATGACTTGGGATATTTGATGTTCAACAATCTCTTAAAGCCCTTGAATATTATCCTTGAAATACACTTACAATATGGATATCAACATCAAAATCAAGCCTTCACCAACTTCACAATCTAAAATGTAAGTAGCTATGTACAAGCACAAAGAAACGAGAGATAATAAATCACTTGATTGGCATCATGTAATATTGAACACCAACTCTGAAGATAACATTCCATTAATGATCAATGGAGCTTCTAAGTAATAAGGCATCCTTGATGATCAACTGAGATTATATGATCATTTTGAACAATATCAATTCCTTGATGTCCAAGCAGCTCAACCTTAATGCATAACATCTATCCTCTGATAAAGATCCTTGATGATAATGACAGCCTTAAACAAGATCATCAGAACTGCATTCCACCAATGAGAGTGAGATAATTGAATGTGAATGATAATGTGAATATTCAACATTTGAAGCACAAGTATCATATATTGTTCAACTGATATCACTTATCCATAATATGTGAGCATTAACAAATGATGTAAACAAGCAGATCAAACAAGATAACCATGAGTCTTGTATCTAACATAACTTATATCTGTGAACATGAAACAACTCTGTATTAGACCCATTTGAGCTCCTATATGATCAACATCCTCAAAAACATCCTGATGTAACTCAAAAACATCCTCAAAAACATCCTCAAAAAAGAACACATGAGATGATGTCTCCTACTCAAATGTTTACCAATATCATCCCTGCACATGATGTTGATCTTATCAAAACATGAACTAACATTATTCTTCATAGCTCCTGACTTGATGATATTGATGTCCTGAAGATCAATCCCAACATCGATGACAACCTGAAAGAACACCTTTTTGACATCAATGACAACCTGACTCCATCAGTCATTGTAGTCCCATGCAAAGGCTTATGTGTGTGCTTGTAGCACAGTGTTTAGGGAATTTTGTTGTTCTTCAGTTAGGGCATTATTAACATTCAACATTTTACCTGGCATGATTTCCAATGTTTTGGAAGCTGATTGCACAGATGAAAGGTCATATCCACTAATGTTGGGGATACATTCTTGTGGCAGTAAAGAATGGAAAAGTTGGGATATTTCTTTTGAGGAATTTGCAGGTATGATGTTATGCAGTGGGTCTTACAGACATGACAAACAGTCTTGTTGTTGCGGCTCCGTATCATAGTTATTCTATATGATGTGGTCAATTAAGTCATCTTCATCTTGGTTTTCCAACAGGGGACTGCGTCCAATGGTCATTAGGGTTTACAGGGAATAGTGGTCTTCTTCTTCTAGGGTAGGCCATATAACTTGCTCTAGATTTTCATGAGGTTGGCCTGGAGGATAAAGGACCAATTTCTTTGTTATAGTTCCATTTGAGATTATCATGTTTCTAGACCTACAACCTATGAATGCATCAGCTGTTGCTAACCATGGTCTGCCTAAGATAAGTGGATATCCTGCAAAGTTGACCTTTGGTTGTAAGACTATGAAATCTACAAGAATGAAAGATAGCAATTTGACTGATAGAAGAATGACACAAGAGAAGGACTCACAAGCTTTTGTAAACATTGATACTCTGCATTTTAGATCTTTATTGGATGGGATATGGAGTACAATTGGATACACTATGGATATGGATATGGATATGAACTGCAATTAGATATGGTATGGATATGGATATGGATATTTGTCATCTTGATATCGCAAGTATTTTGAAGTGCTTATTTCATCATTGGGCTTTATTATGTTGTAAGAAAATGATTATGCCCCCATCATAGCATCTCTAGCTTTTGGCATCCTCGAGTAGCATAGAAAGACATAATAACCAAAAATCAAGACCTTGTAAGTTAACCGATATAAAAACACAAAGTATTCTTGCATTAGATGTGTCTTCTTACCATAATTGATATAGATTCAGTTTTAGTGTTTTGGTATGGTGTTCTGCTTTGCTTTGGATAGGTTGGTGTTCTGTGCCAAGATTTTTGTTGTTTTGGGAAGCTTGCTTTGCTGCACGCGCTTGTCTAGTGAAAGGTATCACAATCCTTTATTGGTATCTTCTTAGAACATGTGGCATTCAAGAATCCAAATCTACAACCAGGGTGAGGAGTTGCCCCCAATGAAAGCTAAGGATCAACTTATTATGGGCGACACGACAAACAGATATAGAGAAACGGACCCTACGGGACTAACCTAGTACCTCAGGGGCTCATTGTTAAATGGTCTTGCCTACGTGATGACGCGGAGGCAACATAGTTCAGGGAGAACCCTGATGGACCTAAGATATGGATCAGATGAGACATGATATGGAACATATATGGATCAGATATGGAATAGCTATGGATCAGATATGGAACATATAACACTAATGACATAGGCTATGCTAGGTTGACACTATGGACAAGATACTGGATAAGAATTTTGGATAGCCTTAATGCTAGATACTGATGACAAGGGAAACACCATAGATAGGTAGATGTATGGGTGATAAAGAATGGAACGGGTATGTATGGGGATGGGCAATAGTGGATAGAAGGAATCAAGGATGTGATCTCCAAGGACTATGTCACATAGGAATGAATAACTCAAAGCTTACGACGAAGGACGATGAGAGGATAATGAAGGATTTGTGTGGTTTTGGAGGGATAAGGTATGTCAAGAGACATCTAAAACATTTGTCAACATTGTGCCACCAATCTTTATCAAGATCAAGAAAAATAGAGGAATAGAAGATTAGGATGGATGGACTCGACAAGATAGGTATGCAATGGATAGAAGGATATGATAGGAAGTGGTATGGAAGGAAATTGATAGGAGAAGAGTGATATGCCGATGAGACAAGGTGCCCCCAAGTGTAGGTTCCGTAGGAGATCAACTTACACATGACGCATGTTTGCCAGGTTTTCATCATGGTACTTATCCAAGGTGCATGTTTGCCAAGTTTAACCATTGGACGAAAGGATTTTTTTTTTTTTTTGAATATTTAGATAGGAGAAGGTGGATATGGAAAAGGATAGACTCAAGTATCTAGTTCCCTGAAAGGTGATAGTCTCGCTAGATGGATGTTATCGCATGGACGATGTCAAGTGTTCCCACAAATGTTGGTATGAAATTGCATGAAAGTGAGATGGAGAAGGTAGATAGTGGATTATGGAAGGTGTGATAGCGGATCATGATGCAGATTATGCAAGACATATGTAAGGATGGAGGGAAGGCTTATGCAAAAGCATGGACCATAGGGATATGATGGGGAAGATATGTAGGATAATAGTGGAAGAAAAGGGAGATGGAGTTATGTGGAAGTGTCGTGGAATGGAAGGGAACCATGGCCAATGGTTGCACACACCATGATAAACATTAAAGCTTATGATGGGAAGGTGGTGTAGGAAGCAATGGAAAGTTTTGCTTGGTGGATGAATGATATAGGCCTTTGGGGACCCACATAGACTTAGTATTTTTTTGATTTTTGCTTGTCATGTAGGATGGAAGGATTTGATACTTTTAGATGGATGGAAAGATTTGATACGGTGGGCGCTAGAAATGTAATGGGTAAAATGGGATAAATAAATAAATTATAAAACACCTAATAACATCAATGAAATGTGCAAATAACAAAGATTAAAAATAAGGAAATACTACTTACAACCTCTGTTACCTCACGATTTCCATTGCTCGCCTATTGTTATTTGATCTTTGATGATGAATGTAGCCCTCAAGAAGCTTGATTCCTTGCTTTGATTCCTCAAGATGACAAAGGAGAAATGGCTCGGATACTTGTTGCAGTGAAGATGAACTTCAAATACAAAGGAGGATGATCACAAGCTATAGATTGATATGGAGTGATATGGTGCACCAATAATTCTGCAGAGTAATGATATGGAAAGCTTGGATTCTTGAAATGGAAGAATAGAGCTGTATTTATAGAGTTGTGAGAGAGAAGATCAATGGTGTAGAAGAAATAAGAAGATAAATGGTTGAGAATGGTCGAGAGAACATGCACAAATAGAAGAAGGACATGTGTCAAAGAAAAGTTGTTTTGTTTGAGTTAACTGCTTTCATGACAAAGATAAGATTTCCTTTCACAAATTAGAATGATTTATTCTAATTTAAGAGTTGTTTGATAAAAACAAGATTGTTTTAAATCAATTAACTCAACTTTTTGCTTTTGCATGACAAGGAAGATTTATTTTTAGAAGAAAATGATATAGATAAGAGTGGATGAAATACAAATTAAATAAATAAAATTTATTTAATTTATGTGCATCATGAATAAATAAATAAAATATTTAATTTTATTTATTTTTAGAAGAAGGATGCAATAATTAAATAATTTAAAATTATTTAATCATTTGATGGAAAATAGAAGAATAAGGAAATTAATTAAATAAATAGAATTTATTTAATTAATTATGGAGAGGGCAAGAAAATGAGATTTTTCATGTGGAGGGAAGAAGATTTGATAAGATAAGATTTGATTTGATTTTTTGCTAAAAGAGGAAATGAAAGGAGATAAGATAGGATTTAAAAAGATAGAAAGATATTTGATTTTTTACTTTAAAAGAAATAAATCCTAAAAAGATGAGAGGAATAATAGATGAAATATCTAATTAAATAAATTAATTAGATATGCATGAGTTGCATTTTTAGAAAGAAAGCAAGAAGATATTTTTAGGATTTTATTAATTAAATAAATATTTAATTTATTTAATTAATTTTGGATTGTGATGTGGAAAGATAATTAAATAAATAAAAATTTATTTAATTATAGGAAAATGGATAAATGACTAATTAAACAATTAAAAATAATCATTTAATTAGAGAGGAATGGACATGAATGATTAAATAAAAATTTCTTTAATTATAGAAGAAGGGATTATGGGATTGAAAGGGAATAAATGGAATTAGTCAAATAAATAAGATTTATTTAACTAATTAGGCGATGATATGGGTACCTAGGGCAAAACATGCTAATGACAAGGTGTTGGACATTTTTGGGTGTCTACAGAGACAATGCAAGTGGTGAGATCTGAGCTATCAGGCACATTTGATCTTTTATGACAACTAAGTATTTTTATATTTGTTATATCTGTTAATGGAAATATGAACACAAGTATTAAACTACTAAATATCCAATAACTCAATGGAAATGATGCAAATACCAATAAACAAAGATTATACCTTCATAGACTGTTTTACCTCATTGCTTCCATTGTTGCCTATCTCTTCTTGATCTTATATGACAATGGAGCTCTTAGAAGTGTGTGCTTCCTTGTTGTTGAAGATGACAATAGGAGAATGGCTAGATGATGAATAATGCAATGAAGATTACACTACAATGCAACTATACGATGATTGATAATGGAGATATGATGCCATGGTTGGATGATTGGATGATAATGGGATTATGCAAATGTAAATGAGTGGGTTCTTGCCAAAGGCACGCTAGTAAAAATTCTGTAGACTAAGTTTTAAAAAGCTTGGATTATTGAAATGAGGGAATGAGGGTTCCTTTTATAGGCCAAGGAGGGGCCAATTCCAAGTGTCACGATCTCAACAGTGGAGAAGAAGTCTTGTGATTTGTATGGTTCAGATTTAGTTGGTTGGGATGAGGGAGAAGAATATGGAAGATATTCCTCTCACCTTGACAAGGTGGAGAGAAAGGTGTGACATGAGGCCACATGTCACAAGGCTCACCAAGACCATAGAGTGAAGGTCAAAGAAAGAGACCTTGTTTGTAGGATAGTTGGAAGGAATATAGGGACTTATGGGACAAGTGTCTCAAGGTGTCTTTTGACCAAGATGACATGGAGAGACTACATCCATGAGAATAGGGATGGTTAGAGGAATAATAGGACATGTGGGTGAGGGAAAATAGATAATTAAATATTAATATATTTAATTATGTGTGCAACATGATGAGGTGGATTGTGAGGTGGATTAAATGATGTGGGATAGATGATGTGGATTATGGACTTTTGACTTTGGGATAAGAACATTTGATTAAATAATTTAGAATTATTTAATTAGGGATGACATTAGAATTTAATAGATTTAATTAAATAAATAGATTTTTATTTACTTATTGGAGTATTGAAGATGAACGCGAATCAGATAAATAAATTGATGAATTTATTCATTGATACAAGAATAGAAATTAAAATAAATAATAAATATTTAATTAATTCAATTTGCCATTTTTGGGTGTATACATTTTGCCCCTCTTTGAGACAATGTGTTTTATCATTTTGTTTCAAAGAATAAATTTTTTTGGTTATGATACATGCCCCAATTTTCCCCTGGTACATGTTAAATGATGATAGGATGCCCCTTCAGGAGATTGGACAGGAAGAATGTGATGATAGGATGATGGATGATCTCATGATGAGATAGTTTGAATGACAGGTTACGCGGATGAAGAAATTGGTGGATGCGAGATAAGGGATGGATGAAAGAGTTGAATGATATGTTGTGCAAGGTAAAATGATAACACATATAAGCAATCAAGCAAGTATGCACAAATGATACAAAAACAAACACGGTATTGCCCATGTCCAGCTATAAACCAATGATTAATCGATAATGATTGATGATAGTGTTTTTCATTGCAGGGAATGATATATCCCTAGATCAACACAAAGATACGGTTGTCATTGCGAGGAATGATATATCCCCAGATCAACACAAAGATGATAGTGTCTAGTTTTAGAAATGAAACACCTCATATAAGACACCTAGTCTGGTTTTGAGAGTGTGACAATATGTATAAGACAATTGATATGATTGATGGATTGGTTTACGACAAAATTAGGATCAAGATCATTGATTGCGATTGGATAATTTGAGAAGATTGACTTACTTGATTGGCATGGATTAAGGATGACTTGCATTAGGATCATTACTTGATTTCATTGGATTGATTTGAAGGATTGGATTGATTTGATGAAGGGAAGAAGTGATTAAAGATTTGATTTGAAAGATTTGATGAAATGATTTGGATAATGAAAGATAATTTAGAAGAATGATTTGGTTATTGGATAAATGGATAACTTAGATCTTGAGTCAATTGGAATTTTAATAATGATGAAATGCTTATAATGAAATGGAATGCAATTTGGTATGTATGGATGTGGATTTTGTATGTATAATGAAATGGAATGCAAGTTTTTGAAGTACTTTGTCTCATCATTGAGCTTCTAAAATGTTGTAAGAAATACAAGCATCTAGGTATAATTAAACCATGATGACCTGAGTATCTCTTACATGGATTTTGATTTAGCAAATTAATACAAGCATCTAAGTATAATTGAACCAAGATGACCTGAGTATTTCTTGCATATCGAAAGACAAGGATTACACCTGTCTCATGTTTAGACCTCTAATGTCCTCGATGATCATTATGTTGATCACGTCTTTAGACAAGGCTTCACATTAATAAAGATAAACCCACAAACAACAAACAAATAAAATAATCATGTTCCAGCATAGCATCTCTAGTTTTTGACATCCTTGAGTAGCATAGGAGACATAATAACAAAAATCATAATATAAGATTTAAAATAACCATTAAACCTTCTTGCCATAGATATATTTTTCATGCAATAACTGATAGAGTCATGTTTGATAGTTTTAGGCAGGTTGGTGTTGTTAGGTTTAGTTTGATGTCTCCTTGGTCAAGATGATGTTTAAAGCTTTCTCGCTGTGCTGCTTGCTGTCTAGTGATAAAACCATGATCCGATATGTTATCCTCTGAGTTGTAGCATTCAAAAATCTAATTCACTAACTAGGTTGAGGATTTGCCCCCATTCAAGTAATGGATTGATTTATTATGGATGAGCTGATGACGGACTGAAGAGATAGGCCCTCAGGGATTGACCTAGTACCTCGGGGGCTCATTGCTAAACGGCCTACGTGATGATGCAGAGGAAATGTAGTTTGACTTTGGGTGGACTATGTGAACCTAAGGATGTAGGGGTGGGAAGCCTCAGGGGCTCATTGATGATGGCCTTACCTACATGATGATGCAGAGGCAATGTAGTTCGACTTTGAAGGCTGACACCAGTGATGGATGAAGATATGGATGAAGAATAGGTTTATGGTAGGATTTGGGATATGGATGAATGGGGAAGGAGTGGATGGATAAAAGGATGGGTGATAAGGGATGGAATGGATGGGAAGCCTTAGGGGTTCATAAATGATAGCCTTGCCTATGTGATTCAATATGAACACAAGTATTAAACTACTAAATATCCAATAACTCAATGGAAATGATGCAAATACCAATAAACAAAGATTATACCTTCATAGACTCTTTTACCTCATTTCTTCCATTGTTGCCTATCTCTTCTTGATCTTATATGATAATGGAGCTCTTAGAAGTGTGTGCTTCCTTGATGTTGAAGATGCCAATGGGAGAATGGCTAGATGATGGATAATGCAATGAAAATTACACTACAATGCAACTATAGGATGATTGATAATGGAGATGTGATGCCATGGTTGGATGATTGGATGATCATGGAATTATGCAAATGTAAATGAGTGGGTTTTTACCAAAGGCACGCTGGTAGAATTTCTGTAGAGTAAGTTTACAAAAGATTGGATTGTTGAAATGAGGGAATGAGGGTTCCTTTTTTAGGCCAAGGAGAGGCCAATTCCAAGTGTCATAATCTCAATGGTGGAGAAGAAGTCTTGTGAGGTGTACAGTTCAAATTTGGTTGGTTGGGATGAGGGAGAGAAATATGGAAGATGTTTCTCTCACCTTGACAAGGTGGAGAGAAAGGGGTGACATGAGGCCACATGTCACAAGGCTCACAAAGACCATAGAGTGAAGGTCAAAGAAGGAGACCTTGTTTGTAGGATGGTTGGAAAGAATATAGGGACTTATGGGACAAGTGTCTCAAGGTGTCTTTTGACCAAGATGACATGGAGAGACCATGCTCATGAGATTAGGGATGGTTGGAGAAATAATAGGACATGTGGGGGAGTGAAATTAGATAATTAAATATTAAAATATTTAATTATGTGTGCAACATGATGAGGTGGATTGTAAGGGAGATAATGATGGGAAATGTTCCTACTATGTTTACAAGGTAGAGGAATATGTGGATCCATAAGCCACATGTCATGATGCTCACAAAGACCTTTGAGTTAAAAGTGGAAGATTTTGAGAAGATTGTGGAAGGAGGACTCTTGGTTGTTGGAATGTGAGAGATAAACTAGGAGGATGAAAGACAAGTATCTTTGACCTTGGAAGTTATTGAGAAATCATAGGAAACACGTGAAGAAGAAATATGGAACATGTTGAGGGGATAATTGCTTGATTAAATATTGAAAATATTTAATTATTGGAGCAACTTGGTGAGGTGTCCAATATGACATGAAGGGATGACATGGATTAAAACATAAGACTTAGACTTTAGAAGAAATAATTAAATAATTTATAATTATTTAATTAGATAATACTATAGAGGAATTAGGGTATTTTAATTAAATAAATTGATTTATTTAATTATTAGAGGAATAGGAATAAAATAAATATTAAAATATTTATTTAATTGACTTTGCTATTTTTAGGTGTATACATTTTGACCCTCTTTTAGACAATGTGTTTTATCACATTGTTTCAAAGAATAATTTTTTTTTTGCGATTGATACATGCCCCAGTTTTTGCCCCTGGTATAGGTTAATGATGATAGGATACCCCCTCAGGAGATTGGATGGGAAGAATGTGATGACAGGATGACAGATGATCTCATAATGAGATAGAATGATAAAGGATGACTAAGAAAAAGAAGGATGCAAGATAAGAGATGGATGAAATGATATGTTATGCAAGATAAAATGATAACACACAAGCAAGCAAGCAAGTATGCACAAATGATACAAGAAAAAACAAGGTATTACCCCTATCAAGCTGTAAATCGATGATTAATCGATAATGATTGATGATAGTGTTTTTCATTGTGGGGAACGATATATCCCTAGATTAACATAAGGATGATAGTGTCTGGTTTTAGAAATGAAACACCTCGTATAAGACGCTTGGTCTAGTTTCGCGAGTGTGACAATTTGTATAAGACAATTGATAATGATTGATGGATTGGTTGATTTATTAATTGATTGATTTACAACAAGATTAGGATTAAGACCAAAGGATATGATTGGATAATTTGACAAGATTGGTTGACTTGATTGGTATGGATTGAAGGATGGCTTGTGTATATGCCTAAAAATGACACGATTCGGTCTAAATAAATATTCTTAATATTTATTCCATCTAATTCCTCTATCGATAAATAAATAAACAAATTTATTTATTTGATTCATATTCCTCCAACAATTAAATAAATTCCTTTATTTAATTAAATTCTTCCAAACAATTAAATAATTCTTAATTATTTAATTAAATCAAATTATTCTTCCAAATTTGAATAAATCAAATCAAATTTATTTAAATCATTTCAATCTCCAAAAATAAAATACAATCAAATATTTTATTTATTCTTCCAAAATCATGCACAACAATTAAATAAATTTATTTATTTAATTTACTTTCTTATCTTCTAAATTAAATAATTCCAGTTATTTAATTATTTCTTCCAATAATATCTTCTCTAAATTTAAATAAATCAAATATTTATTTAAGTTCTTTTTTTCTTCTAAATTGAGTTATCTCTAAATATAATTCAAACTTTGTGCACATGCAATTAAATATTCCTAATATTTAATAAAGTAGAATATCTTCTTATTCTCATGCAAATCCCTTCTTGTTTTAAATCACTTAACTGATTATTATATTCTTTTAATTGTTTTAACTCATTCTTCTATTCTTAGCAAATCCTCTCTTGCAAAAGAAAGCAAAACACATGTCTTCTTCTTATTTGTTGCATGTTCCTCAACCGTTCTATACCGTTGATCTTCTCATTCTTTCTATACCATTGATCTTCTCTCTCACAAGTCTATAAATTCAACCTCATTCTTCCATTTCAATCATCCAAGCTTTAAGTATTGTTACTCTGTAGGAATTACAACGCGCCTTTGGCACCAATTCCTTCATTGCTTGTGATCACATTCGTTACTATGCACTACTTGTTGCAAGTATGAGGTTATCCAGTGTTGTCATTGATGTCAACATACTCATATTGCATTGACAAGAAGGATTTGATGAGCTGTGTGCTGAGGATATTGAGAAAATTAGTCTCAGTCAGGAATAGTGAAGAACAGTGATGAGAAGAAGGTAAATGTACTGTATAGGATGAGAACTGGAGGATGCGGATTAAAGGGTTAGTAGATATGAGTCTTGAGATGCTACAGTTAAGATTTCAGAGGTCCGCATGAAGATCTGAAGGAGTTGTGGCTGCCGGTATAGAACCGGGTCCGGCAAGTATCCGGAGGTGACAGAGGATCACAAAAAGGTCCGGTGAGGTCCGGAATTGTATTATCCTAATCTGCGGATTGGAAGGAGTGTTTGGGATGTCCTTATGATGTATCATCCTGATTTGTGTATGATTTGGAGGTCCGGAAGTACCTCTTGCATTGTGACAGTGGCGACAGACTGTGTTCTTGAAGTTCCGGATGAGGAAGACAAGAGATCCCAGTAAGCAGAGGAAGTGCGGATGTATCCGGACATTCAGACAGGCTTGTGAAGGTTCTTGGATCATGTTTAGGTTTTGTTGTTGGTCCGCATTGATAGTAGAGCCCGGAATTGAAGTTATTCTTCCGGATGAAGTTCTTGCTCTGTGTAGCCGACCGGATGAGTTGTTCATCCTGCGAATGTTCTTGTGATGGCCGACCGGATGTGTTATTCATCTTGCGGATACTCCTATGGTTGTTTGCCGACTTAGATGTTTGTTCCTAAGTCGATGTCTTGTATAAATAACGGTTTGTGAGTTCATTTCAGAGTGTGGTGGGAGGATGAGCATGGAATAGCGAAGAAACGTGCGAAAGGCAGAGCAGAGATTGTTGGGCTTAATTGGAACTGATCCGGACATGGTAGAGATGTCATTCTCCAGTTCAAGACTGTGATTTTCATCACTTTGTAGACAGTGTGTCTCCTTGTAGGCAGTGGGCCTCTTTGTGAGCAGTGTGCTCGGGCAGTGAGCCCTTATTGGCATGTGCCATTCATTTTTCTTTTATTCTTCTAACAGAGAATAATTCTTGGGTTAATCACCCCGTGGTTTTTCCCTTAACCGGGTTTTCCACGTCAAAATCTTGGTGTTCAATGTGTTGATGCTTATCTGCTCTTGTGTTTATGTATTATGCTTCCATGGATGATTATTTGATATGCTGCTAACTAACAACAGTGAGTTAAGTGTTTGAATGAGAAGAAGTTTTATACAACTGATTCACCCCCCCCCCTCTCAGTTGTATGCCCTAGATCCAACAATTGGTATCAGAGCTAAGTTCCTCTGACAAGAGCTTAACCGCTTGAGGAGATCCAGGATGTCGTCATACAAGAAGGATAGTCCGAAGTTTGATGGAACCAACTTCACTCTCTGGAAAGGTCGCATGAAGTGTCACTTGGAATGCATGGGAAAAGCATACCTGGGTATGATTTCAAAACCATATGTACCTCCACAAGGTGGTCCGACAACTCTGAATGAGATCACAGAAGCTGAAAACAATCTACGGACCAAGGAAGCTCTTCTAAGCGCATTGAATGACTCAGATCTCTCGAATGTCATTGACCTACCCACTGCATATGAGATCCTAACTAAATTGGAACTTCTGTATGAAGGAGATGAGTTTGTCAAAAGTGCAAGGTTGCAAAGTCTGAAAGGGAAATTTGAAAGATTGAAAATGAGAGATGATGAAAACATCACTACCTTTATGCCAAGAGTAAATGAGCTGGTATGTGGAATCAGAAATGCTGGTGGAACTTTAGATGAAAATGAGATTGTCTGCAAAATCCTAAGATCCCTTCCTGCTGCCTACAAAATCAAAGTTGCTGCCATTGATGAATTCAGAGCCCACACAACTGTCACAAGAGAACAACTGGCTGGCAAACTAGCTACATTTGAAATGACCGAGTTTGGAGATGATCCTCCCAAGACTGAATCTGCTTTCAAAGCCAGTGCCTATGTGAAAGGCAAACAGAGATTTGATCCGGGTGAAAACTCATCAAGGAAAATGTCATGGTATGATCAAGCAAGAAGAGACATGGAAGAAGAAGAAGCAGAAACAGCTCAACTTGAAGCCCTCATTGCAAAGAGACTGCCAAGAGGATCCGGTAAGTATGAAGGAAAACTACCCTTTAAGTGTTTCAACTGCAATAAGATTGGTCATTTTGCCTCAAGATGTCCGGAGAGATCTGCAAGATCTAATACTCACAGACAAAGGTTTCAAAAGAATTGCTATTATGTTCATGAAGAAGATGACAATGAAGGAGTAACAGATGATGAATCAGAACCAGGAAGCAAATCCGGAAATGAGTGGGTGTTTATAGCCATCAAGGAAGAAGATTCCTTGCTCTCTGAATCTGTCAATCACAAAGTTGTTGAAAAAGCCTTGGCTGCTCAAGTGGAAGAAAAGGATGATTGGGTTATTGACAGTGGATGTTCTCACCATATGACTGGTGACAAGAATAAGTTCTTAGATTTGGAAAGATATGAAGGAGGAATGGTAAAGTTTGGTGACAATTCTGCTGGCAGAATCAGAGGTAGGGGAACTATTTCCTTTGATGGTAAGAGCAAAACAGGTAATGTACTGTATGTTGAAGGATTGAAGCACAATCTTCTCAGTGTTGGTCAGTTAGTGGACAAAGGCTATGATCTCCGGTTCAAGAATGGAAAATGCAGAATCTTTACAAGCTCCAGAACTGAAATTGCATCCGGTACTCAGACAAGAGGTAACATCTTTCATCTGGTTGGTTCAAATAAAAGTTGTTTGTTTGTTCAAATTGATCAGAGTTGGTTATGGCATAGAAGAATGTGTCATGTAAATTTTGATAACATCATCAAAATAAGCAATACTCAGGCTGTGAGAGATCTTCCAAAGTTGATAAAACCCACAAATAGTGTGTGTAAAGAATGTCAGTTAGGCAAACAAAGCAGAGTCTCTTTTAAAAGCAAAGATCAGTCTTCTACCGGATTATTGGAATTAGTACATACTGATCTATGTGGTCCGACAAGAATCAAGAGTCTGCAAGGTGATAGATATTTCATGTTGTTAATTGATGATCATTCCCGGATGATGTGGGTTACCTTTCTAAAAGAAAAATCAGAAGCTTTTGAGAAGTTCAAAATCTTCAAAGCTATGGTGGAGAATCAAACCGGATTGAAACTAAAATGTCTAAGGTCTGATAGAGGTGGTGAATTTACATCTGGTGAATTCATTGACTTTTGTGAGAAACAGGGTATAAGGAGACAGTTGTCTGCTCCTAAGACTCCACAGCAGAATGGAGTAGTTGAGAGAAAGAACCGGACCATCCAGGAAGCTGCTAGGACAATGATGTTGGAAGCAAATGTTCCTCAAATGTTTTGGAAAGAAGCTATCAGCACTGCAGTCTACACTCTCAATCGAGTTCAAATCAAAAACAACACCGGTAAGACCCCCTATGAACTCTGGTTTGGCATCACTCCTACTGTGAAATATTTCAGAGTATTTGGTAGCAAGTGTTATATTAAAAGAGATGAAGATCTAGGAAAGTTTGATGCTAGAAGTGATGAAGGAATTTTCCTGGGCTACTCCACTCAAAGCAAAGCATACCGGTGTTACAATAAGAGATTGAGGAAGATGATAGAAAGCACCAATGTGAAGGTTGATGAAGGAATTGAGAAGCCTTCAAGATTTTATGAGTTTGATGAAGATGACCAAGACAGTGTTCAAGGACCTCAATCCTCTCCGGTGAGACAGAGTCAGCCTGATCCGGTAAATCAGGAAGAAGAGTTAGATTTGAATGAGGCTGATCAAGAAACAGCAGTGCTGGATACTCCCAAAATTCCAAGGTATGTAAGACTGAATCACTCTGAAGATCAGATCATAGGTGACAGAAGCAAAGGTGTACAAACTAGAAGGAATATTGCTCAAGATCAGAATGAATGTTGTCTGATTTCAAAGATTGAACCTAAAACAATAAATGAAGCCTGCAATGATGAAAACTGGACCAAAGCAATGGAAGATGAACTGATGCAAATTGAGAAAAATCATACTTGGGATCTTGTTCCCAGACCTAGAGACAGGAATGTAATTGGAACCAAGTGGGTCTTCCGGAACAAACTAAATGAAGCTGGTGAAGTAATCAGAAACAAAGCTAGATTGGTCTGCAAAGGCTACTCTCAAATAGAAGGAATTGACTTTGAAGAGACTTTTGCTCCTGTAGCAAGAATTGAAGCAGTCAGATTACTTCTTGCATTTGCTGCCTTCAAAGACTTCAAGGTATATCAGATGGATGTCAAGTCTGCCTTCCTAAATGGTGATCTGGAAGAAGAAGTCTACATTGAACAACCGGATGGATTTCAATTGTCTGATAATAATGATATGGTCTGCAAGTTGAAGAAAGCTTTGTATGGATTGAAGCAAGCCCCAAGAGCATGGTATGAAAGGTTGGATAAGCATCTTGTGCAGATTGGATTCAACAAAGGTACTGCTGATAGCAACTTATATTTCAAAATTGATCATGAAAACATTCTGATTGTTGAAGTGTTTGTGGATGATATCATTTTTGGAGGAAGAGATAGTATGTGCAAAACTTTTGCAATTCAGATGAAAAGTGAGTTTGAAATGTCTATGCTTGGTGAAATGAATTTCTTCTTGGGTCTGCAAATTACTCAAACAAAAGAAGGGATCTTCATTTCTCAAACCAAATATGTGAAAGAATTGTTAAAGAAATTTGGTATGGAAGACTCAAAGCCTATGAACACTCCTATGGCAACCGGATGTAAGTTAAGCAAAGATGATGATTCTCCAAAGGCAGATCAGACAAAGTATAGATCAATGATTGGTGGATTGTTGTATCTCACTCAAACTAGACCAGATATAATGCAGGCTGTTGGTCTTGTGGCAAGATTCCAGGCTGATCCTAGAGAATCTCATGTTATGGCAATCAAAAGAATTTTTAGATACTTGAAAGGAACAGTTGAGTATGGTCTATGGTATCCTAGAGATCTGGATTTCTCTCTTCATGCTTACACAGATGCAGATTGGGCAGGAGATGTGGATGACCGGAAGAGCACTAGTGGTGGAGCATTCTTTTTAGGGAAGAGATTGGTTTCTTGGCTAAGCAAGAAACAAGATGCAATATCTCTGTCTACAACTGAAGCAGAATACATTGCAGCAGCAGGTAGTTGCACTCAAATCTTATGGATGAAGCAGATGCTAAGAGACATCAAAGTTGAATATGAGGAGCCTATCACAATTTTCTGTGATAATTCAAGTGCAATTAATATTTCCAAGAATCCGGTATTGCATTCTAAGACTAAGCACATATCTATCAAATTTCACTTTTTGAGAGAACAAGTAAACAAGGAAGAAGTCAGATTGGAGTATGTTCCCTCCAAGGATCAGATTGCAGATATCTTTACAAAACCTCTTCCCAAGGACTCTTTTGAATATCTCCGGAAGAAGTTAGGGGTCATGGCCCCTCCGGTGATGAACTAAGATGCACTGTTGTGCATCAGTCCGGTGGCTATCACAGTCATATCTTATGATCCGGACTAATGGGGAGCTACAACTAAGGGGGAGCAGCTGGTATGATTCTGATGTATGAGAATTGCAAGTATGAGCCCTTTGCCATTGATGTCAAAGGGGGAGAGAAAACATGTGAAAAACAAGTGGTTGATGATCAAAGGGGGAGCAGCAAAGGAAGAGAAGACATATGAAAAGTTGAAGTTCTTGTCTTAATGGTTTTTCACATCATATGTTGCCATCAATGACAAAGGGGGAGATTGTTGCAAGTATGAGGTTATCCAGTGTTGTCATTGATGTCAACATACTCATATTGCATTGACAAGAAGGATTTGATGAGCTGTGTGCTGAGGATATTGAGAAAATTAGTCTCAGTCAGGAATAGTGAAGAACAGTGATGAGAAGAAGGTAAATGTACTGTATAGGATGAGAACTGGAGGATGCGGATTAAAGGGTTAGTAGATATGAGTCTTGAGATGCTACAGTTAAGATTTCAGAGGTCCGCATGAAGATCTGAAGGAGTTGTGGCTGCCGGTATAGAACCGGGTCCGACAAGTATCCGGAGGTGACAGAGGATCACAAAAAGGTCCGGTGAGGTCCGGAATTGTATTATCCTAATCTACGGATTGGAAGGAGTGTTTGGGATGTCCTTATGATGTATCATCCTGATTTGTGTATGATTTGGAGGTCCGGAAGTACCTCTTGCATTGTGACAGTGGCGACAGACTGTGTTCTTGAAGTTCCGGATGAGGAAGACAAGAGATCCCAGTAAGCAGAGGAAGTGCGGATGTATCCGGACATTCAGACAGGCTTGTGAAGGTTCTTGGATCATGTTTAGGTTTTGTTGTTAGTCCGCATTGATAGTAGAGCCCAGAATTGAAGTTATTCTTCCGGATGAAGTTCTTGCTCTATGTAGCCGACCGGATGAGTTGTTCATCCTGCGAATGTTCTTGTGATGGCCGACCGGATGTGTTATTCATCTTGCGGATACTCCTATGGTTGTTTGCCAACTTAGATGTTTGTTCCTAAGTCGATGTCTTGTATAAATAACGGTTTGTGAGTTCATTTCAGAGTGTGGTGGGAGGATGAGCATGGAATAGCGAAGAAACGTGCGAAAGGCAGAGCAGAGATTGTTGGGCTTAATTGGAACTGATCCGGACATGGTAGAGATGTCATTCTCCAGTTCAAGACTGTGATTTTCATCACTTTGTAGACAGTGTGTCTCCTTGTAGGCAGTGGGCCTCTTTGTGAGCAGTGTGCTCGGGCAGTGAGCCCTTATTGGCATGTGCCATTCATTTTTCTTTTATTCTTCTAACAGAGAATAATTCTTGGGTTAATCACCCCGTGGTTTTTCCCTTAACCGGGTTTTCCACGTCAAAATCTTGGTGTTCAATGTGTTGATGCTTATCTGCTCTTGTGTTTATGTATTATGCTTCCATGGATGATTATTTGATATGCTGCTAACTAACAACAGTGAGTTAAGTGTTTGAATGAGAAGAAGTTTTATACAACTGATTCACCCCCCCCTCTCAGTTGTATGCCCTAGATCCAACACTACTACCATCATTGTGAAGCTCCTCTTCATTGCGATACTATCACTACCATTCCCAATTGACATTCTTAAAGCATACCAAGGAAGTGCACTCTCTGAGGGCCCTATTTCATACATGCAAGATCAATTGTGATAGGTGATCAATGGAAGCTTCGAATTAAGGAGGTTTGTTTTGTTGCTATTCATTGTTTACTTGAATCTTCTTTGTTCACCATTTCATTGAGTTTTGGGTATCTTGATATTTGATATTATTGATTATTCATTGTTGATCCAATTTTCCCTTAACATTTTTGGTGCCCACCGTGGGGCCTAGCCCCAAATTTAACCCAAAAAATGAGTTTTTGTGTTTTAGAAAGCCGTACACAGGAGGAAATAGTGCATCTAATACATCCTAACACGCATTTGTTCCTTGTTACAATGCACACATTTCTGCAGCGCATACAATCTTTATTTTGGTGCTTCTGTTCCCTACCACGGTGCATACGTTTATGTAGCACATACAAACACTGTTCTAGCGCATTTACTACCTGTCACAGTGCATACATCAGATCGGTGCATATACTCTATTTTGTAGTGCTTTTAACCTCTGTTTTAGAGCATATGTAACATGGCACTTTTGTTCACTATTTTTGCACATTCAGTCTCTGAAGCGGTGCATCTGTTGTAGGCAGTGATTTTAGGGTTTTTTTGAAGATTTTTGCTAACGCTGATGTCTTTACAGGAACTCTCTTGATTTGTTTTGCAGGCTAGGTACTGGTTTAGATTCATATAGTTACACTTGTTAGCTCACACTTCGATTTCTAATGGGAAAGTAAAATGGATGCTCATGCAAATCTCACATAGTTTAACTAGGAAGGTGGTAACTGAATCATTGCTATTGCTATCTTTTCAAAGTTATTGCTATCTGGATAAAATTGAACTCATCATTGCTATTTGGGTAAAACTGAACCATTTCTATCTCGATTGACCATCACTTCAAAGTTAACAGCTCGTACTACATGGATAAAATTGAACTCATCATTGCTATCTTGGTTAAAACTGAACCATTGCTATCTTGATTGACCATCATTTCAAAGTTAACAATTCATGGTACGTGGATGAAATTGAACTCATCATTGCTATCTTGGTTAAAATTGGACCATTGCTATCTTGCTAATCACTTCAATGTTCTGTGCTTGCCCAAGTAGATAGCTCATCTAGTTTTTCTCATTTTAACTAGGGGAAAAAGAACCACTGTATTCTGTGTTTTGGGAATGATACCAGGGCTATGCTCTCCCCTATCTTGGGTGACCAAAATGCCAGACATATCATTTTCACATGTGTTTTTCTTTAGAGGGGCCTACTCTTGGATACCATTCATCCAAGTAGGAATGACCCTAAGTGGTAACAGGCTAGATGCCAAGCCCTTCCAAGCCACTATAAATAAATTGTGTTTGGAACGAAAGCTTCAAACAACGAGTGAAGTTGTGTTATACCGATAGCTAACCTCCCCCAAAACCCTCCAAGGTGCAACCCTTGCAGGCTGGGAGACTCCATAACGGAGAGTAGTGCTACCGCATGTATAACCACTCAAACGGTTGCCTTCATTAAACACCTTTGTTCTAGTGGCCAAAAACCCTTGTAATCCATTTAAAGCCTAGGATTTTGTACTTGTTTTTCCTTTTAGTCCAAAAAGAGTCCAAAAATCTCAAAAAAATAAAAAACCATAAAAATATTCTTTGTGTTTACTGTCTTCTTTCCATAATTTCATAAAATCAGATCAGAAAGACCTTTTTTTGTAACCAAAGTACCAAAAACATAAAAAAAATTTCAAAAAATTACAAAAATACTGAGAAAAGCCAAAGCAGTGCATCTGTCCTCTGTTGTAGCGCATTTATGCAGACCTACGGCGCATCTGCCCCAACCCACAGTGCTTTTACTTTCTGTTACAACGCATTCACATTTTACCAGTACAACGCATTTGTTTCGACCCACAGCGCATTTGTCAATTTCTACAATGCATCTGTTTTGGCGCATGCATGATAGTGAGTACTTGCACAAATTTTGAGAGGAAAATTTTACCAGTTCTGGGTACCCATTTCAGTCTAGTTTCAAAATCTGAGATTAGGTCTTACTTTGTAGTCATTTTTCCTTCCATTTCGCGTCAAAATCACTCTTTTGTTGATCATCCCATTCACCTTCTATCAAGTCTTCCTAGTCCAAGGTCAAAAGTATCCCATATTCAGTCAGCATAGGCCCATTTTTCATATCACTTTGGATTCAAGTAACCCTAGTAGGTCACAGAACTTTGCTAGTGGTCTTGGTGCATGACTAGTCCCTACACAGTAAGACGAGTATCGAGTACCCTTACTAGTGGCTACCGTCTTGTATCGGCCATCTTACTTGGAATCATTGATCAAGAAAGTCCCTTGTCTAGGTCTTGTCATAAGTATCCTATTCTTAGCAGTCTCCATCAACATCTTACCAAAATCTCTAGTTTCATCCCACCTCATCCCTCGTCACCTTGCATGGTTCTTACTAGATCTCAATACCAAAAGCAACTTGAAATGGCCACATCATCACACCTCATGATAGTGATGAGGAAATCTCTAACGAAGATTATCAAGGAAGCCTCCAAGATCATAAATTCCAACACTTGTTAGAGAAAGTGCTCCATGATGATCCTCACAAGTACTTTTATTATCTTGCAAATCTTGGAATTAAACTCACCGCAGATTTTGATATAAGCATAATCCAAGAAAATGTGGAGAATAATCATGAAGAAAGGGGAAAGAAAGCCATAGACCCAAACATGGAGGATAAGAATGAAAAAGGAAAGAAATCCATAGACCCAAGCGCTCCTATGGAAGAAATGAGGAAACAACTCAAGGGTCTAAAGCAACAAATGTCAGATCTCAAGACAAGTACAAACACTAAAACCTATTCCTTGGAAGATATTGCACTATACCCCTTTGATAAAAGCTTGAACATGACACCATTTCCCTTTCAATTCGAAGTACCTAAGTTTGATATATATAAAGGGAAAGGGGACCCTAGAGATCACATTAGGGAATTCAACGTAGCATGTATGGAAGTAGTTCACAATGAGACTTACTTAATGAGACTATTCCCTAGATCTTTAAGTAGTCAAGCCATGGAGTGGTTCTCACGACTCCCACCGGGCATCAAATCTTTTGATGAGTTAGTCAACAAATTCATCACGCACTTCTCTTACAATATTGAACACAAAGTCTCCATGGTAGACCTATGCAACACCAAGCAAAAGAGTGGTGAATCATTCACCGCCTTCCTACAAAGATGGAGACAACTAGCAAGCAAGTGCTCATATGATGTACTAGAGAAACAACTAATGGAGATGTTCATCCATAACCTCAATACCGATCTTAGCTATCAAATACAAATTCAATACCCTACTTCATTCTCAAAAGTCATTGAAATGGGATTGTTCATTGAGAAAGCTATGATCGCTAGGGGCAAATCAAGTTATACAAGGACACACCTACCTCCAATGATACGACTGACAAATCAAAGTTTTGGACTAAAAACAAAAATGTCATCAACGATGGAGTAGTTGATGCCAAGGTGGCGGCTCCCAAGCGACAACTGATATTCACTCTCAAAGGAGAGGCAAGCAATGTTATGCCCAACAAAACGTTCTCTCGAGAGCCAAGACCATGGCTTAACTCAAACCCAAGGCAAAAGTTCACACCGCTGGGTGAGTCCCAAGAATCCACATTGAGTAAGCTATTGACCAACAATGAAATCTCTCTACCGCCAACAAGTGATTATGAGCCTCAAATTAAACCTCACTATTGGAAAGACACTGACTATTGTGAGTATCATAGAGGAAGGGGACATACAACCAACAATTGCATCCATCTCAAACATGTTATTCAAGATGTGCTTGATCAAAATCAAGGAGGAAACCAACAACATACCTCCAATGAGACACATGTGGCTTACAGGGATTCGCTTCTCAATCATGATAGGCCGTACAACAACAATAACAACAATGGCAACAATAACAACAACCACAATATGCAAAATCAGAATAGTGGGAATAGTAATGCCAACTACGCAAGTGTGCCATTCAACTATACCATCAATTGCATATCAGAGCATATACCACAAATCAATGTGGTCGCACCCAACTAACAATCAGATCCTAACCGAAATAATTGTAGTATCATTACCTGCAGTGGTAAAGTCATGTTGAATACCATCCTGCCAAGGTCGTCACCTTCTCAGTCCAACCCCCATTAGTATAGCGTCATAGACCAACTTTAGAAGACTCTGGCCCACATTTCTATCTTAGAGTTGTTAAGTCTATCTCCTTCCCATAAGGATATCCTCAATAAAGCCTTAGTGGAAACCACAATCCCCACTAACTTGGCCCAAGAGAAGTTTCAGGCCATGGTAGGTAATTTGACCTCCTCAAGTACCATATCATTTACCGAACAAGATGATCTCTCAGTGACTCAACCTCATAACACCCCTCTACATATCATAACCTTCATCCATAAGCACCGCATCAAGAGGGTTCTCATTGATGGGGGAGCTGCTTTAAATATTTGCATGTTAAAGCTAGTCCTTACATTGGGGTTCTCTAAAAATGCAGTTGATCCAAGAAAGAAGATAACTATCAAAGCCTATGATGAAGAGGAGAGAACTACAAAAGGAATAGTGGTATTACCCATACAAGTGGGACCAATAATCAAGGATGTTGTGTGCCAAGTCCTAGATAGGGAGCTCCCCTATAATATTCTCATAGGTAGACCATGGATTCATGCCATAAAAGTTGTTCCCTCTACTTATCACCAATGCATAAAATTCTCGCATAATGGCAAGCAAGTCACCATCCAAGGTGACCTTGACCCCTTTCAGCATTGTAACTCTGTCCTTTCAAAACCTGATTGCATCATACCAAACAATAGAGCATCTACATCCCCTACCCCACAGCTTGATTCTACCTCTGAAGCTTCCTCATCAAGGCCCAAAGAGTAGAAAATTACCATCAAAGAAACAGGAGTTGGGGATTACTCCATAGAGCACAGCCTCAATCTAGCCAAGATGCTTTTATCTCCTAGATCCTTTGGTCAGCCCAAGCATTTTCCAAAGCCATCTTCTCCTCCTATACCTCCCACAGCTCCCTTTGTAAAATGGGGAACCTTATCAGATGAGACAGAGGAAAGAGATGTCCTACAATGGCTTTATACTAAAGAAGAAGAGAGCACACAACAGGAACCACCTAGGCTCCCAACAGAAATCTATGGGTGAGGTGAATCTATCCTACATAGAATGGGTTACGAAGGACAAGGCCCCATTAGCCTAAGAAGAGAAGGAATCATAGAACCCATTCAAACTTCTTCATCCTCACCAGCTAGAAATACAAAAGGCCTAGGATATAAGGATAAGGGCAAAGCTAAAGAAAATGCTTGTCTAGTAGAAATGATCCATACACTTCAAGTGGATAGTGACACAAATTCCAATGAATATGAGTGGGATGAGCTGACAGAGCATTCCTATGACTACAAAGAGGTCGATACCATTCAAACTTATAGCCCCTACCGTGAGGTACAAATGCTACCGAATAGGCCATTAGAGTCTGATTTGCCTATCTCTGAGAGCATGACTTTCGAGGAAGGTTCGAGTTCTATATAAATAACTTGGAGGAAAGTACCATCCCAAACACTCTCCCTCCCAATACTCCAAGCATATCCATTCAAACTATCAATGAATCAGATCTATCCTCTGTCTCCCTCCCCCTTTGTGCATCCTGAGCTTATTGATTGGGATCTACGAGGAACCCCTCAACTAGATATGTTCCAAAATGATGATGCCTATATTGACTACATGGAACTTAGGGACCACCTACCCAAAGGGGATCATAAAGCTAGTTTCACTATTGAACTTAATACCGTGGCTTATTTCAGAGAGGGTACCAAGCCTTCCAGTCGCAAAAATATCAAAATAAAAACTAGATCTGATGGTGAAAACTACTCTGCGGCAGTGTCAAATCCCAAAACAGTAAAAAAAAGGATGCATTCGAAGGTGAAAAGCCAACTGTGGCACAAGATGATGGAAGGTTTGACACTCTCCCCAATGACATGCACCAGGAGAAGTCTCAGATTGTTGTGGAACCCACAGAGCTGATTAACATTGGATCAGAGGAACAACCTAAGATCATTCACTTTGCTAAGTCTCGAACCCCTCCAGAAAAGATTAAGTTTATACCATTCTTCAAGAGAAAGCAAGTCAATTTTGCTTGGTCATACGTAGATATGCCAGGGTTAGATCCAGATTTGATTCTACATCATCTACCATTAGATCCAGGAGTGAAACTAGTGAAACAGAAGCTTAGAAAGATGCATCCACACATAGCACTACTTGTCAAAGAAGAACTCAAGAAACTACTGGATGTGGGGTTCATCAGAGCTATAGACTATCCAGAATGGGTCTCCAACATAGTACCAGTGTCCAAACCAAATGGCTGAGTCAGACTATGCACTGATTTTAGAGATCTAAACAAAGCTTGCCGCAAGTATGATTTTCCATTGCCAAATATAGATATCATAGTTGACTTAATAGTAAGGCATACCATGTTATCTCTCATGGATGGCTTCTCAGGGTATAATCAGATCAGGATAGCACCAGAAGACCAGCATAAGACAGCTTTTACTTGTCCATGGGGCACTTTCTGTTGGAATGTCATGCCATTTGGGCTAAAGAACACAGGAGCCACATATCAACATGCTATGACCACTATATTTCATGATATGATGCATGTCACCATGGAAGATTATGTAGATGACATCCTAGAAAAGTCACTCACAAGAGGATCACACCTGGATGTGTTAGAGAAAGTCTTTCAGAGATTAGAGCAATTCAAAGTTAGGTTGAACCCAAAGAAGTGTGTGTTTGGAGTCACCTCAGGCAAACTCCTAGGTTTTATTGTATCAGTAAATGGAATAGAGGTGAACCCCACCAAGTCAAGGCTATCATGGACATGCCACCACCCAAGACTCTTACTCAACTTAGATCTCTACAAGGCAAGCTACAAGCAATTCATAGATTCATATCACAATTGGCAAACAAGTGTCAACCATTCAGTCATCTCCTGCACAAGAACATTCCATTAAGATGGGATGAGAAATGTGAAGAGGCATTCAACAAATTGAAAGAGTATCTTATGAATCCACCTATTCTCATGCCTATTATCCAAGGGAAACCATTGATACTCTACATATCTACTACACCTATAGCTCTTGGGGCTCTTCTAGCACAACAAGATTATGAGAATAAAGAAAGAGTCGTCTACTATATCAGTCACACATTGGTGGGCTATGAGTTACAATACTCTCCGATAGAAAGATCATGTCTTGTGGTAGTTTTTGCTTCCCAAAAATTTTGATATTATATGCTTGCACATCTAGTCAAACTTATTGCAAAAATAGATCCACTGAAGTACCTACTAAGCAAAGCAGCTCTAACAGGTCGCCTAGCCAAATGGGTAATGCTCCTAAGTGAATACGACATTGAGTATGTAGACAGAAAAGCTATCAAGGGACAGGTCATTGCTAACCAACTAGCGGATGCACCACTACAGGACACCACACCAATGCAATTTGAATTTCCAGATGAATCTTTATTCAATATCTCAACACATTCCTAGAAACTTTACTTTGATGGGTCCTACACAAACCATGGATTATGGGCAGGAATATTCTTTGTAACTCCTCATGGTGACACCATACTGAAGTCTTACTGTCTATTATTTCCATGCACCAATAACATAGCAGAATATGAAGCCTTAGTCATTGGCCTCAAGAGGGAAACAGATTGGAAAATCAAAGAGCTGCATGTCTATGGTGATTCTCAACTAGTGATAAATCAGGTCAATGATGATTACCAAACCAAAGATGAGAAGCTAGTCCCATACAAAAGGATGGTAGATGACTTTAAGGGATACTTTTTGATCATTTCTTTTGAGCAACTACCTCGCATTGAGAACAAGGCAGTAGATGCCATGGCAACCATTGCCTCTCTTCTCAAGATACCAGAGAATGAGTCACGCTACGAGTTCTTAGTGGAAACTATTTGACAACCAACTTATGATCTTCCCGAGACCCATTCCATATGCCTTTTAGTTGGATCTGATTCACCTTGGTATGGTAAGGTTTACACTTACCTCAAGGACAACACCCTCCCACCTAAATTATCTTCAAACCAATGACGAACCTTTATATGCCAAACCTCTCGCTATACCATTATTGCCGACACCCTATACCAACGTGGTCTAGATGGTACTTTACTCCGTTGTTTAGAATGAGAAGAATCCCTAACTACCTTACAAGATGTACACGAAGGGATTTGCGGAACACACTCTAGTGGTCCTTCCTTAGCTAAGAAACTCATGCGTTTGGGTTATTATTGGCCGAACATGGAAATAGATTCATACTAGTTTGTGAAGAAGTGCAAGCAGTGCCAAATACATGGGAACCTGATACATGCACCAGCTCAAGAGTTGAGACCTTTAACGACACCTTGGCCCTTTTGCCAATGGGAACTTGACCTTGTGGGAAAGATCCATCCACCCTCATCCAATGACCACAAATTCATCATAACCGCCACTAAGTACTTTACCAAGTGGATTGAAGCCGTTCCCCTTACCACCATCATAGGTAAACAAATCTCCTCATTCATCCTGAATTACCTCATCTGTAGATACAGAATTCCCTCATCCATTATCACAATAATGGAAGATCCTTCAAAAATAAGAATGTCCAAGAACTCTGTGACCGATTCAAAATCCAACACCGTTTCTCCACACCCTATTACCCCCAAGGCAATGATCAAGATGAAGCACCCAACAAGACCATCTTGAAACTCCTCAAGAAGACAGTCAATGATACTGGCTGTGACTGGTACATCCAACTCAATCCCACTCTGTGGGCCTACAGAACTAGTATATGCACTCCCACATGTGCTACCCCTTATGCCCTTGTCTATGGCTCAGAAGCTATCCTCCCCATTGAGGTTGAATTACCATCTCTCAAGGTGTCATTAAAAGGTCTCATATCAGATGAAGAATACAGAGTCTCCAGGTTGCAAGAACTAGAGTTGCTAGAGGAAAGGAGATAGAAAGCCTTTAACCATCTCAAAGCATATCAATAGATGATGTCATGAAGATCTAACCATAGAGTTCATCCAAGAATCTTTAAGGTTGGAGATCTAGTACTTAAGGAGAATCCCTGCAATCAACAAGATAGGGAAAAGAAAGGCAAGTTTGAACCCAACTAGCTTGGACCTTATGTGATTATAGTTGCTTATGGATCGGGGGCATATTAGTTAGTGACATCAAAGGGTGAGCTATTAGATGACCTAATCAACAACATGCATCTTCGTCGGTTCTATACCTAGGAGAACCCCAATGTAATGGGGGCATAAAATGCAAAAAAATCAAAAAATTATAAAAAAATCAAAAAATCAGAAAAAAATTAAAAAAATAGAAAGAGACAAAAAAAATTGTTCTTTGGTGAAAACCTGGCAAACAGGCACCTAGGATGGGTATCATGATGAAAAGCTAACAAAGAGGCGTCATGTTTACTTTCTAGCTTTCATGCAAATAACAGCAAGTGGTGAAAACTTGGTAAATAGGCGTTACTTGTGATAAACCACTTCCTCCATATTTGGGAAACCAATCGCCTTGTGTCCATTCTTCCTCATGTCCCATTTGATCCATATCTATTCCATAATAAAAACCTAATGATAACCTATCATGGCTTCATACTTGTTGGATAACGGATTTGTCCTTATTCTGAAAATAATTTATTCTAACTCTATACCCCTCTTTTAAAGAACAAATGAGTTAAACAACAAATGGGTGAACCTTTTAAATTAGTTCCCCTCTAAATTTAGGTACAGCTCCCTTTAAGATTTTCAGTGAATTTAACCTATTCAACTAACCAAATGCATTTTTAACTAGAAAATGCTTAAGGCAGACTAACATTCATACATAACCATGTCATGAACGCGATAAATTTATACAGTAACAGGATAGAATGCATAGATTCTACTTTGATACATTCAAATACATGAATACATTCATACAAACTTGCTGAACCAATGAAGAATAGAACATATATGACGAATTGTCCAAATAAAGAGCAATTACCAGATGAAAGGAGATTTTACACAGAAAATCTAATTCCACACATTCAGACGCACAGATCCAAAATAGGCAGTAATTGTTTCTTCTTCTCATTCACAGATGAAAATTATTCAGACAATTATCACGTAATGTAAAATATCAACCGTTCAGCCCAAAAACTTTCTTTTTCTTTCCTTTTCTCAAAAAACCCCTCTACTTTTCAAAATATAAAAACATATATATATATGAATGCCTTAAGTATGTCCTTGAGCAAATTAAACCCAGAGTTAACATAACTCTGACCCGTACGGGATTTAGTTTTAACAATTGATTATAAAAGATCAAGATTGCTGGAAATAACATAAATAAAGGAACTGAAAGAGAACAAGCCAATGAGGTTATGACTGGAGCGATGGATCAGCATCTCCTGATTTGCTATCGGTTGCCTGGGAAGCATGTTGGGTCTTCCACTCCTAAAAGGCAGCAACGTACTCCTAAATTTTAGGGAAGTTTGGTATACCTATATGCTTCATTCTTGATTTCCAAACTTCCTTTTCCCTTCACATTTTCCCAAACCTTGCCCTATGTTCTGGGAGTGCATCAATGCAGAGATAGAGCAGTGACTCGACTTTAGAAATCCTGGAGAAATCCTCAATCAAAATATTATCATTTTCTTTAACAAAGTTGATTTTATCTCTAAAAGATTGAACCACTGCTTCAACATCTTCCACAGGCTTTCCATCATCTTTTAAGTATTTAACCTCGATACATTGCAAATCATGTTGCAGTGATTGGGTGAATTCTGTTATCACCTTAATTAGCTTTGTGAGCTCAAAGCGTCCTTGTCGAGATATGGAGTTCCTCCATTCAATATTCTTTTTGTTCACATATAACAAATCCTCGTCCACACCAGTCAAGTTCTTTTCTGCCAGAAACTTCTCCAGCCCATATTTCTGAACCTCCTCTATTTGGTTTATTACACTTGTCCACTTACCTTCGTCTTTTGCCCAAACAGCAACCTGTGCTTTAAGATCTTCAACAGTGACAGCAGTCAGATCATATATATTTTTGAGTTCATGAATATATTCAGTTCCTTTTTGTTCTATGTTGTCCAACCAGTTGTCAAATGTTTTTGAGACCATTTTGCTTCTATGAACTTGATCTAACATTTTTTGATTGACAGGTGATTTCGGGTCGAAAGACAAGGGGACCTGTGAGATCAGCTGTGGGTTAGGATTGTTAATGGCCTCAATGTACTCTGCCATTGAACGCAGAGCTTGTTTCAACTTTCTTTTGTCCTTCTCATCTTTCATTGTTTGGCTGACCATTCTCTTAGTGGAAGCTTCAAGGTGGTGCACATCTGTAGCCCTGGAGGTAGTACCGAGATCTATCCTCTCCACAGTGAAATCATGCACTGTAGGATCTTGAACCTCTTCCTTAGTTACTGGCTTAGCTATTTCTGTACTCCAGTTACCAGTGTTTGGGTCAATATTTATTCTGGATGTTGTTTTGAGTCTCTTGGACTTGGGGGTCTTCCCCAAACATTTACTTACCATGTCCTCTAAAGGGAGAACAAAAGGAATCACTTTCTTTTTGTCAGATATGGAGCTCTCCAGCCACTTCGGTGCAGGGGCCGAGGTGGTCTTCCTGGACTTCTCTCCATCAGAGGGTTTATTTGAAATCATTAACCTCTCAGGGGTCTCCAGAACGGCCTCTGACTGTGAACCAGTGTCAACTACCTCTGTTCTGTTTGGGCTTGCCTCTTTGCCACCGATAGGCTCTTCTGATTCTTCCTCTGAATTTAAATCAACAATTATCATTTTAGGAGTCTGCTTCTTTCTTTTCCCTTTTGTCCTCAACCTGGTAACACGAGATGGCAGAATATCTGTGAGGACTCTTCTAGATCTCTTGGTGACAGGGCTTTTCTCAGTCGATGGCTTGGAAGCACCTGCACCACAGATAGTAAGAGGTTGATTAGAAGAGTCCATGGGAAGCGATGATGCGACCATTGAAGAGAATTGTTGGACAGTTTTACTCTGAAGCCCTTCCTGTCTCTTTTCTCTCAACCATTTCTCAGTCCTCCTTATCACAGGAAGGGTTTTAATTTCAATTCTGTCTTCCTCTTTCTTGCTCCAGTCCACCTCTGGAATGGGTAAGTGTTCTACCTTCTCAAATTATGGATCAACCACTTGTTCATCATCATTAAAAATTCCAGAAACATCCATGTTTAAATTAAGGGTAATTATCTACCCCAAAGAAAGTCTACACCACAGCCTTCTCCTAACCTCAAATTCATCTGGACAGTCTTCCCAATAATCTTCCAGCTTAGGAAGGTGTGAGTGCCCTGTTCCAGAATCTAGGTTATCTTTGACAAACCGGTTACTGTCGAATTGAGCCCTGGCAGTAAAGAATTGAAAATTGAACCTTTTGAGGTTCACCTCTAGATTCAAGGCATCAGATTTTGAATGGCATGAATAATGCCCAACTTCAATAGGAAAAGCAATACCACAATCCCTTTTTGATGGGAATTTCTTATCAACATGTGCCAATTGCCGACATACCTCCATCAGTACAAAACGATCAAATACATATCTAGGCAACTTTACAGGTTCGCCATCAAATCCTCCAACTCTAATATAAGTGAATTCAGAAAATTGGATGAAAAAGCTACCGTAGATACTGATCAGTTGCATTGCTTCACTGGTCATTCTCTTACCCGGGTTGCCTGCCAGTTCATAGGTCATCTTTCCAGTGAAGACATCATTAATCCTTTTATAATTTTCATAACAATTTTTTCTTTGCAACTGTGAATAATATTCGTAAATCTTACTGTTCTCATCTAAAGGCTCATGAGGCAGGTCAAACCAATCTCTTATGGATGCTAAATAGTAGAACAGATATGAAGACATATAGAAATCCCTGTTACCCAGATGATTACTTAAACTCTGATGTAGACAGTCGGCCACTATCTCAGCCCAATCCAAATATTGTTCGCCTTGAAGGATGACTTGTATGAAAAAGTACATCCAGTCCTCCCAGTAATAGGCATGCTGATTGCCTCTCAGTCTGTGCAACAACACCACAATATCCCTTACTTCCTGTATCAAATGATCTCGAGTAAGGGGCCTGGGCAGCCTTGAACTGCCTTTTTGAAATTTTAGCAGCCAGTTCCTTGCTATTACAGTTTTGTAAGTTGGTCTCTTTTCTGAGAAATACCCATTGGAGGCAGTAATGTCAAGACTGGAATACACCTCCTTAGGCGGTATCTTCATCACAGACATGAGGGTTTGTCTATCAACATGGAATAACACATCCCCGTCTGCTTTTCTGACACACCTGTGTTGGGGATCGTATCTGTTCATACACTCTTGAACTAACTCTGGGCAGAATATAGCCTGAGGAAAGGCTGTGGCTTCAACTAAACCACTGTCTACAATTTTCTTCATTGTGGGGGTTTGAACAGGGTTTCTAGTTCTTCCCATGAATTCCTCTAAATCATATTGAACTAATGCAGTATCTCCAAATTCTGAGTGAGAGTAAGTGAGACCAGGGCCATGTTCATCCCCAAAACATGTAGATTTTAAAGACATACTTGGACGATTATAATAAAACACTTCGAATTTCCAAAAATAACAGAAATTCCAAAGGCTCTTCTTTCCAGTATAAGAATTCGGAATAGCACAGGGGAAACAGAACTCACCTTTAGAATATTTGAATTCATTGCGAAAAGTTGAATAACGAGAGCCTTACACTTCCAGCGCTATCCTTCTCCGCATTGCACAGTATGTTTTCTTGCTAAAATTAGCTTGTTCTTGGTTAATAATGGCACTTACCAGAATGAATAATTATCGCTCAGAACAATACATGCCAAAAATATTTGAAAAGACGTGAGCTCTGATTTCTTCATTAATAACAAGTAATGTTCATGCGCCATCATGAAGTACAATGATTATCCATAGTCTCCACTAAATTAAAGCTCTCGGTTTCATGATGAGTTTCTGACAAATTTTCCTCCAACTTTCCCGCTAAATTTGACTTAGAAAGCTGCGGGAGCAAACGGGACCAAAATTACCAAATCTTCAAACTTATTGAACCATTGAACCTTTAGGACATGGTTCAATGCGGTGGTTCAATGTGATGGTTCAAACATGCCAACTGGACTTTATAGGTAGGCAAAAGATTGACTTACCGAAACAGGGACTTGACTCATGAACCGTTGAACTTGTGAAGACATGGTTCAATACGAAGGTTCAACGATGCAAGGGTTATGTAGACCAACAAAAAGTTACGCGGCTTTGGTAAAAGGTTTCCAATTATAAAACAGTGAACTATTGAACCTTGAACCATTGAACCCCGCGGCAGAGTACAAGCAGAAGGTTCAACGATATATTAGTAGACAAGGAAACTGCGTGACCCGACTCATAAGAAGACAATGAGTGCTGAACCTTAAGACCGTTGAACCATTGAACCTTGAACCCCGCTATAGAGTATGCGCGGAAGGTTCAAGTTCAACCCGAAAGTACAAAGACGCTTAAGACAAGCAAAAAGGTAGCTTGCTTTATATGACACTTCAGACATATTGAACCATTGAACTTTGAACTTTGAGAATGGTTCGGGTTCAAAGGTTCAAATCTTTTATACAAATACAACACACGGGTAAAAATTGAAGGACTAAGAGTCGATTTACAAAGCAAAGGTATGACCAAAAATATAGTACGGTAAACCGACTCTTGTTTAAGAAATATTACCGATACATAAATAAACAAGGGCGACTCAAAAGGTAACATTGGCTCTGACTGGGGACTGCATTTTATGGCAAAATGCAGAGAACTCAGAAGCTCTGGTTTCGCAGAAAATGGAAGAAAGAGAAGAAAGGAAACAGAACGGGGCAAAACAAAAATGGGAAAGGAAAACACAAAATTGAACAAAAGGGAAGACTATGTACAAAACAGGGGACCCTGTTTACAGACGATATAGTTTGAGATCCTATCCATTATAGGACAGGGGTAAAACAGTTCCATCAGGATATTCCAGCTTGAAAGAATTTGGACCCAATACCTGGTGAATCTTGAAAGGCCCACTCTAGAGCGAGTCAAATTTGCTATGTGCACCTTTTGGTTCTCTCCTTCTGTCCCACAGTAATACTTCATCTCCTTCCATAAATTTTTTGGGTCTTGTTTTCTTGTCAAAAATTTCTTTGACCCTGGCCTGATGCACAGTAATTCAGTCAACCAACTTGTTTCTTTCTTCTTCAATTTTGTCTAAATACATGATCCTCTTCTCTAGGGAATCTTGGAAATATTGATCCTTAATTACACTTTGCAGCTTGGCTGTAGATAGCTCCAGGGGTAAAGATAATTGGGCACCTATCCCATAAACTAATTCAAAAGGTGCCATCCCAATTGCTCTTTTAGGAGTTATTCTGTCAGCCCAGAGTGCTTCATACAACCTCTTATGCCAATCTCTAGGGTTGTCATTCACCAACTTCTTCATGATAGTAATCAGGTTTTTGTTACTAGACTCAGCTTGTCCATTCCCTTGGGGATAGTAATTTGATGAATGAGAAAGAGAAACACTATGTTCATAACAGAAAGAAGTCATTTCACCTAAAGAGAAACTGGTAGCATTATCTGCTACAATCTTCTGGGGAACACCAAATCGTACCAAGATATTTTCTTTAAGAAAATCACAAACCACCTCGGAAGTTGTTCTTTTTACAGGGGCTGCCTCAACCCATTTTGTGAAATAGTCTGTTGCTGTTAAGATGTGGGTATGCCCTGCACTTGAGGGGGGTGAGATAGGCCCAATAAAATCCAATCCCCACTGTTTAAAGGGGTCTTCAACAACAACAGGCCTCAAAGGTAGAGCTGCAAGTTGTGGCCTTCCTGAGAACATTTTACATTTCTCACAATTGGCCACCCACCTATACGCATCTTTAAACATTCCTGGCCAGTAGTAACAATTTCTAAGGATTTTGAAAGCTGTAACTAAAGAAGAAAAGTGTCCACCACAAGCTTTGTTATGGAAAACTTCCAAGGGTTTCTCTTGCTACTCTTTATCTACACACCTCAGGAAAGTTCCATCTAACCCTTTCTTGTAAAGGACATCCCCCCAAATAACATATTTTGCAGCTTTTAGCTTCAGGTTTCTTTTCTCTTTAGAAGTCAGGTGATCAGGACAATCCCCATATGTAAGATAATGTGCCACATCCAGAAACCATGGATCCTGCAAGCTTACCAATAAGACTGTGGGGAGTCCTTCTCCTTCCTGCTCTTTGTTCTCAGCAATCAACTTACATAAGCCTTGACCTCTGATCATCTTAGTAGGCTTAACTTCCAGATCATATTCCTGAATTTTAGCAACCCACGTTGCTCTATTGTTTAATCCTACTTCTTGCTGAGTTAAAATACTTTTCACAGCTGAATTTGGAACAAATACAACTGAATGGGAATGAAGTATATAATATCTGAATTGTTTAACAGCTTTAACAACTGCAAAAGCTTGTTTTTCAACCAAAGAATATTTCAGCTCATGCTTCTTAAGGGGAACGCTCATAAAAGCTATGGGAACCTCTTCATCCAATTCATTTTTCTGCAACAAAATACCTGACATGGTGTGTTCCGAAGCATAATAGTAAATGATAAAATCCTTTTGAAAATTAGGATTTACCAAAGTGGGAGTGTTTGCAATCGCCTCCTTGATATCCTCAAACGCCTTCTTAGCAACTTCATTCCACTTGAAAGGTTGTTTCTCACTCATCATCCCAACAATGTGTTTTGTAATCTCAGTAAAGTCAGGAATGAACCTTCTGAGAAAGTTGATTTGACCAAAGAAGGACTTGACTCCAGTCCTATTTGAAGGGAGACTACGCTGTTGAATTTCCTTGACCCTCTCTGGATCAATCCTGATTCCATCCTTTGAGACTAGGTGTCCCAACAATTTTCCCTCAGTCACACAGAAAACTGACTTCTTGGGATTGAGTGAGATGCCATGGCTTCGACACCTTTGCAAGACAGACTCCAGATTTTTCAAGTGATCTTCTCTCTTCTTGGAAAAAATAGTCAAATCATCAAGGTAAATAACAATAATTCTATTCTTCAGGTCTCTAAAAGATGAATCCATTGCCCGCTGAAAAGTTGCTCCCGCATTAATAAAGGCAAAGGGCATTCGACTATAGGCAAAAGTTCCTCGGGGTGTGGTGAAAGCGGTCTTATGTTGATCTTCTGCAGCTACACCTATCTAATTGTAACCTGAGAAACCATCCAACATAGACATCATTTCAGACCCAGCAACTGTCTGCAAGATGTGGTCCATCATAGGTAGTGGATAGTTATCTTTTAGGCTGGCTTGGTTTAAGTTTCTGAAGTTAACACAGATCCTTATTTCTCCATTCTTCTTTCGTACTGGAACAATATTTGCCACCCAAGTGGAGTGATGGATTGGATAGATAATTCTAGCTTTCAACATCTTATCAATCTCCTTAAAAATGGCTTCAGCAACTTTTGGGTTGTAATTCCTCAGTTTTTGTCTGAATGGAGCTGCATTTGGTTTCAAAGGAATATGATGTTGAAACTGTCCATGTCTAAAATTTTTGAGATCATCATAGCACCAGGTGAAAACATCTTTATATTTGATTAGCAATTTGATCAATTTGTTTTTCTCTTCCAAAGAGCAGCACTTGCCAATGGATATCCATTTAGGATTAGCTTCATCCCCGATATTTATCTTCTCATAATCCTCTGCTTTATCAGGAATACAGGGAGGTTTGCCTTTAACATATTCATCTCTTCAAGAAAATAGATGTTCTAAAGATACCAGCCCTTTAGGGATTTTGTTTCCCTTTAACTGAATGATGTCATCTCTTGGATTAATCCTAGGGTCAGGGCTGAATTCTTTACACTCTGTTTTGGAACCTTCAAAATAAGTCCCCAGGAACATTTCAGCATTTTCTAAAAACTTTCTGATCTGATTATCACTTTCAAAAACTTGCCAGTTCTCAGCATTATCGGGGACATTAGGGCGATATATCATTTCTATCCTATAAGAATCTTTCTTGAAATCTGGATGTGGCAAAAGGAGAGAAGCTGATACTGCTAAAGAATCTGCTCAGGAGTTTTGATCTCTGGGAATTGTTTCTATAGAGAAGGCATCAAAATATTTGATCTCATCCCATACCCTATTTCTGTAATGCCTTAGTCTTTCATTTTTAACAGAAAAGATCCCCCTTACCTGTTTCACAATTAGTTCAGCATCACCCTTCACCTTAAGTACCTTCACACCCTTTCCTTTAGCTTCAGATAATCCAAGCAGTAAAGCTTCATATTCTACAGTATTATTGGTGTTTTTAAACTCTAGCTTAAAAGAATAAGAAAAAATTTCACCTTCAGGTGAGATCAACACAACTCCAGCCCCTGAACCAGCAGTAGCACAACTGCCATCAAATTCCATAACCCATAAATCATCAGAATGTATAGACCTTTGTATTAATTCCTCTTTGGGATCTAACTCATAGCTCTATTCAGAGGAGAGAAAATAGTTGCCAAATTCACATTCCTCAAACAAAATCTGGGCCTTGGGATCATCAGAGGGGTAGACAGTGAACTTGCACTTGGGCTCGGGTTCCAGCTTCACTTTCTGCTTCCCCACTAGGATTGTGGCTTTTGACCAATCCAGTTTGATTTGTCCACCTAAATCCTTGCAAAATGTCCTGCTCAAAAGCACTCCATAACTAGCAGGAATATCTGCTACCAAAATAGTCAATTTGACTCTTTTGTCAGGGTAAGCTGCAAGAGCAACTCGTGCATCTTTAATCTACCCAAGCAAGGAAACCTGTTTTCCATCCATAGAATAACATCTTCCAAATGTTTTTGTGAGTGATAATCCTAGGGCTTTAGCCACACAGGAAGGCATAATGTTATCAGAGGCTCCTGAATCTATAATGCAGTTACTAAGTTTATGGCCATTGATAAACAGAGACACATAAAAAGGATTAGGTTTCAAATCAGTATAAGGAGCACTGGTGGATGAATTGGGAGTTGTTTTAGAGGTAGACAAGGATGGCTTGGATGAGGAAGCAAATAATCTAGCAATGGGGGATTCAGTATCAACCTCCAATTGATTCTCAAATTCAGTTTGTGTAGGACTACCCTTAACATGTTTGACTAATTTGTCAAGTTCAGTAGGTTTCAACTTGAGGTACTCAATAGGAGAAATTTGAATTTTTGCAGACTTACAGAAATCTACAATATCAAAAGAAGCATCTAGATCATTTCTATGTAGCAATCTATTTTCCTGAGCCTTCAAATTAGCATCATGAGTTCTAGTTAAAGGCTCCTTACCTTTGCGAGGTACTTCTTGAGCATTAGAGGATTTCATATTCCTCTGACTCCTAGTGAGCACAGTGCATGAAGGATCTTCAAGGGTTACCAATATTTCACCTCCCCTTTCTGAATCAGATTCATATTCCAAGAAGTGTATCTCAGAGCCGCCATGTTCCTCGAAGTTCTTTTCTTCTTCTGTGGCTTCCCCTAGCATATCTTGAGTAGCAGTCATCTGATTGTACCTAAGCATTTCTGGACAAGAATTTCCATCATGGTCAGTAGTTAAGTGAAAAATACACATGTTTCTTCTCCCAGGAGCAGGTTCAATAGCCAGTCTTGGCTGTGCTGCCATCAGGGGTAAAACTCTACCAGTATTTGCTTGTTGATTCAAATTCCTTCTGCTTATATCTTGATAGGGTTGGAAGGGAGCACCAGCTTTGGGTAGTTGCCTCTTTAAGGCAATCATATCATTCACCAACCTTTGCACTACAGGGTCTGTAGATGATGAAGGCTAGGCATTTGGCACCTGAACCTCTCTCTTCCATTTACCGGCCATAATGAGATCATCCTCCAATCCGACTGCTAAGGCTTGTGCAGCTGGCAAATCAGCAATTACACCTCTTCTGAGATGGAAGCTAATATTAGGAGGCATAGAATTAATAAAGAAACATTTTTTATTTTCACCAGACGGTCTTTTAGTAGCAGGGATTTTGTTTACAATTCTATTAAATTTAGCCACAAACTCCCTCATAGGTTCATGAATCTCTTTCTTAAGCTGAGTCAGCTGTGCAAGGAGGTAATGTTCATCCTCTGCACTTTTGAACCTATTTTCAAAAGCGGTCTTCATTTCGTTCCAATTTGTAATTGAGGAATCATTCAGGTGGTAAAACCATTGTGCCGCAGTGTCAGTCAAAGTCTGCACAAAGAGCCTTATGGCGACATCTTGGTGTTGTACACCTAACACACTACATGCTGCTACAAAAGCACACAAATGTTCTTCTGGTGATGTTTTACCATCTCCATTGAACCTGGGCAAATTTTCTCTTGCATTTTTAGGTAATGGATTTAGGTTGGCCCCTAGGTTTAGAGGCCCTATGGCAGCTCCCCAAGGTTGAGCCATGGGTAGAAAATTTATAGCTAAGGGGATAACGGTGCCTGAAAGGGTTAAAGCTTGACAGACAGGGGAAGTAGCAGGTTTGGGAGGGCTAGGGGGTCTACTTCTAGCTCTTCTTGCATGAGAAGGGATATACGGAAAATTAAGATTTTGCAGTGCTTGAAAGGTAGGGTCTTGAACTCCCTATCTTCTCGAAGACCTGGTATACAGTCTGGAATCCAGCTTAAAATATCAAAACTGGATGGGCAGTTATTGATTTCTTTGCTGTTCTTGATTTCTTTGGGCTTCAAGGACTTGGTTTCTTGCTGCGTTTCGTGCCTGTCTTCTTCTCTGCCTGAGTAACAGTAATCTTAGGTTATCGACCAATTCCTCTTCTTGTTCTAATACTCTGTTTGCTCTTTTGTAATCTTCACTATTCTGACGAGTACGCCAAGCAAGGGTATTCAATTGGCCAATAATGTCTTCCTGCTCATCTTGAAATCCAAGGTTGGGTTGCAGAACAGGAATTATGTTTTCGTACAGAAGCACCATTGTTGTTTCATATTCAGGTGACCAATCTTTAACTAATGATTGTATTTCTATCCCCAGTAGAGTCACCAAAAACTGTTGGATAACGGATTTGTCCTTATTCTAAAAATAATTTATTCTGACTCTATACCCCTCTTTTACAGAACAAATGATTTAAACAACAAATGGGTGAACCTTTTAAATTAGTTCCCCTCTGAATTTAGGTACAGCTCCCTTTAAGATTTTTAGTGAATTTAATCTATTCAACTAACCAAATGCATTTTTAACCAGAAAATGCTTAAGGCAGACTAACATTCATACATAACCATGTCATGAACGTGATAAATTTATACAGTAACAGGATAGAATGCACAGATTCTACTTTGATACATTCAAATACATGAATACATTCATACAAACTTGCTGAACCAATGAAGAACAGAACATATATGACGAATTGTCCAAATAAAGAGCAATTACCAGATGAAAGGAGATTTTACACAGAAAATCTAATTCCACACATTCAGATGCACAGATCCAAAATAGGCAGTAATTGTTTCTTCTTCTCATTTACAGATGAAAATTATTTAGACAATTATCACGTAATGTAAAATATCAACCGTTCATCCCAAAAACTTTCTTTTTCTTTCCTTTTCTCAAAAAATCCCTCTACTTTTCAAAATATAAAAACATATATATATGAATGCCTTAACTGTGTCCTTGAGCAAATTAAACCCAGAGTTAACATAACTCTGACCCGTACGGGATTTAGTTTTAACAACTGATTATAAAAGATCAAGATTACTGGAAATAACATAAATAAAGGAACTGAAAGAGAACAAGCCAATGAGGTTATGACTGGAGTGATGGATCAGCATCTCCTGATTTGCTATCGGTTGCCTGGGAAGCATGTTGGGTCTTCCACTCCTGAAAGGCAGCAATGAACTCCTGAATTTTAGGAAAGTTTGGTATACATATATGCTTCATTCTTGATTTCCAAACTTCCTTTTCCCTTCGCATTTTCCCAAACCTTGCCCTGTGTTCTAGGAGTGCATCAATGCAGAGATAGAGCAGTGACTCGACTTTAGAAATCCTAGAGAAATCCTCAATCAAAATATTATCATTTTCTTTAACAAAGTTGATTTTATCTCTAAAAGATTGAACCACTGCTTCAACATCTTCCACAGGGTTTCCATCATCTTTTAAGTATTTAACCTCGATACATTGCAAATCATGTTGCAGTGATTGGGTGAATTCCGTTATCTCCTTAATTAGCTTTGTGAGCTCAAAGCGTCCTTGTCGAGATATGGAGTTCCTCCATTCAATATTCTTTTTGTTCACATATAACAAATCTTCGTCCACACCAGTCAAGTTCTTTTCTGCCAAAAACTTCTTCAGCCCATATTTCTGAACCTCCTCTATTTGGTTTATTACACTTGTCCACTTACCTTCGTCTTTTGCCCAAACAGCAACCTGTGCTTTAAGATCTTCAACAGTGATAGCAGTCAGATCATATATATTTGAGTTCATGAATATATTCAGTTCCTTTTTGTTCTATGTTGTCCAACCAGTTGTCAAATGTTTTTGAGACCATTTTGCTTCTATGAACTTGATCTAACATTTTTTGATTGACAGGTGATTTCGGGTCGAAAGATAAGGGGACCTTTGAGATTGGCTATGGGTTAGGATTGTTAATGGCCTCAATGTACTCTGCCATTGAACGCAGAGCTTGTTTCAACTCTCTTTTGTCCTTCTCATCTTTCATTGTTTGGCTGACCATTCTCTTAGTGGAAGCTTCAAGGTGGTGCACATCTGCAGCCCTGGAGGCAGTACCGAGATCTATCCTCTCCACAGTGAAATCATGCACTGTAGGATCTTGAACCTCTTCCTTAGTTACTGGCTTAGCTATTTCTGCACTCCAGTTACCAATGTTTGGGTCAATATTTATTCTGGACATTGTTTTGAGTCTCTTGGACTTGGGGGTCTTCCCCAGACATTTACTTACCATGTCCTCTAAAGGGAGAACAAAAGGAATCACTTTCTTTTTGTCAGATATGGAGCTCTCCAGCCACTTCGGTGCAGGGGCCGAGGTGGTCTTCCTGGACTTCTCTCCATCAGAGGGTTCATTTGAAATCATTAACCTCTCAGGGGTCTCCAGAACAGCCTCTGACTATGAACCAGTGTCAACTACCTCTGTTCTGTTTGGGCTTGCCTCTTTGTCACCCATAGGCTCTTCTGATTCTTCCTCTGAATTTAAATCAACAATTATCGTTTCAGGAGTCTGCTTCTTTCTTTTCCCTTTTGTCCTCAACTTGGTAACACGAGATGGCAGAATATCTGTGAGGACTCTTCTGGATCTCTTGGTGACAGGGCTTTTCTCAGTCGATGGCTTGGAAGCACCTGCACCACAGATAGCAAGAGGTTGATTAGAAGAGTCCATGGGAAGCGATGATGCGACCATTGAAGAGAATTGTTGGACAGTTTTACTCTGAAGCCCTTCCTGTCTCTTTTCTCTCAACCATTTCTCAGTCCTCCTTATCACAGGAAGGGTTTTAATTTCAATTTTGTCTTCCTCTTCTTGCTCCAGTCCACCTCTAGAATGGGTAAGTGTTCTACCTTCTCAAATTGTGGATCAACCACTTGTTCATCATCATTAAAAATTCCAGAAACATCCATGTTTAAATTAAGGGTAATTATCTGCCCCAAAGAAAGTCTACACCACAGCCTTCTCCTAACCTCAAATTCATCTGGACAGTCTTCCCAATAATCTTCTAGCTTAGGAAGGTGTGAGTGCTCTGTTCCAGAATCTAGGTTATCTTTGACAAACCGTTTACTGTCGAATTGAGCCCTGGCAGTAAAGAATTGAAAATTGAACCTTTTGAGGTTCACCTCTAGATTCAAGGCATCAGATTTTGAATGGCATGAATAATGCCCAACTTCAATAGGAAAAGCAATACCACAACCCCTTTTTGATGGGAATTTCTTATCAACATGTGCCAATTGCCAACATACCTCCATCAGTACAAAATGATCAAATACATATCTAGGCAACTTTACAAGTTCGCCATCAAATCCTCCAACTCTGATATAAGTGAATTTAGAAAATTGGATGAAAAAGATACCGTAGATACTGATCAGTTGCATTGCTTCACTGGTCATTCTCTTACCCAGGTTGCCTGCCAGTTCATAGGTCATCTTTCCAGTGAAGACATCATTAATCCTTTTATAATTTTCATAACAATTTTTTCTTTGCAACTGTGAATAATATTCGTAAATCTTACTGTTCTCATCTAAAGGCTCATGAGGTAGGTCAAACCAATCTCTTGTGGATGCTAAACAGTAGAACAGATATGAAGACATATAGAAATCCCTGTTACCCAGATGATTACTTAAACTCTGATGTAGACAGTCGGCCACTATCTCAGCCCAATCCAAATATTGTTCGCCTTGAAGGATGACTTGTATGAAAAAGTACATCCAGTCCTCCCGGTAATAGGCATGCTGATTGCCTCTCAGTCTATGCAACAACACCACAATATCCCTTACTTCCTATATCAAATGATCTCGAGTAAGGGGCCTGGGCAGCCTTGAACCGCCCTTTTGAAATTTTAGCAGCCAGTTCCTTGCTATTACACTTTTGTAAGTTGGTCTCTTTTCTAAGAAATACCCATTGGAGGCAGTAATGTCAAGACTGGAATACACCTCCTTAGGCGGTATCTTTATCACAGACATGAGGGTTTGTCTGTCAACATGGAATAACACATCCCTATCTGCTTTTCTAACGCACTTGTGTTGGGGATCGTATCTGTTCATACACTCTTGAACTAACTCTGGGCAGAATATAGCCTAAGGAAAGGCTATGGCTTCAACTAAACCACTGTCTACAATTTTCTTCATTGTGGGGGTTTGAACAGGGTTTCTAGTTCTTCCTATGAATTCCTCTAAATCATATTGAACTAATGTAGTATCTCCAAATTCAGAGTGAGAGTAAGTGAGACCAGGGCCATGTTCATCCCCCAAACATGTAGATTTCAAAGACATACTTGGACGATTATAATAAAACACTTTGAATTTCCAAAAATAATAGAAATTCCAGAGGCTCTTCTTTCCAGTATAAGAATTCAGAATAGCACAGGGGAAACAGAACTCACCTTCAGAATATTTGAATTCACTGTGAAAACTTGATTAACGAGAGCCTTACACTTCCAGCGCTATCCTTCTCCGCATTGCACAGTATGTTTTCTTGCTAAAATTAGCTTGTTCTTGGTTAATAATGGCAATTACCAGAATGAATAATTATCGCTCGGAACAATACGTGCCAAAAATATTTGAAAAGACGTGAACTCTGATTTCTTCATTAATAACAAGTAATGTTCATGCGCCATCATGAAGTACAATGATTATCCATAGTCTCCACTAAATTAAAGCTCTCAGTTTCATGATGAGTTTCTGACAAATTTTCCTCCAACTTTCCCGTTAAATTTGACTTAGAAAGCTGCGGGAGCAAACGGGACCAAAATTACCAAATCTTCAAACTTGTTGAACCATTGAACCTTTAGGACATGGTTCAACGTGGTGGTTCAATGTGATGGTTCAAACATGCCAACTGGACTTTATAGGTAGGCAAAAGATTGACTTACCGAAACAGGGACTTGACTCATGAACCGTTGAACTTGTGAAGACATGGTTCAATACGAAGGTTCAATGACGCAAGGGTTATGTAGACCAACAAAAAGTTACGCGGCTTTGGTAAAAGGTTTCCAATTATAAAATAGTGAACTATTGAACCTTGAACCATTGAACCCCACGGCAGAGTACAAGCGGAAGGTTCAACGATATATTAGTAGACAAGGAAACTATGTGACCCGACTCATAAGAAGACAATGAGTGCTGAACCTTAAGACCGTTGAACCATTGAACCTTGAACCCCGCTATAGAGTACGCGTGGAAGGTTTAAGTTCAACCTGAAAGTACAAAGACGCTTAAGACAAGCAAAAAGGTAGCTTGCTTTATATGACACTTCAGACATATTGAACCATTGAACTTTGAACTTTGAGAATGGTTCAGGTTCAAAGGTTCAAATCTTTTTATACAAAGACGACACACGGGTAAAAATTAAAGGACTAAGAGTCGATTTACAAAGCAAAGGTATGACCAAAAATATAGTACGGTAAACTGACTCTTGTTTAAGAAATATTACCGATACATAAATAAACAAGGGCGCCTCAAAAGGTATACAATACTCTATCTCGTTGTTGCCTTGTCAACCAAGGTTTTATCCCATATCCTATCCATAGTGTTAGCCTAGCATAGTGTCTCTCGTTGGTCTCCATGGTCCAAGTCGATGAACTACGTTGCCTCTGCATCATCACGTAGGCAAGGCCATATTTCTATGCGCCCCTGAGGTTCCCACGGTCCCATCCGTCCCATTTCTTGTCATCTTTCTTCTAGTCCATCCATGGTCCATTAGGGTTTACCCTGAACTACATTGCCTTTGCATCATCACTTAAGCAAGGCCATTTAGTAATGAGTCCCCAAGGCACTAGGTCAGTCCCTTAGGGTCCATCTCACCAATAAAGATTGTAGAATCTTCTCACCAGGCGAGCAAGCGCAAGCAAAGCCCGCTTTCGAGCAGAAATCTTGATGCAAGACATTAACCTATCTAGAGCAAAGAAGACAAACTCCTAAGGCCTTCTAAATGATTTTACCCAAATTATGGCAAGAAACAAACACATCTAAATGCAAAAATGTTTTGTGGATTGGAAACATGGTTAAAGTACAGAGTCTTGATTTTTTCTATCATGTCTTTCTATGCTACTCAAGGATGCCAAAAGATAGAGATGCTATGATGGGGCATGATTATTTTCTTTGTTTGCTATTTGTGGATTAAACTTTAGTAATGTGAAACCTTGTCTAAAGACATGATCAACAAAAGATCATCGAGGACATCAAAGGTCTAGCATGAACGGGGGCAATCCTTGACTGTTGATACGCAAGAAATACTCAGGTCATCTTGGTTCAATTATACCTCGATGCTTGTATTAACTTGCTAAATCAAAATCCATGTAAGCAATACTTAAGTCATCTCGGTTCAATTATACCTAGATGCTTGTATTAACTTACAACATTTCAGAAAAAGTATCAAAAAAAAAAATCACCCAATGATGAAATAAGCACATCAAAATACTTGCACCATCAAGATATCAAAATCAAAGCATCCATTATACATCCATCTATACATCCATACATCCATATCCCATACAATAAAAGATCCAAAGCAATGCAGAGTAATAATACAAAGTCAAGCTTGTGAATCTTTCTATCAAGTCATTCTTCTTTCAATCAATCTTCTATCTATCATTCTGTCATCTCTGTGTCGATATAGTACATTTGGACATCACAAAAACATAGCATATAGGTGCATATCATATCACATGAGATAGTCATTTACATGATTAAAATAGTTGCATACATAGTAATTGCATCAGGTCATCCATATACAATCATCATATAGCGTCAAAACAAAAAAAAATAAAAAACATAGATAAGTGCATCACATAAATTTCATAATCATATAGATACCATTTGCACACACACACATTAGAGACATATCAAGTAAAACATCTAAATCTGCATTTGGTCATATAGCATCACATAGCATCATATGAAAAATCTGCATTAGATAACATCACATAGCATCAAGTAAACATCTAAAGTATGCATTAGATAAACACATACATCACATCATCCAATAGAAATGCATCATAACTCATACATATAGAGAGCATCAAAATAGCTGCATCATCATATAAATATCAAAAATGTGTCCAAATGTACAATATCAAAAGTGGTCCATCTCTGAGTCAATGTCATATATAATAAATACATCCCAAGGATGGTGATACATGTCTCAAAAATGCCAAAAGGTACATAAGATCAAAAGTCTGCTAATCTTTGCTATCCCTGCTGCTGTGGACCACCGCTGCCAGTAGTGTCTCCTCCTCCTCCTCCACTGGCCTCAGACTGCTGTGGGCCCATCACAGAGGCTCCCGACCTCGATCCACCTGCTCTTTGGGGAGCCACAGACTAGCTCCTATAGCTTGAAGCCCTCTAACTAGCTGGCACAACACCATGATATAAACCCTGATAATATTGCGCTTGAGCCTGCGCTCTGGAAAGCTCACCCTATACCTACGCTAGCTGTGTCTGTGCGTGCACTAGCTATTCTTGTACCTGATGTACCTGCCCAACCAGAAAGCTGCTTGTCACATCTGTCCCTAGGGCTACCACTGCGGTATCCTGCTCTACTTGGATAACTCGTATATGTGCATCTACCATATCTCTCTCTCTAGTGAGCCCTGCAATGACCTCTACATCTGTATCTCACTGGGCATTAGCCCTCTTGAGCTGTACTCGCAGCTGCCTAACCTCTCCCCTCAAAGTGGCTATAGTCCTCTCCTAGACGTCTGACTATGCTGGACCTGGGCTGCCTGTGCCTGTCCCTGCCCCTATGGCTGAGGTCCCTACTGTTGTGCCACCTACTGAGATGGTGGCATCTATACCTGTAGTGCTTGTTGTGGTGCTTGTTGTGTAGCCTAGGGTGGCACTACCTGCTAGGCGTGGGAAGGTCCCTCCCCAACTCTCCACCTCTATCTAGGCCTGCCTCCATCATCTGCACCTCCCCCTCCCCCTCCGTCATCTCCTCCATCTCTGCCACCTCCTCGTCCTCCTCTCCCCCTCCTCCTCCTCCTCTGGCCAACCTGGCCCTCATCATCTGAGTCTGCCTCATCTATCCGAGGCACCAGTACCCCAGGCCCTGAGTATCTCAGAAACAGGTGCGTAGTGAACCAATCCTTGTAATCCTGGGTCATCCCAGCATCTGCTATCTCCCTCCTCATATCCCAAGTGACATATGGTGTCTACCAAAACTCTGTCAGTGCCTCCTTGTAGGATGCCATCGGTCCCCATCTGAGCCTCTCGGTATGAGTCCTAGAAAATTGAGCCTGCCCCTGTGGCATGCCCTGCCTCCTCCAAATTGTCTTTGTACCCAGCCAATGATTTGTATCTCTAGTATAAACCATGTCCGCCCTATCAGCCACCGTGTCTGATAACAGTAGCATAGCTTGTCTACCTCATCCTCCCATGGCTCACAGTCTAAGTATGGCTGCTAGACGATAATGTCTACTCCATCCAAAGCATGTCGCTAGTACTCAAGCTTCTCCAGCCTATGCTGGGAAATCACTCCTATGTAGCCATAGCTATATGGCTCTCCTCTCTATCTGTCAAACACACATATCAGCCTCATGATCGCTATGTGCTCCCATAGCCAAAACTGTAGCAACGACACTCTTGCAGATAGGCTCGTGCTCCTATGATTATACCACCTGATGTATATCGTGGTATAGGTGCGCTAGCACGCAGACATCCCAAGCATACTGGGTGCCCTCTGTCACCATCCTCTTCATGATCTGACCCCATCCAATGGGGAACTCGTGTGATCTCCTATCGGGGCAAACAACACCTCCGATCAATCCTGCTACAATCCTTGGGAAGTAGTCGTAATTAGTTATAGATATCCTACCAAGGGTTGACCTACCTGACCAGCTCAGGGTCATCAAACACTCGCCTGCACTCAACAAGTCCTACGTCTCTCTGTGGATCGTACTCCACAAGCTCTCCCTGAATAGACAAAATGGAGGATCCTATACATGTCCTCCAAAGTAATAGTCATCTCACCAGTAGGGAAGTGGAAAGTCCCGTCCTCGCTGTGGAACCTCTCCACTGCAGCAGTCAGCAACCCGTAGTTCGCCTGGACCTCGAGCATGAAGCAAACATAGTCCAGGCCAATTAGCACCAAGTGCCTCTCTATCCATCTCAGTCAGCATGGTATCTCTGCAACTAGGCATAGGGAACTGCTCCCTCGACTGAAGCGTCTCTAGTATATCCTTCTGTAAGCACGCAAAGCAAGGCATCAATCCAAATCTGCAAGTACCATACTCAACATATCTATAGAACCATGGTCAACTAACTTAGCATTTCAAATTGATCAAAACAGCACACTACATCTCTTGACTAGATTCCTGCAATCTCAGAGCTAGCTTATCGATTGATGCATCAAATAGGATGCCAATCGAATCAATTTTGCTAAGTAATCTGCTTATCTATATCATATGCATCATAACAGGTGGTATATGTGCCATTTCTTAACAAATGCGCCATTTCTTGACACATGTGCCACTTCTGGCAAAAGCACTATAAGAACCAATGTATGCGCCATCCTATGCTATATATGCGCTGCTCCAATGCATGTGCCACTCCATACCATAGAAAAGCATTGCAGGATCATGCATGCGCCGCCAAAACCTATATGTGCACAGCTTTTATAGATGCACCATTTCTTATCATGCATGCACTGCAGAACCATGCATGCATAGTTTTGCATGGCATATGTGCCACTCTGTGTTTCAACGCTTTATCTATCCTAGTTTTCTCCTAGCATTTATGACATCCAAACTCGACCCTAGGGAAATTTTTTCAAGATACATACCAGGGGTCCTGCCTCTACTGGCCGGTTGAATCGACGGACTCGCTCAATTGATGCTCCTCATGTGGAATGTCCATCCTCGTGCTGACTGCTCTATGCTCTATGCTGCTCTAAGCTCTCTGAGGCAAATCAAACTAAGACAAGTGTGCAAATGAATTGTCTTGTGGACCCAGCTCCTATATATAGCATGCAAACCCTAATCTGGCTAGGTGGTAACTATGCTACTTCCCGCACCTGTTTCTTCCAGTTTTTTTCCCGTTTCTCTAAAATGCATCCTATTTTCTTCAAGCCTAACCTAGTTTCCCTTCGTCTTCGTGAGATTGTCCATCTCACGTCCTTCTAAGTTTTTTTCCATCCAATCTCCCGAGGGGGCATCCTATCGTCATAACCTGTACCAAGGACAAACTGGGGCATGTATCATTATTAGACTATCTATTCTTTGAAGCAACGCTATAAAACTGCATTGCATCAAGAGGGGCAAAATGTATATGCCTAAAATGACATGATTCGGTCTAAATAAATATTCTTAATATTTATTCCATCTAATTCCTCTATCAATAAATAAATAAACAAATTTATTTATTTGATTCATATTCTTTTAACAATTAAATAAATTCCTTTATTTAATTAAATCTTCCAAACAATTAAATAATTCTTAATTATTTAATTAAATCAAATCATTCTTCCAAATTTGAATAAATCAAATCAAATTTATTTAAATCCTTTCAATCTCCAAAAATAAAATACAATCAAATATTTTATTTATTCTTCCAAAATCATGCATAACAATTAAATAAATTTATTTATTTAATTTGCTTTCTTATCTTCTAAATTAAATAATTCCAATTATTAATTATTTCTTCCAATAATATCTTCTCTAAATTTAAATAAATCAAATATTTATTTAAGTTCCTTTTTTCTTCTAAATTGACTTATCTCTAAATATAATTCAATCTTTGTGCACATGCAATTAAATATTCCTAATATTTAATAAAGCAGAATATCTTCTTATTCTCATGCAAATCCCTTCTTCTTGTTTTAAATCACTTAACTAATTATTATATTCTTTTAATTGCTTTAACTCATTCTTCTATTCTTAGCAAATCCTCTCTTGCAAAAGAAAGCAAAACACATGTCTTCTTCTTATTCATTGCACATTCCTCAACCGTTCTATACCGTTGATCTTCTCATTCTTTCTATACCGTTGATCATCTCTCTCACAAGGCTATAAATTCAACCTCATTCTTCCATTCCAATCATCTAAGCTTTAAGTATTGTTACTCTATAGGAATTACAGCGTGCCTTTGGCACCAATTCCTTCATTGCTTGTGATCACATTCGTTACTACGTACTACTACCATCGTTGTGAAGCTCCTCTTCATTGCGATACTATCACTGCCATTCCCAATTGACATTCTTGAAGTATAGCAAGGAAGTGCACTCTCTGAGGGCCCTATTTCATACATGCAATATCGATTGTGATAGGCGATCAATGGAAGCTTCAAATAAGGAGGTTTGCTTTGTTGTTATTCATTATTTATTTGAATCTTCTTTATTCACCATTTCATTGAGTTTTGGGTATCTTGATATTTGATATTATTGATTATTCATTGTTGATCCAATTTTCCCTTAATAGCTTGCATTAGGATCATTACTTGATTTGAGTGAATTCAATTGATATGAATGAATGAAGAATTGATTAGAAGAAGTGATTTGAAAGATTGATGAATGATTTGGATAATGAAAGATAATTTAGAAGAATGATTTGGTTAATGGATAAATGACTTGGATAAGTAGATAACCTAGATCTTGTGACAGTTGGAATTTTGATAATGATGAAATGCTTATAATGAAATGGAATGCAATTTGGTATGTATGGATGAGATTTTATCATCTTCTTGTACAAGTTTTTGAAGTACTTTGTTTCATCATTGAGCTTTTAAAATGTTGTAAGAAAATACAAGCATCTAGGTATAATTAAACCATGATGACCTGAGTATTACTTACATGGATTTTGATTTAGCAAGTTAATACAAGCATCTAAGTATAATTGAACCAAGATGACCTGAGTATTGCTTGCATATCAATAGACAAGGATTACACCTGTTTCATGTTTAGACCTTCGTTGTCCTCAATGATTATTATGTTGATCATGTCTTTAGACAAGGCTTCACATTACTAAAGATAAACCCACAAAAAATAGACAAATAAAAAATGATTATGCCCCCATCATAGATCCTTTAGTTTTTGACATCCTTGAATAGTATAAAAAGACATAATAACAAAAATCATGATATAAGACCTTAAACAACCATTAAAAAAACTTCTTGTCATAGATATATGTTTTCTTGCAATAACTTGATAAAGTCACATTTGATGTTTTAGACAAGCTGGGATTTGTCAGGTTTAGTTTTGAATGTCTCTTTGTCAAGATGATGTTTAAAGCTTGCTTGTTGTCTAGTGATAAAACCACAATCCAGTTTGTTATCCTCTAAGTTATAGCATTCAAAAATCTAGTTCTCTAACTAGGTCAAGGATTTTTTGGCCCCAGTCAAGTAAAGGATCGATTTATTATGGATGAGCTGATGATAGACTGAAGTGATGGGCCCTAAGGGACTAACCTAGTGCCTCGAGGGCTCATTGATAAATGGCCTTGCCTACGTGATGACATAGAGGCAATGTAGTTTGCTTCAGGTGGACTATGTGGACCAAAGACCTAGGGGTTGGGAAGTCTTAGGGGCTCATTGATGATGGCCTTTCCTATGTGATAGCTCAGAGGGCAACGTAGTTCGACCTTGAAGGTTGGCACTAGTAAATGGATGAAGATAGGGATGAAGAATAGGTTTATGGTAGGATTTGGGATATGGATGAATGGGGAAGGAGCATAAGATAGCAAGGATGTGATCTCAAAGGACTATGTTGCATAGGAATAACATGCCCCTTTTATAGGTGTAAGGGTTGGGATTTGACATGACAAAGCTTATGACAAAGGAGGATGATAGGAGTGATTTGAAAGGGATGAGGTATGTCAAGAGATAATCAAAATATTTGTCAATATTGCACCCCCGATCTTCATTGAGATCAAAAGGAGAAAGAGAGGATGAAAAGATAACAATATGATAGGTATATGTAGGATAAGGATGATAGGATGGTATGGTAGGGTCGAATGAGACAATGTGCTCCCAAGGATAAGTTACATAAAAGATCAACCTACACATGACGCTTGTTTTCTAGGTTTTCATCATGGTACTTATCCAAGGTGCCACCAAGGGTGGTTTTCACCGTTGGTCGAAGGGATTTTTCTTTACTTTTTTTTAAAATAGGATAGGTGGCATATAGATGAGAGGGACTCAAGTGTATAGTACCATGAAGGGTGATAGTCCCACTAGAGATGGATGTCATTGCATGGACCATGTCTAGTGTCATTGTACTCATCGATGTTGGCTAGGAGATGGCATGAAAGTGATATGGATAAGGTAGATAGTGGATTATGAAAGGTATGATAGTGAATTATGTAGGGTAGATGAAAATGTTGGATTATGATGTAGATTATGTAGGACTCATGCACAAGGATGGATGAAAGGTTTATGCAAAAGCATGGACCATAGGAATAGGATGGGGGAAATATGTAGGATAATAGTTGAATGATGGGGAGATGGAGGTATGTGGGAATGTTGTGGAATGAAAGGGAACCATGACCAATGGCTACACACACCGTGATAAACTTTGAAGCATTTGATGGGAAGGTGGTGTAAGAAACAATGATGATGTTTTCTTAGGAGATGGTTGATGGAGTGATTTAGGGATCCACATGGACTTAGTGTTTTTATGATTTTTACTTTTGATGTGGGATGAAGGAATTTGATATTTTGGGGTGAAATGGATGGAAGAGGATGGTTGGGATTTTTGAGAGGTGGATGCCTCATTTGACTTGTTTGATTTTTGTTTAGGTACCCATACCATTTTGGTTTTGGACTTTTCTTGTGGAGGTATGGGTTTGGATGGATCTTTGAATGTAGCTTGCTTTGAATTTTTGAATTGATTTCCTAAGGTATTAGGATCCTTAGGATTTTTGACTTTGTGAAAGGAAGCATCCAAATGTTTATTTTTGAATCCCATAGGTTGGGTAGAATGAATGGAAGCTTTATGTTTACAATATGTGTGCATTTGTTGGTCATGATTAGGAGTGTAAGGGTATTTATGGCTGATAGGTATGTTAGGTGTTGGAAGCAATGATGGTAAAATGGATGGAGGGATATGTGGAATTGGAAGAAGTGGAGGTAAATTGGATGGTGGAAGGTGTATGGTCACATGATTGTGACATTTGTAGGATGATGGTGGTGGAATGGCAACATATGTTTTTGGAATATGATGGGATTTATGGTCGAAAGTGGTGGACTTAAGGGGAATGGAGGAATTACCAACATTGTTAGATTGTTTACCTTGGGGTGTATATCCAAGGCCATATGAGCGTGGGGGGACATTGACATGGATGGGCTCCAAGATACCCTTGTTCATGAAGGCCTAAGCCTTTACCTTGGTAGTTCATGTTTTGGAGCATGCGATGGACAATGGGACTAAGTGTGCTTTGGGAACTAGACACAAGTTCCTTATTTGATGAAGAAGGTGAAGTGGTGGACAAGTTTGTTGTTGTCTCAAGGAGGAACACTCATGAATGAAATTGGATAGACCAAGTGGATATGATGGTGGATTTGCAATGGAGTTGGTGGTGGGAGTGGAAGGATCATTCAGAGCTTGATTATCATTGTTTTCACTAAGATCCAATTTATTTGTTTGATCTTATATGTATGCTTGGGAGGCACATGTCTCATCATGACAAGTGGAAGTGGTTAGATCATGGATTGGTGGAGTTTCTTCACTTTGTAGGAAGGCCATGAAACAAGGTGAGTGTTTCTGTAGGCCAACAAGACTTTTATTAGATAGAGCGTGTAGGTCTTGGGTGTCTTGTTCATGAATGGTTATGGGGGGGTAAATAAGATCAAGATTCTCATGGATGGGCTCTTCATTAATATTGTCTTGATCATGGAAAAGGTGCATGTTATGGATGGGTTGGATAAAAGTGATTTGATCTTGATTAGAATGAGGGATAGGTGTTTCCACTTGCCTTAGATTATGTTCTTGACATACCTCTTGACTTGTTTGAATGGAGGTGGAAGGGAATGACTCATTGAGAGGCTCTTGAATAGGCTCAACAGGTTGTGGATGACATGGTTGGTTTGAAGGACTTGGCATGGTATTTGAAGGTTCTTGGATAGTTTCAAGGATGAGGATTTGATGACATGATGGTGGTTTGCTCCTTGCTAATAGCCATTTGATCACATCCTTCATGAGTATATGGGTGGATGGACAATATAATGGATGGAGAATAATGGTAGAAGGCATAGGCTTGTGATTAAGGTTAGGATTTCTTGTGTTAGATGGGGATAAATTGGATGAGTGAATTTGGATTTTTCCATAGCTTTTCTTTTACTTTTAGATTTTGCAAAGTCTTTGGAGAAAATCATTCAAGGATTCTTTGGGGGATGGATTAGAGTTTGGGAAGTTTGATGGTGGTGTTGGTGTAGGACTAGTATGCTCATGTTGGGAAGGATTTAGTTCACGTGGATCACCTTTTTCCCTATATTTGTCCAATTTGGGCACTTCAAAACTAGAGGGGAAAGGTATCATAACCAAGCTTTTATCAAATGGATAAGGAGATATGTCCTCTAATGAATATCGTTGTGTGGAAGATTTGGTTTGTAAATCCCTAATTTGTTGTTGTAAAGCTTGGATTTGTTGCGTGAGTGCTTCTAATGGATTTGTCATATCCTTAGCCTTCTTATTTTTAAGAGCTTCAATTTCATTTGTTTGCCTTGTTTCTCTCAATTTTTCTATGTCAAAATTGGAAGGTAACTTTGCTCCTTGTTGTGCTAGCTAAGGAAGTACTTTTTGGGATCCACTGTGATGACTTTGTCCATTAGTTTTTGAAATTCAGGGTCTTGTTGAGCACTAATAATTTCTTATTTGGTAAAGTCCTCTTCCTCATCACTAGAAGTATAGTGGCTACCATGTAGTGAACCCATTTCTTCCTTTTGTTTCACTTGGGACCTGGTTTGAACCATGCAAGTTTGAGATGTGGGTGAAGTTGGATTGTGGGACTTGGTGGACTTGTTTTGATGTTTTGATATGATATGATATGATATGAGGTGAACTTGATTGAATATGTTTAGACTAGATTTTGCTAAGGTTTTATATTGATTCTACTTGTCCAAACAAGGTGGTATTGAGCTATAATGATAATAGCTATTGAAGTGTCGATATAAAAGGTAGTCAAAATAGGGATAGATGATCTCCACTATTGATGTAGACTATTCTTTTATTAAGATACACAATTATAGTTTCGATGTGAAGGATGATTGGAATCCTGATATGAAACTAACTAGATATTGTTTGAATTTGGTAGACTATCAATTATGTCTTGATGCAAGTTTTGGTTTGGTTTGATGTGTTTGGATAGTAAGAATATAGTATGCAAAGGTGATGTTATGAAAATGGTATGAGCATGTGACTACAAGGTTGAAGTTATTTTCCAAGTGTATACTAGAGCAAAAAGGGTATCCAAAAATGGTTTCACTTTTATTTCAAATTGTCAATTTGGCTTGTTTTGCATGTTTTCCTAAGTTGCTCTAAAGTTTGTGGTATTGTCTTGACTCAAGTTATTGCTAGAAAACATAGTAAACAAGAGGTTTCCATGGTTATTTGATACAATTTTTGATAAATGTAAAACAAACAAGTACAATCCTAAGGATGGCAAGGACAATATTCATTGAATTCCAACTTGGATTTTACTCTAGCCATTTACATTAAGGCAGATAGTTAGTAACTTGGTAGCACTGGCTCCCCTCCATGGCACTCACTTCTCATGCATACAAAGTTATAGTTCCTCCAAAGAATTGAACTTTTTGTTTCCACAATAGATGAGTGTATGACATTAGACAGCTTCAGAGGACTTCCTCCTATGTCAACAAATAGGCATTTTTGGCTTTCTAAAACAATTGGATTTTTAGTTTGGGCATCCATTCAGGTGGTTACATGTGTGACAATTCACTCTGATAAGGAGCCTTCCCAGCTTGCAGAGGTTACACTCTACAGGGTTTTGGGGGAAACATTTGTCATTGTAACACAACAGCACCCATTGTTTGTGGCTTTCGCCACAAACACAATTTATTTATAGCGACTAGGAAGTGGCTTGTCTTTAGCCTATTATTGCTCAAGGTTGTCCCACTTGGAAGAAACACAATCCTAAGGGCAAGCCTCTTCTAAAGGTTACACAAATAAAATGATGAGTTTGGCATTTTGGTCACCCAAGAAGGGGAGAACATAGTCCTATCATCATTTTCAAGCACAGAGTACACTAGTTCTTTATCCTCCCATAATTAAAAACTGAAAAAAACTAGGTGTGTTTTACTCTACCAAGCACACTCCATTGACAAGATAGCAAAAATTTGGAAAAGATGGTTAATTTTATCCTCCTAAACAAATCTATGTGAAGATTGTTGTTGAAGAATCAAACAAATTACTTTCCCCTAATTTAAGCTAGATGAGAGATTGTAATGCAAGATAGCGAAATGAAAAATTTGTTCAGTTTTTATCCACCTAGGTTGGGACTATGTGCAAGTTGTAATGCAACAATACATTTTACTTCCTCCTAATTAGATCTAGGTGAAAATTTACATGAAGATATCAGATTACTTCCACCTAATTAAATCTAGATGAACTTATAATGCAGATAAATGACTAGACCAAGCTCCTACACCTGCAAGAAGAGTTAGTATAGAAATCTTTGCAAAAATCAATACAACATTTCTGTTAGAAAGTAAATGCATAGAAACAGACTGTGAATGCGCAGGACTATTCAGCAAATGCGCAAGAACATGAATGCATAGAAAGAATCCATGTATGTGCATGGCTGCTCAGTGTATGTGCATAAAACATAAAAGTGTAGCAAAACATTATGAATGCGCAGAAATATGGCGTAAATGTACAGAAATATGAATGCACAACAAGAAGCCATGAATGTGTAGGACTAGAATGTGAATGTGATGAAATGGCCTGTCACGACAGTAGCTCCACAAAAAAACTCAAATGGAGGTTAAAAAATGGGGCAAGGCCCCACGGTGGGCACCATAAATGTTAATGGAAAATATGAACACAAGTATTGAACTACTAAATATCCAATAACTCAATGGAAATGATGCAAATACTAATAAACAAAGATTATACCTTTGTAGACTATTTTACCTCATTGCTTCCATTGTTGCCTATCTCTTCTTGATCTTATATGATAATAGAGCTCTCAAAAATGTGTGTTTCCTTACTGTTGAAGATGACAATAGGAGAACTGCTAGATGATGGATAATGCAATGAAAATTACACTATAATGCAACTATAGGATGATTGATAATGGAGATATGATGCCATGGTTGGATGATTGGATGATAATGGGATTATGCAAATGTAAATGAGTGGGTTTTTGCCAAAGGCATGCTAGTAGAATTTCTGCAGAGTAAGTTTACAAAAGCTTGGATTGTTGAAATGAGGGAATGGGGGTTCCTTTTATAGGCCAAGGAGAGACCAATTCCAAGTGTCATGATCTCAACGGTGGAGAAGAAGACTTGTGAGGTGTACGGTTCAGATTTGGTTGGTTGGGATGAGGGAGAGAAATATGGAAGATGTTCCTCTCACCTTGACAAGATGGAGAGAAAGGGGTGACATGAGGCCACATGTCACAAGGCTCACAAAGACCATAGAGTGAAGGTCAAATAAGGAGACCTTGTTTGTAGGATGGTTGGAAAGAATATAGGGACTTATGGGACAAGTGTCTCAAGGTGTCTTTTGACCAAGATGACCTGGAGAGACCATGCTCATGAGAATAGGGATGGTTGGAGAAATAATAGGACATGTGGGTGAGGGAAATTAGATAATTAAATATTAAAATATTTAATTATGTGTGCAACATGATGAGGTGGATTGTGAGGGAGATAATCATGGGAAATTTTCCTACTATGTTTACAAGGTAGAGGAATATGTGGATCCATAAGCCACATGTCATGATGCTCACAAAGACCTCTGAGTTAAAAGTGGAAGATTTTGAGAAGATTGTGGAAGGAGGACTCTTGGTTGTTGGAATGTGAGAGATAAACTAGGAGGATGAAAGGCAAGTGTCTTTGACCTTGGAAGTGATTGAGAAATCATAGGAAACATGTGGAGAGTAAATAGGGTACATGTTGAGGGGATAATTGCTTAATTAAATATTAAAAATATTTAATTATTGGAGCAACTTGGTGAGGTGTCCAATATGACATGGAGGGATGACATGGATTAAAACATAAGACTTAGACTTTAGAAGAAATAATTAAATAATTTAGAATTATTTAATTAGATAATACTATAGAGGAATTAGGGTATTTTAATTAAATAAATTGATTTTATTTAATTATTAGAGGAATAGGAATAAAATAAATATTAAAATATTTATTTAATTGACTTTGCCATTTTTAGGTGTATACAATATCATTCACTAATCATTAGCACTATGTAAAGTTGTTGACAATGAGTGACTATTTCATGATGCAGAGAGGTGTTTCCATGTGACATAATCTATGCTGTTGGCATATGAGATGTGCATGGTTGAAGAACTCCATTGCAAAGGTTAGAGATAATGCAACTAAGTGAGATATGTTTGATAGGCTTGGATCTATTATGTATCATTTTCTAGATAAGAAAGATAAAAACATTGAGGCTAGTATGTTTGTTGATGACTATAGAGAGACTTAGCTCTCCTTCATGGAATATTTTGAGGAGTGATGGATTTACAAAGTGGGTATGTGGGCTAGATATTTCCACACACTCAAGCATGTTGAGCATAAGATAAATTACATTACATAATCTTACAACTCATAGTTCAAGAGATAGTTCCTCAAGACAATCTAGTGCACCACACATCAACATGATGATTGGTTGGTACACATGTTGACAATGAAACTTTATATATTATTGGTGGATGCAAGTTAGCAAGAAAAATGGGTTCTATAGGAAGTTTGAGATTGAGAATCCTCATAAATATATCTTGGGTTTAGGCCTTGCAAATACCTTATTACCATGTTACCTTTGATGAAAATGATGATTGTATAACATGTGTGGCAAGTGAGACTGATCCTTCTTTCTATTATAGGTGTATGAATCCTATTCTAATATGTGTAGGTGCTCTTATAAAATTTTAGTTCAAAGATACACATGAAATCACACCATTAGTGTGAACTTGATGAGGCAGAGACAACAAGTCTCACATCTTGCATGCAAATGATTATGGTGGAGCTAGTACCTATTCATCTACATGAGAAGGATGCACCATAAATCTCTTTGATCATTTAGTATTTGGAAAATATTATCAATTTTATATTGTATCATTATATCATTATATGCTCAAATATTGCTTAATAGGTATCATTGTGTCAATATAGGAGACAACTCATGAATATGATTATAGTGGAGGATATGATAATTGCCAAGTTTTAGAGGATGACTATGTAGTTATGCAAGTGAGATTATAACCAAAATATGGTAATTCTAAATCTTTTTTGTCGGATTAATATTTGTATAATGCTATTTTTGGTATTTTTATATATCATTGGAACTGAAGATGAAGAAGTAGACATGGAGATGACGTTGCTTATGAACAACAACTTATAGGAAATAATGAGCCATACAACTAATTTGATGTTATTTTTAATCAATAAGTGTTTGTTTGGAGGACATGTCAAACAAGGTTTAAGAAGACACATTTCATCTTAGCTTAGATTACAACATCCAAGTGTCCAACCATTTCACCTTGTACAAGATGGATTTCTTCACACTCTTTTTCAAGAAATAGACATGATTGAGATCATGAATGCCAAGATATGGAGAAATATCTCCAATAATTTACCAAGAATTCAACAACTACCACCATAGGTTTACAAGTGTCAATAGCACAACATGATGATCTAGAGAGGGTAGTCAAAATAGATAGGGATCAAAGTGAGGAAATCCAACACAATTTCATCATGGTAGAGATAGGCTTACAAATGCATAGGATGGTGTTATCAGTGTGATTAGGTGTTGCAAACATCCTCCAATACTGAAAAATATGAATTCTTCATCCATTTTTGGCACAATGCATTATCTTTATTGATGACACAATGTATGAAGTGACATAATTTAATGTTTGTCTTTGTTTAGTGTGAAAAAGATGAATGATGTTAACTAGCATGCACACTAGATCAAACCCTCTTCCACAATAACATTCAAGGATAAAACTGAGCCAAATCACTACCAAATGAAGGTGGGCTTAGCTACAAATTTTGTACTCAAGAGTGTTATGGAAGGATTTGATTTAATCAAACCTTTTATCAAACCCTAGGTTGATAAATGTACTAAACCCTAGATTTGCAAAAAATTGATTATAATAGAAGATGTACAACAAATAATAAAAAATGATTTTCACAAGAGTGATCAAGAAGATGTCAGAACATGTCTCCCAGAAGAAGAATATCAGAGGATGATTTTGGGAGCACTTGCATCCTGAAAGATGGAATCTTCAGAAACTACACACTAGAGAAATGTTATAGAGATTTCCCTAATGCCAGATCTAAAGTTGGTTATGATAGAAGGATGATTTCAGGAGCATCCGCATCCTGTATGAAGAAATATTCCTAAAATGCTATCAGATCATGAAACCCTTATCTTTACTCAAGCTTCTTGTGTCTTCACTTTTCTGGATCTTGCACCTATAACCTACACACAAGAAGAAAAGGGGTTTGGGGGTAATGGTGTTTAGGGACTTGCCTCAGTCAAATCCTAGGACAACAATCAAGCTTCCCAAAACTGTTGATAAAGAGAGCACGCCCTTGCAAGAAAGAGGGTAAACACAAATCAATAATGATGAAATCAAATGATGATGAACACAAATGATTCACCTATGTGATGAAACCCTTAGGAGGATGAACTCTCTTCAACTCATAAGGAGAGATAGATGATAACTTCAAAACCTGCAACAACACAAAATAACAATACCAGTCTACTCTAGAATCACTATGAATTCTTTGTATGGTTTTTACTCTAATGCTTCAAGTTTTCTATCTCTATCTAGGTTCATAATGAATTCAAAAACACATTTATATATGCTTTCCTGCTAACATTCATGAAATTAACCAAAAGAGCTGACAAGGAGAGACCTTTTAAAGGTCCTATGCTAACATGTATTTGAATTTGCCTCGACCAATTAGGGAGGAATTGGGCATGTGCACCCAAGTCCTAGGGCACCTTTTTGGTTTGAGGTAAGGCAAAGCATGGGCCCCATGTTCCCAATTTGCATTGGTTTCAGGGGATTTTGCATCAAGATGAATATTTAGGATGTATAATGTATCATGGGGACCTAAGAGTTAAATGAGGAGGTAAAAAGGTAAGTGTCCAATTTTTACTCCATAACATTTAGCCCCCACTTTAATGTGTGTATGATCTTATGATCAATAATTTCATTAAATTACAATTGAAGCATATCAAACACATCAAACATTAGAGTGAAGTCACACCCCAAGTTTGAAGGACCATTTCTAGCCCCCAAGCTTAGGAAAACATAAGAAAACACTTGATAGTCACGCAAAACATAGTGAATACAGTAAGGAACAAGAAATACATGGAGAAGATAGTAAAGCACACAATATTTGGAGAATACATGAATACAATCCTGCAATACACAAGGTATACATGAAGAGAAAAAATGATTAAACAATTATATATATAACCCTAACTAGGCAATGGGGGATCTCATCACTATGCACCACCATCAAAGGCACACAAAACACATGGCATGGGGGGAGCTCATCACTATGTGCAACCACTAAAAGCATGCAAGACATGCAAGGAAGACATGGAAAACACATGGAAAACACACAGAATACACACGGATCATATAGTATGTCATTGACACACTATACATCTTATACACAACAAATACGGGCAATAGAGAGGAGCTCATCGCTACACTCCACTATCTAAGACATGCAAAACAAACTTAATGGTTGAGATACACTACCACAACTACCAAAGAAACACTTAAGGGTGAATAACTCAAGATCCAACCCCACCTCCACAAAGGACTTTCAAAAGGATGTGTAACCGCTCAAAGGAAGACACAATCCTACCTTCTACAGAAGGGCTTTCAAAATGCAACCCCACCCACATCTGTAAATGCCTTATGGTGAAAAGGAAGCATGCACACAAAGTACACAACCCCACATGCACCTATAGATGCCTTATAGTGAAAATGAGGTGTATGCAAAACAAAATAAAGTACACAACCCCATCTGCATCTACAGATGCCTTATGGTGAAAAGGAAGCATACACAAACATGCATTATCAATAATATCTAAAATAATCAACCACAATATATGCCCCTACCTTAAATTGGTTGCTCCCGCTTGTCGATAGCAAACACATTTAAGGTAAAGTGAAAACATGCAAGGGAACAAGAGCTTTCGTAAAGCCCATGCCCCAATAGTTACATGTGCTAACAATTACAGAATGTTCCCAAAAAACACACATTAGTATCAAATTCTAATCATCAATAATATTCATGCATAGAAATAAGGTAACATACCACATAAACAAACCAAGGCTACACTTATAGGTTTGGAATCTTGTATAGCCATTAGGTTATATTTCAAGTATCTCAGAACCGAGTGTAGCACAAGGTGAGATACAAAACATTCCAAAGTGCATAGAAGCAGATTTAAACAAACCAAGGCTACACTTACAGGTTCAAAACTGAGTATAGCCATTAGGTTATAGTTCAGGTATCTTAGAACTAAGTGTAGCATAAGGTGAGATACAAAACATTCCAAAGTGCATAGAAGCAAATTAAGAGTATTGCGAAGGATTTGTTACAAGAATCTTCACAACATGATACACGATCACATCACAACACGAGGTGATTCTACTAGTCAAGTGTGAGTAACATATCAACCCCATCTTCATATATAGACTAGGTCCATTTTTATTCTCTTGCTATAGGGATGCACAGTCCTTATCAGTATTTATTTTTTATCATCTACCAACTAGTAGAGCCACGGAAGAATGGAAACCTAAAAAATGAGAGAGGAGACAAAAGTGACCTAGGAACACAACATGGGAAAATGCCCCCAAGACATCCTCCACAATGTTATGCCCCCAAGGCACCACACACAACAATTACAATAAGAGAGAGAGAGGAATAGAAAAATAGAGAAACAAATAGAAGAACTATCACAACAGAGGCAATCTCCTTGTATCCTTGACCTTACAAGAGTATCAAGGGTCATCTAAGGAGACCTAAACAACATTGAAAACAACATGGGGGAATACAACACAACACAAAAGAGGAGGCCACCCATGAGAGAAAATCAAAGAGGTGCTACATCATAGGTGGCCGAATGGGTGAGAAATACTTACCTGTGATAAAATGCAACCACACTAGTAGTTATCTTTGAGAAAATCATCTTCTTCCCAATATCAAATATGAGAAGAAATAGGTACATAGGGTACTATGGCCCAACTTGAATCTTTGTCCTTTAATTCTTCTTTTGTTTCCATATCATTCAGTGGGATGTTATCTTCTTGCGAAGACATCTTTTGGGCTAATGCTTGTCACTTTCTTCTTCTTTCCCTTGTATTCCTATTTCTTCTTGTCCTGTTAGTTATATTACCCAAGGGAGCTTCTTTGTCTACCACTGATGACTCATAATTTCTCACATTCTTTGACATTTCTAAAGAGGAAGTTGGTACAAAATTGATCTTTTGTGATGAAATGCTTCACTCTTTAAGGTTGTCTCCTGATCCTTTTAAGGATGGCGGAGGGGGAATCTTGGAAAAAATTCCTTTACCTCTTGGTTGAGGGGATTCCTTCATTTCGAGCTGCTTTTCACTCTCTATTTGTTCAGTAGGATGAACTGTAGCCTCAGAGGACTAAGAGGGTCTAGGAGGATTCTTGCCATGTGATAGTTGAGCTATTAACTTTGCCTTATATTTTTGATATGCCATGAAAAATTGATCTTCTCTTGGTAGATTTTGTTCAGTAGGCTGCAGCCAAAAGTAATCCAAGTTGAAGTTTCCATGGGTGACTAAAGGTTTCCATCCACTATGATGAACAACATGCCCTCATCCTTGATGAGATAATTTTAAGCATTTATGAATGGTAGAAGGGACCACTTTCATGGACTTGAGCCAAGGATGGCCTAACTTCACATGAAATAGGTCTGAAGTAGGAATGATGACAAATGGTTGTTCTAGGGAATTTTCCACCACCTTGATCAAAAGTGTTAATTTTTCCAATAGCTAGGAGGAAATAACCATTATGCATTTTGATTATTATATGTGTAGAATCATAGGTATCTTGTGCTAGATCATGCATGTATAAGAATTCTTCGGTTATCACATTCGTCATTCAATTAGGATCAATAAGGACTCCTCTTGTAGGATTCCCACTTATTCTTGTTGTAATGTAAAGAGGGACATCAATGTCTCTAATTGTGACCTCATGTGGAGTGAATGATATGATGGGTTCAAGTGCCTTCCTTTTCTTATTAGATTGGGGAGGAACCACACCACCCTTGTTTTTATTGGAGGCCATGTATGTGACTTTTGTACAACAAGGCACTAGTTTGAGGAAACCAAGCTATTGAATCTTTTTTCAAAGATCAAGAATACACGAGTGTCACTACAAACCAAGTGATCCCATTGTTAAAGTGTTGCACACCAAGGAAAATATAGATCTCTTTAAGATGTATTGCAAAAATGTGAAAGATAAGTTATATTCCTATATTGAAATATATAATGTGTAATTGAAAATATAAGAATTTTGAACTCTATGACATGTGATGCAAAGATATCATAGAAAATTAAATTTAATGATCATTTAATGCAGCCAATATGCTAATGCAAGATAATTTTTGAAACCCTAATGCAAAATTTTATCAAAGTGCAAGCTTTTTAAGGTCTAGAAATGTACTTTTTCCAAGATCATGCAAGATTTTCAAATGGATATTGATGAATATGCAATGAAATCAATGCAAGATATAAATTCAACTATCAACAAGATGCAAATGCTTGAAGCTACAGGTTCACCAAAATTTTTAGTGTGAAAAAGATGAATGATGTTAACTAGCATGCACACTAGATCAAACCCTCTTCCACAATAACATTCAAGGACAAAACTGAGCCAAATCACTACCAAATGAAGGTGGACTTAGCTACAGATTTTGTACTTAGGAGTGTTATGGAAAGATCTAATTTAATTAAACCTTTTATCAAACCCTATGTCAATCAATGCACTAAACCCTAGATTTACAAAGATCTGATTATAACAAAAGATGTACAACAGATAATCAAAAAAATTGCACAAGAGTGATCAGGAAGATGTCAAAACTTGTCTCCCAAAAGGAGGAATGTTGGAGGATGATTTTAGGAGCACCTGTGTCCCAAAAGATGGAATCTTCAGAAACTGCAAATTGGAGAAATGTTACAGAGATTACCCTAATACCAGATCTGAAGTTGGTTATGGCAAAAGGATGATTTTGAAAGCACCTGCATCATATATGGAGGAATATTCCTGAAATGCTATCAAATCTTGAAACCCTTATCTTTACTTAGTCTTCGTATGTCTCCACTTTTCTAGATCTCGTACCTATAACTTGCACACAAGAAGAAAAGGGGTTTGGGGGTTATGGTGTTTAGGGACTTGCCTAAGTCAATTCCTAGGATAGCATTCAAGATTCCCAACACTATTGATAAAAAGAGCATGCCCTTGTAGGTCAGAGGCTAAACACAAATCAATAATGATGAAATCAAATGATGATGAACACAAATGATATCACCTATGTGATGAAACCCTTAGGAGGATGAATGCTCTTCAACTCATAAGGAGAGATAGATGATAACTTCAAAACCTTCAACAACACACAATAACAATACCTATCTTCTCTAAAATCACAATGAATGCTTTGAATTATCTTTACTCTAATGCTTCAAGTTTGCTATCTCTATCTAGGTTCATAATGAATTCAAAAACACACTTATATATGTTTTCCTGGTGTAGGAGCACCTAATGGACTTTATGCCTCCATGAGGCCATTTTGTAAATATTTAATTTATGTTGTGTTTTGAGTCTTTTTTCATGTAATAAGGTCATAATAGATCATTTGTGATGTAATTGGAGTCATTTGAGTTATTAGGGATCAAATTTGTAAAAATTATCAAATTGTCAAAAAGTGCATTAAAGTTGCAACCTTGATTAGGAAGTTAGTTGTAAGTGGTTGGTAGTTTTAAATTGATTGGGAAAGAATAAATAAATGTTTTCAACATGAATCCCAAAGGGGGAGAAGTTTGGAGGAGGTTGGAGAATGTGGGTGGTTACATTTTGAAGTGATATCAATAAAAGACATCCTTGTTTCTACATTTCTAAATGTTAAATTGTTGTTTTAGAGTTTGGTATGGCTTTGTACAGGATGTATATGACCTGAATGTGGTATGGATGGAAATATTATTGAGTCTACTTTCCATTTTTTTGTTGCATCAAATTTAATTAAGATTTGAATAAGTTATGGCATTTTTATTGAGGGTAGGTCTGCAGAGTTTAATTTTCTTAAAATGCAGTTTGAAAACATGCATGGTATGGCTTGGTGTAGCCTCACATTAATTCAAATAATAGATGGATGGAAAAATATGTTTTTCTATTTTACAAGGCTTTTAGTTTCATGTAATGTCATTATGTTTTGAGTGAGTTATGCTATTTTTGGTGAAAGAAGTTCTGTAACAATCCTAGGATTTGCATAGGAATAGTCAAGTTTTGAACCTTTCCTTCCAAAGTAACCATACCCCATTTCAAGGTATGTTTGAGTTGTATTCTAAAAATTATGTCAAAATTACCTTATTTGTTGTTCTCATCAAAGCATAGTGGAAGATTGTGAGAAAAAGTCATTTGTTTAAAGTGTGATTTTTGGGTGAATCCTCGTAGTACTAAATCAATTGGTATCAGAGCTTAGAAGGTCTAGGTGAGAGAGTTTGGTTTTGTGTTTTTGTGTTTGTGCAGGTTAAAGAGAGAACCTGGTTGCCAAAAGACTAGGTAGAGAAGAAGAGAAGAGACCTAGGTGAGGCAAAGACAAGGAGAAGCAAGGAGAGACTTGCTTGAGGAAAGATGGATTTGTTTAGAAGGTACTTGCAGGCTGGGGGTTCACAAAATATGAAGCAAGATAAGAAAAGGGAAAGTGAGAAGATGAAAAGAGAGGAAAAAGAGATGAGAAAGAATGAGAAGGAAAGGGCAAGACAAATGGAGTTTGAACAAGAGATAAGAGAGATAAGGTAAGCCTTGGAAGGAATGAACAAAAGTATGGAACTTGACATGCAAAGAATACTGGAACTTGAAGAGAGAGCACAACAAGAGCAAAGTTGGCATTTATCACCAACAAAGAAGCTTAGGTGGCCTATTAAGAGGATTGTTCAGAGAAGAAAAAGACAAGCAAGGATAACAACAATAGAAGAGGTAAGCAATGAAATGATAAGTACACCTATGATTGTTTTGACATCTAGCATTGAGAAAGTTTAAGAGGACAAAGTAGACATAGTTGTGGATGAGTCTTTATACCATATGCAGTGGTTTGAATCAAACAAGGAAGATGAACAAGTAGAGAAGGTTGTTGAGGTTGCTGATAAATTTGGTATTGATACTCAAGTTACTGATGATAAGGTTGTTGATAATGTTGGTGTTGATATTCATGATCAAGTTGTTGTTGATAATGAAATTGCTAATAAGGATGTTTCAGATTTGTTTGCTAATGAGGTATATGAAGGTTTGCAAGAGTATGATGCAGGTTAAACTAATGGTGAATATGTTGTCATGTGGTGTTCCAATGATGAGGATAAAGACATTGATGCACGAGCATCCAGTGGTGTAAGGGCGATCTTGTATCACCCAAAAAGAAGTTAATTCAAAATCATTGTATTTTTTTTCATTTCTTTCCATAATTAGTGTTTTTGGTTCCATAATATCTAGAATAATGATGTAGGACTTTCAATTTTTCCAAAACTGCTAAAAATAGCACCCTGTCTGTTTTGGAAAGTGTACCTGCCATTTTAGGAAAGTTTACATTTGGGCATGGAATGAAGCGAAAACTTATAGAAAGTTACATAACGGAAATATAAGACCTTTGGCAAAGGAATTAGGCAAAGATCATTTGTGAGCTGAAAGATATTAAAGTTTTTGTTTTCTGAAAAGCCCTTGAAAATTTTTGAAACGAGATATGATGCACTAAAACATCCCATACCATCCCAAAAAGTTGATAGAAATCTTCTTATGAATTTATATCATGATAGTTCACATCGTGAGCTTTCCGATGCTTAAAACGGTTCGTCAATTGGACACCCGGATCAAAAGTTATGCTTCCCAGAAGTTGACCTACTTTTGGAGGGAGTTGCAAGTTTTGAAATTTAGCTGGAGGCCACCAAAAGTACTATTTATGACTATTTTGGGAACCCTAGGTAGTGGTAGAGTTAAGGGGGGGAAGTGTAGAGTCAAGAATAGGTGGGAGAAAACAGAAACCCTAGCTGATTTGGGGGTTACATAAGGCAGATGATTCCAAAGTCTTGTTAGAGGAAGCTGTAATGTGTTGCAGCCTGTGGAGGATTGATTCCTCTGATTGTAATTGAGCTTCTGTAATGTAATGATTTGCCTAGATCAATAAAAGAAAGTTCTATTTCCTATGTTCAACTTCTGTTGTTGTGTATTTTGTGATTTAGCCCCTTCATCAGATATGGATGATACTACTGAGGTATATACACAAGAAATGGAATTTTGGAACCTGAAAGCTGAGAGGATGCTGGATGAGAGATGGTATAAGAAAAAGAAGAGGAAGAAGGACCTAGGAATAGTTGCAAAGATGAAGGACAAATTGCAAAAGAATCAGAAGACCAAGAAGGAGCAGACCAGCATTCAATAGGACTTGAATTTTCTTTCCTTCGGGAGTATGGTGCAGGAGCACCTAATGGACTTTATGCCTCCATGAGGCCATTTTGTAAATATTTTATTTATGTTTTTTTTTTAGTCTTTTTTCATGAATAAGGTCATAATAGACTATTTGTGATGTAATTGGAGTCATTTGAGTCATTAGGGATCAAACTTGTAAAAATTGTCAAATTGTTAAAAAGTGCATTAAAGTTGTAACCTTGATTAGGAAGTTAGTTGTAAGTGGTTGGTAGTTTTAAATTGATTGGGAAATCATAAATACATGTTTTAAACATGAATCCCAAAGGGGGAGAAGGTTGGAGGAGGTTGGAGAAGGTGGGTGATTACATTTTGAAGTGATATCAATAAAAGACATCCTTGTTTCTACATTTCTGAATGTTAAATTGCTATTTCAGAGTTTGGTATGGATTTTTATGGGCTGTATATGACTTGAATATGGTATGGATGGAAATATTATTGAGTCTAATTTCTATTTATTTTTGTTTCATCAAATTTAATTAAGATTTGAATAAGTTATGGCATTTTTATTGAGGGTAGGTTTGCAGAGTTTAATTTTCTAAAAAATGCAGTCTGAAAACATGCATGGTATGGCCTGGTACAACATCGCATTGATAAATATAATAGATGGATGGAAATATATGTGTTTCTAGTTTACAATTCTTTTGGTTTCATGTAATTTCGTTATTTTTTGAGTGAGTTATACTCTGAGCAATGGTCCAAATGCAATTCTATCCTTAATCCATACAAATCATGTTAATCAATCTTGTCAAATGATCTAATCACACTTAGTGATCTTGATCCTTGTGAGGTCGTAAACCAACTAGATCAGTTATAATCAAACTTTTGTCTTATATAGGATGTAGCGTTGTCGAAATTAGACCAATACACGCATCTTACACGACATACTTCATTTCTTGAAACTAGACATTGTCCTTTGTGTTGCTCTAGGGATCTATCATTCCCCACCATGACAACACCGTCATATATCATATCGATTAATCATTGGTTTACCGCTTGACAGGGACAATACCTTGTTTGTTTTTGTATCATTTGTGCATACTTGCTTACTTGCTTGTGTGTGTTACCATTTTATCTTGCATCACGTATCATTCAACCATTTCTTCACCCTAACCCATTCTTCCACCTTCTTCATCGTGAGATTGTCCGTCTCATGTCCCTTTTGCCTTCTTCCAGTCCAATCTCCTGAGGGGGCATCCTCATCCTATCTTTCCATTACCATCTTTCTTCCTCTATCCATACCTTAGCTTCTTTGAAATGATGTTACTCGATACAAATTTCATCATCTCGAACATCATCTCAAAGAGGGGCAAAATGTAGAGACCTAAAAATGTCCAACACCTTGTCATTAGCATGTTTTGCCCTAGGTACCCATATCATCACCTAATTAGTTAAATAAATTTTATTTATTTGACTAATTCCATTTATTCCCTTTCAATCCCATAATCCCTTCTTCTATAATTAAAGAAATTTTTATTTAATTATTCATGTCCAATCCTCTCTAATTAAATGATTATTTTTAATTGTTTAATTAGTCATTTATCCATTTTCCTATAATTAAATAAATTTTTATCTATTTACTTATCTTTCCACATCACAATCCAAAATTAATTAAATAAATTAAATATTTATTTAATTAATAAAATCCTAAAAATATCTTCTTGCTTTCTTTCTAAAAATGCAACTCATGCATATCTAATTTATTTATTTAATTAGATATTTCATCTATTATTCCTCTCATCTTTTTAGGATTTATTTCTTTTAAAGTAAAAAATCAAATATCTTTCTATCTTTTTAAATCCTATCTTATCTCCTTTCATTTCTTCTTTTATCAAAAAATCAAATCAAATCTTATCTTATCAAATCTTCTTCCCTCCATGTGAAAAATTTCATTTTCTTCCCCTCTCCATAATTAATTAAATAAATTCTATTTATTTAATTAATTTCCTTATTCTTCTATTTTCCATCAAATGATTAAATAATTTTAAATTATTTAATTATTCCATCCTTCTTCTAAAAATAAATAAAATAAAATAATTTATTTATTTATTCATGATGCACATAAATTAAATAAATTTTATTTATTTAATTTGTATTTCATCCACTCTTATCTATATCATTTTCTTCTAAAAATAAATCTTCCTTGTCATGCAAAAGCAAAAAGTTGAGTTAATTGATTTAAAACAATCTTGTTTTTATCAAACAAATCTTAAATTAGAATAAATCACTCTAATTTGTGAAAGCAAATCTTATCTTTGTCATGAAAGTAGTTAACTCAAACAAAATAACTTTTCTTTGACATGTGTCCTTCTTCTATTTGTGCACATTCTCTCGACCATTCTCAACCATTTATCTTCTTATTTCTTCTACACCATTGATCTTCTCTCTCACAACTCTATAAATATAGCTCTATTCTTCCATTTCAAGAATCCAAACTTTCCATATCATTACTCTGCAAAATTATCAGTGCACCATATCATTCCATATCAATCTATAACTTGTGATCATCCTCCTTTGTATTTGAAGTTCATCTTCACTGCAACAAGTATCCGAGCCATTTCTCCTTTGTCATCTTGAGGAATCAAAGCAAGGAAGCAAGCTTCTTGAGGGCTACATTCATCACCAAAGATCAAACAAGAATAGGTGAGCAATGGAAATCGTGAGGTAATAGAGGTTGTAAGTATCATTTCCTTGTTTTTAATCTTTGTTATTTACACATTTCATTGATGTTATTGGGTGTTTTATAATTCATTTATTTATCCCATTTTACCCATTTCAATCTCCATTCAATTCTCTTCATGTGGAATATTTTGAAAAGAATGCACATCCAATATGAACTATCAAATGCCCAAGACCTAGACATAATGACCCATGAAATATGAACCTCCATATTCTTTGATTCAAATGCAAGCAACTTATACAATTGAAACTACAATAAGACACATGATCCAATGATCTAGTATAATGTCTTATATGATTGTAAACATTTTTAAATGAACTCAAATAACAAATGCATAATGAACCATCATTACATTCATGGAAAACTAGGATCTAAGGCTAATAGGCTGTTGTAAACATATTGAATCATCCACTCAACTTGGTTTAACATTTGTAGGCCCAAAATAAATAGAATGTATTCTTATCCATCAACACTAATGGAATTGTATTCCTGATATGCAAACCATTTATTGGGGTTGGCCAATTCCCAATATTACACTTAACAAGAATCATTAGCATCAAATATATATTGAACACCCAAAACACTGAGAGGGGGGATGAATCAATATTCTTTTAAACCATTTAAGCATTGAACATCCAATCCATTTAACATACTTAATTGCATCAAGTGGAATAAAGCATAAAGTATTCAAAAACAAATCAAATCACATGAACACCAAGATTTTAATGTGGAAAACCCAAGTCAGGAAAAACCACGGTGAGGATTAGCTCACAATATATTATAATAAAGCAACTAGTTAAGGTTGATACAATTGGTGGACTCACTATCCAAGAATGCTCACTACAGGTGGCTCACTACCAAAGGACTCATTGTCCTAAAAGAGAGAGATAGAATAAAAGTTGTGGCTCACTACCAGAATTGAACTATTACAATTGCATCTAACTTATGCATGAAATACAGTTCCAATGAAGCTCAAATTACATAATCAAAATTCTTCACACTAATCTGAAATATCACACTTCTCTACCCTGATTTTGCTCAATTCACATTCATAAGCACTTGTCACATCACTCGGATCACATATCATCCATACTGCATCCTTAAACATTGAAAACAATCTTCTTTAAATATCCGCTTCACTCACAATATCAATTAGGTCAGCCTAATTGGATGTAATGTGCAAAATATACAATATAGGACTTGTCAGCCCCAAACCTTCACACACATGCTTTGCGCCAAGATTCAAACTTTGAAATAGGTTAGTCTAGACCTAAAATAGTTCCCACACAATGGATTAAAACATATTTGCCTTCTGTAAATCACTCAACTGATTGGGTCGGCCTCCATAAATCATGAAAATTGGAATATGTCATCTATTGAGACCTATGCACATCTCTTTTGAACCACAAGGCCAGAAACTAATTCACGGAGGAATGCAAACTCATTTGATCACATGCTCTATACCACAGACAACTATAAACTATCAGGCTAAACTTTTGTCAATCACAACTTTCACATTGAAGATCACAAATAGATAAAATTTTGTAATTAGATACTCCTAACAACCAACAAACACATATTAGAACCGCATAGCCAGATCTTCAACAGTGGATCAATGCAAACCAAATTACCAGAGCTCTATAACTTAGAAATCCCAGAACTGACATAGCCAAATTTCATCATGAGGTTCTTTACCTAATCAAACCTTCTTGGAAATTAGTCTTCTACAGAGGATCAAACCCTCTTGCAAAATTATCAATTATCCAAAATGATCTGCACCTTACCAAAATGCAATGTTGAACAATGTTGACATCAATGACAACACTGTAATGTATGACTGTATGCTCATGTTGCCAACAACAGCATCTATGACATCTCCTCATTCTTCCAACTATATATACCTTGAAATATTGATTTTATTTTCAACATTCATAATATCTATTTTGGTAAAAAAACTATCTCTATATGTTTGTCCATCAAACAAGCTTGAGTTCTCATGCACCATTTTCCTATATTTTTGGTGCATTGAATCTACAAACATGCCAAGAAGCAATAAGGACTCAACCTATCCATATAATTATTTGTTAATAAATGGAGCAAAGAATAACCATGTTCCTATAAAATTGTTGTTCTCTTGACCATGGCAAGGTTTGTTGGCCTTGTCCATATGCTAAACCTAGTGGTACCACAACAATACATCATCCAACCTATGAACCATTACTCATGTGTTGAAGTGACACATGCAACCACATCTTGTATGTTTGTAGCCAAGTCTACTCCCCTTCCCTAATTTGGGAACTAAGGAAGGGTCAAAAGGGATAGCATCTATTCCCCCCCAGTATTTTGGTCCATACATGCACCAATACATATAAAATACATAAAGAACTATCAGTTATCACTAGTGCAATTCATAATTGTAACTTTGAGCATTTGTAGTTAACCAATTATTATTACATGCTATACTCCAATTAGTTATCAATCCTAGTTTTCACACCATCCTTAGAAGGGGTTTCCTATTTCCATGACTCTTACAAAAGCTAGTTGAATAGGACTCCCTCTTAATTTCTCTTTCTATGAAATCATTCAATCTATCAACTTCAATCCAAGCTAAAAACAAATGTAAGCCTTGGTGGGCATCCTTGTACATCTCCCATGAAATGCTTTCATAGGTAAACTTTCTATTGGAGGGGTGTTCAATGGATTCATCCATGATATGAGACCATTTAACATCCATCTACTCAATAAGAACAAATATAAATATCATATATAGTTACGTCTAATTAGCCTTTCAAGAAATATGAGCCCACTTGATGTATGGGCATATGCCTTTCTGTAAGAAAAGAGGAATCCATTCTATGTTTGAAGAATCCTATGATATTTGAAATAATATTTTTAACCTATTTCTTCATATTCCATGAGTACCTTTTCAAGTTGACCATCTATGAACAAATTTCTAGTTTTAAAAAAGCTTTAAATTGATTGTTTAAATAACTATGTGGCATTCATCCATTAAATTGATTGTCTACTACGCATCCCTAATTTGGGCACTAAGGAAGGATCAAAAGGTGTAACATCTATTTCCCACTAGTCTCATAGGCCACACATTCACCATTCACCAATACCTATAAAATACATAAAGAACCTTCAAACTATCACTAGTGGAATCTAAATTGTAACTTTGGACATTTATAGTTAACCAATTATTCTTAAATGTTATACTTCAAGTAGTTATCCAATTATTCTTACATGCTATATACTCCAATTATTTGTCAATCTTGGGTTTCAAATGCATCATCCTTAGGGGGGTTTCTCGCTGCCATGACTCTTGTGGAAGTTGGCTAGGTAGGACTCCATCTTACTTTCTCCCTCAATGAAATATTTAAATCTATCTTGACCTCAATCAAAGATAAAAAGAAATGTAATTATTATGGGCATCCTTGTAGGCCTCTCATGAAGTATCTTTCTAAGAAAATTTTCCAATGAGGGGGTGTTGAATGGCTTCATCCATGATATGAGACCATGTAACATCTATATAGTCAACATAAACAAATTTACAACTATCTATATAGTTATGTCTTATTAGACATACAAAAAATATGAGCCCATCTGATGTCCATTTGATCTATGATATGGGCATACACCTTTCTACAAGAAAAGGGGAATCTATTCTATGTTTCAAGAATCTTGCGATGTTTGAAATAGTCCCTTTCAACTTATTGATTCATATTCCATGTGTACTTTTTGAAGTTGGCCATTTACAAACAATTGTCTAGTTTTTAAAAGGCTTTAAATTTATTGTCTTAATAACTATGCAACATTCATTCATTAAATTATGTTTTAATAGGTCAAACAATAAAGCTTCATTTTGACTCTTAATTAAAAATCTTTAAACTACCTCTCTTAATAATATTCATTTAGAGATCACTACAATTCAAGAATTAAAAAATACCCAAATTTTAGATAAAATCATGATTTTGGCATTGCCTTGTAAAATGAATAATTGGTAGAAAACTTGTAATTAAAGCTTGTTTAACTCGTAATACACCTTACTGCCCTATTGCGACTATAAGACTTTAATAGTGATATGACACATTACAATGTCATTCTTTGATTGTTATGATGATTGGACTATTAACCTTTCACAAAGATATGATACTTGGACTATCATCATTTGACATGAATGATATGATGTTTAGAATTCCAATATTTATTAGAGAACATGATTGTTATGTTGTCAACTATTATGATAATTTATAGTGTTAGGAATTGAAACTTTTATGATACTTTGTACTATCAATATTTGACATAGGTTTGATTCTTTGGGGCCTAAGCTATCAATAACTGACATGACTTATGATATCTTGGACTATCCACACTTGATATAAATTTTATGATACTCTTCATTTCCAATAATGTATAGAGACTTAGTTGACACAACTTGGTTATATTTTAGTAACCAATTAAAATTGCAATGGATTCACAATCTTTTGTTTACTATCATTAAATAGCAATAAAATGACTATATGGGTTGAACTTACCTAACAATTGAAACATACTTGTTATAGTTTTTCTTTGTCTATCATTAACTAACAATGACCTCTGCAAGGAATTTAAAGCCTTTTGAAATGGAAAATTTTGATTCTAAGAACTTAAGATGGTCTTTAGTGGAATATTTAAAGGAAATGGACTAGCTATGAAATTTTCATGTGTAGATAAAGAAGTATTTTAAAGCTAAACTTTAAACTATTAACTCAACTCCTTAAGATCATATCTTCTTGATTTATATGGAGAATTAGAACCCTATTTTTACGCTTTCAAACAATCATCAATAATAGTTGGTTAATGTAATATTCAAAAATTATGACATTTGATCATCTTCTTTCACTTTAAAAATATAGCATTTGTTGAATCTTTTTGTAAGATGACTTAGGATTCATTTACTCATTTTAATGATTTAGGAAGTCAATTATGAGATATAATTGGGTATTGCATCTTAGTTAAATTCATAAGGCTTTATAAGACCATACATGGTTGCAAAAACTGTAGGGCATAGTCAATTATGATAAGAGATATAAGCTTCATCTACACATAAGGGGTCTTGGTGCATCATGCCTATGAGTGGTTCACAAATAGTGGTCATCTTTAAATAATAATCTAAACAATAAAAAACACTAATTTTAAACCATAACAATTGAATGAACTTAAATAATAATATTTCAATGTTGTTCAGATAGATATATTTAACATGTCTACTAATGGTGCTTAAAATTAGGATCCTATTCAAGTTGACCATCTAAAAACAACTAAAATTTCAATAGCAAAATCTAGAGATGGTTTATGGCTTTTTGTCAAGCTTATAAGGAATGATCAATTTCTAAAAACTTATTGTTGAAAAGGAGCCCTTGTGGCATTTGATGTGACTATATCAAAAGGGGAGATTTGAATTTTATTACATACAATCAAAATCAAACTATAATTGATATAAACAAAATACAAATACAATAAAAAATAGTTCATCATAAAAAGCAAACTTAAATACAATAAAAATGACTAAAGTTGCTAAACCCTACCTTTCAAGACTAAAGTTGTTGTGTCTCCCTCGCTAATATCCTCTTCCAAGCATTTCAGATCCACACAATGTGCTAGATAAGGTTTTGGGAATCATTGCATATGGTAATATTCTCAGGTGTTTATTTTTAAGCATTCTAAGGTGTTTCTTTTAATCATGCATGTCAGGTTTAATACATTATCAAGTTTCTACATTTATTTTTTTAAATGTCTTTTGTAAATTATGTTCATAAATGTCATTGCAATAAAATCAATATGTTGATAGTCAAAGGGAACTAACTAGAGGTTTAGCAACAATTAAGGAACTAACTATGAACAACAATAGTCACTACTCAGTTGTTAGTGGTTAGTTTATTCATCTATGTTTGTCATGGTAACTTACATTTTTGCAAATGGAAAAGTTTAGCATGAAAGGAAGCAAATGATGTCTTTGTTTGATAGAGTTGGATAGGGACCCTGCTAGCCACTTCAAATAGTCAAAGCAACTTATGTGCTAGAGAAGAAGAGCCCTTTGAGGGTAGTGTTTGTGGCGGCATTTGATCCACTTTCTCTAGTTCCTTTGTTACTTCAACTATGCCTTACAATGGTGGTGAGTTGATAGGTGTTGCTATTATTGTTTGATCATGTGTTGAAGAAGTACTTCAGTGGGGAAAGTGTGTAGGCCTCTCATTATTACACAACTCTTGAATGTTAACACCTACATCCCTTATATGCTTAAACCTAGGGGAGCCAATCTTGTTGTGATCCCCTTTTCTTTATTAGTCCTTGCATACGGCAAGGATATTGTTGTTTTCACCTCTAAGTATTAGTCTTGCTTTAACACTTGTGCAAAGAGGAAAATTTATGCTTTCTCTAACGTCTATTTTTTTCAAGGAATTTTGTGCAAGGGAAATTTAGAGAAGTTGATTTTCTAATTGGTTAGTGGCTATTTTATCCCATTGGCATTAATTTTTTGGATTTGTATAAATCTTGGTAAATTTTACCCAATGAAAACTAGGGCAGGTTAAAAATTTTGGTATGTTTGTAATGTTTTTCTCTATTTTTTAGGGCAGTCATGTGTGTTGCACATTGTTACATGGCATTCTCCAAAACAACTCATGTGCCTTGTTTATGTTTCAGCATTTGTTTGGGTCGAGATGCATCCAGATTGTAGTTTTTTACTTTGGTATTTTTTGGCATTGGCTATTGAAACCCTCAACTCTTTGCACTATTCACGTTCTCTACATTTCCTATGAGGTCCCTATTTGGATTTGGCATGTTTGTTTGTTGTCTTTACTACTTGTTCTGATTATCTAGTGTAGGGTATATACTTTATTTGAATATAAAGTGAAGAATTTTTTTCTTCTTTTGCCTATGGAAGATGTGGTGTATGCAATTGATCTCATCTTTGTGAGCATACCAAGTGTAATGGATAATAAGGATGGCGTAGATATAACAAACCTTACCCACATCACAATTCCAAACTAGTAAAATTTTGTATATTGTGCAAAGTTAATAAAATACTTTCAAGGCCTATTATTTTTCTTAGTTTAGTTGAGGTGAACTGGTCAAAATCTAACAAAAATTCCCCCTTCCTTTACGCTTTGATGGAAGTCCATACCCTATTATAGAGCTTGCATTTTGACATAAGTAGGCAGGACATTAATAAAATTTGTGGATTTTGCCTTTACATCTACCAATTCCATTTGCATGAAGTTGATAAAATTTGTTGAGTTTGGCTTTACATCTGCCAATTGCATTTTCTTGAAAGCTTGCAAAAGTCATTTAAAAAATCCATTTTGTGCATATGTTGTAATCATGGCATTCCATGAAACCACATTTCTTTGAGGCATTCTATCAAATAGTGAAAATGCATATTTATGTGCCTTAATTTACCACATAACATGTCCACTAAATTGTATTCAATGTGCAATTGTCTACTAACATTGTAAAATAATAAATATTTTTAGACTATAGGAACATATTGGTTATAGTTGTATTAAAGTAATCCCTTATGCTTTTTTCAAATATTTTCATGCAAATAATATTGAATCAATCTGCTTAGGCACCTGGTATTAATATCACATGTTTATTTGTGGTGCCTTTGGTTTGGAATCCTAGAAAAATATAGTTTGAAACTTTAAAAGTGTATATTGAAAATTGTCAAGTATTATTTATACAATTTTGCCATTGCCATTTAAAATACCCGCATTCTGTTTCTAGTTTTAAATGTTTGATTATAAGAATACGTCCATGGCATCATTGGTGTATGCATTATAGAATTCTTTCATGCATGGTTGGTATACTACAGTTGGCTCTAGCCTCAAAAACAACAACTAGAACTTGTTTCTTGCAACTCCATATAGAGAGTACACTGGCTTTATAGGAAGCCAGCTACAAAAAGAATATAGGTACTCATCCTTTTCCCATTTATTTATGAAGATAATAAGTTATTTAAGTTGAATAATAATATATACCAGACTTTGAGTTTTCTAATATTCATAGTGTGTATTACAAGACAATTTCATTAGATAACTATGGTAAATGATTAGCATCTAAAAAAATGGATATAATTTTTGCACATAATAATGATCCTTTTCTTGAGATATTTTTGATATAATATAGCCATACTAACCTCATTTATGATTTCTTGTTTTAGATTTCAAGCATGAAATTGCATTATCTTATAACATCATCTCAACTACCCTTATGATGCTTCAAAATTTGCCCACCACTTGTGTTGATGTGGTACTCTATGTCCTTTTTTATTTTGTAAAAGCAAATACATCTTTCTTTCACATCAAAACAATTAAATTAATGCTCATTTATGTTTTAATATTTTATTGTAGTCTATATTTGATTGCCACATAATGTTTCCACTTCAACTACTTGTTTGTAAGTGGAAATGGTGTATTGCGACGATCAATAAATATAAAGTTATAAACATGTGGGACACAATATCTAAAAAATGTAGAAATGTTATTTACATTGGAGGCATCTTTATGATGGTCTTTTTCTTTTTATTCATTTCTCTCTCTTTCTTGAGAGGGGGGATGCCTAATTTGCTTGGTCTATAAAGGTTGTATCGTTTCTTCATTTTCTTTTCCTATATGGTTGTAGATAATTGTAGGCCTTTTGAACACATTAAAAAAATACATTGTATGAATTGGATCCCACTTTTTAGCAATTCTAGTGCATTACCATTGCTTAATAAGGTAGACTCTAGGTTCTAATTGTATCACACATTCCTTATGAATTGCAAGATTTAACATTGCTCCACCCTTTTCTCCTCCCTTTATGTATGTCTTTTCTATTCCTATGTTCTTGCACTACTACAAATCTTAGACGTTCAATTTTCGGACTATTTTAATTTAGAAAAAAACAAAATTTTAGAAATGTAGAATAAACTCCTAGTTAGTTTTGTCGAAAATAGAGTCATCTGTTTCGATTTAGAGAAAGTGTTATCATGTTATTTAAGGAATTTTCTTTTTAAGATAGCTATAGTTTCAATTTCCGTGTGCCTGTTTTTCCTTTACATCAACCAAAGCATGTACAATGTATTGAAGAATGTCAACATGATTACTTGGTTTTCTTTGTGCGATGCATCTTAATTATAATTCAAGTAAAGCTACTCAAATTTGTCTTTAGTGTTCTATTTGTCTTTAAAAATAGAACACAGCTAAAGGGTATAATTTAAGGAGGCTTGTTCCCACTCTTAAGAAGCTTGCATTTTTAGTTTAGTTACTACCATTTGCAGTTGTCCTATTATGTCATCACCGAGACTGTCTCCTTCCATTTGGCAATTGTAATTAGTTTAGCTTATGATCACACTATTGATAAATGTTATGGCTTGAAATATTCTTTAGTCCAAGTTATTCTTATTTTTTAATTGATAAATGTTATGGCTTGAAATATTCTTTAGTCCAAGTTATTCTTATTTTTTAATGTACAAATGAATACATGTCTCTGAGATGATGCTAAGTTGATCTAGCAGTCAATGCCAAAAAGAATTGGCACTTATTTGTATTGTACATGATATAATCTCATCCCTGGCTCTTTTGGATAAAATGGTAGAAAAGACTTGGGATAGTTTTTAATTGTAAATGATATAATTTGATCCATGGCTCTTCTAGATAAAATGGTAAATTAGCCCTCTACCTTCTCTGGAGGAAATGTCAATTTGAAAATTCCCCTTTGATAATGGCATCAAATGATATTCATACATGAACTCTAGAGCTTCATGAATCAAATGCATATTTTTGGATAAAGTATGATCAAGTCCACCTTCTGAAGCAGGTTTCTTTTGTCGTTATATTATTATAAATTTTTTGCACAAAACTATGAGCACCATAAAAATTTTAATATATATTTATTAAGTCAGTTACTTTTTATAACTCCTATTTTTTATACGAGAAGATAGTCTATTTACAAGATAATGATGCTAGAGTGGCAATAGATCCTTTAGACAAATATAAAATTAGGTCTCCGGTATGTCTTAATCACACAAGATTAGAAGGCATTTCAGGATGAATCATTGCGGGACTCAATTTTTTGTAATATAAACATTTTTTAAACAAAAGATGGCAACTTAGGTGCATCTTATGTGTTTATAATAGGAATAAAGAACACTTGTATGTATTCCTAGGTAGAATATTATAGATTAAACTATATTGTATATTATGCAAAGTTAAGAAAATAATTTTGAGATCTATTATGTTCTTAGTTTAGTTGAGGCATGCTGTTAAAATCTAACAAAAAGCCCCCTTCCTTTATACTTTTATGGAAGTCCATACCCTGTTCCAGAGCTTGCATTTTGACATTGGTAGTTAGGATGTTGATAAAATTTGTGGAGTTTGGCTTTACATTATTGCCCAAGGTTTTGCCTTCTTGTTAAGTATGAAACCTAGTCTACCTTGTTTCTATTGTTATCTTAAAAAAAACCTCTAAGTGAAAACATTCTTTTCCTTTTATCGGTAATTTTCTGAGTTCATGAACCTTATCGCTAAGTTAGTTAGTTTGCAAACTTCCTAACTTAGTGATGCTAGCCTATATTTCCTTTGTCATTTTTTTCTATCAGCATATGTTATCCTTCGTGAACTTGACTTGTGCTTTCCTTCCTTGTCACTTAATTCTTAAGTTCATGAAATCCCCGATTAAGCGATGCCTTCCTTGTTTATAATTTACTTTGTGAAACTATTATTTTGCTAATAAAGGAAATCAAAGAAGGTTTATTATTGCCCTTTTTGGTGGTTCACGAACTATTAAGTTCACTGATGGGCGAAATTACCGATATGCATGCACTATGGAGATCACATATAAGGGAAAAATTGGAAGAACATTTAGTTTGCGAAGTTGTAAGTTCACCGGTGTAACAATTAGCCAATGTATGTTTTGGCTGATCATTAAGCTAATAAAGTATGACATCACTAAGTTTTGTGGTTCGCGAACTTGTAAGTTCATCGATTGAAGAGTTTAGAGATGACCATTTCTCCCGATAAAGAGCTTCCTTGAAGTTATGTTCGTGAAGTGATTAAAAGACCAATAAAGTAACTCAACCAGTACCTAATGAGTAAAACCATTTATTGCAGAAGCATTAAATTAGGCTTTCTTATGCCCTAATTTGTCTACATTATATAGAATTGGGATTTTGTTAAACATATTATCAGAGCCGTAGTTTGTGCAGTGATTGGGGTTTATCCTTCACGATCATTTAGCTTTCAACTTTCAATGACCACAGTATAGGAGGTGAGTCCACTGCCATATCACTCATTTTTATTTGAATATTGCATCACTATCACTTGTTAGGGGAAAGTATTGGTGTTTTTGTCTTACATTTTTCATGACTATTGAAACTATAATATGTCGAGGTGCTATTTACATTCTTTTTCTTCCCACTGTAAACCAGTTACTCTTGGGGACAATTAACTGTGTAATTGAGCGGTTAATACAATTTGCAAATATGAGGTACAAATATAAGGGTTTGGATATTTCTTTCATAATAGACAATCAGTTGGTGGATATTAAGGATACAGAACTAGGCCACATAGATTTGAAGGAGTTTTGGGAGAGAATGAATGCTAACCCTAGAGGGCCTATAGCAGAGATGACATTTGTAAGTGGGCTTGCACACACGGGAGGTTTTCCCCCAGTTGTACAGTGTCAAGACCTAGTGTTATCTTGTATTGAAAATTACCATGCAGAAACAAGACAAGTAAGAATAGTTGGTGGTGAAGTGGTAGCCCAATTGGATGTTGAATCCATTAGCAATACTTTTAAATTGCCTATATGTGAAGAATACGCTGATATATCTGTGCCAACTAGTTGGAATTATTATGTAGATGGCAAGAAATGGTGCAAAACAACCATCACTACTACTTGGCTTAAGAGAAAGAAAAAGGGAGGGTCACAACTTCCTAAGAACCTAGTTAGAGCTTTGTTTAAGGATGACATTTCTAATATGATTACATTGTTACACCGAGTAGTGGGAAGTGTAGATTCCAATGAGTTTTCAAAGTGGATGTGCCAATTCATACTAGTCATTTGTATTGGGAAACAACATATTGATTGGGCTAAAATCATTAGTGACCATCTGAATGATCAATTAGTCAACTTTCAAAAGAGGAAAAATAAATTTCATATGTGCTCTTATCTCTTTTACCTCTTGGCTGGTACTCAAAGGGTATGGCCTGGTCTAAAAACCTCATGTAGTTTTGACAAGGAAACACAAGTGTATGACTTCTCCCAATTGCAAGAGGAATTTGGTAACATGGATTTTAAGAGAGTCAATGATGCTTTTCTAATGTTTATTGTGAGGAAAATATATGGGAACTCTGAAGTGAGAATTTCAGCAGAATCTACTGTTATGGAGTAAAAAGTGCACACTTGTCTTTTTACCTCCTTGTTTAGCTCCTAGGTCCTCGTGATAACATTATACATTCTAAATATTCATCCTGATGTAAAATCCCCTGAAACTAATGCAAATTGGGAACAAGGGGACCATATTCTACCTTACCCTGAACTAAAAAGGTGCCTTGGGACTTCAGCGCACATGCCCAAGATCTCCCTGATTAGTCGGGGAAAATTTAATTTCATGCTGGCATAAGACCTTTAAAAGGGTTTCTCCTTGTCAACTCTTTTGGTTAATTTGACGCATGTTAGCAAGAAAGCATATATAAGTGTATTTTTTAATTCATTATGAACCTAGATAGAGATAGCTAACTTGAAGCATTGGAGTAAAGAGCATTCAAAGCATTCATTGTGATTCTAGAGAAGATTTGTATTATCATTGTGTGTGTTGTTGTAGGTTTGAAGTTATCATCTATCTCTCCTTATGAGTTGAAGAGCATTCATCCTCCTAAGGGTTTCATCACATAGGTGATATCATTTTTGTTCATCATCATTTGATTTCATCATATTGATTTGTGTTTAGCCTCTGCCCTACAAGGGCACACTCTCTTTATCAACAGTGTTGGGAAGTTTGAATTCTATCCTGAGATTTGACTAAGGCAAGTCCCTAAACACCATAACCCCCAAACCCCTTTTCTTCTTGTGTGTAGGTTACAGGTGTGAGATCTGAAAAAGTGAAGACATAGGAAGACTGAACAAGGATTAGGGTTTTGGGATCTGATGGCATTTTTGGAATATTCCTCTGTGCAGAACTTGGGTTCTAGCACCCTCATCTTTCTATCCATGTAGGTTCTAGATCTGGCATCAGGGCAGTCTCTATAACATTTCTCCAGTTTACACTTTCTGAAGATTCTACCTTTCTGGACATGGGTGCTCTTGAAATCATCCTTTGACATTCCTACTTCTGGGAGACAGCTTTTGATATCTTCTTGATCACTCCTGTGCAATTGGTTTTTGATTATCTTTTGTACATCTTTAGTTATGATCAGATCTTTGTAGAACTAGGGTTTTGTGTATCATTGACCTCAGGTTTGGTAAAAAGGCTTGATTAAATCATATCTTTCCATAGCACTCCTAAGTACAAAATCTATAGCTAAGTCAACCTCCATTTGGTAGTGATTTGGCTCAATTTTGTCCTTGAATGTTATTGTGGAAGATGGTTTGATCGAGTGTGCATGCTAGTTATCATCATTCATCTTTTTCATACATAACATTTTGGTGAACTCATAGCTTCGAGCATTTGCATCTTGCTGAAATTTTAATTCAGATCTTGCATTCATTTCATTGCATATTTATCAATGTTCAATTTTGAAAATCTTGCATGATCTTGAGAAAGGTACTTATTTTGGCATTAAAAATCTTGCATTTTGGGTTAATCCTCTTGCATAATCATTTTCATCAAATCTGGTTTGGTATGATATCCTTGTATCATCACATGTCTTAGATTTCAAAATTCTTATATTTGCAATTACACATTATGTATTTCAGCATAAGAATATAACCTTTCTTTCACATTTTACAATACATCTTAAAAAGATCTATACTTACCTTTGTGTACATCACTTTAACATTGGAATCACTTGGTTTGTAGTGACACTTGTGTGTTCTTGATCTTTGTAAAAAGATTCAAAACCTTGGTTTCCTCAAGCTAGTGTTGTTGATAGCAAGGAATACTAAGAGGGGGGGTGAATCAGTATTCCACAAAACCACTTCTTAATAAGTTTATTAACCAAAATTCCAAAGTTAATAATATGAAATAAAAATAAGCATAGAAATAACAACCACAAAGACATAACACATGAACACTAGGATTTTTACGTGGAAAACCCAAAAAGGGAAAAACCATGGTGAGTGTTAGCTCACAATATATTATTATAGCACAATACTGAATTACAAGAGGCTCACTACCTTAGGGCTCACTGGCCGGAGCTCACTGCTCAAGAGAAAAGGCTCACTACCAATTAGAAGAAGAAAGAAGAAGAAGGGTTGCTCACTACCAAAGATGAACTGCTGTGATATCACCTACATATGCATGGTTACAGTTCCAATTTAGATTATAAACACTGACTCAGAACTCTTCATTTTAGTCTGCCCCTGTTTCTCTGCTTTGCTCTTACATATGCTCAAGATCTCCCTCCATTTGTTGTGGCCACTCTATCTTCACATATTTCGCATCCACATACATCTTATTGCCTCTCACGTCAATATATTAAAAACACTGAAATCCATTCTCTATTTATATCAGCAACTAAATCTTTCTCATGATCAGGCGGCAAGCAAACTATGAAATGTGTATACCAAGTGTTATATCCTGTCGGCTTGTTCTTGTGTTAAATCTTCAATGCAAATGCAAACCATTGTGTACATGTCTTCATATCTATCGTCTCTAATCATACAACCACTTACATTTATCATCCATCTCATATTTCTTCTCTGCATAAGAATTTAACCAGCCTGTCGGCTTGCTCCTTAATAACATATATGATAGGTTCCTCTGTCACATCACAACTCATACTACGAACCAAATGGGACTTCATGTATCATATTTAGCAATCATTATTGATCTCTTAACATGTCTTCAACTCTATAAAACAAGATAAATCTATATGCCAAAATGCGGACCTTAGAACTGTTTCCCTGTCACACTGTAACACTATCATACTGGATGTCGGTATTGGAGAGCTTTTAGAGTAAGATCTACTGCACTTCCAAAGATACAAACTTGGATTATGATAGTCATGACCTATCTCTATCTTACTTTAGAACCACAGAACAAAGTATACTATTACGGAGGAATGCGGACCATTTTACTCTGTACTGTTCACTGTCTATGTCTTAACACTATCCACCCAAACTTAGAGTTTTCATCAGATGACTTCCGGATGAAGTCAGATCTTGATCACTGAAATATAATAGTAATAGGTAGCTATAAACATCATACCTAAACTATATCTGCAAGTCTTCAATTACAGAGGCATACTGATTTACTTTATGTTCCTTACTTAGAGTACTTCCATACTTAGCCATTTTGGGCTTCCGAACCAAAATACTTTGTGCCTTGTTGCCAACTCAAGATTGTCTGCCAGAGTAGTGTCTCATTACCATGCTGATGGATTCTCTTTTCCTTGTTTCCATCAATGACAACATTCAAGTCTTCTGCAGAATAGTGTCTCTTGCCAACAATCTCCCCCTTTGGCATTGATGGCAACACTCAGTGAAAAATTCTTGTGTTGTGTTGGTTTTTCTTTTGAATCAGCATTAGAGTTTGCCACTTCTAATGCACAGGGAGATTCAGCCAACTAATACAGGAGGTTGCGTGAGCTCCTCCCCTTCACTTCTGGTTCTGCCGCACCAAGGGGGTTATCCCTATAACTCAAGATGTAACCTTGACTGGCTCAAAGATAGAAAGATCTAACTTGACAACAACAGGCAGAATACTCTCATGTATGGACCAAGATCTGTATGATAGATCACAAGGTGGGCAACGTTCTTGGACATATATGTCTGGTTAGGGATGAGAGCATGCAAGGGTTTCCTACTCCTAATCCTACAACTAACAGATGGAAGGGAGAGATGGTTTGAAATGGTGTTTGGATGCAAAGCTGGACATGGTGTATAACCTCAACACAGAGCTAGATTGGTCCCTATCCAGGGCTTGGAGTCGGTAGACATACACCTATGAATGATCAGCATGAATAGCTAAAATTGGATTTCAGGGGGATACACATGATACCTGCCTTACAGATATCTCCCAATACAGAGTGTTAAGCTGTCGATACTTATGGCATCCCTATTGCAGGAAGAAAGATACATGCAAAACTGGAGATAGAATCAGCATAACACATGCAAACATAGCATTATTCATATAAGATTAACCATGAAATCAGTGGATTCATGCCAAAATGTACAACAGGAGATACATAAACTCACAAGTTTTGCTGCACAGAGCAACCAAAACTAGTTGTATCTTATTACAGAGCCAAAATGTCCAGTTTTCAACAACCTTCAAATGAGCAACACAACCTGCTATATATAGCAAGGAGGTGCTCAGCCTTAATTACATAGTTGACCAAAAAAAACCTGCCAGATACACAGTATCATCAGATTGGCGCTCAAACATTCAATGCAGCAGGTGGGAGAGGAGACAGGAAGAAATCTCGAGCCTTGCGCCGCCGCCTAGGGATCCACATCTTCAATTAGGTACTAGATCCGTCCACACCATCGCCCATACCTCTGCAACAATCGCCATTAATGGCGCACCAACCTGCGGCCTTGGGAAATGCAGAATACTGTGCGTCGCAACCGTTTCCCGCCAAGATACATCGTCATGATATTTGAAAATATGCAGGGTCGAATTATCCCACATGCACCCCGCAGCAACCTCCTCATCACCTTATATACTAGGTCGCGAGCATATATGATGTCAGTGCTTTTGCTCCCGACGACACTAGTATAAACCTTCATCATCATCCACCAGCAGCAAGATATCATGTTGCTTGAAATATCACCTTGACGTCAGCATCATATCGCAATATAACCTGCATGATAATCGCCTTCATTGGCACAACCTGATCCATCGGAGGAAGATCCTCCTGCTTAACCAATATCAAAAGTCTGGCCGATGAACATCCTGATGACGTCACCGTCATATCCTGCTGACGTCATCAGCATATCTGCCTATCGCGCACCTCCTCATATCCGGATGACGTCATCGTCATATTCGCAACATTGGGGGATCTTCATAAGATGAGTAATGTTAGAAATATGACCCCCCGGACCTTGATGACGTCACCACCACATGTCGGCATCAGGATGATATTCGGAAGATAACCGGATATTTGGAAATATCATCCTGATGCACAAATATCATGCTGCACTGTAGCTCCGCTATAAGATCAGGGTGATATATGAATATGACAGATATTTGAAATGATCACCCCCCACTGGATAATGCATGAAGTCGATAGGTGGATATCTCCCTTCAGAAATATCATGATGCAGACAGGCAGAAAAGCGGATATCACCCTGACGTAAGAATGACGTTAGCATCATCAGGATGATAAAACAATGAACATGAAGTGATAAAACAACATCAGGATGATCTTGACTAAGATCACCCGATGTTCAAATATGATGACCCCGATGAAGATCGGATCATACTTAGGACTTTGCAGCAACATCATCAGGATGATCTTAAGTAAGATCACCCGATGTTCAAATATCACCCCGCGAAAGATCATGCTGACAGAAAATATGATGACCCTCGTAAGCAACATCAGGGTGATGTCTGGAAACATGATGATGATGACCTCCTCCAAAGAAAATATGATGCTGATGTTAAAACATGCTGAGGAGGCCCAAAGACTCAGAACCTTTTTGGATTTCTTGGGAAGGTGCCTACATGAAAATTGCTAAAATAACTGACAGTGAATTCAGGCACCAACATGTTGCTCCCCCTTACTCTATACACTTTGTTTTTCTATTCTCCTTCAGATGTATGCTTAATTTTTCATTGGTTTTCCTCTCCCCCTTTGCCATCAATGGAAAAGGTGCGACTTCAAGCAAAATTGGTCAAAAATGTTCAAAACTATTATATTTTGCCACATATATACAGATACACATTTTCATCTCAATTTGTCATTGAAGGTAGAATATCATTATGGATAGTCTTTATCATAGCTATCTCTCCAATCCATCTATTTCTTGCACTCTCCAAAATGTTGATGTGGCCATTTATCAGAAAAACCAACTTTTTTGCCTTCTATACATCTGAAGTTGTATCAATTAATGCTAGTGATTTCAAGGCTTCTTCTGACAGATTAGTCATGGAATTTATTTTTGGACTTATCAACCCCCTTAGTTGACACAACCTATCTTTGACTTCTCCCCTTTTCTTCATCAACGTGCTCAAATCATTGTGAATGTTTGCAACCTGTGCTTCTTTGGAATTTATTGACTCAACTGCCAGATTATAGGTCTGAGAGATATTTAGCAGTTTGAGTTCCAAGTCCTTGATTTTATTTTCTAATTCCTTGGTAACTTCTGGCCAAGATAAGAAAAATTTGTATATTTCATAGGCTTCTTTGATGGCACTCTGTATGCTTTTTATTCCATTTTCTAACAGAGTTTTTTTCATTTGCTATCATAGTCTTCAACTCAACAAGTCTCTTCTCATCAAACTCTTTTCTAACTTTGTCTTCTGCAGATTTTTCAAAAGACTCAAAATGTGTACTTACTGAGTTTAGTAGACCCTTGAGTCGATCAGTTGAGGATAATGAACTATCCTTTTGGAATGTCGGCATCATCTTCTCTAGAATGTTGGATGCATCATTGATCAACTTACTGTCTTGGATATGAGATTTAACCATTTCTTCCTGTGCTTTGGCTTGAATAATTGATGCCAATTTGAGATTTTGTACCGGTGACATGGTGCCCAAGATTATCGGACCATGAAGTAGCTTTGGCTCATCTAGAACTTGTTTCTCTTTTTCCAAAAATTCTTTCACCACCTCTACAGTGTCTATTGCTACACCAGAGACTTCATCTTTCTATTCTTGCTTTGGAGGAACTAAGTCCATGACCTTGTTGGTGTCATCCTTCTGCTCTTGTGGAGGATTATTTTTAACCCATTTTTCCTTGTTAGTTTTCTCCTCACTTTTGTGTTCGCGAGGATATAGTTTTAGTAGGTGATATTTCTATTTCCTCAGACTTGTCACCATCAGTTTTGTCTTCTGTTTGATGTTATGGAGAGGCAAGTGTTCCCTTTTCTTCAGTGATTTCATCAACTTTGTCTGTCTCCTTTTCAGCATTGACTTCCAGAACAGAAGTATTATCTTCACCATCTGTTTCATGTTGGTCATAGATGAAAGGAAGATTATATTTCTTCAAATCCTTCAAAGTGATTTCATCTGTTTCTTTTACAATCTTGTCGATTTCTCCCAGCATTAAAGAGTTCATCCTTTTCTTAGTTTTGAACTCATCCTTGATCTCCTTAGAGATTAATGCCTCTTGTTTGGGAGTAATCTCCAGACACAGTTTGGTTAATAAATGTTGTCTCAGTTCAATATCCTTTGCCCTAGCAGTCTCTTTTTTGATAGTTAAAATTTTAGCTAGGCTTTCAGGGAGATTAGAGATGATCTCAATAAGGGCTTTGTTGTATATGTTTAGGTATTCCACTATGGCATCTTCAAGGATTATGTTATCAGGATCATTATACTCATCATAAAATTCAATCATTTAAGATTCCCATCTACAATGACTAATTTCAATACATCCTTAATTAAAATTGTAGATTTTTCGATGTAAGGTTCCTCTACCTTTTGTCTTTTGCTGACTTTCTCTCTTTTGGAGGGCTTTTCTCTAGTGCTTCTAGAGGCCTTAATGCCCTTTGCTTTCATCTTTTTCACCTCTTCATCAGACTTAATTTCTTCTTCATCCTTGCTTCCTACACTAACATACAACTTTGACAACAAATTTCTTTGATGTTTTCTCCATACTCACTGATGGTGTGGCACTAGAGGATGTAGCAGAGCTCCTAGTAGACCTATGAGTCTTTTTAGGCTTGTTTTGTTTCATCTAAGATTCTTCTGAAACTTGTACTGGTTCACTCTTTTGTTTTTCTTTTTCTTCTCTCTGCTCTTTCCCTTGATTCTTTAACTTGTTAGTTTGTGAACCCATATCTCACAACAATTTCTTCTACTTCATTTCTCACCTTCCTGGTGGATTCTAGCTTCCTGAATTCAACATGAAGTTTTAAACATAGTTCTTCATAAGTCCCAAACCTCTCTTCTTTAGTGTCTCTAGGTTTGCTAAGCAAGTGTTGGGCATAGCTTTCTAGTATTTGTACATCTACCTCATCCCATGGGCATTACCCATACAGTTCTGGGTTCCACAGCTTCCGTTAAGCATTGATCCTTAGTGACCATGAAACAAATTGTATCCTTGTATTTCTCAACAATTCCCTTAGGGATTCTTTCCCTAAAATGCATCATGCTTTAAAATTTTTTGAAATACCCCCACAATGCTGCCTTTTGCACATCATAACTTCCTAGACTATTCAAGTGATCCCTAATTTACACAGCCACTGGTCTATTACTTGTCTAGAACATGTTATTCATGTTGGGTAGCTCATTCATAAAATAGAAGAATAAATAGATGACCAAATTACCATACTTGAAGGGATAATTCTTGCTCTCCTTTATCTTCCTTGGGTTCTCCATTAATTGATTTAGTAGCAACTCACATAGGTCATAGTCTGTATTCTCCTTTATCATCTAGTAGGCAGTATAAATTGTTGTGCCAGAAACAGAGTTCTCCCAGTTGGAGAAGTAGACCTTGTAGCCTAAAACCATTGAGGCAAATCTCACACTATGGTCTATAATATCGTTGATCGTTAATGCCCTTTTGTCAAATTTGGCTCCGGTGGCCTCTGAGACAGTTTGATTCTTAACGGCCTTTAGCAAGGGCACGCCTCTGGTGGGGTTCAATCCAGTTATTACCTTGATTGCTTCCTTAGTGATCTTGAAGGGTTGTCTTAGCCACATGAATTCATCGTGCATTCTGCTAAGCACGTATCGGACTCATTCATCTTTCATAAAAATAGGGAAGTGCACATATTGGATGAATTTCTTTTCCTTTAGGGCTCTATACTCTAGCTTCAAGTCATATTGATCATCATGTAGATGGTTCATAAGTAATTATGTGAATCTCCCGTCATTGTACTCATCTAGAGAAACATGTATGTATGCCCTAACATCTTCCACATACAGAACTCTGTATGGTATTTTTGAAAATGCACCCATTGGATCAACTTTGGTTGTTTTGAAAGGATGTTTCTTGAATTTGGGTCGAGGTCTTTCAGTGATATCAACAACTTGTGGGGTTGCTATTTTAGAATGTTAACAGACTCACAAATGGGGTTTGAATGAAAATACCTTGTTCCACCGACCTAGGGTTTCCTTTGTCTGAGTCACTCCGAATCCTTCAGATCTTAGTTGTTGTCTCTCAAGTTTCACCTTAGTTTCTCTTGGATGTCTGATATCTTGAATGCAAATTGATTTTGAAATCAAACAAGTCCCTTTTATCCTCTGCATGACTTGACCTAAATCATCATAAATGCTCATTCCCAAAAAGGTACATGTCTTGTTTGATAGATATAGTCAATCAAGATTGCTCTACACTGTGCTGTATTGACTTCTTTTCTTCCAGTTTTTCTTTTAAGAGATTTGTCACATCAAATTCCATCATATACCTTCGTGCCAGATTCTAGCACCTATTTTTTGGCTGGGGGTTTTGGGTTTTCAACACTACTCCCCCTGAGCCAAAGCACCCAATTTACCTCACGTAGGAAGTATCTGCATCAGATGTTGGTGTAGATCTATCCTCTTCTTTAATTACTTCTTTCTTGACCAAGATCTTGTCTATTTCCTTCTTGGTTTCAATTAGATCAACCTTTTCATTTCCCTTATCATTCCTCTGCTATGTTTTCCTTTCTTCAGCATAGTAATTTCTCTTCACATTCTTGCTTCTGTAGAATCTTGTAACATGTCCAAATTTGTTGCAATTGAAGCATACAATGTTTCCTTGTCCTTGATTCCTTCCTTTAAATGAATTCATCCTTGATCTGCATTGATTAGCCATGTGTCCAAACCTATTGCATGCAAAACACTTTCCATTGAATGATTGATTATTCCTTGCATTGTAAGACCCATTTCTTGCCAGATTTATGCATTCATTTGATTTTTGACCAATTTTCTTGCAATTGAAGCATTGACCAGAGAATGATTAAATATTTTTATTTACTCTACTCCTGCATTGAGTAGCTTTATGATCAAACTTATTGCAATTAAAACAGTGGCCATTGAAAAATGGATACCTCTAAGCATTTGGTTGTCTAACCAGAGGTCTTATAGGTCTTCGTCTTTGATTTCTGAACTAGTTTCCTCTATTTTGCTTTGACTCAGTGTTTGTTTGACCAGATTTTAAACTTTCTCCTTTCTTAAATCCCAAACCTTTCTTGTCATCAACACTCTTCTAACTAGCAATCATTTCATCAAGCTTTGTAGTACTTATCTTGAACTTTTCTTCATAGCTCTTGGACTTTTCCAGGTCTGTTTTTAGACTCACAATTTCTTTTTCAAGTTTGGCACAAACTTTTGATCTACTTTTCACAATTAAATTTAGATCTTCTTCTACTTTTGTTCTTTCTATAACTTCTACTTCCAAATCATTTAGGGCTTCATTTGCTGATATCAATTGATCACTAGCTTATTTGTATTTGTCTTTGAATTTCTTGAGTTGTTCTTTTAACTTTGAGATACATTCATCAGCTTGTTGCAAGTTTTCCTTCAGATCCCTAACTTCTGCTTCAGATTTTCCAAGATCCATAAGGGCTGCTTCTACTTCCTTGTTGCTTTCATAATTTCCAAATCTTCTTGTTGCCATGATTACAGAACCCTAGATCTCCCTTAAGTTGTTAGACTTCTTCCAAGGAACCTTGCTCTAATACCAATTGTTGATAGCAAGGAATACTGAGAGGGGGGTGAATCAGTATTCCACCAAACCACTTCTTAATAAGTTTATTAACCCAAATTCCAAAGTTAATAATATGAAAGCAAAATAAGCATAGAAATAGAACCACAAAGACATAACACATGAACACTAATATTTTACGTGGAAAACCCAAAAAGGGAAAAACCATGGTTAGAGTTAGCTCACAATAAATTATTATAGCACAATACCGAGTTATAAGAGGCTCACTACCCAGAGCTCACTGCTCAAGAGAAAAGGCTCACTACCAATTAGAAGAAGAAAGAAGAAGAAGGGTGGCTCACTGCCAAAGATGAACTGCTATGATTGCATCTACATATGCATGGTTACAATTCAAATTTAGCTTATAAACATCGACTCAGAACTCTTCATTTCAGTCTGCACCTGTTTCTCTGCTCTGCTCTTACATATGCTCAAGATCTCCCTTCATTTGTTGCAGCCACTCTATCTTCACATATTTTGCATCCACATACATCTTATTACCTCTCACGTCATATATTTCAAACACTAAAATCCATCTTCTATTTATATCTGCAACTAAATCTTTCTCATGATCAGGTCGGCAAGTAAACTGTGAAATGTGTATACCAAGTATTATATCCTATCAGCTTGTTCTTGTGTTAAATCTTCAATGTGAATCCAAACCATCATGTACATGTCTTAATATGTGTTAGCTCTAATCATACAACCACTTACATTTATCATATAGCTCATATATCTTCTCCGCATAAGGACTTAACCAACATGTTGGCTTGTTCCTTAATAACATATATGATAGGTTCCTCTGTCACATCACAACTCATGCTACAGACCAAATGGGACTTCACGAATCATATTCAACAATCATTATTAATCTCTTAACATGTCTTCAACTCCACAGAACAAGATAAATCTGTATGCCAAAATGCAGACCTTAGAACTGTTGCCCTGTCATACTGTAACACTGTCATAGTAGATGTCGGTATTGGAGACCTTGTAGAGTAAGATTTGCTGAACTTCCAGAGCTACAAACTTAGATTCTAATAGTCATGACCTATCTCTATATTACTTCAAAACTATAGAAAAAAGTATACTATTGTGGAGGAATGCGGACCATTTTACTCTGTATTGTTCATTGTCTTTGTCTTAACACTATCCACCCGGACGTAGACTTTTCATTAGATGACTTCTGGATGAAGTCAGATCTTGATCACTGGAATATAACAACAAAAGGTAGCTATAAACATCACACCTAAACTATATCTACAAGTCTTCAATTGTGGAGGCATACTAATTTACTTTTTGTCCCTTAGTCAGAGTACTTCCATACTTAGCCATTTTGGGCTTCGAGACCAAAATACTTTGTGCCTTGTTGCCAACTCAAGATTGTCTGCTAGAGTAGTATCTCTTTGCCATGCTAATGGATTCTCTTTCCCTTGTTTCCATCAATGATAACATTCAAGTCTTCTGCAGAACAGCGCCTTGTTGTTCAAAAGTCTCACATACATGACATTCAATCAAAACAAGAGTGGTATGATTCCTCCTCAATCTAATAAGAAAAGGAAGGTTCTTGAACCCATCATATCATTCACTCCACATGAGGTCACAATTAGAGACATTGATGGCCCTCTTTACATTACAAAAAGAATAAGTGGCAATCCTACAAGAGGAGTCCTTATCAATCCTAATTGTATGACAAATGTGATAACTAAAGAATTCTTATACATGCATGATCTAACACAAGACACTTATGATCGTATGGATATAATGCTTAAAGCACATAATGTTTATTTCTTCCCGACTATTGGAAATATTACACTTTTAATTAAGGTGGTTAAAAGAGCCTTGGAAGCATCATTTGTTATCATTCCCACTTTAGATCTCTTTTGTGTGAAACTAGGACATCCTTGGCTAAAATCCATGAAAGTGGTTCCTTCTACTGTTCATAAGTGCTTAAAATTCCCTCATCAAGGACGAGTTCATGGTGTTAATCATAGTGGATGGAAACCTTTAGTAGCTCATAGAAATTTCAACCTGGATTACTTTTGGCTGCAACCACTCGAAGAAAATCAACCTCAACAAAATCAATTCTTCCTAGCATATCAAAAATATAAGGCAAAGCTAATAGCTCAATTATCACATCGCAAGAATGCTCCTAGACCCTCTTAGTCCCCTGAGGCTACAATTCATCCTACCAAACAAATAGAGAGTGAAAAGCAGCCCAAGCTGAAGGAATCCCCTCGACCAAGAGGTAAAGGAATTTTTGCCAAGGTTCCTCCTCCGTCATCCTTACAAGGATTGCGAGACACCCTTCAAGAGAGAAGCATTTCATCAAAAAAGATCAATTTTGTGCCAGCTTCCTCTTTAGAAATGTCAAAGAATGTGAGAAATCATGAGTCATCAGTGGTAGACAAAGAAGCTCCCTTCAGTAATATAACTAACAAGACAAGAATAAATAGGAATGTAAGGGAATGAAGAAGAAAGCAACAAGCATTAGCCTGAAAGTTGTCTTTGTAAGAAGAGAACATCCCACCGAATGATATGGAAACAAAAGAAGAATTAAAGGAAGAAATTTCAAGTTGGGCCATAGTGCACTATGTAGCTATTTCTTCTCAAATTCAAGATTGGGAATAAGATGATTTGCTCAAAGATAATCTCTAGTGTGGTTGCATTTTATCACAGGTAAGTAGTTCTCACCCATTCAACCACCTTTGATGTAGCACCTCTTTGAGTTTCTCTCATGAGTGGCCTCCTCGTATGTGTTGTGTTGTGTTCCACCATGCTGTGTTAAATGTTGTTTAGGTCTCCTTGGATGACCCTTGATACTCTTGTAAGGTCAAGGATACAAGGAGATTGCCTCTATTGTGATACTTCTTCTATGTGTTTCTCTATTCTTCTATTCTCCTCTCTCTAATTGCAATTATTGTGTGTGGTGCCTTGGAGGCATAACATTGTGGAGGATGTCTTGGGGGCATCTTCCCATGTTGTAAACCTAAGTTACCTTTGTCTCCTCTCTCAATTTTCATGTTTTCATTCTTTTGTGGCTCTACTAGTTGATGGATGACAATAACAAATAAATATTGATAAGTATTGTGTGTCCCTACAACAAGAAAACAAAAAATGGACCTAGTCCATTTATGAAGATGGGGTTAATATATTATTGACGTTTGACTAGTAGAATCACCTTGTGTTGTGATGTGATCATGTATCGTATTATGAAATCTCTTGTAAAAAACCTTTGCAATACTCTAATCTACTTCTATGCACTTTGGAATGTTTTGTATCTCACCTTGTAGCTACACTCGGTTCTAAGATACTTGAAGTATAAGCTAACAGCTATACTCAGTTCTAAACCTATAAGTGTAGCCTTGGTTTGTTTATGTGGTATGCTACCTTATTTCTATGTATGAATATTGTTGATGATTAGAATTTGATACTAATGTGTGTAATTGTTGGGAACATTTGGTGATTGTTAGCATATGTCACTTTGGGGCATGGGCCTTGTGAAAGCTCTTATTCCCTTATGTGTTTTCAACTCTACCTTAAATGTGCCTGATACCTGTACACTCAAAATCATGACTCCAGTTGCCTGGGGTTGTCGGGTCAGATTTCAGCACACACACGGACCCTTTCCTTCCTTGCCACGAGGTGATCCGCCACATCACTCTCACTCATGTGGAAGTAGCCAGTCGAGAGGAGGTGAGACACGGTGGGGGTTTGGCTCATTGGAGAGCTAGACTTCATGGAGAGGGGTTGGCAAGTATTGTGGCCTTTGTTGTTGTGTGCTCAGTTGTATGTTTTGTTTGATTGAAGTTGTAGTTGAGATAACCCTATGACCCAACGGGTCACTGGTTTCTCTTCTCCTATTAGAGTTTCTTAGATTCCACTTCTATGTGGGTAGGAGGTTCTATTCATTTATGTCCTTTTGTATTTCTATGTGTTCAACAAGTTCTTGTTGTATCTAGTGTTGTCTAGTTTCTTCTAACAATAAGAGGACGAATGGGTCTCCTTGTGGTAGATCAAATGTTTCTTGTTGTGGTCTTGGATGGATTTCTTCGATCTCATCACAAATAGCCCTCACCCACTCTCCTCTCACTCCTAGGCACATTAGAGAGCTGAGATAGAGGAATTTGTGTGATTGCTAACCTTAACTAGATTTTAGGGTTTCAACCGAAGGTTTAGTTGACCTAGGGTTTGACTTTGTTTTGACTTGTTTTTACCTCGTGATGGTATCAAGGGTTTGATTGGATTGTTTAACTTTGGTTTCCTCCTGATGGTATTGAGGGTTTACAATTTTGTCTATTCTAGGTTTTCTATATGCATGCAAGCTAAATGATATGTAAAACATTTTTTGTGCTTTTTTTTGTATTTTGGAAACAAAAAGTGCTTTTAATCTATGAAAGGGAAATATGTATGCAATCTTATATGATTTTTCTAATGCAAAGTTAACCTATGTTTTTTGGGTCTTTGATGATTTTGAAGTAATCTAATCTCAAGAAAAAGGGAAAATGCTTCTTCTAATAACCTAGATCTAGAAATATGAAAGCAACTAATCTTACATGCAAGATATAATTATCATGGAAAAAGAATTGTTTTACTATTCCCAAGAGCAAATTTGATTTTCTAATTACTATTAATTAGAGAAAAACAATGAAGGAACTTGAGAGAAATGAAGATTTGTGTGACTCCACTACCCTCAACAATCCTTGATAATGAAAACCTTGAGTCCTTTTGTGGCAGTGGGAGATCCTCTCGATGACAAAATGACACAAAGGAGCAAAAAGAAGCTTTGATGAAGCTTGAATGAGCTCAATTGAGAGCTATGGTTGAGCATAATGGCATAGAATGAAGTAGTGTAACGTTGCTTGGTTGAACAAATAAAGCAAAAGGCACCTTCATCCTGTGAGAGCATTTGAATGCTAAGTTGGAGAGCAAAAACTAGCAAGAGCTATGTGCACAATGAATTTGCCTCCCTTTGTGCTTGAGGGAGGGGGGTATTTATAGGTTTAGAAGAAGGGATTGATTGAGAAGTTAACTCATCTGATTGATGAGTTAACAAGGATGATTAAGGAGTTAACAAGGTTGATTACCCTGTGAACTCAGCTAACTATGGAGTGATAAATCAATTATAGCTTATCACTAGAGAGCAAATGGATGTGAGGGAATGCATGAGATTGATTGAAGAGTTAATTGGAGATCAAATAGAGCTAATTATGTATGTGTGGGTGCATGAAATAGTTAGCTCTATATTAGGCATAAAAAATATGCAAACTGGAACAAAAATAGGTGAAAACAAAGCAAAAACGAGTGAGAAACTTGAGTTTTTTTGCGGCTATAAAAATAGTAGGGTCACCCCTTTTGCCAGTAGGGTCATGTTGATGATTGTTTTTACACATTCATAACAAAAGTTAAAATTCACAAAATGAACCTAAACTATCTTGAAAGATATGAAGAAATCAATTAAGAGTTCTTAATCCCAAGTTTATGTATGGTCAGGTCTTGACCTTGTGGACAATTTAGTAGGTTAATGTGAAACTGTAATATGCAAGGGGCCTTACTTGATTTAAGGTGATCTATGACTCACTGGACTCAAATTATGCAAATTGTTACAAATATCAACAAATTATCAATCTCTTTGAATAAATTTCTTATTATATCACAAAGCTGTGTATGATTTATAATGAAACCAACTTTTCTCTTCCAATTGATATAGAAATTGTCCAATATTAACACAATTGTTCATACTTCCTTCAAATGTAAGACAGTTTCCTTTAAATCTCTGCATTTAAGCTAATTATTTCAAATGTTTGGGGAAAAGTTAGAGAAATTCAAATTGAATATCACTCTACTATAGCATCTAAATGCTCTGTTATTCACGTTGTAAGAAATATATCAAATTTAATTAAATCCACAGACTAAATCTCTAAATGTGAAGCCTTGAGTATTTTCATGAACACACATTCAAGATTGCAAGCTTTTAAAGAGGTACTATTTCAAATATAAGAGCCAGAAAACACTCTAAAAAATAGATGCAGAATTCCAGATTTATTTGTATTTAAAATACATAGTCATATATGGTTTACAATGTATGAATGAATCTTTGCTTCATTAATCAACTCAACAGAAAACTTACAAATGTCTTACAGATACAATAAGGAAGCTAGATGCTCCACACATTCCTTAGTGCAGACACAGGCGACCTCCTCCTCTAAACTAAAATACTTTTCTAATCAAAGTGTTCAAACAAATTACAATTGCCAGCTATCTTTCAAGGGTGCATGTTCATCTCTAACCGTTCTCAAAATATCTGAATGGTATCTTTTCCCTCTCAAAGGATGCTATTGGAATCTTTTCAAAAATAAGATTCCCCTTTTCTTTGACTTCTGCCCACAGATACTCTTTACTTGATCTCTTTCCAAAACTGCTACTCCTTTTACAATTTTTACTCCTTCAAATATGATTTGAATTTATTGATTATACCTTCTACAAAGGTGCGATCTCCTCCTAGACTCTTTATCCATATATACTCCTGCATTATAACCCCTTCTTTCAGTTTCTTTTCTTTATTCTCTAAACCTTCACTCTTCTTCTTGTATTTCTTCATTTTGGCACTTTCCTCCATCAATGAATCAATCATTTGTTTTCTCATATATGCCTCAAGATTCTCCATGCATGGTGTTAAAATAGCTTTGAATTCTATTAAAGCCCTTTGCAATTCATATGTTGGTATGTCCATGCATTCATGACCTAAGATTCTTTCTACTATCTTTTTATGTATTCTAATCATGTCATCTGCCTTTTCCTCTAAACCCTGAGCAACTGTTATGCACCTTCTGAGATTATCTTCTTCAAATTTTATTTCTAACCTCGCCTGTGGCACTTGATTTGCCATTGAAGGTGTAATTACTCCTTCATTTATCAATTCTTCTATTCTTTCCTCAATTTCTTCTAACTATTCCAATTCTGATATGCATTCTTCTCTTCTAAATTGACCATTGTATACAAGCATGCTGCATTTATTCTTTTCCTTCGCAGTCAGTTCCCACCCTTTTACTGCTTGTTTTATTACCTATTCTCCTTCTTGCATGACATCATTGAACCATTCTTCAAATACATTGGCTTTAAGCCTTTTATTTTCCATATCTCTTATTTCATCCTTGGATACAATTGCTATCTCACTAGGCAATTCTGGCACTGTTGTATTGGGATCAAATATTCCCTTAATAAATTGTTGCAATTGGATAATGTGTCCTTTCAAATAATCTTGTTTGTCTTTATCTTTTCTCAACATTTATGTTGTTACCTGGTGCATGTCTTCCCACTCAGTTATGTGTTGCTCTCTTGTTGTATGCCCCAGGTCAAAATTAAGTATTTTATACTCATCTATAGTTATTTCCCCTTTTGCCTTTTCTTTTTGGGGTATGGTCAAGTTCAACATCTTAGATCCATCTGGACCTCTTTGTATGGCTGACATGGTTCTAGCCTTTCTCTTTTCCTTCCTTGGTGTGGTATCACCCAGTAGACTTTTAATATCAATAGGTACCAATTGTACCTCCTTCTTTTCTTTCCTTATTTCTGCCCCTAACCAGGTTGGGACTTCTTTCATGCCTTCAACAGTTTTAACTCATCAATTACCTCCTCCTGAGGTCTTTCTATTTCTCCCTACTCTTGTTGTTGTTGTTGTTGTTGTTCTTGTTGTTGTGGAGGAGGTTGCTATTGAGGGGCTGCTTCTTGTATCATTGGCTCATCCTGTTGTTGAGACTCACCCTCATTTTCTTCTTCTTCCATTTCTGTGTCTCCTCCACCTTCATCTTCTTCCTCAGGACCCCCTCCCTTTGATGATTCTTTTTCTTGGTCCTCCTCTATATGTTCTTGCTCTATATTTTATATGTTTATATCTTCTGCTTGTTCCTCAGTTTTACTTTCATCAATATTTCCTGTTTCCTCTTTACTTTCAGTTTTCTTGGCTGCATCCTCTATATTTTCACCTTCCTTTTGTTCTTTTTTAGACCTGCTAATTTGCTCTGTATGTGCAGGTGATCTTACCATTGTATCATCCTCTTTTTCTTCCTTTTTCTATTCTTGCCTACTTTCTATGTTCTTTTCTTCTTCACTCTGTTCATCATAAATATTAAGAATATTCAATACATCTACACCTGAGGTGCCCGTGCTTGTTTCTTCTTTTCTTTGAGCAATTTTTTCTTTGATTGTCCCCTCAGGTGCATCTTCCTTTTTAGACTCCTCAATTTTATGTGCTTCTTCTTGCACATCTTTGATTATTTTAGGAGACACTAGAGTACCAAATGGATCTACCGTTCCTGATTCTTCGTGTACTCCTTTTTCATACACTAGACCTTATTCAATTTCCATCTCTACCTGAGTGTTTTGCTCCTCTTCTTCACTTAAGAATTCACTGGATTCTTCTTCTATTTCAATTTCTTTTCCTACATACATTCCCCTTTCCTCACTTTCACTACTATCACTCTTAATGTGGACAGTCTCAGTGGTTTGTTTGGCTTCATGTGCTTTTGACCCTTGCAACATTTCTCTAGCCAATTCCGTCTTTACCTGAGTATATGCTTGTCTTTTTTTCTGTTGGGGTGGATGCACTAGGTATATCACTCAACTTTGCACCTACCTGCTGTGCTCCTATGACTTCACTTGTTTTTGAAGTCTCCCCTTTTGATATGCTTATTGGTATTGCTTTTCTGATCTTTTGTCCTGTTACTTCCTTGGAAGTTTGTGCTTCTTCCATACTAATCTCATGGCTTAATGATTTTGCCTCTACAAATGTATTAGATGATACTGCTACTATTACTCCCAATGCATAAGGATCCATCAGAGTAGCATTTTTATCCTTCTCTACAATTTTAGCTTCCACAATCCTTCTTTTCTTCTCATAGAAACATTGGGGATCATCACTAGGCTCTCTTACTCTCTTTTTCCCTTTCTTTGGATATGTGATTTCCCTCCCCTCAACTTTGAGCTCTTCAATCTTGTCTTTTAACCATGTTTTTGAAAACAAAATAATTGGTTTGGATAATACGTCCAAAGATGTGTTCCACAGTTGTGAACAATCAGGCTCTATAATAGGAGAAAGCCTGGCACTTGCATAACTGTGATGCAACAACTTATCATCTTCTTTAACCTTTGGAGGAACATATATATCTCCCATAGTTTTCATTTGATCAACTGTTAGCCTTTTATGAGCCTTCTTTCTTACCTCTTTATCATTCTTGCAGTCTGACCAAAAATCTACAATATGTATTTGATGCTTAAACTTTTTATCAATTGTATTTTGAATTCTATGGAAGGGGTCAAACCTTCTGGCTAAATCAAACTCTTCAAATCCATAATATCTCAACTCCTGTTCTGAATAACAAGCAACCTCTTCACTATAGCACGAGTTTCTACCAATTGACCAAGGTAGATTTGCTCTGCTAAACTTCTTCTTGTACATTCTAAAGGCATTTAGATTCTGCCTTGAAAACTCTAGAACAATCAATTTATTAAAAGGATACCTGGGTAACATGAATGGTTTTCCCTCAAATCCTTCAGTTCTGATGTAAGTAAAATGTTCAAATTGAATAAACCAAGAACTATGCAGCCCAATTGTATCCTCTGCATCTTTAGATATCCTCTTATCAGGGTCTTCCCTTAAAATTCTAACCATGTAGGTATAAAACACATCATTAACTAAAGCATACTTCTTCATTACATTTTCCTCCTGTAGATCAGGGTAATGTTCATATACCAGTTTCTGTCCTAGACCACTTCCTAAGGTTCCAACCCTTTCTATTCCATGTATGAATGGTCTAACCTCTGTTACACATGAATATAATATGTATGAAGACAAATAGAAAGGCAACAACTTTTGCTTCCTTAGCATGGCATGTTTCCATATGGCTGTGCTTATGGCCTTGGCCCAATGAATCTGTCCTTGCTCTTTTCCTACTTCTCTCATGAACTCGATGATAGTAAACATCCATGGCTCACACTTAGTGCCATCTCTCAATCCCACCAATCTACTCAGCATTGTAATCATCAGGTATATTTCCTCTTTAAAGTATATTCTTAGTAGATTCTTATGCACTCTGGCCACAGCCTTGGGTTTGTTTTCTGGGCTGTACCAACTATAAAATATCTTACCTCTACAATCCCTTTCATTGGTATGAAAATCTTCATTGTATTGATCTATGTCAATATCCACCATTTTCTCATTGATCTCCAGGCCAAATGTTCTTGCAATACCCTCTGTGGATAAGTCTGTAATGAGTCTTTCATGAAACATTATTTTCCTGGTTGATAGGTCATACAAAATTAAGCAATCTAGACACAAATCCCTGGCTTCCATAGCCAACAGAAAACCCACAGCTCTATACAATCCTCTCTCCCATATACACCTCATGTCCAGTGTAGCATCAGCAGCTATGATTTTCTATAAAACATTATTTGCATCATAATTCCTGATATTAGTGTCTATCCCCACTCCAGTGTAACTGATCAATGACGGATACTCTCTGTGTAATGGCAACTCTTCTTTCTCTATTTATTTGCACAGTTTCCTCTCCTTTTTAACTTTGCCCCTTGTATCTACCTTTTTCTGCTTCGAGGCCATCCTGTGAAAAAATGCATCCTTTTAACTCTTCATTTTACCTTTTACTTAGGGTTTTACTATGATTTTTTTCTACTTTTACCATTTTAACCTAACCTCCATTTGTCTTTTCTATTTTGACTTTCACATTTGTCTAACTCTACCCAATTAATTAACAGTTAAACCAGTAATTTAACAACTATTTATATTTCAAAATGAAAATTACTGACATCTATTTTGCATTTTTTACCACTTGAAATGTAACGGTGTTTTAAGATAAATACCTGTATCTCTTGATCACTCAATTTTCCATCGTTGACTTACTTTACCATTTCTTACCCCGTCCAGCTTCTGGAATTCTGTCGCTTTGATGAATTCTGTTCAATTTTCTGTAGCAATTCTTCGTTTTTGCGGTTTTAACTCTTGACAATGTAAATCTAAAAGCAAAATGAATTTGAATTTACCCTAACTCATTTGAATTTTACTTTTTTTTGGTGTTAGATCAGCATTAATTACAACAATTAATGCGCCTAAGGCTTCGGCTTTCTATTTTAGCATTTAAGTTTTACACTTTTATCCGTTAGTTCATTTCTGCATACATCCTGTTTTTCTTGTATCCTTCCTTGTATGTTATTCTTTGTATGTTCTCATTGTATCTTTTCAATATACAAACATATATGCAAGAAACCATAACTAATGTTATTTCTTTTTTCCCTTTTATCCGTACTTGTATCTTTGATTTGCATATCACTCTTTGTATGTCTCATCGATACAAGCACATTTACAAACAACCCATACAAACCTTCTTTTTACCTTTATCTCCCGCAATGTCTTTTATTCCCTTGTATATCAGATATGTATATCATTAACATACAATCGTCCCAAACATACAAAGATTTTCCTTTATTTAACTTCCTTTTCAAATCTGTCTTGCATCTCTTATTTGTATATCGCTCTTTGTACATTGGCTTGTATATCAGAGATGTATATTATTAACATACAAGCCCAAGATACAATCGGTGGGACCCACTTAACCTTCCACTTTGTATTTCAACGATACAACAATACTTGTATCTACTCTTAGATACAAGCCCTAATACATGCAAACTTATTTGTATCCTTCTTTCAGACCTCTCATCTTTTATAAACCACAGTACATAACTCCTTGGCTCCATACATGTATATAAAGTAAAATGCACCTTTCAATATGCGTTAAGGTACGATGCATTACTTTATCAAATTTTAATGTTTTTTGACTTCCGCACTGTATGTATATGGAAAAGTACAACCCGAAGCATACAACATACAAACTGCAAAACATACCTCGATAAAACCAAATTTAATATTTTCCTCAGATCCATAATAAGTATGTCATGTTGTATATCCCCTTTGTATGTTTCCTTTCAACAAACATACAACCCAAGATACAATCGGTGGGACCCACTTAACCTTCCACTTTGTATTTCAACGATACAACAATACTTGTATCTACTCTTAGATACAAGCCCTAATACATGCAAACTTATTTGTATCCTTCTTTCAGACCTCTCATCTTTTATAAACCATAGTACATAACTCCTTGGCTCCATACATGTATATAAAGTAAAATGCACCTTTCAATATGCATTAAGGTATGATGCATTACTTTATCAGATTTTAATGTTTTTTGACTTCCGCACTGTATGTATATGGAAAAGTACAACCTGAAGCATACAACATACAAACCGCGAAACATACCTCAATAAAACCAAATTTAATATTTTCCTCGGATCCATAATATGTATGTTGTGCTGTATATCCCTTTGTATGTTTCCTTTCAACAAACATACAACCCAAGATACAAACCACGGACTTACTCAATTATCCATTTTATCTTTGAATCCCGTTGAGCCCGATTTGTATGTAAAGGATAAAATGTTAGCAATATACATACAAATACCGAGATATAATAAACCTGACCACTCTTATACGACTAGTACAACAATTCCACATATAAACCTTCCTATAGTGCATTTTACCAAAACACGCATATCTTACAAACTATTAGGAATTTTGGAATGGTTCAAAAAGCAACCCCTATTCATTTTTGACAAAGAATTCACCCATACTCTGCTTTGGTACTTAATGCTATTTTTTCTTTATTTTCAACAAGGTTTGTAACTTTAACTTCCTTTTCCCTTTTACCACCAAGCAAACCCACACTCAAGCAAAAAAGCCACAGCCACATTAGGGGTCCTCATTTTTCTAAGAAGTAAAATGGGGCGTGTTGTGATCACCACAAAAGGTCACCCCTGGGTGACCATGGGTCACCCAGGGGAGATCAGTATTGGATAGGGTCAGATGCAAAAAAATAGGTTGGGAGATGCAAGAAGAGAAGAAATGGAGGGGTTCTGCCTCAAGAAATAGATTAGTCATGTGCAAGAATCCAAATCTCCACTTGCGTCTATAGGATCTCCTAAGGAAGATCTAGAAATAATAGGGGAGATTTGGATTGGTTGAGTGGAACTAAAAATTGAAATCGGGAGATGGATAGGGGGACCTCTAGAAGGCTTCTAGAGGTGCATAGGATGAAAAACATAGGGGAAAGATGAAAACGCACCTATAAGACACTCACAAGGCTTAGGAGCAAGGTAGAAAGCTTAGAAAATGCAAGTCGACAAGTGTCGTAAAAAGTGTTGAAAAGCGTCATAGATGGGGAGAGAGAGAAATTGATAAAGAGGAAACAACACAAGACAAGAAAGAGGATACATCATCAAGAGGTTTGCTACTTAAAGGACATTGTTTCATGCTTACATGTACGTGACAAGGATTTGAATCATCATAGGGGTCCTCATGGAGGCTGTGCATGATTTTTGTGCTTACAATACTGGTAAGCAGAATCAACCACTTTAAGGTGGGGGTATATTGTGGTAAATGCTTGGATATTTTAGAAATTATTGATAAAGTGTGTTTGTGTATGCTTCCTTTTCATCATAAGGTGTCTGCAGATGTAGGTGGGGTCGTGTACTTTGTTTTATTTTGCGTATACCTCCTTTTCACTATAAGGCATCTGCGTGATGCATGTGGGGTTGTATACTTTATACACATGTTTCCTTTTCACCGTAAGGCATCTGTGGATGTAGGTGGGGTTGCATTTTGAAATCCCTTCTACGAAAGACAGGATTGTGTCTTCCCTTGAGCGGTTGCACATCCTTTTAAAAGTCCTCTGTAGAAGTAGGGTTGGATCTTGAGTTATGCACCCTTAAGCATATCTTTGGTGGTTGTAGTAGCGTAGGTCAACCGTTAGGTGTGTTTGGCATCTCTTAGATAGTGGAGTGCAGTGATGAGCTCCTCCCTATCACCCATGTTTGATGTTTATAAGACGTATAGTGTGTCGACGACATACTCTACAGTGCTGGTGTATTCTGTGTGTTTTTCGTGTCTTTCTTGCATGTCTTGCATGTTTTAGTGGCAACGTGTAGCGATGAGCTCCCCCCACGTCATTTTTTTTGTGTGCTTTTGATGGTGGTGCATAGCAATGAGTTTCCCCCATCACCTAGTTAGGGTTATATATATAATTGTTTAATCATGTCTTTTCTTTATGTATACCTTGTGTATTATGTGACTGCATTGATGTCTTCTCCATGTATTGTGTGCTTTACTGTCACCTTCGTATATTATGTGCTTCCTTACTATATTCATTATGTCTTGTGTGATTATCAAGTGTTTTCTTATGTTTGCCTAAGCTTGGGGGCTAGAAATGGTCTTTCGAACTTAGGGTGTGTCTTCACTCTAGTGTTTGATATGCTTTGACCATACTTTAATACATTTATTGATCACAAGATCATACACACATTAAAGTAGGGGCTAAATGTTATGGAATAAAAAGTGGACACTTGTCTTTTTACCTCTTTGTTTAGCTCCTAGGTCCCTGTGATAACATTACACATTCTAAATATTCATCTTGATGCAAAATCCCCTGAAACCAATGCAAATTGGGAACAAGGGGCCCATATTATACCTTACCCTGGACCAAAAAGGTGCCTTGGGATTTCGGTGCCAGTGCCCAAGTCCTCCTTGATTGGTCGGGGCAAATTTAATTTCATGTCAGCATAAGACCTTTAAAAGGGTTTCTCCTTGTAGGCTCTTTTGGTTAATTTGACAAATGTTAGCGGGAAAACATATATAATTGTGTTTTTGAATTCATTATGAACCTAGATAGAGATAGCTAACTTGAAGCATTGGAGTAAAGAGCATTCAAAGCATTCATTATGATTCTAGAGCAGATTTGTATTGTCATTGTGTGTGGTGTTGCAAGTTTGAAGTTATCATCTATCTCTCCTTATGAGTTGAAGAGCATTCATCCTCCTAAGGGTTTCATCACATAGGTGATATCATTGTTGTTCATCATCATTTGATTTCATATATTGATTTGTGTTTAGCCTCTGCCCTGCAAGGGCACACTCTCTTTATCAATGATGTTGGGAGGCTTGAATGCTATCCAGAGATTTGACTGACACAAGTCCCTAAACACCATAACCCCCAAACCCCTTTTCTTCTTATGTGCAGGTTATAGGTGCAAGATTTGGAAAAGTGAAGACACAGGAAGATAGAGCAAGGATTAGGGTTTTGGGATCCAATGGTATTTTTTGAATATTCCTCTATGCAGGACTTGGGTGCTAGCACCCTCATCTTTCTACCCCTGTAGTTTCCAAATTTTGCATTAAGGCAGTCTCTGTAACATTTCTCCAATTTGCAGTTCTTGAAGATTCCACCGTTCTGGATGCAGGTTCTCCCGAAATCACCCTACGACATTCCTGCTTTAGGGAGACAGGTTCTGACGTCTTCTTGATCACTATTGTGCAATTGGTTTCTAATTATCTATTGTAAATCTTCTATTATGATCCGATCTTTGTAGAAATAGGGTTTTGTGTATCATTGATCTAGGGTTTGGTAAAAAGGCTTGATTAAATCAAATCTTTCTATAGCACTCCTGAGTACAAAATTTGTAGCTAAGTCCACCTCCATTTGGTAGTGATTTGGCTCGATTTTGTCCTTGAATGTTATTGTGGAAGAGGGTTTGATCTAGTGTGCATGCTAGTTGTCATCATTCATCTTTTTCATACAAATAGTTACAAATTTAATTATGCAATTTAGCAGTTATTATATTCATTTGATAGGTTTACTTATTTCAGGATTGGTGGTTTTGAACAATCTCCTTTAAAACTTCCTAGATATGCTACAAACTGCATTGTGTTCCTAGAAGTTTGTAGATAGGCATCTTTGGCAAGAAAGAGATATCATGACTGTAAGAAAAATGGTATCATTTCCCTTTGAAGTTAAATCATTATACTTGCAACAAGCCTGAAGATGCAAAGCATGTTGACAAGTTGCTTGCCAAATTTAGTTTCCATCCATATGATGCTAGAGCTTTCTTTGACAATAAAGACTTTGTAAAAATAACCTTTATCTTCCCATGCTACATGAGCATCACCCTCATCTTGAGGATTTTTGGGAGGATTGTGTAGGTGAGCATGAGGCAAGGAGAAGAGATTGAACGAGATTAATAATAGATCAAATGAGGGATTTTAATCTTTGGTGGAACCTTTCTAACATAGTGGATGACTATTCTAATATGGTTGATGAAGGTTATTATGTGGAAAGTTCTAAACCCTTGTCTAGGCTGAGATGGTCCAAAACGGAGATCACTGATAGTTCTGTTAGATCTTATTTTGTATTGGCTAAAAGTTAGAGGTGGTTAAATCTAAGATAAATGGTCACACTACAGGTTCCCCTTAGCAAAAGGAGCAAACAATGGTGGGACAACAAACTACTGCAGGGTTTTCTTCTCAAAATACACCTACCAAAGTTCATTCCACTAGATCCTAGTCTACTACAAAAGATGGTAAACTAAAGGAGCAATGTGAAGGTGATAATTATCCTTTAAGAAAAAATTTGGAAATCAAAATTCCTCTAAAACCTTACTCTGAGAGAGTGTCAAGTCAAGAGCAGGTACAACAAGATCATGAGGATAGAGTGGCTTCTTCCCCATCACATCATGGTAATGTATCTCCATCTTCTATGCAAACTCCCCTATCCAGTTCACATAATGTAATGTCTTCTCCACCTTCACCTTCACAATAGCAAAGGGATGTTCCTTGTACTCCTCCACCTGATTTGGTGCCCAATACAATGGCTGATGATTAATTTGTCTTTCCATCTCCCACTTGGTTGAGGGATGCATTCAATAAGAAGAGAAAATATACACAGGTAATTGATACAAAATTTGATGCAGTTGTCAGATTATTACAATTGGACAATCAAGCTAAGAAAGCAAAAAGGATGTCCATGCTAATGGTTGATCCAGCTACAAAACACCAATATGTGGAACTAGCAGAACTTATTGTTGAAAAAGATGAAAATTAACTTTCTATGGATGATTTTCATGTTAGCAAGGTTGATTTAGGGCCGCCTTAAGTACAAGGAGATATTCACAATGCTAATCTATCTGTGGAGATTCTAGCTACAAGGTTGGAGGAAAGGGAGAAAGAAAATGAGTTGTTATAACAACAGGTGAATATTCTCACTTCATCTATCAGATCTATAGTAGATACTACTTCCCAACCTTTATATGCAACCATGGACTCTCCTGTCAAAGTTCCTCCTAAGGGTGTAAGCTCAGAGGTGGTTGACTAGATAACTAAATATGAATTTTTGAGGAAGGCTACCGAAGACTCGGTTGAAAAGCTAACAGTTGAAGGTATGTTATATCTTCATGAAGTAATTCTTTTATCTACAAAAATCTCTGGCAAACAAACTGAAGTGTTGGCTAACTTGAAAGTAGTCAAGTAGGAAGCAATGCTGAATGTTTCTACGAATGGATTGCAAGAAATGATCAAGGTGGATTCTAGTGTCCTAATTTCTAAAAATGTAATTGGTAAACTAGAAGATAATGAATCGGTAAAATGGTTAAATGTCATTGATTGGAAGCTATTGATGGTAAAACAATGCTTGACGGATTTGAAAACTGTGACAAAGAATTATAAGTCATATTTAATGGATCTCAGAAGATCTTGTGTATCTCTAGGGGTTGATATTATTGATGAAATTGAAACAATTTTACTTGATACTAGTGTTGCCAAACAAGTCTTCAAAGATTTGTTAGTAGAAGAACTAAAGAAAAAAGATACCCATGATGGCAATCCAATCAAGAAACTGTGCAATGTGTTTGCTTACCTTTTGTCTTTCAAAAAGGATGTTGTAGAGTTACACAAGAAATATGAGGATTCAAACAATGTTTTAAATAATGATGTGGTGGAATCAGTTGAATATGACCACCATACCCAATGGTAAATCCATCATTCCTATATTGAACAAGTCCAAGATCCTCAAGGCAAAATTGGATGCTTCATAGGTATCTGTAGACCAGCCAGTGAAGAATGATCAAGATGAATAGGTAGATAAAGATGAGTAGGAAGACCGAGATGCTGATGAAGAATATGGACAAGATGTCCCAGCCTAATGTTTTATTGCTTTCCTTTTCAAAGATTTTGGCATACATTATTTTATATTGAACTTTATTGGCCATTCCTTCTTTATTGTGGTATTAAAAGAAGGAATGTTTTATTTTTAATTGTATGTTACAAGAAGCAGTTACATGGTGGAGTTAGTTTTTGTTACAATTGCTATATAATGGATGAGCAAGGATATGTTGGGATCTTTTGGTGAAATTGCTTTGTGACTAGATCACTTGAGGAGTTGTTGTAATGTTTTAAAATGTTGTGTTTTAAAACATTCAAGGTTTTTGACATTTGAGCATGTTAGCTGTGTAATATTTTCTAGGTGATAAAGTGTTATGCTATATCTCCATTCATTAATACAGGAGAAGTTTGGCATTGGTTGGACTATCTTGTTATTATGTTATTAGTTCTTCTTTTGTGGAGTTGATGACAAATTGAATAAAGGAAAGTCTTGCATGGTATACATAGTTTTTGTTGTATTGAAAGCCTATTTAGCTCATGTTAATATTATCAAAATACTTGCATTCTTATGTTTGCTTGGTATTGTGATAGTGTTGTTTTAATCAAGCTTCTTAACATCTAAGTTTATGTCCCATTCTTGTGTCTGGGTGAAGCTATGATCATCATCTTTTATTTTGGAAATATTCTCTATAAGTGTGTGGGGCATTTGAGGTGTCTTTGTTATTCATATTATTGGAAATTTTTACTTTTCCTCTTTCAAGTCAAAAGCGTATCCATAAAGTTAGTTTTATCTTACGAAAGGAGCTACCCCTTTCCCAAATGCAGAGAGTGATTGTAAAAATCATTTACAATTTGCTTAACTATTAGTGCTTTTGTCATCATTGTATTGGGCATAATATTTATAAGAGTTTGGTGGAAAAAATCTGTTCACGAATAGATTTTTGGCGACTTTGCTAGGGACCTGAAAGGACATTTATAGGTTGTCTATCTTACTCTTGGATATTTTGCATTTTTGGGTAGTCAAATTAATGCGGGCATGGTCTATTCAGTGTTGCAATCTATTTAACTAAGTGAAAGTTTTTTGAGAATGTTACCCGGAGAGCTGAAACCATTGTACACTCAATAAAGACACCCGAATATTTGATCAACTTTTTAGAAATCATTGATCAATGAATTCATAGAAGTGACTCTTGATTGGACATTGGTATCCCACACGATATCTATTTAATCAGAGTATAACTATTAATGGTTATACAAAGAAAGACATTTGGTCCAGTCTTGCAACCAAATCTCAATTGGGTTGACATTGAATAAGAAGCTATTCTAACTGACCTGCAAAACGTAGCTTGGAGGCAATGGAGAAACAATTAGGAGTTTCACCAAGTAAATCAAATACTTGACTTTGAAGAGGAATTGGGAGAGGAACTAATTCAACAAGAAAGATGTTTTGGGGGAGGCATGAAAATTTCCTTATTGAAGGAGTAGTTGATGTGGCTTGAAGGGAAAGAGCTTTCTAGATTCATGTTGTCCCTGATAACTGACAGTGAAATAATCATAATCAACAGCAACACAATCAGAATCCTCAACCAAATAACCCACAAAATAATCAACAGTGAGTAACCAAGCTGGCTAAGAAAAGATACACAAGAGGTGATCACAGAAAAGGAATTATTGATCCTGATTTTGAGACATTAATGAAAGTTGGTTTCACTACAGACTTTTCTTCCACTAGGAAGTTATCAAAAACATCTAGTAGACCACCTTTACCTACTAAGGCATTAGAAAATTCTCCTATTTTCCAAGCGCTGGTCTTACACTATATAGTTCTTCCCCTCACTATAAATTTTCAAAATATCATGGCACACCAGCAAGGTGCACAGCCAATGGTTCCTTGGGGAGCCACAATTGGACCATTGTCCTTAGGAAATCAGTTGCAATACCTCCCCCATGGATTCCAGAAGATTATTCCTAATTTTAAGGGAGATAGTAAGGTTTCTATAGATGAACATATTCATGACTTCTTTTCTACATGTTCAGTTCTGGGCATACAACATGAGGATGTCTCAATAATATTATTTGTTGAGTTTCTGACTGATGCTGCCACTGATTAGTTTTATCATTTACCATTAGCATCTATTGACTCTTGGGCTAGCATGATTCAGAAGGTTGAGGACAAATATAAGAATCTAGAAGATGAAAACTCCTTGATAGAAGAACTTACTCATATGAAAAAGGGCATTCAAGAACCTATGAGAGAGTTTGTTGCCAGGATCAACAAGCTAGTTAAAAATATACCAATAGCCAAAAGAACTACAAATGATATGAACAAAGGTTTCTTTATTAATGCACAACTACCAGATGTCATCTATCAATTGAAGAGAGATAGGGTAGCTACTCTAGAAGCAACTCAGACATCCACTATAGAAATTGAAGATGATTTGCTTGCAACAGGGAAGTGGAAGAAAGAACTCTAGAATTAGAAAAATCCTGCCACAACTTCCACTGACCCCATGATTTAGAAGTTGGCTAATGAAATAATTGCCCTTAAGAGGCAGCTACCAAAAGCACATTAGCCTTAGAAAGGGTATGTACCACCAAACAATAACAAAGGCAAAACCTTGGAATTACCTACGGCAGTGCAACATATAGCTATAGAAGGACCTTCTTTGAACAACAAAGGAAATATGATGTGTAATTTTCATTTGACTTTGGATCATGATGGTGCTTCATGTCCTAAGATGAATAGATTTATGAAAATGTCTACAATGTGAGAGGTCATTGTTGAAGAAAACTCTGATGATGAGAGACATGTTCCCACTGGTGACTCTACTATTGGAATATGAATCTAATTCTGATAAAGGAGAGCATGTTCTCACTGAATTGGATGGGCAAGCATATTCTATTCATACAAGTAAGCTAAATTAGTCTCCAAAAGGAAAGCATCATAGTAAAGCTCCATCAAAGGATGATTGCACTGCTATGCCCAAGTACATTCTATCACAAAATGCAACCTCTAGACATGCATCTGCAACAACTAATAAAATTTCTACTTCTACTTGGGTAACTTCTTCTATTGATAAAATTTGTGGTTATTTTGATATTGTAGAGTATTGTAAAAATACAAAAATACAGATATCACAAGTTGAATACTTGAGGTTAAATCCTAGTGAATTACATCTTGTAAACTATGTCAAGTCAAATAATGTTTGGGCTCATGTAAATACCCAACCCTTAGTATCGCATACTAAAATCTCATCTTGTAATGCCTCATCAAAGACTAAAGATTTTGTCCCATTAGTAGCTCATGAGAAACTGAATCCCTTTTATGTATCCTTGTATAGAGTTCGATGTAGGCTAAGTGATTTCTTAATTGACTCAAGCGCCTCAGATAATGTCATGCCAGCTAAAGTGGTGTGTACCCTAGGTCTTAGCATGACAAAAACTCATGGGAAATGTTTTTTCATGGAGTCAAAACAAGTACCCCTGATTGGGAGGATCAAGGATGCACAAGTAGCCTTAGTCACTTACCCTAACAAGAGGTTGAAATTAACTATACAAGTAGTTGATGTTCCTGCAATCTATGGAATTCTTCTAAGCTGAAGTTTTTGTAGAGATTTGGGGGTGAAATACAATTAGATTGGTCCCATGCCCTCATTTGAGTAGTAGGGAAGAAAGTTTGCCTAGAGCTAGAACCCAAGGCAAAGTTCACAGTATTAAAATTAGATGATCCAAAGTCTCAGATTTTGTATGAGGAAACTGATTTTGGAACCTATATGCTATCCTCTATACATAGAAGTGAAAGATCTAACCTAGATGAGGAGAATATTGCATTGGGGTTATGGGCGCTGGAGTTTGATGGGAGTTGTTCTAATTTAGGTTATGGGGTAGGAGTTGTTTTAACCTCGCCAACTGGAGAGAAATTTCTTTTTTCTTATAAGCTGGAGTTCAAGAATACTAATAATACTGCAGAATATGAGGCTTTGTTATTGGGTCTTGATGCAGTGAAAGAGAAGGGAATTATAGAATTGAAAGCAATAGGGGATGTTGAGCTAATTGTCAAGCAGGTGAGAAAAGTCTTTGCTGTAAAGAATGATAGATTGAGGCATTACCGAAATAGAGTATGGGATAGTATTGAGTATTTCGATGCTTTTAATATTGAAGTTGTTCCATGTGAACAAAATTCAAGAGCTGATTCACTAGAAGTGCAACTTCATTGCTGCTACCTCATCTAGATTTCAAAGATAAGGCATAGAAGATATAACTTGTATACCACCCTAGTGTACTAGATAATGCCAATCATTAGTAGGTATTCAAGAATGATAACCAGATTATTAGTTTCCTTGAGAAGGCAGACAAATTTGTGAATCTTTATTTCAAAGACAACTTTTATGAATGTAATGAAAAATGCCCAAGTTCTAATGAAATCATAGAAGATGGAGTTATTAAGCAGAAGGGTAATATTATTCCCAAAGGCCTCATCTCTTTGGAAGACCTTTTTGATAGGCATGATGGGTATGTGAAAGATAAAACCAAAAGTTCTAAAAATAGTTCTGTAGAATATGAGAAAGTTAATAAAGGAACTGTAGAGAGTCCAAAGATAGTATGTATTGGGAAATGTTGCATGCCTAAAGAAAGAGAAAGGATAATCAAACTACTGATCACGTATAAGGATGTGTTTTCCTAGTGTTATGAAGATTTAAAAATTTCATGAATGAAAAGTTTCAACATCACATCCCATTGAAACCTGGGGTGTCTCCAATTAGGCAGAAGCAGAGGCCTTACAATCCCAAGGTCATAGAAGCTATCTTTCAATAAATTGATAAGATGTTGAAGGCTAAGATCATTTACCCCATACATCATTCCACCTAGGTAGCTAACATATTACCTGTATGGAAGAAGAGTAGAGAAATTAGAATCTACATAGATTTTAGAAATCTTAATCAATCTTCCCTCAAAGATAATTATCCACTTCTAGTGATGGATCATATACTGTAGGTAGTTTCAGGGTTAGAAATGATGTCGATTTTGGATTTTTTTTCTAGTTATAAGTAGATTAGCGTGGATAAAGAAGACCAACATAAGACAATGTTTACCATACCCATAGGTACTTTTGCTTATAATCACATGCCTTTTGGTTTAATTAATGTTGGGGCTACATTCCAATAGGCCATGGACTTATCTTTCAGTTATTTAAATAATAAGATCATTGTCATGTATCTAGATGACCTTACTATTTTCTCCAAGAAAAGGGAGAATCATTTCGAAGATTTGGAGACTATGCTAGAACGCTGCCACTTACATGGTATTTCCTGAAATCCCAAGAAGTCCATCTTTGTAGATACATAGGGAAAGCTATTAGGCCATATATTTTCAAAAGAAGGGATAAGAATTGATCCAGAGAGGGTAGAATCTATTCTAAAACTCACCCCTCCTATCAATGTGAAAGGAGTGATATCTTTCTTCGGGCAAGTGAACTTTTTGAGAAGATTTGTCCTTGAGTTTTCTGAATTGACCAGGCATATCTTAGATATGACAAAAGGTAAACATGCCTTCAAATGGACAGAATCTAGGAAACAAGCATTCTTTGATATTAAAGTTACAATTACAAATGATCTTGTTCTTGTGCCTCCTGAATTTAAAAAAGATTTTATTGTTTATAGTTATGCTTCTAAGCATACTTTGTCAGCCATCTTAGTACAAAAGAATGAGCAAGGGGTTGAATCCCCTATTGCTTTTATGAAAATCCCACTAAAGAAGCATGAATTGAATTATTCTTAGGTTGAGAAGCATTCTTATGCAGTGGTTAAGGTGATGAAATAGTTCAGATTTTATGTGTTATATTCACACACTACAGTGTTTGTTCTTGATCCTATTGTAAAGAGTATCCTAGCTCATCAAGATATCAGTTGTAATAGGAGAGGAGTATGCCTAGCCAAAGTACAAGAATATGATGTGGAGATAAAATTGACTAAGTTAGTTAAGGGCAGAGGACTGTGTCAGGTGATAGGTAAAAATAAAGTTGAATCAGAAGATCTACCTCTTGTTCTTTTTACTGGAGTCAAGGATGATTGGTTCTCCCAGATTGCCTATTACTTGACCTACGATGAGTGTCCTCCTCATTTATCCGCAAAGGAGAAAAGGAATATTAAACTCAAGGCAGCAAGGTATGTACTCTAGAACAATTCTCTATACAAGAAGAGTGTGGATGGTATTTTCCTAAAGTGTGTTGGTAAAGACTAGCATGTAAGGCTCCTCAATCTTTTCCATAATAAAGCTTGTGGGGGTAATTTTTCTTCCTCTATAACTGCTTTCAAAATTTTAAGACATGGTTATTATTGGTCAGGGATGTTCAAGAATGCCCATACCTGGGTGCCCAAATGTGAGAAATGCATGCAGTTCATAGGCAAGCCACAATTAGCAACTTTACCTTTAAGACCAGTTGTTGTAGAAAAACCCTTTCAACAGTGGGGATTAGACTTCATTGGACCTATCAACCCCCACTCAAGTGCTGGTCATACTCACATTTTGACTGCAACTGATTATTTTAAAAAGTGGGTAGAGGCAGTGCCTATGAAGCAGACTACATCAAAGGTAGTATGTGACTTCATTAAACATAATATCTTGGTTAGATTTGGGGTTCCACTAAAGATAGTCACATATAATGCCTCAAACTTTTCATCTTATGAAGAAACTTCTTTTTGCTATGATCATGGTATTTCTCTAGCCCATTCACCTAATTATTATCCACAAGGGAATGGACAAGTTGAGTCTAGCAATAAGAATTTGACATCTATTGTACAAAAATTAGTGGATGAAAATCAGAGAAACTGGCATAAGAAACTTTATGATGCTCTCTGGGTAGATAGGATCACACATAAAAGGGCTATAGGGATGTCACCCTTTGAGTTGGTCTATGGGATGAATAGTGCTTTTCCTATTCCACTAGATTTATCAGCTGCTAATTTGCAAAAGGCTATTAAAGATGAGCAGTTTTAAAATGCATTAATAGAAAAGAGAATCATGTTTTTAAACAAAGTTGAAGAACAAAGGGAAGAATTCATGGATAGAATCACTCAACATCAGTTACAAGTAAAAAAGGTTTTTGATAAAAGGGCCAGGAAGAGAGACTTTGTAGTTGGAGACTTAGTGATGCTATGGGACAATAGAAGAAAACCGAGAGGATCTCATGGAAAGTTTGACTCGTTATGGAAGGGACCATTTGTCATAACACAGGTATGTGAAAATAATGCATTTATGTTGTCTTATCTTGATGGAACTCCTATGCCTCTTCCCTATAATGGGCAGAACTTGAAATTATACAATATGTAAAATGGGTTATTCCTCATATATACTATAGTTTTCCCTGCTTTCTATTTTGTTTCCAGTTTTGTGTTTCGGTATGACTCTTTTCCCATTGAATAAGGCCCTTGGTCAAGCATAATTCTGTGTTCTCTTCATCCTCCTTAGTCCTCGTCCACAGTTAGAGCTAGCTATTGTGCAAGTTTTTGCCTTCCTGTTAAGTATAAAATTTGGTCTACCTTGTTTCTATTGTTATTTTTAAAAAAAGCCTCTAAGTGAAAACATTCTTTTCCTTTTATCAGTAATTTTCTGAGTTCACGAACCTTATCACTAAGTTAGTTAGTTTGTGAACTTCCCTACTTAGCGATGCTAACCTATATTTCCTTTGTCAGTTTGTTTTTCTATCAGCATATGTTATACTTCACAAACTTTACTTGTGTTTTCCTTCCTTTTCGCTTAATTCTTAAGTTCGCAAAATCCCTAATTAAGCGATGCCTTCCATTATTTTGATTAAGATAATCGAGAATGGCCCAAACCTATAAAAAAAAGCCTAAAAGGTAAGAAGTCTGAGTCTTACAATAAGTAAAACTTATCACAGATAAAACAAAACCCAAAGCATAAAAGTAGACATAGAAATAATAGCTAAATAAAAGACCAGCCATGGATGAACAATAGAGACCCTATTGATTGATAGAAAATTGAGGCCACTGATGGCCTGGCACTCCCTATTGGGAAACTCAATCTTATCTTCGAAGGAATTCTCTTGCTCCTTGCTAACCTATCCATCTGAGGTGTCCTTGCAGAACTCCTTACCTTTATTGTTCCTACTCTTGGCTTTGGTCCTGTTAGCAGGCCCTGTAGTTGTTGGCTACTGTAAGTTGGTGCTCGTAGGAGTAGTTCTAGAATTACCCTCTCTAGCTGCCTTCCTCTTCTCTAATTTAGCTTGGAACACATACAAAGTGGTGGCTAAGTTCTTGACTGTTTCCTTATTGAAAGCTACAATTTCCTCCATGTTCTTCATAATGTTCTCCTGGTTTTTCTTAATCCTTTTCATTTCATCTTCCAAGTTCTCCCACTTTTCAAACATTTTGGCAAGATTCTCAACCTCCTACCACAACTCATCATCCTTTTCTTTAGGCCACTCTGAGGTTTCCAGCTGGGTGATGCCTCCCCTTGTTTATAATTTACTTTGTGAAACTATTATTTTTCTGATAAAGGAAATCAAAGAAAGTTTATATCGCCCTTTTTGGTCGTTCACAAACTATTAAGTTTATTGATGGGTGAAATTGCTGATATGCATGCACTATGGAGATCACATAAAAGGGAAAAAATAGAAGAACATTTGGTTTATGAAGTTGTAGGTTCACTGGTGTAACAATTAGTCAATGTGTGTTTTGACCGATCATTAAGCTAATAAAGTATGAGATTACTAGGTTTTGTGGTTCATGAACTTGTAAGTTCATCGATTGAAGAGTTTACATATGAACATTTCTCTCGATAAAGAGCTTCCTTGAAGTTATGTTCATGAAGTGATTAAGTAACCAATAAATTAACTCAACCAATACCCCAATCAGTAAAATCATTTATTGCGGAAGCATTAAATTAGTATTTGTTATGACCTAATTTGTCTACATTATATACAATTGGGATTTTGTTAAACATATTATCAGAGTTACAGTTTGCGTAGCGATTGGGGTTTATCCTTCACAGGCATTTATCTTTCAGCTTTCAACCACCATGCTATAGGAGGTGAGTCCACTGCCATATCATTCATTTTATTTAAATATTGCATTATTGGCACTTGTTGGGGGAAAGCATCGGTGTTGTTGTCTTACATTTTTCATGACTATTGAAACTGTCATATGTCAAGGTGCCATATACATCTTTTTTTCCCACCATAAACCAGTTACTCTTGGGGACAATTAACTGTGCAATTGAGTGGTTGATACGATTTACAAATATGAAGTACAAATACCAGGGTTTGGATATTTCTTTCATAATAGACAATCAATTGACAAATATTAAGGATACAGACTTAGGCCACATAGATTTGAAGGAGTTTTGGGAGAGAATGAATGCTAACCCTACAGAGCCTATAGTGGAGATGACATTTGTAAGTGGGCTTGCACACATGGGAGGTTTTCCCCAAACTGTATAGTGTCAAGACCTCGTGTTAGCTTGTATTGAAAATTACCATGTAGAAACAAGACAAGTAAGAACGGCTGATGGTGAAGTGGTATCCCAATTGGATGTTGAATCCATTAGCAGTACTTTTAAACTACCTATATGGGAAGAATATGCTGATATGTCCATGGAAACTAGTTAGAATTATTATGTAGATGGAAATAAATGGTGCAAAACAACCATCACCACTACTTGGCTTAAGAGAGAGAAAAAGGGAGGGTCACAGCTTCCTAAAAACCTAGTCAGAGATTTGTTTAAGGATGACATTTCTGATATGATTACACTATTACACCGAGTAGTGGGAAGTACAGATTCCAATGAGTTTTAAGAGTGGATGTGCTAGTTCATATTAGTCATTTGTACTAGGAAACAACATATTGATTGGGCTAAAATCACTAGTGACCATCTGAATGATCAATTAGTCAACTTTCAAAAGAGGAAAAACAAATTTCATATGTGCTCTTATCTCTTTTACCTCTTGGCTAGTACTCAAAGGGTATGGCCTGGTCTAGAAACCTTAGGTACTTTTGACAAGGAAACAAAAGTGCATGACTACTTCTCCCAATTGCAAGAGGAATTTGCTGATAAGGATTATAGGAGAGTTAATGATGTTTTTCTGATGTTTATTGAGGAAAATATATGGGAACCCTGAAGTGAGAATTTTAGTAGAAGATACAAATTTAATTATGCAATTTGGCAATTATTATATTCAATTTGATAGGTTTACTTATTTTAGGATTGGTGGTTTTGAACAATCTCCTTTAAAACTTCCTAGATATGCTACAGACTACATTGTGTTCCTAAAATTTTGTAGACTAGCATCTCTGGCAAGCAAGAGATATCATGACTATAAGAAGAAAGGGTATCCTTTACCTTTCAAGTTAACTCATTATACCTATAATAAGCCTAAAGATGCAAAGCATGTTGATAAGTTTCTTGCCAAATTGAGTTTCCATCCATATGATGCTAGAGCTTTCTTTGACAGTAAAGACTTTGTAAAAAGTAACCTTTATCTTCCCATGTTGCATGAGCATCTCCCTCATCTTGAGGATTTTTGGGAGGATTGTGTAGATGAGCATGAGGTAAGGAGAAGAGATTAGATGAGATTGACCATAGATCAAATGATGGCTTTTAATCTTGGGTGGAACCTTTCTAACATAGTGGATGACTATTCTAATATGGTTGATGAGGGTTATTATGTGGAAAGTTCTAAACCCTTGCCTAGGTTGAGATGTTCTGAAAGGGAGATCACTGATATTTCTATTAGATCTTATTTTGTATTGACTAAAAGTCAGACGTGGCTAAAATCTAAGATAAATGGTCACACTACAGGTTCCCCTTTGCAAAAGGAGCAAACAATAGTGGGACAACAAACTGTTGTAGGGTCTTCTACTCAAAATACACCTACCAAAGTTCATTCCACTAGATCCCAACCTACTACAAAAGATGGGAATGATGTAGGAGATTCAACCCAAGGAAGGATGGTAAATTAAAGGGGTAATGTGAAAGTGATAATTAGCCTATAAGGAAAAAGTTGGAAATCAAAAAGCCTTTGAAACCTTACTCTGAGAGAGTGTTAGGTCAAGAGCAGGTACAATAGGATCATGAGGATAGAGTGGCTTCTTCCCCATCACATCATGGTAATGTATCTCCATCTTCTGTGTAAACTCCCCTATCTAGTTCACATAATGTAATGTCTTCTCCACCTTCACCTTCACAATAGCAAAGGGATGTCCCTTGTACTTCTCCACCTAATCCGGTGCCCAATACAATGGCTGATGGTTAATTTGTCTTTCCATCTCCCACTTGGTTGAGGGATGTAGTCAGTAAGAAGAGAAAATATACACAGGTAATTGATACATAATTTCATGCAGTTGCCATATTATTACAATTGGAAATTAACCTAAGAAAGAAAAAAGGATGTCTAGGCTAATGGTTGATCCCGTTACAAAACACCAATATGTGGAACTAGCAAAACCTATGGTTGAGAAAGATGAAAATGATTTTTCTATGGATGATTTTCATGTCAGCAAGGTTGATTTGGGGCCTCCTTCAGTACAAGGAGATATTCACAATGCTAAGCTATCTATGGAGATTCTAGCTACAAGGTTGGAGGAAAGGGAGAAAGAAAATGAGTTGTTAGAAGAACAGGTGAATATTCTCACTTCATATATCAGATCTATAGTAGATACTATTGCCCAACCTTTAGATGCAACTATGGACACTCCTATCAAAGTTCCTCCTAAGGGTGTAAGCTCAGAGGTGGTTGACTAGATAAGCAAATATGAATTTTTGGGGAAGGCTACTGAAGAGTGGGTTGAAAAGTTGATAGTTGAAGGTATGTTATATCTTCATGAAGTAATTATTTTATCTACAAAAATCTTTGGTAAACAAACTAAAGTGTTGGCTGACTTGAAAGTAGTCAAGAAGGAGGAAGCAATGTTGAATGTTGCTAGGAATAGATTGCAAGAAATGGTTAAGGTGGATTCTGGTGTCCTGATTTCTTAAAATGTAATTAGTAAACCATAAGATAATGAATCAGTAAAATGATTAAATGTCATTGATTGGAAGCTATTGATGGCAAAACAATGCTTGACGGATTTGAAGATTGTGGCCAAAAATTACAAGTCATATTTGATGGATCTCAAAAGCTCTTGTGTATATCTAGGGGTTGATATTATTGATGAAACTAAAACAAATTGACTTGATACTAGTGTTTCTAAACAAGCCTTCAAAGATCTGTTAGCTGAAGAACTAAAGAACAAAGATACCTCTGATGGCAATCCAATCGAGTAACTATGCAATGTGTCTGCTTACCTGTTGTCTTTCAAAAAGGATTTTGTGGAGTTACACAAGATATATGAGGATTGAAGCAATGTTTTAATGATGTGGAGGACTCAGTTGAATATGACCACCATACCCAATGGTAAAGCCATCATTCCTATATTGAGCAAGTTTAAGATCCTCAAGGCAAAATTGGATGCTTCACAGGTGCCTGTAGACCAGTCAATGAAAAATGATCAAGATGAATAGGTAGACAAAGATGATTAGGAAGACTAAGATGCTGATGAAGAAGATGGACAAGATGTCCCAACCTAATGTTTTATTTCTTTCCTTTTTAAAGACTTTGGCATACATTATTTTATATTGAACTTTATTGGCCATTCCTTCTTTATTGTGTTATTAAAAGAAGGAATGTTTTATTTTTAGTTTTTTGTTGCAAGAAGTAGTTACACTGTGGAGTTAGTTTTTGTTACTATTGCTATATAATGGATGAGTGAGGATCTGTTGGGATCTTTTGGTGCGAAATTGCTTCATGACTAGATCACTTGAGGAGTTATTGTAATGCTTTGAAATGTTGTTTTTTAAAACATTAAGGATTTTTTACATTTGAGCATGTTAGTTGTGTAATATTTTCTGGGTAATAAAGTATTATGCTTTATCTCCATTCATTAATACAAGAGAAGTTTTGCATTGGGTTGGACTATCTTGTTGTTATGTTATTAGTTCTTGTTATATGGAGTTGATGACAAATTGAATAAAGGAAAGTCTTGCATGATATACATATTTTTTTGTTGTATTGAAAGCCTATTTAGTTCATGTTAATGCACTTGCATTCTTATGTTTGTGTGGTATTGTGATAGTGTTGTTTTAATCAAGCTGCTTAACATCTAACTTTCTATCCCATTCTTGTGTCTGGGTGAAGCTAAGATCATCATCTTTTATTCTGGAAATATTCTCTGTAAGTGTGGGGGACATTTGTAATATCTTTGTTATTCATATTATTGGAAAAATTCCCTTTCCTGCTTTCAGGTCAAAAGCATATCCATAAAGTTAGTTTTATCTTATGCAGGGAGCTGCCCCTTTCCCAAATGTAAAGAGTGATTGTAAAACTCATTTACAATTCATTCAATTGTTAGTGCTTTTTTCATTATTGTATTGGGCATAATATTTATAAGATTTTGGTGGCAAAAATCTATTCACTAACATACATATGCCAATCGCATTTGCAGGACATTGATAAAATTTGTGGATCTTGCCTTTACATCTGCCAATTGCATTTTCTTGAAAGCTTGTAAAATCCATTTAAAAAATCTATTTTGTACATATGTTGTAATCATGGCTTTCCATGAAACCACATTTCTTTGAGGCATTATGTCAAAAAATTGATGTGCATATTCATGTGCCTTGTTGTGCTGCCTAACATGTCTACTGATTTGTAGTATATATTGCAAGTTTTAACGTTCTTTGTACACTACATTTTTAATGTGTGTTTATTGTATTTTGGCAGGTCATCTATTCACTTTTTAGTACTAAATAAGACGTAAGAAATGGACAATGATTTCCTCTCCATTCATGTAAATTTTTGTGCTAAATTTTGTTGATCCATGTATTATAGGTTATACCTAATTTTGCAATTTCCATGGGGTAGGTTCAACAAAACTGTGTTAATTGTGGTGTCTGTATAGGGAAGTAATTTTGTGAGACATGCAGATTCTTTGATGATGATGTATGTTCTAAATCCCTTTTTATCTTTTGTAGTTTTGATTCCTTGGAATCAAGTTTAGATGTGATAAAATGCTTTCAAAAATAGACACACAATGTGTGGGAGAGTTTTTGTATCATACTACTTACAAGGAAATGCATCAAGGCAATAAATTTTCTAAATTGAAAGAAGAAATATTTTTTTGTTCACTCTTTCTATAGGATATGCTAGACGTACAATGGAAATATAGAAATAATTTTTATTTATCTCTAACAAATCTAAGAATTAACTAGATTGGTTGATTCTGTAGGATTATGAGTATGTAACTTATAATCATGTGGCATTTGACATTGCAAATCATTTTTGTGAGATGATGGTAGACTACGATATAGAAACACCACATTTACTAGATAAAAAGAAGTCTTTGGGTTTTTAATTGATGCTTGCTCTTTGTTTACCTATTTTGGTTCCCTACTCTCATTCTATGTGGTGACATCTCTATTTGTATTTACTAATAAATATTTCTTGAATTGATATGAAATTTCTTGTTTTATCTCATACATACTATCAACCATTTCATATCCAATAAATTTGTAATGAGAAAGATTATTAGCATATTGAGTTTGTGAAACTAAGCATAGACATATTTTTAGGGTCCTAGAGAAAAGAACTTGAAAGTTGACATCATATTCCTAGTATCATGTCATGCCAAATAGGTTCTAGATCTTCAATTACTCGAAGGCATTTGACTTGATACAATTTTCTTTTGGTAATTTCAGTCTTCAAGGGAATATTTATTTAAGAAACTAGGACATAAAATATCTTCTGTGTATCAATTATTTCTTTGCTTTTGTGGTGGTAGATTTTACAGAACACTAGAGATTTGTTGAATGCTATTTGAAAGGATCAGGTGAAGTATACAAGGCTTACTATATGTTGATATCATTGTTGTTTCTTCTTGTAAACATATACTTGGTAATAATAAGGTCTCGAATCCATGAATGCATGCATGAATGTTGATCAAGGATTTCCATCTAGAATTTATGTGCTTTAACTACTACTTCAATTTGCATAAGAATTGAGTTTAAAAAGTTTTTGTAGGTCTCTTAAATTGTTGGCTCCTCATAGGATTGGTTCCTTGATTTTAGGGAGGATAATGGCTTTATGAATTACTAATAGATTTACTAATCTTTCTTACTTATTAATGTTTTGCCAATTAACTACTGTCATTCAAACACACCTCTCTAGACATTCAAATTTAATGTAAATGTAGATAACAAAGGATGGCCAATAATCATAGAAAAGCAAAATCAACCACCACAAAATTGTTCTACTTTGGAAGCCATCATTACACATGTATGAAGAGAATAGGAACCATTTACCTTTGGTACTATGAGTAAATGATTGTAGGGATCTATCCACATTTGAAATGGACTAAGTTATGTCTAATAATCAACATTTTGCATAATTTTAGACTATTTATTTGTTTTAGAAATGTTGTACTGTGGTTCTAAAGCATAATTGATTGTCCATTACAATCTTTATTGTATCTTTAATGTGCTTGGATGATATGTTTTTTTTGGTTGCAAGGCTTTAGGATGGAATGCCTTAGTAACTAAAGCTTTTATCACATTTCAAGTGAGTGAGATGGGAGAAGTGCCACTACCCATAGAAAAGGCATTTCAAGCTTTGAAGTTACCATTGTTGTAGGTCATAAACACATTAAGTATAGCTAATGCAAAATATTATACATAATACATTTATAGGGTTAAATCATACATCCCTAAGCGCACTGCAGGAGTAGAGACAATCATTTTGCTTCTTTATTCCAAACATGAATAGGAAACACAAGAACATCATAATATGTATTTTTTAAAAACCAATAGTACTTTGTTCTTCATTTTCTTGTTCCTACCTATATTGTGGATAGAGGTAAAAAAGAGCACAAAAAATTGTTTTGATCTTTAATGAGAAAATACTTTGAAATACCATTGGCCTCTTTTGCTATCCTTATCCATGTCTAAATTTCACTTTCAATTGCAATTCACAAGAAAAATGTTCTTGTGTGTGTTTTAAGCATATTTTTGTCATTCAATTTTGTTTATGTAGGTTTTGTACAAAATTTAGTTTGAAGAGTTGATGGATAAGAGAAAACTAGATGCTCAACCATAGCTTTTCATTTGAATTGTTCCTATGAACTGAGATGGTTGTAGCACCTGCATCAAATGGGTTTGTTGACAAGACATTAGGAATGGCTAAAAGAGATGTGGTCCCATGTAATTCAATGATATCTGGACATGCATAGAATGGGTTTGTTCATAAGAAGCCCTCCTTGCCTGAAGCAACACATGTAGTCCCATTTTAGAAGCTTTTTAAACTTTCAATCAAATGCAATTGGCAAGTGTAAACCCAATTTCAAGAAGGTTTGTTAGCATCGTTTCAATTTTGGCTTGCAGCTTTAGATAGTGATTACTATTGCAATGCATCTCTTGTTCTTTATTAGCATAGTCTTTGGTACTTCCTCCATGATTAGAAATCCTTCACCCATCTCTACATTGATAGGCACTTTTTTGTGAACCTGGGCCATCCTTAGCCTACACATCTCTAGGCTTATCCTCTTAAATGTTTATTCTAACTACAGGTGCTTGTAGGATGGGTCTTTTTACAATTGGTGGCATAGGTTTCACTATTAATGCTCCTATAAGTAGCCATATGCACTTTGCTTCCACCAAGCTATAGACAACACGTATGATAGTTGACTCAATTATTGATCGATCTATGTACATCAGAAAATAGCATGCAACAAAAATGCCCGTGCAACTCAAATTTAACTATCAAGTATATTTTGACTAACTCTAGTGACACCTTGTATTCATTAGCAAATTGCATTTAGAGTGTGTGAACTCGGGCATGTCCATCAACTTCTTATTTGCATCCATAATTTCACTACTCAAGGAAATCAACATCAATTCCTTAAATCACATAGTAGGTAGTTGACCCAAGACACTCCCCATCTTTTCTCCTTATGACATTCCACAATATTCTAAGACATGTAAATTCAGAGAGGTACCATCATGAAATTCCTCGCCCTCATCCCAAGCCTCTTGCACATTATCACTATCAAGGAATGTGTTGCATTCATATAATACCCGTCCCTTGCTAATTTTGAACACTACATATGCACCATTGAGGGTTACCTCACAACACTTGCACAACTTCATTCTCATCAAAGCACAAATGATAGGAACCTAGGTGTTTAGTATTTAGGCAACTTTTATGTCGCAAACCAAGTTGTTCACCACATCACCACTCTACCTAAAACATGTGTGCTAGATCCTCAAATAACACATGGCTTTTTGGCAACATCTAGTTACATGTCCTATTAGCTCTATCTAGGGGGTAACTAGCATGATGCCTTTCTAGCTGAGATATAGGACATCATTATGGAAGAAACTAATCAAGAAGCATACCACCACCTCAAACTTGTCAAAGGAAGTAAGTTTGCATAATCACAAAATCTCTAGGGGGGAGGACCCAATAGTTGAGCACCCTAACTTCATGCCTCTCAAAATCATACGTATGGATTTTGGATCACTCCAAAAAAATTACAGTAGCTTACTTGGAAAGGCCCCTACTTATAACTAATGTTTTAGATCCACATTGATGCAGAGCCAAAACCCTTAACATACATTCCCCAATGTATGTCTTCACATTGCTCACCTATCGGCAAGACCATATACTATCGGCCAACTTCAAAACCCTTTTCACTAACACACACCTGTCATACCGATCACTTTGTTGTTGACTTACTTCCATCAGCCAAATCATTACTATCGGCAAATGCCTATAGACTCAGGCCGATGCCACAACTCTTCCCGATGACATACTTTCTCAGTTTGACCATCTTCGTCGGTGAGCGCTTTGTATGTGCTCCTGATACACCGACAAAATAGTTTGTATGTGCTTCTGTTGACTTGTGATCACCAATCTACTTCACCGTTGTTACCAGTCATCCCTTTGTATCTAACTCAATGTACATTCGCAACATGCATTCTCAATGTGCTTTTGCAACACACACACTAAATGACTCTCGACATGCATTTATGATATACACATAACAGGTTCTCAACATACTTCTGCAGTTAACACATGAAATGTATATTCACAATGTACATCTCAAAGATGCATTCTCAACATGCATTCAAGATATGCATATGGTGGGACTGACCATTGACCTTCTTGGTATGCTGATACACTATTGGCTAGACTTGCAATATCGGAAGCTTTCAACCTTCTCTCTCCGACACCTCTAGTCTTCCCAATGCATAACCTAACCATTTACAACCGGTCATCTCAAGCATATCACCGGTGATTAGAGGTAAACCAATGTATCTAAACACAATTTCTTAACAAAGAAACTTTACAATGTATCTCTGCCCGACTTCCTGTGTCGGTCATAAAATGAATCTTCAGCTTAACTGTCGGTACTCCCTCTGATGGTCTCGATCCCCTGCAACTTCACAACTACACAGATCTTCTACTTCATCAACCTAGCACATGAGGATGCTAGGATCTCTCAGAGCATGTTGTACACGATCCTGCAAACATAAAAAAAACAAAACAAAAAAAACACAAAATGAACTGTACATCCATTCCACCGATTTTCAAAGAAATCCAACTGGTGGAATGGGATAAGAACCCATCTCAACCACAAAATAGAAATTTGATTGTACAGAGAGAACTTAACAAATTCAGAATGACAGAAAGATGCACATAACAAAACTTTGTTTATTATTTCAGAAATGTGCATACATAGATACCCTGTTTCACAATTGCATATCACACTCCTCCTCGATCTAATCTCTCTAAAATATATAATTACAATCGATCTGCTCTGGGTATTTATCTACTCACCATGAGTAGTACCATCTTGACTCCAAGCGGCTAGGAGATCATTCCAAGCAGCTGGGAGACAACTGACTAACAACCTCTAACTGCCTAACAACCTTGAGATTACAGATTTGCCAAGTGTCCCTTGGGACTTACAAAATGAACCTAGATACAAAATACAATGACATGCATTGGTCAAACAGACCTTATTATATAAATGGTCATTTAGGACCTTATTGGAAACATCAAAATGACATTAAACACAACATGAAATTGAATGCCTCATGGAGGCCACTGTGGATTAGGTGCTCCTACACCATACACCCCACCTTGAAAAGAACTCATGCCACATGAATTAATGCTTAGTCTTGCACCACCTTGATTCTTTGCTATCTCATGTCTTCCCCATGATCTCTGGGCGACAACCTGCTTCCATGGAATCAAAAACTCGGGCCTAGCATTGTAGGCTCTAACCCTTACATTGTAAACCTTGGGTGATGCTTCTTGTACTGCTGCTATGGCAAAATATGTTGGTCTTTCAACTCTTGTTGGCTATAGAGGACAAACAATGGTCCCTACTATGATAGTATCCTTGTCTTTCCAATCAACTTGTGACTACTTACAGATCTGCTCTTTGACCTTCTACTGATCCATCTGATCTCCATTAGTCAAAACTAAAATTACCTGCAAACTTTGATCCTTAGCAACCCCACTCCTTGAGGTATCCTCAACTATCTTTGTCTCTATTTCATGCATCTTCACAAACTCTTTCTTACCCATCAGGATGACCTTGGCTGCCTTCTTTGCTTCAGTATCCTCCTATAATGGTGTCATCACAAAAGTCCTCCCATCCTTATTGATGGTGTAGGTGTTAGCATATCCATCATACAATGCTCTCTTATCAAATTGCCATGGCCTACCTAAAAGTAGGTGACAACATTCCATGGGCAAAATGTCACATAAAACCCTATCCTAATATTCTCCAATCTGAAAATCAACATATGCTTGTTCATATACCAAAAGTGATTAACTATCACTTACCCAAGATGCTTTGTAAGGAGTTTGATGTGGAATCCTTTCTAGTTTCAACTTATCCACCATTTCTTGAGATACCATATTATTTGTTGAACCAGAATCTATTACTATCTTGCATATTTTACCTTTGCTTTTGCAACTAGTCCTGAAAAGTGCTCTCCTTTGTAGCATGTCCTTGGATGTCTTCAAGAGTGTTCTCCTTAGCATCAATGCTTCTCCATCTAGAACTGGGGCTGCACTCCCAATTGGAGAGTTAACACTTGCATCTACCTCCTCTTCTCGCACATATTGAACTCTCTTTTCATTCTTCCTATCACCTCCTGATGATGAACCTTGCCTTTCTGGACATTTGAATGCTGGGTGACCAATTTCATTACAATGATAACATCTCCTAGTGAAAACATTAGAACATCTACCACCTCCAAATCTGCCTCTTGTGCCTCTCCATCCACCCCTGAAATCAGACTGCTCTTGTCTTTTACCAGTCTCTTCTTGGTTCTCATTGGCTTGCCTTGTTGTAGGGGCTGATCCTCCCCCTCTTATATTGCTGCCTCTTCCCCTCATGGAATTATCTTGTCTCCTTTTCATCTTCTCCTCAATCCTGATTGCCATTTGGTAACATTCTTCCACACTCCTAGGGTTAGCTAAAACTAGTTCATCTTGTATAGTCAATCTCAAACCAGCCAAGTATCTAGCAACCTTTTCAACCTCATTCTCATGATGACCAGACCTCATACTTAATTTATAAAACTCCTCAGTATATGCTTTCACATCCATTTCCTTTTGTCTTAAAAATTGAAGCTTTTTAAACATTTGAATTTCATAATCCTGGGGTAAAAATTTACCTTTGATTCTTGCTACCATCTTGTCCCATGAAGAAATCTTTGACTTTCCTTGCTTTCTCATCTCTGAATGTATGTAATCCCACCATACCAAGGCATGACCTATCAATTTGGTCTTTGCAATCTTTACTTTCTGCTCCTCATGAACTTCCTCACATTCAAAATGATTATCTAATGCAGCAATCCAATCAAGTAACTCTTCCTCATTTAAACTTCTAGTATACCTTGGAACATCAATCTTTACCTTAGGTTTGTCATTCTTGACTACCCTTAACAATTTTGCAAATCTCTGATCTTCAGGATTTAGATCTTCATCTACATCTTCAAACTCTTCACCATCTTCTTCTTTTTCTGATTCACTTTCTTCCACTTCTCTTCTTTTGTTTGTCTCCAAGGCTACAAGCCTGGCTTGAAGGGTTTCTGCAAGCTCTTTCATCTTCCTCATCTCTTTAACATGTTTTTCCTTCATCTCTTGCAACTCTCTAGCAGTGCCAGTACTTTTTGGCGGCATCTTGCTAACTCTTTTTTGCAACTTCTCAGTTCTTCCTCAACTCTACTTCTGCCTTCTCAATGACAGAACCAAACACACAACTGCCCAAACCTTTTGCTGAGCTCTGATACCAATATGATGTAGAGCCAAAACCCTTAACATACATTCCCCAATGTATGTCTTCACATTACTTGCCTATCGGCAAGACCATATACTATCGGCCAACTTCAAAACCCTTTTCACCAACACACACTCGTCATACCGATCACTTTGTTGTTGACTTACTTCCATTGGCCAGATCATTACTATTGGCAAATGTGTTATGCCCACATTTTCCATGTGGTCACAACACGCGTCACACATGTCATAGCCACATCTGGCATGTGGTTATGACACGAACTAACAAAAATTTTCTCACGCAACCCTAGAAACCCCCTCGCATGCATAAGCATGCTCGGTGGTGAACGCTCAAGGCGAAAATACTACAGTTGTCGGCGGGGTACAAGTACAATTGCGTGCAACTAGACACAAGCAGTCCAACAAGGGGGTCTCCTTGACGCAGTTAACGTCGCTACAAGATTTATATTTTCGAGGTCCCTAACCCTAATTCTCGACAGATTTCGACAGCATAATGCCTTATGGCGTAAGTGGGAATTACTCAACACTATACTACTTACGGAGTTCCCTGATAGATTAACAACTTCCCATGACGCCTTGTTCCTACTAAACTGACTCGTGATCTCCCTATGGGGTTATTTTTCAGCAAAGCACATTTGTCTGTCTCCTCTCTTGTTTCCTGAAACATACTCCTCCTTCGACTTAGCATTCTCAACAAGGTAGTTCATTTGCCCTCTCTTCCGTTTCTCTGGATCTTAATTTTGATTGTATTTTTATCGCGCTCACCTTAACTATTTCTCTGATGTTTTCGTTTGTTTATATTTCAGTCTCTCTCTTTTGGGTCTCTTCATTTTCTTTATGTTTATCCTGTCCTTTCTTCATATTCTACATCAATCAGAGTTATCACTGTATCTATTTTAACATTGTTCCTAACTTCCAGATTTCCCAGATCACACAGGCCGGTTTACTACTTCGCTGGACTCGGTCTCTTATTTTTCTCCGATCTAGGATTCACCGTGTATTAATTAAACTTGTTCCTAAGCAAATTTAACGGAAGGATCCATCAACTTAGTTCTCTTATCCCATGTGGGAAATGCCGCGCATTTTCTCTTCTGTGTTTTCCAATGTTAGTTTTTCTTCTTCTTACTCTCTTGCAGGCTTTCTTCTCTGGATGTTTACTAACTACAGTTGAGATGAAAATGGCCTCACATGGAATGTCTGTGATGGCTTCTTAAGTTTATTTCCAGTGACCTTTTTAAACAAGGTGACACGTAATTTTCCTCTTCATTTTCCTGGTTATTAAATTTCATTGATAGTTAAACTTCCGAGAAACTCTTTCCGAAAAGTTATAATATATTCCGTTGTGCTCACTTTAAGTTAAAATTTTATATTCTCTTACTATTGTAAAGAGAAAATGGCCTCACTGGTAACTTATATTACCTAATTAATTGATGTATGTATCTATATACATAAATATATATTATATATAAACATATATAACTATATTTACAAATATATTTATTTGGTTGTTATTAATGCTATTATTATTATTCATTACTATGGTTAGTTTATTTTATTAATTTATTTAAATATTATTACTGTGGTTATTATTACAATTGTTATTCTTCTATTTTTATATTTATATAAACAATATTATGTTTTCTTTTTTTTTTAAATACCCATACCATTGCATTTGCAATGAAGGGCTGAAGCCCTAATTTCCTTTTACCATATCATTGGTGCCCTAACCCTTTGTTTTTTTTTTTTTGTTTTGTTTTGGTGTTGCAGGCCATACTCATGGCAACGGCCATGGAGGAGGGTCCGCCAGAGAAGGGAGGTGGTGGATATGGAGGTGGCCAAAGCCACGTTGGGGCCGCGCGAACTGAACTGTGAGGGCCACAAGAGGGCGGCGGTAGGCAGGGATTGAGGCAGCGCTGTGGCCGCAGAGACAGTGGCGGTTGAACGGGCAATGGTGGCGTGCTAGCTGCGGGGGCAATGGTGGCGTGCTGGCTGCGGGACAGTGGCGGGGGTGTGTGATTTGTGGGGAGTCCGCGGTCACACAGCCGTGGACTGTGGTTTATATTACGGGGGTGTGGGGAGGGGCGGAGCCCCCACCCACATCCCACTATGTGGGGTGTGGGTGGGGGCTCCGCCCCTCCCCACACCCAATGAGCGCCGACGGGGGTGGTGGGAAGGTTCAAACCCTTCCCACCACCACATCACATTGTTTTTATTATGTGCTGTGTATTACATAGCAACCATACTGCGCTTCGTTGTATTTTATTTCTATTCTCTTTTATAAAAATTCCTTCATAATATTAACTCTTTAAATCACTTTTGTTAAATTTATAGATATATATATATATATATCCCACAACATTCAGACATAATAATATATATATTTTTTTACAGAGAAATTTAAATGAAATACAGAGAGTTAAATCAGTAAGGCTATTAAATTTAACTTTTTTTTAACAATCGTATTAAGAATTTTCTTTCACAGGTAACTTAAAAATTTCTGAGAAAAGAAAACATAGAAATCTAATTTATCTTACAATCACATTCTCATATGATAATTAAACATTTCAAATGCAGAAACAAACAATAATTTTTCCAAATGCGATCTACAATTACCATTTATTTAAGAATTGATAATTTTAAATACTAGTTCAGTTAATATCATCTAATACTTAGCATCGTAAATACAGGGAATTAAACGTAAAATTCTAAAACTGCCATTTACAATTTAATTAAGAAATATATAAGCAACTTACGGAGATTAAACTTCATACATTTAATGTTAAACGAGGAGTCTAATAAAATTGATAATTACATATATATATATTTTCTTTCCTTACTTCACATTTGCTAATTTCAATTTAGTGCATAATAATTTCAAATAGAGAATGAAACAAAATCATTACAATTGCACTGGCTCACAACTACTTACAACTACAATATCCAAATGTTAACAAAATTCATAATTTCCTCCAAACACCTCCAAACAATATTCTAGTTAAACTTAAACACTTTTGTCAAGATCCACATACAATTTCACTTCTTAACAACATTTGCTCCAAATATACATAACTGTCAAAACTCACAACTAATGAACAACACTGAAAGGAAGAATTTCTCTTTTTCCCAAAACAATAAATTATACAACTTCAGAGGAAGAGATTCCATAGGATGTAGCTCCATGAACCAAATATAGTGCTCCTCCAATTCCAACCACAAACTTCAAAAGGAAACCTGCGTATCAAAGACAAACAAAGAAGAAAACACCACTCATATAGCTCTCCTCCCTTCCGTAGACCCGCAAGAGGGTCACCCCCGAGCTAGGGAGACCATACTCACACCTGGGTAACTCAAGCATTCCACTACACAATAGGGAACAACAACAAACCCAAAGCACACAAACACCTGTGGGTAACTTATACAACATGAAAGCTCAACTACAGTGAGCTTCATAAGGGGCAGGAGAGTGGACACACTCGACTCCAGAGTGTCACCCTTACAGATAATATAACCAACCAATTTCTCTTGGCCTCAAACCAAGTTTGTTCACAAAATTTTCCAAAGAACCTGTATTTGACTCTCAAGCCAAAGATCCAGTCACAAATACAAGCCCTCAAGGCTTTCAACAACCCAAAAGAAGAAAACAGGTATGCACCCGAGGAGGATCACTCCTCCCCTACCCCAAACTTGATGAGCATTTCTCCCAAGTGGGAGAAGCTCTGTCAACAACCCGACAATAGATCCCATAGAAACAAATCTAAAACACAAACAAATAAACCTCTTTCACACAATTTTTCATACAACATTCAGATATACGACAGAAAGGTAAACCATACCAACCTTACAAAGCCCTTCTGGAATGAAACTGTTGTAGAGCTCCACTGAGATCTCTTCCAACCTTAGCCACCAACTCCTTCTTCCTTTCCTCCCTCAAGCTAACTTTCCTATTCTGGCAATAAAATAAAATTCTCCAAAAAAAATCAACTAACTCCCTTCCCTTCCAAAAATGGAATTCAAATAACCCCAAAACCCTCTAGTTTTGAGGAATGGGGAGGTGACACTTGTCACCTCCTCACCCTTCCCAAAACCACTATTATGTCCCAAGGGATGAGTGTTGGCTTATGTCATTCACCCATCCCTAGAGTACTCCTTATCCCTCTCCTCATGTCATTTCTCTTACGCATGGGAGAAATAAAAGGAGTTAAAGAAGGAAAAGACAGGTGACCCATGCCTCTTCTCCCTTCCTTCAACATGGATGACCCCACAACACATGGGGAATCTCACTAATGGTGAGGGTGACTTCAAGTCAATCCCTCTATAATGGATGGGTTTGTAGTCATCTCTTACCTTGGGGATTGAAGAGGGATGGGTTGGGTGTTGGTACAACCCATCATGTCCCCCCCATACCTCTAATTTTCGCCACCTAACTTCAGGGTGAGGTTAAGATGACCTCAAGGAGGTTACTCAAGGGTTACCCATGTCAAATGGGGCCCTGGACCCATGGGGTATAACCCAGGGTCAACTTTAACCCATTCTAGACAACCATGGTCAAGGTAAAGCACAAGAAAAGGCCTCCAAGATTTAAATAAAAGAAAAGAAATTCAAATTCAACCTTTTTACAACACAAATCATAAGTCAGTGTTACAAGAGGGTAGACCAACCCATTCGACCTTATGAAAGACCACATTACGACACCATATCAAACACAGAGTGATCTTGGTTCCTTGTGGAACCAGATCGGCTTAACAGGGAATAACAATAACAAGGTGCGGAATGATCTCCGAAATCTGTGGTTTGATTAGTAATTTCCTGCACACTAAATTGCAAGATCAGTTTCACATATAATCATCATAGCCGAAGCAACTTAAAACATGCATAATCATGACCTAGTTCTAAATAGCATAAATGAAATCATATTACAATTTTCCATCATCACCTAATTAACTTTTTTTTTTTTTTTTGAAATATAAACTTATCCAAACATCACCCAATTAGTTTTTCCATAAACAAAATAAAGTTTAATAGTTTGACAAATCCGGGAACTACTATCCCACACATATAAAAAGTATCAATAACAGTAATGTAAATAGTCACAAGAACAGAAGTAAAAAGGGTAGTCCTCACAAAATGCCTATAGACTCAAGCTGATGTCACAACTCTTCTTGATGACATACTTTCTCAGTTTGATCATCTTCGTCGGTGAGCTCTTTGTATGTGCTCCCGATACACTGACAAAACAATTTGTATGTGCTTCCATTAACCTGCGATCACCAGTCTACTTCACTGTTGTTACCAGTCATCCCTTTGTATCTAACTCAATGTACATTTGTAACATGCATTCTCAATGTACTTTTGCAACACACACACTAAATGACTCCCGACATGCATTTGCGATATACACACAATAGGTTCTCAACATACTTCTACAGTATACACATGAAATGTATATTCACAATGTACATCTCAAAGATGCATTCTCAACATGCATTCAAGATATGCATACGATGGGACTGACCATTGACCTTCTTGGTATGCCGATACACTATCGGCCAGACTTCCAATATCAGAAGCTTTCAACATTCTCTCTCCGACACCTCCATTCTTCCTGATGCATAACCTAATCGTTCACAACTGGTCATCTTAAGCATATCACTGGCAATCAGAGGTAAACCAATGTATCTAAACACAATTTCTTAACAAAGAAACTTTACAATGTATCTCTACCTGACTTCCTGTGCTGGTCATAAAATGGATCTTCGGCTTAATTGCTGATACTCCCTCTAATGGTCTCAATCCCCTGCAACTTCACAACTACATAGATCTTCTACTTCATCAACCTAGCACATGAGGATGCTAGGATCTCTCAGAGCATGTTGTATGCGATCCTGCAAACATAAACGAACAAAACAAAAAAACACAAAACGAATTGTACATCCATTCCACCGATTTTGAAGAAATCCAACCAGTGGAATGGGTGAAGAACCCATCTCGACCACAAAATAGAAATTTGATTGCATAGAGAGAACCTAATGAATTCAGAATGATAGAAAGATGCACAAAACAAAACTTTGTTTATTATTTCAAAAATGTGCATACACAGATACCCTATTTCACAATTGTATATCACACTCCTCCTCGATCTGATCTCTCTATAATATATGATTACAATTGATCTACTCTGGGTATTTATCTACTCACCATGAGTAGTACCATCTCAACTCCAAGCGGTTGGGAGACAACTGACTAACAACCTCTAACTGCCTAACAACCTTGAGATTACAGATTTGCCAAGTGTCCCTTGGGACTTACAAAATGAACCTAGATACAAACTACAATGACATGCATTGGTCAAATAGACCTTATTACATAAATGGTCATTTAGGACCTTATTGGAAACATCAAAATGACATTAAACACAACATGAAATTGAATGCCTCATGGAGGCCACTATGGATTAGGTGCTCCTGCACCACACATCATCAAATATGATGCCACATTAGCATGTTTTTTGTTGAGGTGTCCAAAAAGACCAAAAAAAAGGGTGCATCAATAGTTTTGCATTGAGTCATGTTTTGTTGTTACATTGATATGGCATCACATGATTGGTTGCCTTTTAGATCTAAAGAGCACATTTCATTCAATTTTAATTACTTATAGTCAATACTAACAACCTTAAAGTCACAACTACTAGTGCCAAACTTTAAAAAATATTGGACCTTAAATCCACAAATACTATCACAGCTATTAGAACATGCTCAACATTGGGTCTCTCCCCTATATATAGGAGGAAACAATCATTCACATCCCACTTTTGTTGTCATTGTCCAACAACATCCATGATTCATGAACAATCCTCATACATAATTTGGAATCGTACATTGCTACAAAGTGATTTGTCATAGTGATGTCATAGTGCATAATATGCTCGTACAAATCCTCCATCACATGGCATTCTAATGCTAATCCAAACTAAAATATGTTACCTCATCACTCTGTGCACCTCTTGCATCATGCTAAGCAATATTCATGTGTGGGATTCAATAGTCTTGTCTCTTCTACACCCACAATTTCCTACACTACTGGGGCAGTGGAATAAAAAAAACACTTCATTATGGAGTGTGATGCTTTTGAAGACATCAGGGATAAATATGCTAGTATCTTGAGAGTTGTTTCTTGGTACTATTGACATATTTTGCCTAAAAGGATAAAATAGTCACTAGGAGGTGATTTTAGGTCTTAAAAGGTTTTCAAGGTCACAAAATTGCATAATATGACAATTTTCCTTGTTTTGTGTAATAAGATAAAGATTTTTCCACATTACACGTTACATGGTATTTTAAATAGGTCATAAAAAGTTTTGGTATTGTTATAAACCTTAAATTTGTCAAGAAACATCTTCTCTTCTCCCAAAGAAGGTTCCCTCCATGTAATATGCCTCATTCATGAGAGTCAAAGTTCAAAAGGATAATCCTCCACATCCTTCTAACCTTTAATTTCTATAAAACCTTGTGCAAAGATGGAGGGAAACTATTTTAAACCCCAAACCACGTTTATTAAGCTCCAAGGCCATGTTCAGATCATACTTTTTGTTTGAACTCAGGTTGAGTTTGATTTTATTTTGAGTTTGAGGTTCTGAGTTTGACATAGGTCGTTTGAGTCCTAGGATTAGGGTTTTGTCTTGTTATTTTTTCTTAGGTTTCAAGGAGGCAACTTTAGTTCTTTTGTAGGCTAGTTTTATGGAGGAAGGTTGAGAGATCATGCAAACATTATCTGAAGTTGATTGTAGGTTTCCTTAGGTTTTGAGGAAGCCATAAAGTGTGTGGAGTAACAAAAGGTTAAGGACATAGGAAGGGATGTAAAGATACTGGACAATATGATAATGAAAAGGGGATTACATAAGGTTCCAAGAAGTAGAGATCATTTTCCATGATTAGAGAGGTCCATCAGAAGCCTGCACCCTGCACAAAGACAAAGAAATGATGTCAAGACAATATTTAAAAAGATGTATGCAGATTAAGACAATTCATCATGATGATAGGAATACATAGATACGCATGCAAGCAAGAGTTATAACATTGCTAAGAGTTTGATAGAAAGGTAGAAAGGTTTGCTAGCAATTTGTCATAAGGTATAAGTTACAGAGGACAACTTTTGAGAAGTCCTAAAAGCTACCTTGACATCTTTGCATCTTTTTTGTAATCTTGAGTTTACCATACAAAATTTTGAAAACCTAATAAAGATGCAATGAGAAGACAAGGGGCTCTATCTGAGTAGTGCAGGTTTAGTAAACTAGCAAGGAATAGTGTACAAAGGTCACTATAAGAGAGATAGTTCAAAGGTTATGCAGGGTAAAATAGTCATGAGAGAAGATACAAAAGGGAGGAGTAAAACCTTAGGTCTGAGACAGACCTATAGTGTAGAAAGAGATAAAGGGTATTGAAGAAGAGTTAGTCATGAGGTTTAAATCAACCTACAATGCACTAAGAGGACCTGTAACAGTGCCAAAGAAATGTGGAAGAGGCAGACAGAGAAGGTTAGAATTATACTTAGGATGGGATTGCTCTAACTTTCAGTTTAAGGTATGCACAATAGAAGAGTATTATTAAACAAAGATCATTGTAGCTTGTTGAGTATGGTTAAGGGATCTTTATTATTGTAGTGATTCTAGAAAAACTGTGTAGTGTTTTTTTAGCTTCAACGTTTCGGATCACACTCCATGATCCTTCATCAGGAGGAAAAGAAGAGAATGTCATAGAGTTAAAATTATCATGGAGTGTGATCCAAAACATTGAAGCTAAAAAAACACTACATAGTTTTTCCAGAAGCACTACAATAATCAGCATGGACTGTGGAAATATCATGTCTACAATAAGGGATCTTTGTCAAGAAAGATAGAGGGGCTATCAGAGTATAGGTGCAGGTTGCTAGATAAAACATCTACGTGATATGATGAAACCCTAGGGATAGTGTGCATGAAGTATCCAAAACAACTAGAGACAGAGGTATGGGAGGTTCAAAAGACCTGTCAAGAGGTTTGTACTATCATGTACAACCAACACTAAGGTTTATCAAGCCCCAGAGATCATGAAAGAGATAAAGGATAGTATATAGGTATCAAGACTAAGAAATAAGCCCTAGAAGATTGAGTTGAGAGTAAAGAAACAAAGAAGACATTGATGGAATGTTGAAGAACATTGACAGGGTATTGGGAACATTCAGAAGTGAGGTCTCATAGGCCATAGGGCCATCATGATATTTAATCAGACTAGAACCTTCAAAATAACATAATTTTTAACTTTGTTGAATAACACATTGTGTTTTTGTAATGTCCCCATTTTTGGTTCCTCTTACATCGCAGTTGGAGTTGACCTTCTGGGTTTGTGACAGCCTGATCAGAGGCTTTTTTTTTTATGTCACCGATGCGCTCAGGTGTTCCAGTGGAGCCGTATGACACTTTTCAGAGGGGTTTCAGATGACTTACCAATACTTACTATTTATAGTAAGTGCTTGCATGGCAACAATATTTCTACGTTTTTCTGGGTTTGTTCTCTTTGGTCCTCGAAGAACATAGCTATCTATAGTAACTGTCAGTCTGGACACTATTTTGGTGAAATGGTAGTTCAACCATCTTGGGGCTTTTCTAGGTGTTGCATTAAGTTTAGTAATGTCAGGAGTACATGATGACGCTTCCCAAAGTATTTTTTGGACCCTTTGCCCATACTTACTATTTTTAGTAAGTCACAGGTTGGACATCGACTTGGTTAATTGACAGTATTTCTATGTCGAAATGACAGTTGAATGCGTTGATGGCAATGACTTAGCAATTGATATAGTTTGAGACATTTATTTTAAATTAACTTAATTATTAAAGTTAAATGGAATATTTAACTTTATCATTATTTAAATATTCTAAGTGACTTTATTATAGTGGGACACTATGAAATATTTAAAATTAATAAGTCACCTCATGTTTGGGAACCCAAGCTTGGGAAACAAGAAGAAATGATAAAATATTATTATTTTTCAAAAGTGGCATTGAGGCAAGGAGAATAAAATAAAAGAATGAAGTTTCATTTGCATTCTTGACTATTACAAGTCATGATACTTTGCTCTGCAAGTGAATGTTGGTTTGTAGAAACCATCCTTGGCATTTGGAGATGAAATCCTCCATTAGTAACAACATTTCACAGGTGTGAGAGACCACCCAAGGGTGCTTGTGAGAAGCCATATCCAATGGTTGCATTTGCGCTTCATTTCTATTCAATTTGGAGTTTGGTGATTAGTCGCGGAGAGTTTTCCTTGGAGATTTTCATAGTTTCTTATCACCATAATTCGAAGAGGACCCCAAGGAATATTTCAGAGGTTTTACTACTTAGTTTTGTGCAGATTTGAAGTGTATGGAAGACCCTATTCAGGTCATACATGCTGCTGCAACTAGGCCATACCATTAGGGAGTTTTCTTGGAATTTGTGGAATCCCTTTGATAATATCTCTTCTTCCTTGTCGGCATGAGCATCTTGCTATTAGAGACATTGGTTTTCATGCACTAAACAAGTAGATTTCTAAGTTTGGTTATTGCTGCCTCCCTTACATAGGTCGTACCACCTTTGGAGGGATGTGGGTCTGCCAGAAAGGGCCAACAATCCATTTGTAGTAGCTCCAGCTGTTATTCGTGGCTTTCAACCCTAATGACTATGTTGTACAATGCTAAATCTATGTAATAATCTAAGTTATAATAGTATGGAGGTGATATGAGCATTCTAAATTGCTGTAACAACCAACTTTCAGTCTAATTTTGACACAGCAGCTAATGGGTATGAACTTTATTCACTCTTCTTAGCATTTCATTATATGGTTATTGTTTGTAATGAGTCTATAATACATTTCCAACAAATTTTGGCTTGTGGGAATTACTATTTCCTAGTATTTTTAAAAAATGTACATGCATGTGTGATTGTCAAAATGCAAAAACACCAAAACGCAAGCAAGGTTCAACTAAACTACAGAAAACCCTTCAAACAATGAAAACAAATTAGACCTGTAGATGCCTAAAAATGGTCACAACCAATTTCATCCACCCACACATCCAACCCTATTCACCTACATCATGCCATTTGATCTAATTATTAATTGAATAGTTTTTAATTATTTAATTAATTTATTCGGCATTTTTCTGCTATCATAAAAATCAAAGTTTCTTTACTATAGTTTGAAAATTAAATATTTTTTACTATAGTTCATTCCAAAAATTAAATAAATTATCATATTTATTTAATTCCCTATTTTGTGCACTTTGGATTTCTTTTTGTAATCATAATTATTTTCTTCTAATCCATGTACACATGAATTAATTTTAATTAATTCATCATTATAAACCCCCATGTTTCTAGAAGTCCACTTGTCATCCAATGTGTATACGCCTAAAAATGACACGACTCGGTCGAAATAAATATTCTTAATATTTATTTCATTCTAATTCTTCTATCAATAAATAAACAAACAAATTTATTTATTTGATTCATATTCTTCTAAATTAATTAAATATCAAAATATTTAATTATCTCTTCTAAAGTCAAAATTAAATAAAATCCTTTATTTAATTAAAATTCTTCCAAACAATTAAATAATTCTTAATTATTTAAATAAAGTCAATCATTCTTCTAAATTTAAATAAATCAAATTAAATTTATTTAAATCCTCTCAAAAATAAAATACAATCAAATATTTTATTTATTCTTCCAAATCAGGCACAACAATTAAATAAATCTATTTATTTAATTTGCTTTCTTATCTTTAAATTCTTCAAATATTCTTCCAAATCTTCTAAAAATAAGTCTTCTTCTCCATGCACACAAAATTAAATAATTTATTATTTAATTTCTCTCAAATCATGCAAAAGCAAATCACAAGTTGAGTTAACTGACTCAACCAACCTTGTTTTTTATCAATATCTCTTAAATTAGAAAAAAGCTTTCTAATTTGTGAAAAGCATGTCTTATCTTTAGAAAAGAAAGTAGTTAACTCAAACAAAACAACTTTTGGGTGACACATGTCTTCTTCTTATTTGCGTACATCCTCTCAAAGTCTCTATACCATTGATCTTCTCATTCTTTTTATATCGTTGATCTTCTCCTTCACAAGTCTATAAATTGAACCCTCTTCCTCCATTACATTCATCCAAGCTTTAAGTATTGTTACTCTGCAGGAATTATAACATGCCTTTGGCACCAATTCCTTCATTGCTTGTGATCACACTCATTACCATACTACTGTCATTGTTGTGAAGCTCACCTTCATTGCAATAAACTATCACAGCCATTCCCAATTGACATTCTTAGAAAATAGCAAGGAAGTGCACTCTCTGAGGGCCTTATTTCATACATGCAAGATCAATTGAGATAGGCAACCAATGGAAGCTATGAAGCTTTGAGGTTTGCAAAGGTTTTAAAAGTTCTTTTGTTTGGTTAATCTCTTTGTTTCTGTATTTTGTTGAGTTTTGGGTATCATTGATATTGATATATTGATTATTCATGTTTAATCCAATTTTCCCTTAACTTTTTTGGCACCCATCATGGGGCCTAGCCCCAATTTAACCCAAAAACTAAGTTTTTGTGTTTTAGAAAGCTGTACACAGGAGGAAACAGCACATCTGACACATCCTAACATGCATCTGATATCTGTTATGGTGCATATGTTTGTTCAGCGCATACAGTCTCTGATATGGCACATCTGTTGTCTATTCCAGTGCATATACCATTTCAGCGCATACACACTCTGTTTCAACGCATATATCCACTGATACAGTGCATCTATCAGATCAGTGCATATACACTATTTTCCTGCACTTTTGACATCTGTATTAGCACATATGTACTACGGTGCTTCTGAGCTCTATTTCTGTGCATTCAGTCTCTAAAGCCATGCATCTGATTTAGGTAGTGATTTTTAGGGTTTCCTTGAATTTTTTGATAACTCTAATGTCTTTACAGGAACTCTCTTGATCTATTTTGCATGCTAGGTACTGGTTTATAATCATATAGTTGCACTTGTTAACTCACACTTCAATTTCTAATGGGAAAGTAAATGGATACTCATGCAAATCTCACATAGTTTTAACTAGGAAGGTGGTAATTGAATCATTGCTATATTGCTATCTTTCCAAGTTAACAACTCATTGCTATCTGGATAAAATTGAACACATCATTACTATTTGGGTAAAACTGAACCATTGCTATTTCGATTATCACTTCAAAGTTAACAACTCATGCTATCTGGACTAAAATTGAACACATCATTGCTATCTGGGTAAAACTGAACCATTGCTATCTCGATTATCACTTCAAAGTTAACAAATTCATGCTATCTAGATAAAATTGAACACATCATTGCTATCTTGGTAAAAATGGACCATTGCTATCTTGTTATCACTTCAAAGTTAACAAATTTCTGTGCTTGCCCAAGCAGATAGCTCATCTAGTTTTTCTCATTTTAACTAGAGGAAAAGAACCACCATAGTCTATGTTTTGGGAATGATACCAGGCCTATGCTCTCCCCTATGTTGGGTCACCAAAATGCCAGACATATCATTTTCGCATGTGTTTTTCCTTTAGAGGGGCCTGCTCTTGGATACCATTCATCAAAGTAGGAACGACCCTAAGTGGTAACAGGCTAGACTCCAAGCCCTTCCAAGCCACTATAAATAAATTGTGTTTGGAGTGAAAGCTTCAAACAACAAGTGTAGTTGTGTTATACCGACAACCAACCTCCCCCAAAACCCTCCAAGGCGTAACCCTTGCAGGCTGGGAGACTCCATAACGGAGAGTAGTGCTGCCACATGTATAACCACTCGAACAGTTTCCTTTATTACTCATCCTTTGTTTTAGTAGACTAAAAACCCCTATAATCCAGTGCAGGGAAGGGTGATTATCACCTCCCGAAGATGCTTCACTAAAGATAGTGAGAATTCAGTTTTATACTATCCTTTGAAACCTAGGGTGTACTTGCTTTCTTTTTAGTCCAAAAAGAGTAAAAAAAAATCACAAAAAAAAAACCACAAAAATATTCTTTTTTTTTACTATGTCTTCTTGCCATAATTTCAGAAAATCAGATCAAAAAGACCTTCTTGCAAACCAAAAATACCAAAAACATCAAAAATTTTTCCAAAAACTTGCAAAAAAACTGAGAAAACTAGAGTGGTGCATTCATCCTCTTCCGCTACGCATTTGTGCCAACCTGCAACACATCTATACTAACTTGCAGTGCTTTTACTACCTATTACAGTGTATTTGATATTTACCAGTGTGGTGCATTTGTCCCGACTTCCTGCGCATTTACCAATTTCTGCAACACATCTGTTCCGGTGCATGCGTGACAGTGAGCACTTGCACAATCTTTGAGAGAAAAATTTTGTCATTTATGGATACCCATTTCAGTCTAGTTCCATGTTCTAAGATCAGATCTTACCTTGCAGTCACTTTTTTCATCCAATCCATAGCATACTCCCTCTTTCGTTGGTCATCTCATTTGCCTTCAATTAAGTCCTCCTAGTCCAAAGTCAAAGTATCCCATATCAGATTAGCATAGGCCCCTTTTTTGTATCATTTTGGACTCAAGTAACCCTAGTAAGTCACAGAACTTCGCTAGTGGTCTTGGTGCACGACTAGTCCCTACATAGTAAGATATGTATCAAGTACCCTTACTAGTGGCTATCATCTTGTATTGGCCATCTTACTTGGAATCATTGATTGAAAGAGTCCCTTGTCCAAATCTTGTTGTAAGTATCCTATTCTCAGCAGTCTCCATTGGCATCTTGCCAAAATCTCTAATTTCATCCCACCTCATCCCATGTCACCTTGCATGGTTCTTACTAGATCTCAATACAAAAGGCAACTTGAAATGACCGGATCATCCAACCACATTGTCACCCCTCATGATAGTGATGAGGAAATCTCTCACGAAGAGTATCAAGGAACCCTCCAAGATCAGAAATTCCAATGCTTGCTAGAGAAGGTGCTCCATGAGGACCCTCACAAGTATTTTTATCATCTTACAAATCTTGGAATTAAACTCTCCACCGATTTCGATCTAAGCACAATCCAAGAAAACATAGAGGATAATCATGAAAAAGGAAAGAAAGCCATAGACCCAAGCACTCCTATGGAAGAAATGAGGAAACAAATCGAGGGTCTAACACAACAAATTATGGATCTCAAGATAGGTACAAACACTAAAACCTATTCCTTGGAAGATATTGCACTGTACCCCTTTAATAAAAGTTTGATCATGACACCATTTCCCTATCGATTCGAAGTTCCTAAGTTTGACAAATATAAAAGGAAAGGGGACCCTAGAGATCACATTAGGGAATTCAACATAGCATGCATGGAAGTAGCTCACAATGAGACTTACTTAATGAGACTATTCCTATATCTCTAGGTAGTCAAGCCATGGAGTGGTTCTCACGACTTCCACCAGGCATCAAAACTTTTGATGAGTTAGTCAACAAATTCATCACGCACTTCTCGTACAATATTGAACACGAAGTCTTCATGCTTGATTTATGCAATACCAAGCAAAAGAGTGGCAAATCATTCACCTCCTTCCTACAAAGATGGAGACAACTAGCAAGCAAATGCTCGTATGATGTACCCGAGAAGCAATTAATGGAGATGTTTGTCCATAACCTCAACACCAATCTTAGCTACCAAATACAAATTCAATGCCCTAGCTCATTTTCAAAGGTCATTGAAATGGGATTGTTCATTGAAAAAGCTATGATCGCCAAGGGGCAAATCAAGTTACTCCAACTACACAACTGACAAATCAAAATTTTGGACTAAGAATAAAAATGTTGTCAATAATGGAGTAGTTGATGCCAAGGTGGTGGCTCCCAAACAGCAACCAATACTCACTCTCAAAGGAGAGGCAAGCAATGTTGTACCCAACAAAACATTCTCTCGGGAGCCAAGACCATGGTTCAACTCAAATCCAAGGTGAAAGTTCACACCGCTGGGTGAGTCCCAAGAATCTGCATTAAGGAAGCTATTGGCCAACAATGAAATCTCTCTACTGCCAACAAGTGATTATGAGCCTCAAATTAAACCTCACTATTGGAAAGACACCAACTATTGTGAGTATCATAGAGGAAGGGGACATACAACCAACAATTGTATCTATCTCAAACATTATATTCAAGACGTGCTTGATCAAAATCAAGGAGGAGCTCATCAACATACTTCTAATGAGACACATGTGGCTTACAAAGATCCACTTCTCAATCATGAAAGGCCGTATAACAACAACAATGGCAACAACAACAATGGTAACAATAACAACAACCGTAATAGCCAAAATTAGAATAATGGGAATAGTAATGCCAATTATGCAAGTGTGCCATTCGACTATACCATCAATTGCATATAAGAGAAGGTCCCACAAATCAATGTGGTCATGCCCAACCAACAATCAGAACCCAACAAAACTGATTGTAGTATCATTACCCACAGTGGTAAGGTCACGTTGAATACCATTCCTCCAAGGTCATCAGCTTCTTAGTCCAACTTCCATCAGTATAGCATCATAGACCAACTACGGAAGACTCTGACCCACATTTCTATCTTAGAGTTGTTGCGTCTATCTCCTTCCCATAAGGAGACCCTCGATAAAGCCTTAGTGGAAACCACTGTACCCACTAACTTGGCCCAAGAGAAGTTTTAGGCGGGTAGGTAATCTAACCTCCTCAAGTACCATATCATTTACTGAACAAGATGACCTCTCAGTGTATCAACCCCATAACACCCCTTTACACATTATCACCTTCATCCACAAGCACCGCATCAAGAGGGTTCTCATTGATGGGGGGGTTGGTTTAAATATTTGCATGCTTAAGCTGGTCCTTACATTGGGGTTCTCTGAAAATGTAGTTGATCCAAGGAAGAAGATAACTATCAAAGCCTATGATGAAGAGGAGAGAACTACCAAAGAAACAGTGGTATTACCTGTTGTGATGTTCACAACACGCCCCATTTTACTCCTTAGCAAAATGAGGACACCTACTGTGGCTTTTGCTTTTTGCTTGTGTGTGTTGTTTTTCTTAGTGGTAAAGGGAAAAGGAGAGTGAATAATACAAACCTTATTGAAAATAGAGAAAAAATTGCATTAAGTGCCATAGCAGAGTACAGACGAATTCCTTATAAAAAATGAACAGGGGTTGCTTTTTGAACCATCTTAAAATTCCTTGTATTTTGCATGTTATGAGTATTTTGGTAAAATGTACAAGGGGAGAATTTGCTGTTGCATATACAATGTCTTTTGTATATCAGGTTGCATATACAAGGTCCTTTGTATACAAGTTTGCTTGTATACAAAGTTCTGTGTATATCACTTTCCATATACAAAGTTGTTTGTATATGCAAAGTCATTTTTATACATAGTCGCATGGGCAATCAGGTTTACATACAAAGTTGTTTGTATGCTTTTATACTTGTATGCATTTGGTTAATGTTCTATTCATACATATAAGGTGGACCTGAAAAGTTTAAGGTTTAAATGAATATTTCGTTAAGTCCGTTTGTATATTTGTTGTTTTGTATGTTTAGACATACAAGCATTACATAAACTGCGAAAGATACAAATGCTATACACATCAGGTGGACCTGAAAAGTTATGAAACAAAGTTAAGTTGTTGTATGCTTGGTACGTTGTATGTATTCTACATACAAGCCGAGATACAATGCACTTATACATTGCATGGACTCGAAATGGTCATAAAATAAGGTTAAATCAATGTATGCTTCGAAGAGATAAATTCTACTATACATGCAAGGCGGACCTGACATATTTTAGAGCTTGAATGAATAGACCATTAAGTCTGATGAATGCATAAATTGTTTGTATGCTTCGGGACATACAAAGCTTAATGTACAAGGTTTTATATAGCTATGGATCCGAAATGTTTTATAGGGTAAAGATTAATCGTTGTATGCTTCCACTTTGTATGTATGCTTCGGAGACATACATTCTAATATACATACAAGGCGGAACTCAAGAGAATTTTAAATTTGATATATTGGATGCATCCTGACTTAATATATATCCGATATACATTGCGCAATATACATGTCCCAGAACCGGTAGTGAAGTAAACCGCAGTCTATAAGAGTTGAAGTCCGAAAGGATATACAAGGGACTTTGTATGTATCTTTGCGGATATACAAGCGCTTTATGCATTGCAGAGATACAAAAGAGGAAGGTGAGGTGGACCCCACCATTTATATATTTGGTTGTATTAATTACAATGTATGTTTAAGAGATACAAGCCGATACAACCATAAGATACAAGTTGATATACAAGCCGGATGTGAAGAAGGAATTAAATACAAGAAACTCTTTGTATATTTGAGGGTTTGTATATGCGATATGCAATACGATACATACAACTCGATATATGCAAAGACTGGATTCGAAAGGAGATTTAAATATTGAAAATGACTTGTATATTCACTACGATTGTATGTTACGACATACATTCACGATATACAAGGATTTAAACAAGGAAAAGGTGGGAAGGCAAAGCGATAAAATTTTGAAGCTATTTTGGAGCCCGATGGCATGTTTTTGGTCAACGATGGTTGACTAGACCTTTTTTAGCATTGTATATGCATTCTGACATGCAGTTGCTCACAGATGCTGAGAATTCATGGCTTGATATTTGTGCTGGCACATTTTGAGCCTGATTTGATATAATGATTATCTTCCTACTGGTTTATCAAATGATGATACTTAATTCCTATTTGTTTATTGTAGATTGGTGAAGCTGTTTGGAGTAGCTGGAAATTACAGAGGTGCCAACACTGTAGCTGAAGACCGAGTTGGTGGTCCATTAATGACTGTGATTAATGCCCAATGAACATTCTGACCAGGTATAAATTAATGACAGTAGCATGAATTTTAAATCTATTTTTTATGTCCGTTTTTGCAGGTAGATATAATAGGAGGTGAAACTTGATGGCGATGACATCATGGAGGGTGGATCAAATCACAAAGGAGAGAGAGAAGTCAAGGCCTTTAATGAGAAGACAAAATGCAGATGGGGAAACAATATTAAACAAAGAATAGAAGATATTTTGAGTTGTTAGGGTTTTGAAAAGGGGCATCTTACGCTCAGGATGAGTTTGTTGCTTGGAGATATTTTTTGGATGAGATTTGTTTCCCACCGTCAGATGCTGCAACTTGAGGTTTTGGACTATTGATTAACTAGGGTTTTGGGGAGGTATTGGGGATAGTCAGAGCTATATATCAAACCCCATTACATTGTAATAGGTTACACAGGGATTTTTTAGAAGATAGCCAGCAATTGTAATTTGTTCAGAAGCATTTAGAATAGAGGGACCTTTTAGTTTAGAAGTAGAAGGAGGTCGCCTGTGTCTACAATAAGGAACATGTGGAACATCCTACTTCCTTACTGTATCTGTAAAGCTTTGTAAGTTTCTATAATTTGATTAATGAAGCTAAGATTCATTCATACATTGTAAACCATTTATGATTGTGTTTTGAATACAAATGAATTTGGAATTCTGCATCTATTTTCTGAGTGTCTTTTGGTTCTTCTTTGTATTTAAAATAATATCTCTTAAAGCTTGCAATCTTGACTGTATGTCTGTGAAAATACTTAGAGCTTACATTTAAGGTTTAATCTGTGGATTTAATCAATTTGTTGTATTATTTACAAAGTACATAATAGAGCATTTAGATCCTGTAGCAGAATGAAATTTAGTTTAGATTTCTCTAACATTTCCCAACCCATCTGAAATACTTAGCTTAAAACGTAGAAATTTAAAGGAGATTGTCTCATATTTGGAAGAAACATGAACAACTGAGTTGATAGTAGATAGTTTTCATAATATTTAAGAGAAAAGCTTGCAATAATATAAATCATTTAAAGCTTTGAAATACAGTAACAAGTCTATGCAAAAGAATGAACAAAATGATGATATTTATGATGTTTTGTATAGCTTGAATCCATTAAACTATCAAGAAACCCTAAATCACGTAAGGCCCCTTGCATATTACAACTTCACATTTACCTACTGAATTGTCTAACAGGTCAAGACCTGACCATACAGAAACTTGGGATTAAGCAAGTCTTAATTGATTTCTTCATATCTTTCAAGACAGTTAGGTTCATTTTGTGAATTTTAACTTTTGTTATGAATGTGTAAAAACAATCATCAATAGTTTTTGGTGCTAGAAGGAGGGCGATTGGAGTTAGGGTTTCTGTGACTAGGTCTAAATCCAGTTCAGAGGATATATTTGTGCAATTACTTGAAAAAAGGCAAAGTAAGAGTCCTTTGATTTGGAATCCTAAAATATCACAAGCAGGAAGTTTCTCTAGAACGCCTCCTAGGTCACCTTTTAGCATCCATAACTTTGTGAGTCCTGACAGATCTTCATTTAGATCTTTGAATCTTGGTTCTGGTCCTCCCAAAAATCCTAATCCTCTAGGAAATCTAGATATTCCCACAGGTCTAGGTCAAGTACAAGTATCTGTAATGGCTTATTTTAATGCCAACTCTCCCATACAGTTCAATGATTATCATGAGATGCCCAAAAATCTTGAAAGGATATGTCCCAAATATCAATTACATCAGGATCTAGAAGACCACATTATAATATTCGAAGAGGCATGCTTTAGGGCTAGGTTTGAATATGAGGATGTTGTGTGTAGGTTGTTTCCTTACACCTTCAATGAGTAGGCTTCTAACTGGTATGTTAACTTGCCCAATGGTTATATTTCTTCTTGGGCACTTATGAAAGAAACATTCTTGTCTAGATTTAGAGGACCAATTGATCCTTCCACCTTATATCACAAATTGGCTACAATTAAGAGAAGTGAAGGAGAGCTAATTGATAATTTTAATGATAGATTTCAAAAGGCTTATTCTAGGATAGTAGCTCCTTACATAGTCAATCCAGATACATTGTTAGCCATGTATTATGTTTCATTAGATCCATTAACTACTATGTTTGTCAAAAGAAAGCCTAACATAGATACAATATCTAAAGCCTATAAGGAGGCAGCCTCTGTAAATCAAGAGATGAGGTAGACAGCTTATAATCCATTTCTCAACGGAGGAAATCCTAGGATTCAAAATCAAACACAACCTTGGAATGGAGTCCCTGTACATAACACTCCATTTTTAAATCTAGTTCCTACATACACACCTGTGTTTAATCCTACCCCAATCCAGGCCGTAGTCCCTTATACGGGTAACACTACCAATAATAATCAGAGTAATGGTCAACCTTTCTTCCAACCTCCTCAAAATATATTTGTGGCAAAGGCACCAGAGGAAAGGGAAGAAATCAAAGAAATAACTGCACACTTCAGAAGATTGACTAATGAAGTGACACATCTAAGAAATGAGAATTTCTATGGTAGAAACAACCAAGGATACAATCAAAACCATAACCAAAGCTATAGTCAGAACTATAACCCAAACTATAACCAAAATCATAATCAAAATTATAACCAGGGTCAAAGTTCAAACCAAAATCAGAATTATGGTCAAAGTCAAAATCATAATCAAGGACAAGTAGTGCAAAATAGAGGACCTGCTATAGATAGCAGAGCCTGGGGTAATAACAACAAAAATCAAAATCAGGCAAGGCCACCTAAGACATGGAACACAGGGCCAAATAATGGCATTCTAGCTTCTCCATTTGAGAATTTAGATAACTAGGATACACAACAAATAGCTAGGATTCAAATGGCTGATGTAGCATTGAAGAATTGGTGTAGGATTCATAAAACCAGTGCCCATGCTGAATTAGATTGTCCTCAGTTCCATTTAGCGGCCATTATTTTTAGTGTGGATGTATAGGCTCCCACTTCTAAGTTTCTCATTCCCAAAGGTAATGAAGTAGTGCCCTCAGGATATGAGATTGCTTTAGTCTTAGAAACTTTTACCTTTGCAATTGAAAAAGAAGAGGGTCAATTGTTAGAGGAGGAACCTTATTTTTGTGAGAACCTATATCCTGAATCAGCCTTTGTACTAAATGCATTTCAGTTTCCCTTTGAAACTGCAAATGAAGTGTTATATGAAACAAAGGAGGTATAGGCTTTTCAATAGTCAAACAAGAATCACACCTACAATTTAAGAAATAACACTAGGCCAGGAGGTCCTTTCACTACTTCCACTCCTCCTAACAATTTCAATACTCCCCTAGACCAAAATGATAGCAATAATCTTTCTATACTGAAAGCCAATCATCATACAAATAATGGAATGGTTGCACAAAAGGTCCAAACAGTTAAAACAAAGACTATAGAGACAATGAAATTGATGAGTTATCTGTCAGAGGAGATAAGGAAAATTAAGGTCAGTATACCTTTGTGTGAATTGTTGAAAAGTCCAGGGGTTAGAAATATTTTTATAAAATCCTTGGATGCATCTGTGATAGGTGAGGTTTCTATTGAGGTAAATGTTCCTAGTAAGGATGCACAGTCCAAAGAAAAGGGTAAGAAAACTGAACAACCATCCAACACCAATGTGGTAATGTATGCAGATAAAAAGAAGCTCCTCCTTTCTTGTTAACCATTAGATTGTTTGGAAAGAATATACACAATTGCATGGTAGATTCTGGTGCATTAGCCAATGTAATGCCTTTAGGGATATGCAAAACTTTAGGGCTGACCCCTACCAAATCTGCCAAAGTGGTTACACAGTTGGATAAAACTGAGGTTAATGTGATAGGAGAACTAATGCATATTCAAATACAGTTAGCTTTAGACCCCAGGGTGAGCCAGTTCATTGATATCCAAGTAGTAGATATACCTATAAATTATGGGATACTGTTGAGTAGAGACTGGTCTAAGACTTTGAATGGATATGTGGCCACCAATATTTCACATATGTGGTTACCTTGGAGAGATGTCCCAAATCAGATCAGGATAGAAGTTGAACCTAGAATGAAACACATGATAACAGAATACAATAGGACTAATGGGATATTGTATGCTTCTATTGAACCAGGTGTTTATAGAGTTACTAACAAAGGGGTACAGGTTGAAGAAACCCTGATGCTAAATTTTAGAGAAAAACCTGTCAGTAAGGAAACAATGTTGTTCATTAAGTCTGATGGGAATTCTTCTGATGAAGAAAATAATGCAATGAATAATTTTGGTCAGGTCATTAGACAAGAAATGGAAAAGTGCATGGAACAAAATATTCCAGTTCAATGCAAGTTATACAAAAATGAGTGTAGAGTCCATAATAAGCCACATTCTGAAGAGAAGTGTGGAATGTGCAGAGACATTATTGAGTATTAGTACATAAAATGCACAAAGGGGATGGAACTCTGGGAAGGAAAGGCTAATCAACCAGAGAGATACTTTCAGAACAACATAGATGGATCAACTCCAAATTTAGAAAAGGAGACAAAAGATAAAAGTGTCTATCATTCTGATCTACAAACTGAAAAGATAAGTGTACAAGTAAGCCAAAATGAATTGCTTATGAATAAACAAGATAGCACTACACATATGATAGAAAAAACAAAATATGCCAAAGTAAAAGGTCAAAAGAATAAGGATGGCATGTGGATGCTAAAATGTGATGGTTCCAAATCTAAACAGGGTGCAGGTGCTGGTATAGAACTTATAGATCCTCATGGCAAATCATATTTAGCAACATATAGGCTACAGTTTGCTTGTACTAACAATGTTGCAGAATATGAAGCTTTAATTTATGGACTAGTCATGGCTTTAAAGAAAAAGGTAAAAATGATTAGAGTATTTTCAGATTCTGAGCTAGTAGTCAGACAGGTAAGGAAATTGTATGCATGCAACTATAAAAAGATGGTTTGTTATAGGCATAGGGTGTGGGATTTGATTGATTCATTTGATGCCTTTAACATAGAGCATATTCCTAGGGAGTTAAACCATAGGCTAGATGCATTAGCAGTTGCTGCTAGCTTGTTAGAACCCTTAACACTGTCAGGATTAAAAATATTTTCTATAGAATTAGTGAATGTGCCTAGTGTACCAGATAATGTAACTCATTTTTAGGTATTCAAAGGGGATCAGCAAATTGTAGATTTTCTAACTTGTAATGAGGTATTTGAGGCTCAAATTATTGATGAATAAGAGAGGCCTGATGTGTCTTGGGATGAAGAAGACATAATCAACTTAAAAAGCAATTTCTTGCCTAAAGGAGTGATTGAGCTAGAACAATTTTTTGACTTTGATGGGGTCATAAAATAGAAAGACTTACCCAAAATTGAGGGAGGTAAGTGTGATCCATATAACTAAGGAACATAGCAAAATCCTCAAAATGTACAGATTGGAAAGGCCGATTCTAAAAAGTTGAGAAAAGAAATTGTGGACATTCTGAAAGAATACAAACATGTCATGGCATGGGCGTATGAGGATTTGAAAACATATGATAAGTCCATCATTACTCATGTGATACCTTTGAGACCAGAGGTTAAACCATTTAGGTAGAAACAAAGGCCTGTGAATGCCATTTTAGAGCCTTTAATCTTCAAAGAAGTAAAGAAATTGTTGTCCGCCAGAATAATTTTCCCAGTCAGATATTCAACCTAGGTAGCTAATTTAGTACCTGTTAGAAAGAAAAGTGGAGACATCAGGTTATGTGTAGATTTTAGGAATTTGAACAAGGCATCTGAAAAAGATAATTATCCTCTGCCTCCAATAGATGAAATGCTGCAAGCAGTGAATGGAGCTAAGATGTCTTTTCTAGATGGATTTTCAGGATATAACTAGGTCTTAATAAACAAAGAGGATAGATTAAAGACCACTTTTACTTGTAAATGGGGAAATTATGCATACAGAAGAATGCCTTTTGGTCTAATCAATGCAGGTACCACTTTTCAGTAAGCCATGGACATTACATTTCATGGACTGTCAGGTAAGTGCATTGTAATTTGTATGGATGATTTAACTGTTTATTCCAAAGATGCGTCCACTCATGCTGAAGATCTGAGAAAGGTTCTCAAAAGATGTGAGAGGTACAAAATTTCTCTCAACCCTAAGAAATGTTTATTTGGCGTAACAAAAGGAAAATTATTAGGGCATGTCATTTCTGAGAATAGTATATCTATTGATCCTAATAGAATAGAAGGAATAAAGAAATTGCAATTACCAAACACTAAGAAGGAATTAAAATCATTTTTTGGTAAGATTAATTTTGTCAGGAAATTTATTACTGGGTTTGTAGAGATTGTACAACTGCTGAACGACATGTTGAAGAAGGATGCAATGATAGAATGGATGCCAGTAGCTAAAGCTACATTCAAGGATACCAAGGAAGCTATTTATGATGCTCTTGTGTTGACAAGTCCAGATTATACAAGGCCATTCTACATATATTCTTTTGCATCCATGCATTTGGTTGTAGCTGCTTTAATGCAAAAAGGAGAAGAGAATGACGAAAAGCCTATAGCTTTCATGAGCACACCTCTGAAGGATGCACAACTAAAATATCTGGATACAGAAAGACATACATTTGCATTAATAAGAGCAGTTAAGAAATTTGGGCATTATATCTTACTCAGTCAGGTTAAAGCCATAGTACCAGATGCAACTGTGAAGATGTTACTGATGCAGAATGAGCCTGGAGAAAAAAGAGCCAAATGGATTACAACGTTGCAAGAATTTGATATGGAAATTATTCCAATGAAGCTAGTTAGAGGACAAGCATTAGTACAAGCCATAGAAAACACAGATCCACATTCAGTAAAACAACAGTATGTGTTGAATTCTAGTGATACATCGTGGTGGTATGATGATTTGAACACTTTTCTAATATCTGGCAAATATCCAAATAGGATGAAATCTTCTCAGAGGAGAGCTTTAAAGATTAAAGCATAGAAGTACATGGTACAAGGATGTCTTCTATTCAAGAAAGACCATGATGGAATATATTTAAGATGTTTAAATAGAGTTGAAGCGGATAAGGTGTTGTCAGAATTACATGATAAGTATGGAACTGCTCATGGTTCCCATTCAGCTACAATGCATAAGATATTGAGAGTGGGATACTACTGGCCTACAATGTTTAAGGATACAGAGAGTCACATTCAAAGCTATCATACTTGTCAAACTACAGCAGACAAGGGAAGGAATCAGGCTAATCCATTACAGCCAGTCATTGAGTCTAGGCCATTTGCACAGTGGGGTTTAGATTTCATTGGAGTCATAAATTCTCCATCATTTGCAGAACACAAGTTTAAGGACACAAGTTTATACTAACAGTAATTGACTACTGTATGAGGTGGACTGAAGCCACATGTTGCAAGTTCTCTACTACTGAGGTAGTTATCAAGTTCCTTGAAGAAAACATCATAACCAGGTTTGGAACTCCCTATTTGCTGGTATGTGATAATGGGCCCTACTTTTTCTTCTTTGAAATTTTCCAAATGGGCATTTGAATATGGTATAGTTTTAAAGTTTTCTTCAAACTATTATCCTCAGGGGAATGGGTTAGCTGAGTCTACAAACAAAATTTTATTAGATATAATCAAGAAGCTAACTGAAAAGAATCCTAGAGAGTGGAACACATTGTTGAAGTATGCGCTATGGGTAGATAGGACTAAGGTTAAGTTAGCCTTAAGTAATTCACCTTATCATTTAGTTTATGGGACTGATCCCATACTTCCAATAAATTTAAGAATACCAGTCTGGAAGTTTTCTAATGAGTATTTAGGCTTTGATGATCATAGAGAGGCTAGAATAATACAAATGTTACAATTAGATGAGAAAAGAGATCAAGCCATTGAGAAATTTGCCAAACATCAAGCAGTAGTCAAAAGATGGTTTGATAAAAGAGCAAGAGTCAAAACGTTTAGAATATCAAACTTAGTGCTGTGTTGGGATAAAGCACATGAAAAGAAAGGAAATCATGGAAAATTTGACAAGTTATGGTTAGGTCCATTATAGGTCACAGAAATAATTGGAGATAATACTTTCAAGATCAAGACCTTGACTAGGGAAGATGTGCCATTGCCAGTTAATGGCCAACACTTGAAACATTACTTTCAGGCTTGAGGTGAGAGCCGTAAATTTCTATGTATCATAATGTAAATTTCTATGTATCATAATGTAAATTCCTGAATGTAAATAATGTACAGTTTGGTGTTGTTTCTATTTTGTTCTTTTGTTTTTTCTTTTGTTCTGTGTTGTTTCTATTTTGTTCTTTTGTTTTTTCTTTTTGTTTCCTTTGGTGGGTTGGTCATTTGTACAGTCTGCTTGTTTTGTTTGTTTTGTTGTTTCCTCAGTAGGGATGTTTATTTTGATTTAGAGTAAGAAGGAGCAGACTAACAACCACTAAAAAACAATAGAACATTCAGAACATTTAGGTTAATTATTTAAAATTTATGCATAACTTGTTGTGACTGTCATGAATGTACAAAGTTGTTTAACTGTGTGAAATTTTCTATTCAATAACTGTGGGTTGAGTATTCAAGGAAGTTTCTCACAATGACACACCTAAAATCCTTGGGTTTGTTGAACTTACTAGTGTCGATATTAGGTGAAAAATCTGAAGTCACCCTTGTTACCATTACAATTCTCAGCTTAAATTCAGCAAGTGACCAATCCTTGCATCATGAAGTTACAAATGTTATATCTTATGAAATCTCTATCAAATACAATAAATAAATAAATAAATAAAATGGATTTTACTAAAACTCCAGATTAAGCCATCTAAGTAACTCTACTGGGGCTATAGACGCTTGCTAGTAGTGGGGCTCTACTTAGGAGAATTGTAACAATAACCTTGTTGGGGCTATGGATGCTTGCTAGCAGCAAGGCTCTATCTGGATGGCTATGAGGGAATGACATCAACTATGTAGTCTAATGTCAGTCACTGGTTTGTTCAACTGATCTTCAAGATGAGGATAATTAATCACATGCACCCACTTAAACTGAAAGTAAAAATTCATGCACCTTATTGAATACATTGAGTCTCAAGTTGGATAATGATTTGCAGAAAACATAGTTGGAAGTTATGAATTTATTTCTTTTAGTTTTCTTCAATGGTTTGAATTTAATTGTTTTGTTTGGTTGCTAGTTGTTGTGATGTTCACAACACGCCCCATTTTACTCCTTAGCAAAATGAGGACCCTTGCTGTGGCTTTTGCTTTTTGCTTGTGTGTGTTGTTTTGGTTGGTGGTAAAGGGAAAATGAGAGTGAATAATACAAACCTTATTGAAAATAGAGAAAAAATTGCATTAAGTGCCATAGTAGAGTACATGTGAATTCCTTATAAAAAATGAACAGGGGTTGCTTTTTGAACCATCTTAAAATTCCCTGTATTTTGTAAGTTATGAGTATTTTGGTAAAATGTACAAGGGGAGAATTTGCTGTTGCATATACAATGTCTTTTGTATATCGGGTTGAATATACAAGGTCCTTTGTATACAAGTTCGCTTGTATACAAAGTTCTTTGTATATCGCTTTCCATATACAAAGTCATTTGTATATGCAAAGTCATTTTTATACATAGTCGCATGGGCAATCGGGTTTACATACAAAGTTGTTTGTATGCTTTTATACTTGTATGCATTTGGTTAATGTTCTATTCATACATACAAGGTGGACCTAAAAAGTTTAAGGTTTAAATGAATATTTCGTTAAGTCCGTTTGTATATTTGTTGTTTTGAATGTTTAGACATACAAGCATTACATACATTGCGAAAGATTCAAATGCTATATACACCGGGCAGACCCGAAAAGTTATGAAACAAAGTTAAGTTGTTGTATGCTTGGTGCGTTGTATGTATTCTACATACAAGTCAAGATATAATGCACTTATACATTGCGCGGACCCGAAATGGTCATAAAATAAGGTTAAATCAATGTATACTTTGAAGAGATACATTCTAATATACATGCAAGGCGGACCTGACACATTTTAGAGCTTGAATGAATAGACTGTTAAGTCCGATGAATGCATAAATTGTTTGTATGCTTTAGGACATACAAAGTTTAAAGTACAAGGTTTTATATAGCCATAGATCATAAATGTTTTATAGGGTAAAGATTAATCATTGTATGCTTCCACTTTGTATGTATGCTTCGGAGACATACATTCTAATATACATACAAGGCGGAACTCGGGAGAATTTTAAATTCGATATATTGGATGCATCCTGACTTAATATATATCCGATATACATTGTGCAATATACATGTCCTAGAACCGACAGTGAAGTAAACTACGGTCTATAAGAGTTGAAGTCTGAAAGGATATACAAGGGACTTTGTATGTATCTTTGCAGATATACAAGCACTTTATGCATTGCAGAGATACAAAAGAGGAAGGTGAGGTGGACCCCACCATTTGTATCTCTGGTTGTATGAATTACAATGTATGTTTAAGAGATACAAGACGATATACAACCATAAGATACAAGCCGATATACAAGCCGGATGTGAAGAAGGAATTAAATACAAGAAACTCTTTGTATATTTGAGGGTTTGTCTATGTGATATGCAATACAATACATACAACACGATATATGCAAAGACCGGATTTGAAAGGAGATTTAAATATTGAAAATGCCTTGTATATTCGCTGCGATTGTATGTTACGACATACATTCGTGATATACGAGGATTTAAACAAGGAAAAGGCGGGAAGGCAAAGCGATAAGATTTTGAAGCTATTTTGGAGCCCGATGGCATGTTTTTGGTCAACGATGGTTGACCAGACCTTTTTTAGCATTGTATATGCATTCTGACATGCGGTTGCTCGTAGATGCTAAGAATTCATGGCCTGATATTTGTGCTGGCACATTTTGAGCCTGATTTGATGTAATATTTGTCTTCTTGCTGGTTTATCAAATGATGATACTTAATTCCTATTTGTTTATTGCAGATTGGTGAAGCTGTTTGGAGTAGCTGGAAATTATAGAGGCACCAACACTGCAGCTAAAGACTGAGTTGGTGGTGCATTAATGACTGTGATTAATGCCCAGCGAACATTCTGACCAAGTATAAGTTAACAGTAGTAGGATGAATTTTAAATCTATTTTTTATGTCCGTTTTTGCAGGTATGCAAGTAGATATAATAGGAGGTGAAACTTGATGGCGATGACATCATGGAGGGTGGATCAGATCATAATGGAGCGAGAGAAGTCAAGGCCTTCAATGAGAAGACAAAATACAGATGGGGAAACAATATTAAACAGAGAACATAAGATATTTTGAGCGGTTAGGGTTTCCAAAAGGGGCATCTTATGCTCAAGATGAGTTTGCTGCTTGGAGATATTTTTTGGATGAGATTTGTTTCCCATCATCAGATGCTGCAACTTGAGGTTTTGGACCATTGATTAATTAGGGTTTTGGGGATGTATTGGGGGATAGTCAAAGCTATATATTGAACCCCATTACATTGTAATAGGTTACACAAGGATTTTAAGAAGATAGCCAACAATTGTAATTTGTTCAGAAGCATGAAGCATTTAGAATAGAGGGAGATTTTAGTTTAGCAGTAGAAGGAGGTCGCTTGTGTCTGCAATAAGGAATGTGTGGAACATCCTGCTTCCTTATTGTATCTATAAAGCTTTGTAAGTTTCTATAATGTGATTAATGAAGCTAACAGTCATTCATACATTGTAAACCATATATGACTATGTGTTTTGAATACAAATGAATCTAGAATTCTGCATCTATTTTCTGAGTGTCTTCTAGTTCTTCTTTATATTTAAAATAATATGTCTTAAAGCTTGCAATCTTGACTGTATGTCTGTGAAAATACTCAGGGCTTACATTTAAGGTTTAATCTATGGATTTAATCAATTTGCTGTATTATTTACAAAGTGCATAATAGAGCATTTAGATCCTGTAGCAGAATGAAGTTTAGTTTAGATTTCTTTAACTTTTCCCAACCCATCTGAAATACTTAGCTTAAAATGTAGAAATTTAAAGGAGATTGTCTCATATTTGGAAGAAACACGAACAACTGAGTTGATAGTAGATAGTTTTCATAATATTTAAGAGAAAAGCTTGTAATAATATAAATCGGTTAAAGCTTTGAAATATAGTAACAAGTCTGTAAAAGAATGAATAAAATGATGATATTTATGATGTTTTGTATAGCTTGAATCCAGTAAACCATCAAGAAACCCTAAATTACGTAAGGCCCCTTGCATATTACAACTTCACATTTACCTACTGAATTGTCCAACAGGTCAAGACCTGACCATACAGAAACTTGGGATTAAGCAAGTCTTAATTAATTTCTTCATATCTTTCAAGACAGTTAGGTTCATTTTGTGAATTTTAACTTTTATTATGAATGTGTAAAAATAATCATCAACATTACCCATACAAGTGGGACCGGTGATAAAAGATGTTGTGTGTCAAGTCCTAGATACGGAGCTCGCCTATAATATTCTCCTAGGTAGACCATGGATTCATGCCATGAAAGTTGTCCCTTCTACCTATCACCAATGCATAAAATTCCCTCACAATGGCAAGCAAGTCACCATCCAAGCTGACCCTGACCCCTTTCAGCATTGCAACTCTGTCCTTTCAAAACCCGATTGCATCATACTAAACAATTGAGCATCTACATCCCCTGCCCCATAGCATGATTCTACCTCTGAAGCTTCCTCATCCAAGCCCAAAGAGTAGAAAATTACCATCAAAGAAACAAGAGTAGGGCAATACTCCATTGAGTACAGCCTCAATCTAGCTAAATTGCCGCTATCTCCTAGATCCTTTGGGCGACCTAAGCATTTTCTGAAGCCATCTACTCCTCCTACACCTCCCCCTCCTCCATCACCTCCTCCATCTCCCCCTCCTCCATCACCTCCTTTATCTTCCCATCCTCCTCTCCTCCTCCTCCTCCTGCCAACCTGGCCCTCGTCATCTAAATCTGCCTCATCTATATGAGGAACTAGCTCACCAGGCCCTGAGTATCTTAGAAATGGGTGAGTAGTGAACCACTCCTCATAGTCCTAAGTCATCCCAACGTCTACAATCTCTCTCCTCATATCCTAGGCAACATAAGGAGTCTGTTGAAACTCTGCCACTACCTCCTCATAGGACGCCACTAGCTCCCATCTGAATCTCTCAGCATGAGTCTGTGTAAACAGAGCCTACCCCTGTGGCCTACCCTGTCTCCTCCCAAACTATCTCTAAACCTAGCTAACAATCTACCTCTCCAAAATGAACCGTGTCCGGCCTATCAGCCACTGAGTCTAATAACAGTATGGCAGCTCGTCTACTTCATCCTCCCAGGGCTCACAGTCTAGATATGCATGCCTCCAATACTCGAGGTTCCCCAATCTATGCTAGGAAATAACTCCTACATAGCCATAGCTGTACGGCTCTCCTCTTTATCTGACAAAAACACAAATCAGTCTAGTGATCGCTATGTGCTCCCATAGCCAAAACTGTAATAGTGAGACACCTGTTGATAGGCTCACACCCCTATGGTATACCACCTGATGCATGCCATGGTATAGATGTGCCAAAACACAGACACCCCAAGCATAGTGGGTGCCCTCTATGACCATTCACTCCATGATCCATCCCCATCCAATCGGGAACCCATGTGATCTCCTATCGGGGCATACAATGCCTCCGATCAATCCTGCAACTATCCCTAGGAAATAGTCATAGTAGTCATGAATGTCCTACCAGGAGATGACCTGTCTGACCAGCTCAGGGTCATTAAATACTCACATGCACTCTACAAGTCTTGTGTCCCTCTGTGGATCGTACTCCATGAGCTCTCCCTGAATAGGAAAGTGGAGTATACTATATACATCCTCCAAGCTAACCGTCATCTCACCGGTTGGGAAGTGGAAGGTCCTGTCCTTGCTATGGAACCTCTCTACTACTGCAATCAGTAACCCACGGTTCGCTCGAACCTTAGGCATAAAGCAAACATAGTCCAATCCCATCGCGCTGAGTGCCTCTTGATCCATCTCGGTCAGCATATGTCGCTGCAACATTGGCATGGGAAACTGCTCCCTAGACATCAGTGTATCTCGTATATCCTACAAGCACGCAAAACAAGGCATCAACTTAAAGCTTCAAGTACCATGCTCAACATATCTATAGAAACATATCAACTAACTTAACATATCAAATTGATCAAAACAACACACTACATCTTTTGACTAGATTCTTGCAATCTCGGAGATAACTTATCGATTGATGCGTCAAATAGGATGCCAATCAAGTCAATTCTATTAAGTAAACTGACTATCTATATCATATGCACCATAACAGGTGGTACATGCACCATTCCTTGTCAAATGCGCCGCTTCTAATGCATGCATCGCAAGATCTCATGCATGCACCGTCCTATACCGTAAATGCATTGTAGAATTATGCATGCACCGACTAAACTCATGTATGCACATCTTGAGTGTATTCACAATTCTATATCCTAAATGCACTGAAGTTTAACGGATGCGCAGTTTCGCATGCCAGATGCGCCAAACTGTGATCCAGCGCATTTGTCTATCCTATTTTTCTCCTAGCATTTATTGCAATCAAAATCGACTCTAGGGAAAAGTTTTCGAGATACATACCAGGGGTCCTGCCTCTACTAGCTAGTCGAATTATTGGACTAGCTAAAAGCAATGCTCCTCGCACGGAATATCCATCCTTGTGTTGACTGCTCTATGCTCTATGCTCTCCTAAGCTCTCAGAAGCAAATCAAACAAAGCCAAGTGTGCAAATGAATTATCTTGTGGACTCAGCTCCTATATATAGCATGCAAACCCGAATCTGGCTATGTGGTGACTATGACTACTTCCCACACCTATTTCTTCCCAATTTCATCCCGTTTCTCTGAAACGCATCCTATTTTCTTCAAACCTAACCAATTTTTCCCTTTGTCTTCGTGAGATTATCCGTCTATCGTCCTTCTACCTTTTTCCCATCCAATCTCCCGAGGGGGCATCCTATCATCGTTAAACTTGTACCAGGGGTAAGCTGAGGCATGTATCATTATCAAAAAAAATTATTCTTTGAAGCAACGCCGTAAACTGCATTGCATCAAAGAGGGGCAAAATGTATAGGCCTAAAAATGACACGACTCAGTCTAAATAAATATTCTTAATATTTATTTCATTCTAATTCTTCTATCAATAAATAAATAAATAAATTTATTTATTTGATTCATATTCCTCTAAATTAATTAAATATCAAAATATTTAATTATCTCTTCTAAAGTCAAAATTAAATAAAATCCTTTATTTAATTAAAATTCTTCCAAACAATTAAATAATTCTTAATTATTTAATTAAAGTCAATCGTTCTTCCAAATTTAAATAAATCAAATTAAATTTATTTAAATCCTCTCAATCTCCAAAAATAAAATACAATCAAATATTTTATTTATTCTTCCAAATCATGCACAACAATTAAATAAATCTATTTATTTAATTTGCTTTCTTATATTCAAATTCTTCAAATATTCTTCCAAATCTTCTAAAAATAAGTCTTCTTCTCCATGCACACAAAATTAAATAATTTATTATTTAATTTCTCTCAAATCATGCAGAATCAAATCACAAGTTGAGTTAACTGACTCAACCAACCTTGATTTTATCAATATCTCTTAAATTAGAAAAAAACTTTTTAATTTATGAAAAGCATGTCTTATCTTTAGAAAAGAAAGTAGCTAACTCAAACAAAATAGCTTTTGGGTGACACATGTCTTCTTCTTATTCACGCACATCCTCTCAAAGTCTCTATACCATTGATCTTCTCTTTCACAAGTCTATAAATTGAACCCTCTTCCTCCATTACATTCATCAAAGCTTTAAGTATTGTTACTCTGTAGGAATTATAGTGCGCCTTTGGCACCAATTCCTTCATTGCTTGTGATCACATTTGTTAGCATACTACTATCATTGTTGTGAAGCTCATCTTCATTGCAATAAACTCTCATAGCCATTCCCAATTGACATTCTTGGAAAATAGCAAGGAAGTGCACTCTCTGAAGGCCTTATTTCATACATGCAAGATCAATTGAGATAGGCAACCAATGGAAGCTATGAAGCTTTGAGGTTTACAAAGGTTTTTAAAGTTTTTTTGTTTGGTTAATCTCTTTGTTTCTGTATTTCGTTGAGTTTTGGGTATCATTGATATTGATATATTGATTATTCATGTTTAATGTAATTTTCCCTTAACACAATGTACACACATGTACATGACAAGTGGTACTTTGGAAGCATGGGTAAATCTTCCAAATTGAGTACATTTGTCCTATTTCTTCCACCCACTCCATGTGTCACTATTCATTCTAATTTAAAATTCCATGTGGCACTATTTGAACACTATTCTTCTAATTTTAAATTCCACTTGTCCTCTCCATGGAATTTAAAATTTCTCATAAAATCCAATCCTTACCTTTTCTTAAACGAGTCCTTACATGTCATATACCTACCCAATCCTAGCCATCCATCCATTCAAACTTGCATTCTCATCCATTGATCATCCCTTGAATCTTGAGGAAAAATTCCCATCTAATTCAATCATGTCATTTGTCCAATTCTCCTTGCTTGAGAATCCTCAAGCAATCTCAACCATTGATCCTCCAAATTAATCCTAGCCCTTCAATCCCATCCCCAAAAATCTATAAAATGAGGCTTCTACCTCCCATTTTCAACAAGTCATTTTATGCAAAGTTATTCTATCAATTTGAGTGCTCACATCCACTTAGCATTAGTGTAATCCTAGTTTAGTTTAAATAGCATATCATATCTTAGAGTAGATCACTACTTATGTGCTTAGATATAGTGCAATTTAGATACGAATAGTGCATTAGTAGTTTAACTCAATCTTGAGGTCCCTTAGACTTGAGATTGGGTACATTTTAGATTGAATTTGCATCCATTTATAATCTCATTTTCATAGGTTAGACATTTTGGCATGTTCAATGGGACTCCACAACCTTAACATTAACAAATTTGCATGTTTTATGTTGTTTTCTTTGTGACAGGTCAGATCAGTGCTCAGTTAATGCAGAGCGGCACCTATCTAGTGAATCAGCACCCAGTCCAGCACATCAGCTCCTAGCCCAACATAGGGTAAAAGCACTTATTTTTCATGGGTTTTTGGTCAATTTTGATATTTTATGCTTGTATTATGTTTTAGATGATGTTTTACTAACTTTTTGGACATTTAAGCTCTCTATTTTGTAGGAAATATCCATTTTCCAAGGGGGAGGTGCTGTCTGTCCTGGATCAGTGCCTGTTACTATGGATCAGCGCCTATATAGCCAATTAGCGCTCAGCCTTGCAAATCAGTACCTGTCTAGATTTAGAATAGAACTAACATTTTGTGTGTTTTCTTGGTAAATTTAGTGTTTGATAGTGGTTTTTGGGCTTCTAACCATCATTTCCTACAGGCCTAACTCTCTATTTTGCAAAAAAATGTGCATTTCACAAGGGGAAATTATACTAAAATCACTTCAGCATCTGTCACAGCAGATTAGTACTTAGCCTCAGGTATATATATTAGCACCTCATTTTTTATTTTAGTGGTTAGCCCTTTCAATTAGCACCTAACCTAAAAGTGTGTTTTTTTGGACTAACATTTTGACTTGCGGCCTCTTGTGACCCTCCAAGACTCATCACAAACTACTAATATTTCTTTGTAGGGGTTTTGTTAGGTTAGAAACACTTTATTTTGGTGCACATAAAATGAATTTGCTTGTCCAATCTTAGGCACATTTAATTTGGGATTAAAAAGAACAATCTTGCATCCTTCACTCATTGGTTAAAAAGAACAACAAATTACATTAAAATTAACCTTTCTTGCAAACAATCATAGGAACAATTCATTTTGGGTCTTAGAAAGAATGTAGCTTTTGAGTGAAGTGTCTTGTGCAATTGCACACTTGTGTTACCCAAGGGATAGAATCAAAGTATCCTCTCCCCTCACCTTCAAAAGGATCTTGGGTGAAGAGAAATGGTTCTACTCTCTTTTTCTTTTTCTTAGGAGGGGCCTGCCCTTAAGACACATCCACAAGGAGAACTCATTGGTGACCCCAAGTGGTAATTTCATTCGATCTGCTATACAAAATAGGATAAGGTGAAAGCCAAGTCTAAATTGGTATTAGCACTTAGCATTCGGTGCTAGCTCGAAAGGAAGTAGCATCTTGTGTATATGATACTCCTAATAGAGCTAGTCAAAACCTTAGTGGTTTATCAGATGCTCGTAACATGCTAATCCCCCGAATGTTCCCCCACTAAACACCATTTGTTTTAGTAGCCAAAAACCTTATATTTGTTGGTGTAGGAGGTTAGAAGATAGACCTCTGGAGCCATCCCACACTCTCGCAGTTCAAAGTAGAGATAGCAAATTTCTTGAGATCTTCGGGTCTTTAGGAATTCAAAGTTTGGTGTTCCTGAGAAGTGAGTGCCGTGTAAGAGGGAGTCAGTGCCACCAAACTTCTAAGCTATCCGCTCTGATTAAGTGCGGCTAGAGAAATCCAAGTGGGAATCCAACAAATATTGTCCTTTCCTTGCCTTAGGTTGTACAAGTGTTTGATAAATTTACATATTTTCACAATAAAACCTTTGGCCATTGTATGCTCTTGTTTGGAATGTTTGTATTGCTTGCCAAAGAAAACTATCATTGACATAACCCAAACACCATTTGAGCCATTCAAAAAAACAAACCATTGAAACATTTGAACTTCCCAAATCCATCATTTAACCTCCAAAATCCATAAATTCCATCTCTAAAGTCCAAAAATCCAACTCACCACCTCAAAAATCACACGAAACCATCACTGTCCTACATCAGCACCTGGTTTTTGCAAATCAGTGCCTAGTTTCTACAAATCAGCATCTGGCCTTCTAAACCAACGCCTAGTTCCCTGAATCAGTGCCCAGTCCAAAACTCATCATAAAGTCAATTTTTTATCCTTTTGGTTGTCAACAATCCTCGTTTCATGTCACCCTTTGAAATTACATGCCACCTCAATCTATGTCCTTGTCCATTTATACTCTTAGCTTGTGAGCCATTCTAATCATTGGTCGTTATCCTCATCATTGTCCTCATTAGTATCCAAATTCTCCACATCATCCATAATTGGTCCTAAGTCATCATTAGCCGAAACTTTGTTTGTCATACATCACTAGACTTAATCAATCCTATCATCCTAAATCGATCTTACCATCTTTAATCAATTCACATCAACCTATAATCAATCCTTATCCTCAACCAATTGCAACCTTATCTAATAATTCGCTCATCCAAATCAATCCTAGTCAATAAATCAATCCAAATCACATCCAAATCCTAAGGTTAAAACTCTAGATCAAAATTGTACTTTTGCTTGTATTAAGCTTGAGACTTTGTTCATCTTAAGTATAAACTAAGAATCATCAACCCCCCTTGGATAAATTGGCTCAGGAATATTGATATCTTCAAGTTAGTGGATTCCAAGAAATCCCATTTTGCTTGGTGCATCTTGTCTACCCCAAGTAAAATAATCCTATTGTCCTTTTGCTTAGGCTCTTTTTCTACCCTAAGTATATAGGATAACCATCAGCCTTTGATCATCCGAATCTAGATTTTGGACCTATCTCCATCTCTTATCAATTGTACCTCATCATCCAAATCCATCCCAAACTCACCTTTTATGCCTCCCATCACGTGATCACAAGCTAAGAAAATGGACACTTGTTACCAACCTCTCTCTCCTAATGGCTCTAACATGAGAAACATGGAGGAATATGTCAACCAACCCAAAATGGGTGAAGCATCCACTCATTCTCATCACACCTATTCCCCCACCTTTGTCGAGTTCCTTAATGAAAAGGGGCTACACGACAAGTTTGACCAATTCATTGACAACCATAAGGATGAATTCCTTGAACATCTCATTGAACATGGCACGTGCCTTCCATACTCATATGATCACAACAAGCTCAAAACCATCTTTCATGACAAACCACCAACACCTATCCATGATCAACCATGGGGATGTGTCCCTAACCCAAATGAACCCATCTACGATAATCCATGGGATAGCTATGCTGCCAACACCACCATCGTTCATGCTCTTGATCACAACATAACGTACAATGTGGTGTCACAACCACAAGTATTGGAGCAACCTTATGGAATGCCTTCTCATATGGTGCCCAAGCCCAATATGCCTGCTAATCCAAAGATTGTTATCCCACAAAACGTGTCCAACATTTCTTAAATTCCATCTAACACCAATCTTGTTCCACAATCTCTTCCTCCTTTGAATATTCCTCAAAGGTCAATCATCACTCAAACAGTGGTACTACCCATGACTCGAACACCCATTGTGAATCCATTTAACCAATCACAAAACCCCTTGACAAGATCTACCAATCCCACGCACACATACCAATCTTCCATGCATCAACAACCTCCCATGGGTCATTGATGCAACCTCCTCTTGTCACCCAACAACAACCACCACTTCAAAATAAACAAACCATTCCACAACAACAAATGTATGGGTCTCATGTTTACACACAAACTATAGGTCTTCCACCATACGACCAACAACAACAATACATCCATCCTCAACACCAATAATCATCATCAAAACAACAATACATCCATCCCTAACACCAACAATCATCGTCACAACAACAATAAATCCATTCCCAACAACAACAATACATTCATCCCCAACAACAACAACAATACGTCCATCCCCAATATCAATAATCATCATCACAACAACCTCTATTCCAACACATATCGCAACCACCCCTTTCTAACCCTTTCGATCAAGAGTGGAAAGAGATGAAAAATGCAATTAAAAACATCCAACTAGGGACCCAAAAGAAACATTGTAAGTTCAAAGACTTATGTTGCTACCCGTTTGATAGAAACATTGCCATCACACCTTTTCCTCAATACTTTGAAATGCCAAAATTTGATAAATACAAAGAAAAAGGAGACCCTCATGACCATATCAAGGAGTTCTTCATGGCATTCCAAGAAGTCGCCTATAATGACCAATTCATCCTTCATCTTTTTCCACGAAGCCTAAGAGAACAAGCCCTAGAATGGTTCATGCACTTGCCTTATGGTTCCATATCCACATTCACCAATCTTTCAGAGAAATTTGTCGCTCACTTCTCATACAATGTAGAGCATGAGATCACTATTCTTGACCTTTGCAACACCAAACAACAAAGTGGTGAGAGTTTTACTGCTTATCTACAAAGATGGAGAGCCCTTGCTAGTAGGCTACCTTAGACAACTCCTGAGAAACAAATCATCCATATTTTCATCCAAAACCTCAACCAAGAAATGGCCTTCCACTTGCAAGTACATTGTGCATCTACCTTTGATGGGATCATAGAAAAAGGGGTCACTATCGAGAAAGCCCTTATTGCAAAGGGTCTAGTCAAAATCTACAACAAGAACAACAATGACAAAACCTCCAATGACAAACCTAAAATTTGGGCTAAAAACAAGAACACTGTAGGAGATGGTACTACCGATTCCAAGTACATCCAAATCGTTGCTCCTAAACCAAAAGAGACAAACGTACTCCAAAATGTTTCAAACAATGTCTCTGTCCCATCCGCTCCTCCAAAGTGAAATCCCCCTAACAATCTAAAATGCAAGTATTCATCCTTGGGTGAACCACTTGAGGTTGTGTTCCAAAAACTTGTCCAAGAAAACATGGTTGAGTTCCCCATGACGAAACCATTTGACAAAAATCAACCTAAACTCACATGGTACAAAGAAAATGAATATTGTGACTATCATCACATAAAGGTCCATGCCACAAGCAAATGCATGAAATTAAAGAACTATATCCAAGACCTCGTTGATCGTGGCGATATCCAAATAGAAGGAAACACCAACCCATCACCCAACGATAGCCTCAGCATCTAGCAAGACCCTCTTCCCCACTGCAACAACAACCAGACTACATCCAAACCATCATCTTCCAACACCAACCCTAACAACCAAGCCAACAACATCACCTACAACAACTTTCCACCTCCTTACAACAATGTAGTGGGTTGAATCAACTTTGATTCTACTCGTGTCGCCACCATCAAACTCAAAAATACCACCCCTGAATGTGTGATTACCACCCACTGTGGGCATGTAACCGTAAAGGGACCATCCCCATCCTCCTCTACTACCACTTCCGAATAAAACATCCTTGATCATCTTGGGAAAACCCCTGTGTAAATCTCCATATTAGAAATCCTAAAGACATCTGTCATCCACCATGAAATTCTTAACAAGGCTCTCCAAGAATCTCATGTTCCCACTGACATACCTCCCGCTCAATTACAAAACCTTGTCGCTCAACTATCTTCATCCTACCACCTTACTTTTAGCCATACCAACATGCCACCCATCGATCCCACACATAACAAAGTGCTCCACATCAAAGTCCAAATCACCAACCATAAGATCAAGAGGGTCCTCTTGGACAATGGATCCAACTTGAACATATGTACATTAAAATTCATAAAACTCATGGGGTATTCAACAACTGACTTGGAATCTTTGGTTATCTCCATTAAGGCATATGACAACATAGAAAGAGAATCCGAAGGCACTATATGCATCCCTATCAAGGTAGGCCCACTTACCATGCCCACTCTATGTCACTTGATTGATCTTGACCTTCTATATAATCTCCTCCTAGGCCAACCATGGTTGCATGCCATGCAAGCCGTTCTATCCACCTACCATTAATGCCTCAAGTTCCCTCATAATGGTGTGGAAGTCACTATTCCCGCCGATCAACAACCTGTTGAATATTGCAAGGCCTTAGAGGTTGTCTATGATCAGCAATTCCATTTTCCAAGCACCTATGGGGACCATATCAAAAATCCCTCATCGAATCTGTCCACATCATCATCCACTCCACATGTCACCATCAAACCATCACAAGCTTGCACTTCATCTTCCACCCATACACCTCAAAAGGTCAAGATCGTAGACAAAGGATGTGGAGAGTATGAGCTTCACAATGCCTTCCATGTGGGACATTTAGTATTGTCCCCCACTCCTATGGTTGTCATCTTCAGAAGAAGGAAAAAGAACAGCCATGCAGGATCAATGATAAAATTCCTTTTGTACTAGCACAGGTCTCTAGAGAAGAAGAAGCTGAAGAAATAGCTCTAAATGATTGGCTCTACCATGATGAAACCATCCCAGCACCTGTTAATATAGAATACTTCAAAGAAAAATATTTTGTACCATTTCAAATTTGTACCAAAATGCCTTACAGTGGAACAGGACTTGGTGCCAATGAGCAAGGTGTTATAGAACCCCTTGTGGTTAACCCTACATCTCCCAAGAAATATGCTCAATACTTCAGTTTAGGATATGCTCCACCGACTGTGACAATTTCTAGACCTACTAAAACCTCAGTACAGGTAACGGAATCCTCTTTTAGTGTTGAAAACATCAATATGAGTGTCATCATAGCTTGATGAGAAGACCTTGATCTTTCATGCATCTTCCTTGACAATGCCATCTTAATTATTGACCTTCCCCTTGTTCATCCCGAACTCATTTCTTGAGATTGTCAAGGACCCCTACCTCTTGATGTATTTGCACATGATGAGGTCCTCGCCACATTCCTAGAACTCTACAACACCTCACAATATGATATATGCTTGTACGTTGACACCTATTTTGGGGGAAGAGGAGATCCTTAGTCCAAAACAACAAAAATCAAAAAAATAGAAAATCATCCCCTAGTGAAAACCTCTCTGAGGTACTTTCAGACACAAAAGAGAAAAATAAAGACATTTCTCCTAGTGAAAACTTCTCTGAGGCACTAGAAGATGAGGATCTCAATCTTCTCCCTATACCATCTCACTAGCAAGAGCATTCCAACATTCTGATTGAAGGCATACAAGAAATCAACCTCGGCACTCAAGAATTGCCTAAGCTCACACATCTAGCAGAAAGTCTCAGCACAAAAGAAAAATCCAACATTTCCATAGTGCTTCATGAAGCACCTGATGTGTTCGCTTGGTCCTATGCTAACATTCCAGGATTGGATCTATCCTTGGTTGTTCATCATCTTGTGGTACATCCCAATGTAAAACCTATTAAACAGAAGCTCTGAAAGATGCACCCACAAGTTGCCTTACTCATCAAAGAAGAGCTATAGAGGCTATTAGATGTCAGGTTTATTTGTCCTATTAATTATCCAGAATGGGTCTCCAACATTGTTCTAGTTGATTAGAAATCTAGGGGCATCCGTTGTTGTACAGACTTCTGAGATCTTAACAAGGCATGTCCAAAAGATGATTTCCCCTCCACAACATTGACATGATTGTAGATCTTATAGTAGGACATGAGATGCTTTCCCTTATGGATGGCTTCTCCAGATATAATCAAATCAGAATTGCTCTTGAAGATCAACATAAAGTAGCTTTTACCTATCCTTGGGGCACATATTGTTGGCAACTCATGCCCTTTGGTCTAAAGAATGTGGGGGTAACTTATCAATGTGCAATGACTACCATCTTCCATGACATGATACACAAGATAATGGAAGACTATGTAGACGATCTCCTAGGAAAATCTAGAACCAAGGAAGAGCATCCTGAGTTCTTATGATAGATATTCAAATGGCTCAGAGAGTACAAGCTTCATCTCAACCCTAAGAAATGTGTCTTTGGTGTAACATCAGGCAAACTCTTGGGGTTCATTGTCTCCCACAGGGGCATCGAGGTGGATCCTGCTAAGGTCATGGCCATAATAGAAATGCCTCCTCCAAAGACGCTCAAACAACTCTAAAGTCTCCAAGGCAAACTATAGGCTATCTAAAGGTTCATCACTCAACTAGCAGATAAATGTCATCCCTTTTCCCATTTGCTTCACAAATATGTAACTTTAAATGGGACTAAAATTGTCAACAGGCATTCGACCGCATCAAGTAGTATCTGGCTTCACCACCGATCCTAATGGCACTGGTGTAGGAACACCTAATCCACAGTGGCCTCCATGAGGCATTCAACTATCTAAAGTTTATTTTGTTGTTTCCAATAAGGTCCTAGAAGACCATTCATGTAATAAGGTCTATTTGACCATTGCATGTCATTTTACCTATATCTAGGTTCATTTTGTAAGTCCCAAGGACACTTGTCAATTTGTAATCACAAAGGTTGTTAGATGGTTAGGAGGTTGTTAGACGGTTGTCTCCCAGCCACTTGGAATCAAGTTGGTACTACTCATGGTGAGTAGATAAATGCCCAGAGCAGATCGATTGTAATCATTGTAGAGAGATCAGATAGGGTTCAGTTGTGTGATTGTGAAATAGAGCACCTGTGTATGAACATTTCTGAAAGCATAATAAACAAGGTCCTATTTCTGTTGTGCATCTTTCTGTCATTCCAAATTCTTAGGGTTTTTCTCTGTACAAATGATTTACTATTTTGGTGGTTGATATGGATCCTTAGTCCATTCTACTGGTTAGATTTCTTGGAAATCTGTGGATTGGCTATACAGTTCTTTCATTTTTTTGTTTGTTTGGGTGTTGTGTCTGTAGGATCACATACAATGGTGCTGAGAGATCCTAGCATCGTCATGTGCTAGGTTGTCAGAGAAAAGGGTCTATGTAGCTATAGGGTTTGTAGAGGTCTACATTGGCATAAGATTTGTGTTGTTTCAGCGAGTATACATTTTGTGTGTATATCGCAAAAGCACCTTGAGTTTGTATGTTGTAAAATCACATTGAGAATGTATGGTGCGAATGTACATTGAGAAGATACATTGAGTTAGATACAAAGAATGACCGGCCGTATCAGTGAAATCAAGTTGGAGATACATTAGATTACCAGTTATAGCAAGTCAAGTAATGTATATGCAAGTTGGTTATATCGGCGCATCGGTGGAAGAACTTAAAGCCTCACTGATGTTATAAGTCTCACTGACGATAGTTGGATTGGGGTATCAGCCAAAGTTTATAAAGCCTTGCCGATAGCATAGGGTCTCACCGAAGACTAAGTGAATTTGACCATTGGGGAAAGTTGAGAGGTCGGAAGAAAAGAAATGGAGTTGGCCAATGATACATGGTCTTGCCGATCATAAAAGAATGTATGTGGTTCAGTGATGTATACTGTGGGTTTTGATGGGTATTTCACCCTTGTTTTAAGTGCTTCCACTATGCGCTCTGCATCAAATTGGTATCAAAGCTCAGCAAAAGGTTTGGGTAGTTGTGTGTTCGATTCTATCATTGAGAAGACAGAAGTAGAAGAACTGAGAGGTTAGCAAGATGCCTCCGAAAAGCACTGGCACTGCTAGAGAGTTGCAAGAGATGAAGGGAAAGCATACTAAAGAGATGAGGAAGATGAAAGAGCTTGCAGAAGTCCTTCAAGCCAGGCTTGCAGCCTTGGAGACAAACAAAAGAAGAGAAGTGGAAGAAAGTGAATTAGAAAAAGAAGAGGATGGTGAAGAGTTTGAAGATGTAGATGAAGATCTGAATCCTGAAGATCAGAGATTTGCAAAACTGTTAAGGGCAGTTAAGAATGACAAACCTAAGGTAAAGATTGATGTTCCAAGGTATGGTTTAAGTTTAAATGAGGAAGAATTACTTGATTGGATTGCTACATTAGATAATCATTTTGAATGTGAGGAAGTTCCTGAGGAGCAGCAAGTAAAGATTGCAAAGACAAAATTAGGAGGTCATGCCTTGGTATGGTGGGACTACTTACAATCAGAGAGGAGAAAGCAAGGAAATTCAAAGATTTCTTCATGGGACAAGATGGTAGCAAGAATCAAAGGTAAATTTTTACCCAAGGATTATGAAGTTCAAATGTTTAAAAAGCTTCAATTTTTAAGACAAAGGGAGATGGATGTGAAAGAATATACTGAGGAATTTTATAAATTAAGTATGAGGTCTGGTCATCATGAGAATGAGGTTGAAAAGGTTGCTAGATACTTGGCTGGTTTGAGATTGAATATACAAGACAAATTAGTTTTGGCTAACCCTAGGAGTGTAGAAGACTGTTATCAAATGGCAATAAGGATTGAGGAGAAGATGAAAAGGAGACAGGACAAGTCCATGAGGGGAAGAGGCAGCAATATAAGGGGGAGAGGATCAGCCCCTACAACAAGGCAAGCCAATGAGAACCAAGAAGAGACTAGTAAGGGACAAGAGTAGTCTGATTTCAGGGGTGGATGGAGAGGCACAAGAGGTAGATTTGGAGGTGGTAGATGTTCTAATGTTTTCACTGGGAGATGTTATCATTGTAATGAAATTGGTCACACAGCATTCAAATGTCCAGAAAGGCAAGGTTTATCATCAGGAGGTGATAGGAAGAATGAAAAGAGAGTTCAATATGTGCAAGAAGAGGAGGTAGATGAAAGTGTTAACTCTCTAATTGGGAGTGCAGCCCCAATTCAAGATGGAGAAGCATTGATGCTAAGGAGAACACTCTTGAAGACATCCAAGGACATGCTACAAAGGAGAGCACTTTTCAAGACCAGTTACAAAAGCAAAGGTAAAATATGCAAGGTAGTAATAGAGTCTGGTTCAACAGATAATATGGTATCTCAGGAAATGGTGGATAAGTTGAAACTAGAAAGGATTCCACATCAAACTCCTTACAAAGCATCTTGGGTAAGTGATAGTCAATCACTTTTGGTATATGAACAAGCATATGTTGATTTCCAGATTGGAGAATATCAAGATAGGATTTTATGTGACATTTTGCCCATGGAATGTTGTCACCTACTTTTAGGTAGGCCATGGCAATTTGATAGGAGAGCATTGTATGATGGATATGCTAACACCTACACCATCAAGAAGGATGGGAGGACTTTTGTGATGATACCATTGCAGGAGGATGCTGAAGCAAAGAAGGCAGCCAAGGTCATCTTGGTGGGTAAGAAAGAGTTTGTGAAGATGCATGAAGTAGAGACCAAGAAAGTTGAGGATACCTCAGGGAGTGGGGTTGCTAGGGATCAAAGTTTGCAGGTAATTTTAGTTTTGAATGATGGAGATCAGATGGATCAGAAGAAGGTCAAAGAGCAGGTTTCTAAGTAGTCACAAGTTGATTGGAAAGACAAGGATGCTATCATAGTCGAGACTATTGTTTTTCCTCTAGAGCCAACAAGAGTTGAAAGACACACATATTCTACCATAACAGCAATACAAGGAGCATTAACCAAGGTTCCCAATGTAGGTGTTTAGATAGAGATGATAGTAAGACAGACTGGCAATCAAGGGATTGGTTTGGTTGCAAACACTCACTCATGGTAAGGTGTGAGTAGAGCCTACAATGCTAGGCATGAGTCTTTGATTCCATGGAAGCAGGTTGCAACCCAGAGGTCATGGGGAAGACATGAGACATTAGAGGATAAAGGTGGATCAAGACAAAGACTTAACTCATGGGGCATGAGTTCTTTTCTCGGTGGGGTGTATGGTGCAGAGCACCTAATCCACAGTGGCCTCCATGAGGCATTTAATTGTCTAAAGTTCATTTTGTTGTTTCCAATAAGGTCCTAGAAGACCATTCATGTAATAAGGTCTATTTGCCAAATGCATGTCATTTTAGTTGTATCTAGGTTCATTTTGTAAGTCCCAAGGACACTTGTTAATCTGTAATCACAAAGGTTGTTAGACGGTTAGGAGGTTGTTAGATGGTTGTCTCCCAGCTACTTGGATTGGTCTCCCAGCCGCTTGGAGTCAAGTTGGTACTACTCATGGTGAGTAGATAAATGCCCAAAGTAGATCGATTGTAATCATTGTAGAGAGATCAGATAGGGTTCAGTTGTGCGATTGTGAAATAGAGCACCTGTGTATGAACATTTCTGAAAGCATAATAAACAAGGTCTTGTTTGTGTTGTGCATCTTTCTGTCATTCCAAATTCTTAGGGTTTTTCTCTGTACAAATGATTTACTATTTTGGTGGTCAATATGGATCCTTATTCCATTCCACTAGTTAGATTTCTTTGAAATCGGTGGAATGGATATACAATTCTTTCATTTTTTTGTTCGTTTGGGTGTTGTGTCTATAGGATCACGTACAATGGTGCTGAGAGATCCTAGTATCATCATGTGCTAGGTTGTCAGAGAAAAGGGTCTGTGTAGCTATAGGGTTTGCAAAGGTTTATGTTGGCGTAAGATTTGTGTTGTTTCACCGAGTATACATTTCATGTGTATATGATTGTGTATGTTGTAAAAGAACATTAAGAATGTATGTTGTGAATGTACATTGAGAAGATACATTGAGTTAGATACAAAGAATGACCAGCTGTATCGGTGAAATCAGGTTGGAGATACATTAGATTACTGGTTATAGCAAGTCAAGTAATGTATATGCAAGTTGGTTGTATCGGCACATCAGTGGAAGAACTTAAAGCCTCGTCGATGTTATAAGTCTCACCGATGACAGTTGGATCAGGGTATCAGCCAAAGTTTATAAAGCCTTGCCGATAGCATAGGGTCTCACCGAAGACTAAGTGAAGTTGACCATCGGCGAAAGTTGAGAGGTTGGAGGAAAAGAAATGGAGTTGGCTGATGATACATGGTCTTGCCGATCATAAAAGAATGTATGTGGTTCAGTGATGTATATTGTGGGTTTTGATGGGTATTTCACCCTTGTTTTAAGTTCTTCCACTGTGCGCTCTGCATCAGGCACCTATCCCTTAAAAATCCCTATTATTATATATATCAGTAACTTTAGTAGCACTGGGGCACTCTTTGTACAACAGGATGATACTAGCCATGAAAGGGCTATAAACTACATCAATAGGACTCTAGTCAGATATGAGCTTAACTATACCCCCATGGAATGTGCATGTTTAGCTGTCATCTTCTGTTCTCAAAAGTTACAACACTACATGTTAAGTCACTCTATCAAGCTCATCTTTAAAGTCAATCCTCTCAAGTAACTACTTTCAAGGACTTCACTCACAGGAAGAATGGAAAAATGGGTCATGTTGTTGAGCGAATTTGATATTGAGTATGTTGACAGAAAAGAAATCAAAGGACAAGTTGTAGCAGACTAGCTAGTTGAAGCACCCCTCACAGATTATCAGCCACTATCCATTGACTTCCTAGACAAGTCCATCCTAACCGTGATAGAATCAACAAACTGGAAACTATACTTTGATGGATCCTTCACCAATCACGGTTCAAGGGTAGGAATACTATTGGTAACCCTGCAAGGCAATTACATCCCCAAAGCTTACAAACTTGCTTTCCCATGTACAAACAATGTAGCTAAATATGAATCTTTTATCACTGGTCTCAGAACAGAAGTACAATGGAATATCTTATAGCTACAGGTCTATGGAGACTCCCAATTGATCATCAAACAAGTGAATGACGAGTTTCTCACAAAGGATGATATGCTAGTGCCCTATAAGCAAATGGTTGATGAATAAAAACTATTCTTCACCTACATATAGTTTGAACAGGTACCTCACCTTCACAACAAAGCAGCTGATGTCATGGTTACTATTGGTTCCCTTCTAGATATGCCCCATGATAGCCATCAATGTGAGTTTCTTGTAGAACAGCTCCTAATGCTAGCATATCGTGTCGCTGAGTCAGAATTTGTGTGTGAGATTATTGGTCCAGAAAATCCCTGGTACCATGACATCTACACCTACCTCCAACATCACATCTTCCCTCCTGAATTCACTCGCAAGTGGCAAAGATCCCTCATTCGCTGCACCGCTCACTACACTATCCTTGCTGACACCGTCTATCGCTGAAGCTATGATGGTACTCTTCTTCGATGCTTAAACATGGAAGAAGCTTCTCTTTCCTTACACGAAGTCCACGTAGGTATCTGCAGAGCACACACAAGTGGAATTGTCCTAGCCAAGAAGTTCTTGCATACCAGATATTATTTGCCTACTATGGAACATGATGCATGTGAGTACATGAAGAAGTGTAAGCCCTGTCAGCAACATGGAGATCTCATTCATGCTCCCTCTCAAGCATTGCAGCCTATTACTACACCATGGCCTTTCTCTCAATGGGGCCTAGATCTCATTGGCAAAATCCACCCATCCTCCTCCAACGGACATAAATTCATTATCACCACCACTGAATATTTCACTAAGTGGGTTGAAGCCATCCCTCTCACTTTCACCACAGGAAACCAAATCACCAAGTTCATCCTTTACCATATCATTTGCTATTATGGTATCTCATCTGCTATTTTTACTGACAATGGTAAACCTTTCAAAAACCATGATGTTCAGGACCTTTGTGAACAATTCCACATTCAACATCATTGGTCTACTCCATATTACCCACAAGATAATAGATAGGATGAGGCAACTAACAAAACCTTACTCAAAATGCTCAAGAAAGTTGTCAATGAAACTGGCCATGATTGGCACCTCCATATCCATCCTGTCCTTTGGGCCTATCATACTAGTATCTGCACACCTACAGGGGCTACACCATATTCCCTTGTCTTTGGAGCGGAAGCCATCCTACCAATCGAGATCAAACTACCCTCATTACGCATCTCCTTGCATAATGTCATCATTGATGAAGAATACCATGTTGCATGCCTCCAAGATCTCGAGCTATTGGATGAACGTCACCTCAATGCCCTTAATCACCTCCAAGCATATAAAAACCAACTTCACAAATCCTACAACAAGAAGATTTATGCTAGAGAGTTTGCAGTAGGAGATCTAGTCTTGAAGGAAAATCAAAGAAATCTATCAGAGTGAGAAAAGAAAGGGAAATTTGAGCCTAATTGGCTAGGACCCTATATTGTCACTGCAAAGTATGGATCTGGAGCATACCACCTCTCTACCCTTGAAGTAGAAGAACTTGATGAGCCCATGAACATCATTCACTTGATGCGGTTCCGTAGTCTGCTGAATACCCTATGGAAAAAATACAAAAAAATTTAAAAAATTACAAAAAAGTAGGAAAGAGAAATGATCCGTCCTATGGTGAAAACCACTCTTTGTGGCACCTTGGATAAGTACCATGATGAAAACCTGCTTGCAGGCACCATGTGTAGGTTCAACCCGAATCCATTGTTCAAACTACCTTCCCATCTTTACCCTCACTATCCAATCCACTTATCCCCTCGTCTGAGCTTTGGAATAAACCCATAATCTGAGCTTCCATTGGCCATCATTCCCAAAATATCTCTCATCTCTCAATACCTAATCTCCACCTTTCCATGCCACCATCATGTCACCCACCTGACCCTCTCACCCATCAATAACCTTGGTCCCTTTAATGGTTTCACACAAACATCATATCCTTTATTACACCAACACCATCCCCTACCCATCATAGTTTTTATACCATGGTACCCATTGAAAAACTAACATCCACATCCTCTAAACTATATCTCATCATTCCACATGAACCAATCCCTATCCTTACATCATAAGTCTCCTAGAACTACATATCATCACCACCCGTATCGTAATGTGCCTTGATCCCGTGGATATAGTGTATGTAGGCAATCTGGAATACGAAGGAAGTATCCAGTATGCAAGCACATGCAATGCACCCATCCAACCCGCTTGGATGGTCCCACCTTCCTGAGCTTGTTGATTGCACCTGATCTACAATGATACACATTCTAGGCATCCTATCAAAACATAATTCTCTCACAAAAAATCTTTAACCAATAGATTAACTTTTCCATAATGAGCGGCCTGCGTCCCCCTGCCAATCCTTAGTTTATCTTAATCCACCATCGATTCTTGTCCTAGGATGCATCCTTCCTACAATGGAAAAAATCATCAAATCCTCCATCCATCCTTTGGCAAGAGATACAATGGTTATGTATTTTGGGTTAGTCAGTCTTTTGGTCTTTGATTTTTATTTTGTGTGATTCTTGAACTACTTCAAAGCTACATTGATCTCATTATATCATGGCATGTGGTGAATAATCTAGAATGGGGCATGGTCATTGCTTTTGTATGTCATGTTTGTGGGAGGTTCTCATTACTCCGTATTAGTATGCATACCTTGTGGATCATAGGGTCAGTTCTAGCATATTGATCCCCTTCTGCATCTAAGGTTCTTCATACCTCTGGTGTATTAACGACTTATGCTATGAGTCCCCTTCCCTCATCTAGACAAGGTTGTACTATTATGGGCATGTATGGGTTCATCCTATTGTTTGTAGAGTCAATTCCTATGCATGGATGCCTTTCCACCTTGGTTCCACATACCCTAGTGTATAATGCCCCATGCTATATCAATAGTAGCACTCAATTTTTTATTATTATTGGTAGAATATCTCAATATAATGAAATTCCTTACATTTGCATCTACCCTCATCACCCCATCTCTCTATTGTGGCTTCAATATTCAATAACACTTACATTCCCATTCACCCTACTTTCTACTATCTGCTATCTCCCTATCATTTTGTGACCATTTTTAGAATCCTATTGGCATATCATGATCTCTTGTCATCCTGCATCACAAACATGTCAGTAGCCCACCCTGCATCACAAATGCGTTAGCATGTATCCACATACCATCATATAGCATATACACATATTAGCATTATACATAAATCCATCTATCCTAATACATATATGTATACACTCCATCCTACATCTAAGCACATGTCAAGTCATAGGATCTCATATCTCAATCATCTCAAACATATACATATCAAATAACATCATAACATATAATCTATCATATACATCATAACATCTAATCCATCACATATGCACATTCATAACTGTATCCATCACATGCAACACAGTGTAAATCAATACATTCATCCATAACACATAGTACATCGATCAAATAGTCCATCATATATATATATATATATCAAAAGTTGATCATGATACAGAATGTGGTCCTTAAACCTATCACAAAATAGTACATGTATACATCATGCCCCTAGGTAGAGCTGTCCCTACCTAAATCCACTGGTCCTAAATCCCTCTGAAGTAGGGCCCCATATCTTGCTAACCTATTTGTCCCGGTGGCCATGGAGGTGACATCTATACTGTTGCCAATACCTGTGATGGTGAGGACTATTGAAGAAACCTCTCTGACTGCCCTAACCTCCTAGATCCAGAAGCCCCAGACCTACTTCAATAGCTGACTCTCTACTCTGATGGCACTACAGCCTCATATAGGGACCTATAGTGCTGAGCCTCCCTGGTAACCTCTCCTACCTACTATTGTAACATCTACATCATCTCCATCATCCCTGACCCCAAATCCTGACATACCTGGTCTCTCTCCTATGCATACCACTATGCTAATCCTTGCAACGATGTCACCTATGCCTGCAACCTGGTAACCTAGGCTGATACGATGCTCGTCTGTGCTAACTCCCCCTATAACTGGGCTACTTGTCCCTCTCACTAGGCTATCTGTACTTGTAACTGAGCTCTTTGTCCCTATAGCTAGCATATCTGCTTCTGTACCCTGGCTAACTCTAACCCATCGTCATCACCTCCACCATCACCTCCAACCTCTATATCCATCCCCCCTACCTACACACCCTCCTCATCATCCTCATCCTCATCATCATCCATCGCCTCTACCTGCACACCCTCCTCATCATTCTCATCCTCATCATCACCCTCCTCCTCTATTGCTGCCTCCTCTAGCACTAAAAAACCCACTGGCATTGTGAGTCTCACTGGCCTCTATCGAGCCCACCACTGTCGTAGTCCCTACATCCACTACATCCCGTCTAGCATCCCATGCCTATGGCTGGAGTCCCTCAAACTCTACTATGACCATCTGTGCATCGGGCACTAATCCCCACCATTATTGATCCTCTTGTATCTGCGTGAACCTCGCCTCTACCTGTGGTACATCCTACACCAAACCAAACTACCGCTAATAGCAGATACCTATCTATAATTAGCTCTGTCCGCCCCATCAGGTATTATGACTGCATCGCATAACCCAGCTGGTCATCGTCATCTAACCATCTCTCCACCTCTCTCCAAGGTCTTCACACAAACTCCACCATCTCATCTATCACTCGCCTCTAGTATCTCATGTTCCCCAAACAACAACGCATTTGATGTCCTCTATATGCATAAACAAATGACTAATGTCATGGCCTATCTCACACTATCTGTGGCTAAGTCACTAGGATATGCTCCCATGCCCAGATGTGCAACAATGTAACCCCACAACCCAAGTTCCCTGATCGCCTGTATACTACTGCATCCATGTCATGGTACAGATGTGCTAGTATACATGGGCCCCATGCATAAACCACTCCATCAGTCAGCATCTGATGTGTTGTGCCTTGTACAAATGCCCCATTTCAAAAAAAATAGGGACCCCCTCTTGCAAATTTTGGCTTAAAGTATTAGGTAGGTTTTCCATCTCCTAAGTAGTCAAAATGGTCAAAATGTACTTCTAGCCATGTTAGATAATTAATGTTAATAGGTTATTCCAAAATCTTCTAGCTCTAAATGTTTGCATTTCGTAAAACTAAGTCTGAGTGTCTTTTGTGCTGAAAATGCTTCCATCTGATCTTTGCACTAAAAGACATTTCAACTGACTTTTGCATTAGAATTCATTGCCTCCAACCTTGGCATTGTGTTCTTACTTGACCAACCTAAGCATTGATTCTCTCATTAACCGACCTAAGTGCTAGAACTCGCTATCACCAACTTTCCACTGCAATGTTTATTCATCGACCAAGTCAGGGAACGCTGAAACCTCCACAGGTCCGAGAATCCCCAAAGCTCCGCAAAGCACTTATAGTGTATTGATTACCTCTGTACTAAGAATGCTATCTACCGACTAAGTTTGTTACACCTCAAAGTGCCACCAAGTCAGAGGTAACCTAATTCCATGCAAACCCTAATATTCTGTCAAATGCTATGACTTACACCCGTACCTTCTGTTGATAACTGAGAGGGGGGTGAATCAGTTATCCTAATTATTTCTGCTTTCTGAACTTTATTAACAATCAATGTAATATTAGTCCAAATGAGCAAACATAATCATGAAATGGAAATACACATGACACAGTATTTTTGACGTGGAAACCCTGTTAAGGGAGAAAACCACGGGGTGATTAACCCAAGATTGTATTCTCTGTTAGAAAAAAGGAAATACAAAATGGCACTTGCCAAATAGGGCTCACTGCCCAAGCACACTGCTCACAAGGAGGCACACTGCCTACAAGAGACACACTGTCTACAAAAAGAGTATTATACAATACTTGAACTGATTGGTAGCATCCACATATGTTGGAGTTTAGTTTCAGTTAGGCTCAGTACACTGATCTGCTGCACTTCATCTTTCCTCTTCTCTTATGATGCTTTCCTTTCACATACCAGACCTTCCTTACTGCTTCTGCTCTGCTCTTCTTTTATTCGCACATTAACAACACCTATATCTTCTCTCACAACTAAATCCATCTTGTATATATATCCACAAAAGTGATTTCATCACCTTTCTAGTTGGCACCCAGAATA